>JBBDGP010001020.1:72500-1272500 GCA_037952835.1 Lithobates septentrionalis
TGATTAGAAGTGTGTGTTTCACTTTAGATTGTTGATCCAAAGCGTATCTAGTTGCCTTTGGGATAAGGAAGAATCCACCCCCCCCCCCCCCCACCGTTTCAGAGCAATTTGGATTAGTTTTTGGTTTTGCCTAACATTCCAGTTCTGCTGCTTTTTTAACAATCTTGTTTTTCTATATTTCAGACCACGTCCTAGGGCGAACTCCGTCTGTACATACCAGGGCCTTTGAAGATGTGCAGCTCCGGACGTATCTGGTTCCTGACAGACAGAAGGATAAAAGATGACTACCCTCAGCAGGAGATACTGCGAGCCCTCAAAGCTAAATGCTGTGAGGAAGAGCTGGATTTCCGATACCTGCTTATGGATGAAGTGGTCCTGACCATTGAGCAAGGCAACCTCGGTGAGTTCATTGTGCAGTTTTTGGTAAGACCCCCTAATTTGCACCTCTGGTATGTCTGTTGCATTGCACAGGGTCACTACCCTAACATGCCCTGTGTGGGTGGAAGATAAGTTGAAAAGGTGGGTGTGCAAGAGGGGCGAACCCCTCTCCCAAGAGCCTCCCACTGTTTACTGATGACCATTATCGCCAAAGGTAAAAGTGATGAGAAGTCCAAAATTAGAGTTGCCCCCGGAACAAGGAGTGAGGAGAAATCTTTCAGTGTGGACGCCAGTTTCAGGGACAACTAAGAGGAGAGTTTACCACCACTTTGGGAGATTTCCTTTAACTCCTTGTCTCTAGGACAAGAAGTGTAGGGAATGGGATGCGGACATCCACCACTGACCCCATTGAATTTTAGTAGGTGTTCCTGGGACCTGACAATGTCCTGAAAATTGTTTCTCGGGTTCCTTTTTGGGGCAGAAAAGTTAAAGGCAGTCTTAGAAAACAGTCAACTTCAGCATGGTATATTCAGATACTTTTTGTACATGATGCAGAGCAGTTCCCCACATCTAGTCACTAGCTTGTTTTCAGAGTTGGTCAGCCGTTAACCATGGCATCCCTCACATTCTGGAACTTGGCATTTTCAGAACCACAACATGCTTGGGCTCCTTTGCCTGTCTTCTCCACCCCCCCCCCCCCCCCCCCCCCTCCACTTTGCCAGTCTTAAGCCCAGACTCTGCACTCTGCATTCTGAAACACAGCCAGCTGTATGACTGAGTGGAAAATGCAGGAGTAGCATCACTGTACCACAGCCATACCTTCCCCTCTGTATAAACGTTCTACCAGCTGTCCCTGGAAGAATGAGGAATCAGAGCAAGAACCTCCTCTGTAGAATGTAATCGCTGTTTTCTGAAGGCATCGGTGGTTGATCTGCTTCTTTGTAACTGCTTGCCCTGTTATCTAATGCAAAACTTTTATTTCAAGGCCGCACATGTTTGGTCACAAGGTTGGCTTCTTTACTAAAGCTGGAACGCCGATATTAAGTTTTTCAACTTCAGCTGTTTTTAGAAAGATGTCCTTGCAGCTGATAGTCAAGTGGAGACTATTCTGTTCATAACAGCAAATGGAAATTCTGTGTTGGAGTGAAGCTGTAGTGAGTGTTAAGTGAGCATTTACGCTGTGTAGTTGTAATGTTTGTTTAAACCAACCCTGACTCTAGGGGAAAAATAAACTGAGCTCTGTCACCCTCTAACAGAATATTTTGTCCAGCATACGACTCCAATCATTGTGCTCATGCAGAGCCACCACTGGTATAACACTTCTGGTTTTAGACGGGGTCTCTCACAGATCTCTGTATTTAACTAACTGCACCATCTACTGTATCCCTCAGACACCTTGGTGAAATATCAGGGGTCTAAACTGATCTATGATGTCTTACTTGAGTTAGAAAAGGAGATTGAGGACACAGTCCTCATTCTCAATCTCTGCAGCCCCAGCTGCACAGAATGAACAGTAATGGCTCTTACGAGTCTCCTGTCCACAAACTCAAGCATAGCTGATAAAACACATTTACTGACTCTCCGCGCACACACACCCCTGCCCCCCCGGCTTCGCATCCTGAAGATTCCCTGCAGTGGCCAGCGGATAGGAGGGAAGACCAGTGGTGGGGGACTGCAGCAGGAAGGGGGCAGTATTGTGCAACTGATCCCCTTTCTTCTGACAGCAGCAGAATGCAAGCAGAATAGAGGGCAGGAAAGGCAGGCTTTTAGCTTTTGCTGGAGGGAAAAGGATTTTTTCCAGTAAATGCTGCTTGCCGTGGGTTGGCAAGGAAGGGGCACAGTCTACCAGTCACCTGCTCGAAAAATCCATGGGTGCCTGACCCACAGATTCTTGCCTCTCCAGATCTTCTATCATTCACAGCCAGCTAACAAATACAGTGCTTTGCGATATGGGGGAGCATGTGATCTCTTACCAATGTACAGTGCTTCAGCACTGTCACATGATGGAGGGGGAAAAGTTACCACTTTTAGGCACTAAAACTGGGACATTTGGGATTTGGCTCTCTAGATCCTCCTACAGCCTGCTGACCTCTGTGGTTTGTCCTATAATGCCATGGAGGTCAGCTGAAGGAACCAGTGAGGCGGGACCCAAGAGCTTGATGGTCCCAGAAGTGTCAGTTTCCAAGTGTTTTTCGAGGGACCATTTCTACTGGAGGGAGCTGTTTGGCATATCTGGCGGGAAAGTTAAGGCCTAACTCCAGGTTTACAATGACTAGTTTGGATCAAGCTGGCCCAAATTAACTTTTTCCTTTTACTAACAGATGTGCCTGCTGTCGGTGCTGTATAAACTGTATGTTGCATCAACTGCATACAATGCTGTATTTTGGCAGCAGGATAGACTGTCTCTCTTCTGGAACAAAAAAGTCAGGCGGAGGTTTCCTCAGCCATCCACTAGAAGCTTTGCATTGTCTCAATGCATATAAGGCTTCCTCTGATTGGCTGAGGCGGACGAATGATGTAACGTTCCCCACCTCAGAGGAAGCTTTGTATGTATTCAGAAAGTAAAGCTTCCTGGGAATGGCTGAGCAGCGTTCCACCCAACTTTAATTTTGTTCTGGGAACAGGATAAAACTGTCCTGCCAGAGCACAGCACGGTTTGCTTTACGTAGTTGAATCTGCATACAGTATATACAACGCTCCCAGCAGGGGTGTGGCAAATTTATGTTACTGATATGTAAATTTAGACTTTGTTAAAAGTCAACATCCAAAGCTGGCCACAGATGGATCGAAATTCAGCTGCCCGAATTTTGACCCAATGAATATGAATGGACTGGTTGTACTGAAGTCTATCTCTCGACTATTAGATCAATATTCTATTCTGACGGCATGGAAACTGTGATGCCCATCTCATATCGTGTTTTGTTATTGAGATGGTTGCTGTTATCTGGCCTTTTAGTATAGCATAATGAAAATTAAAGCCCTGTACACACTGGCCGAATTTAGGGAGACATCAGCCGGTTTAATAAAAACTGGCCGACATTCGGTCTGTGTGTATGTCAGTTGGTCCGACAAAAGCCGGCTAGGCTTGGCCAGTTTGTCAGACGGGCATGCTTTAAAACCAACAGCTTCCCCCAAGTCAGAACAAAACGGCATAGCAGAGGAGATTTCTATACTAATGTTGGATGGTTAGTACAACGGTCTCAGACTGGAGTATGTACCAGGCTTTAGTCAGGCTATCAAGGGTAGCCTACAAATCAGACACTGCTGCCCTTCCTGTGATCATCCTCTCTGCATAGGTCAGAACCCAGAGGGAGACTGAGATGAGGCCTTAGGCTGCCAGTGAAGGAAAGAAGAAAATCCAGAATTCCGCACGTTACACAAACCCCATTTATCAAGAGCAGCCTCGGCTTACACCTTCCACACATTTTGCCCCACGCAAGAGCTTATGCATGCCTGAAAAGCATTGGGATGCACGGCCTGGATGGTGTCTTGACTGAGGCTGCTCTTCTGATGGGCTTTGTGTTGTGCAGCATTCAGGATTTTCTTTTTCTTTGCTATCAGCCTAAGGCTTCATCGCAGTCTCCCTCTGGGTTCTGACCTATGCAGAGGGATGACGATCACAGGAAGGGAACCAGTGCCTTTGGTTTGTAGGCTGCCCTTGATAGCCTGCCTTTTATCTTCATTATGCTATGCTAGAGGCAAGATGGCGGCAATCATCTCATCACCAATACACCATGATTGGAGAAAGGCATCACTGACCCTCATTCCTCCTCTCCTCTGCATAAGGAACAATCAAAAGCACACGGCTAAGCATTTCTGTAGCCACCACCCAAATGTGTTGCCCCGGGAGTGATTGGATTGTGCCTGAATGGCTCACATCCCCCCCCCCTCCCCTGCAAAAAGGATTTTTGCGGAATGTGGACAGCACAGACACTTATCACAGTCATGGTACTTGGCGTCTCAGTGCAAGAGTCTGAATGTGTCCGTCTTGGCTGTGTCAGCACATCCCAGCCATCTCCCTTCACCTTTTATCAATCTTATTTTTTTTTTTCTGCTCAGACAAGGCTTTCCTCCCATCAGCATTCTGAGCACTGATCCCATCAGCTGCAAGCCGCACAGAAGCTGCATTGCGGCAGCCATAAAAGTGCAAATGATGTGAAAGCAGAAAGGTGCCTCTTCCTTGTAGTTAATGCAGCAGAATGCTTCTCCTTGCTGTGCCAGTCTTGGGCTTTTTTCTTAAAGGAAACCTGTTGTGATTAAATGATGCATGTGCTAGTATGAATACATAAGTTGCTGCTTATATACACGGCACTTGTGAAATTTCTGCTTCATTGTACTAGGGGCCCCAAAGCAAAGCTCAGCTTGACCTGGTCAGAGCTTGGGCATAGTGACCTCGTGCTATGCGGATGCTGCGCAACAGGTCACAAAGGTGCCTGTATTGTATTCTGGGATGTGGAGAGGCAACAAGGGTCAGCATTTGCAGATTGCTGCTTTCAGAGTTTTGAAATGTCAAGTTCTCATCAGTGTGGTTTAGTCTTTGAACTTGGAGGTTCAGTTACCTCGGGGCGATCTCTCGAATACAACCTACCTAGGAATGCCCACTCGTCAAGATTGACACGCCCATCAAGGCATTTTGATATTTGGAATTAATTATTCAAGTGCCAACCTACTGCTTGCATCAAGGCGGATTGCTTCTGAGAGGAGTACTGAGGGAACTAATTTTCAGATGGCTATAAACATCACCTTGCTGGCCCCTCCCCACCACCCATGATCTGCCTGCATTGCGTAGGGAAGCACAGAAGGTATCTAATGAATCTGAGTCCAGAATTTATACAGCTTGTGTGAGCATTCAGAAAGCAGGGAGCTGAAATTGCTCAGCGAGCTAATTGGAGGGAAGGGACCCACCCCCCTGCACACAGGAACAGAGCTGAGGCTGCCAATTACAGGTTGTGTGCTGGAGCGCCCTCCCCTGTCACCTTATCTATGGTGTCAGGAAAACTTGTCAAGTGATAGAGGAAGGAGGCAGTAGACAGAAATGACACTTGGTGCTCTGAACTGACAAGTACACACTATAGAGGGATATGCTTTGTTTATATTTCATGTCTGAGGTTTACAACTACTTTAAACTTTGGTCAGAACCTTCCAGTTATTGGAGAATGAATTGGCTATGGTTACGTAGGTTGATAGACGCTACTCCAAGTTCGACTGACCAAAATCATCGGTGGGCATGCTGATGTCATCCTTCTGCTATCCCCTGCTGTAAGCATGTGCACAGCAGCAGAGCCCTGATTGGCCCAGAGTCTCGCCACTCCCTCTCCCAGTCTGAGCCGTTCAGTGCAATATTGGAGGCCGATTATCAAGACCTATTTAGGTACTCAAGCTGGCCCTTTTCCAGATTGAGGGGGATGATTAAATGTTTACAAACCCAGTCTAAAGTCAATGCTTAAGCTGTTGACAGCCCACCTAAAAAAAATGTCAGGCAGCAAAACCGGTGGTGCTCCTGGGGCTTACAATGTTTGTGTTAATGGCATGCTCATGTCAGACATCTCTTGGCCCCCAACTAATGATCAATAGCCAATAGGATCAGCTTCCAGTCAGTTGACAGCCAATCAGTTGTCCCAGGATTACCGATCCTTCGCCCAACCAGGAGTTTTGAACTTTTTAAAGGGATGCCGGGGCAGGAAGGGGTTAAAACTGCACTTGTTTCAATGGTTCATTACAATCGGGATGCAGAAATGATTCACAAACTTTTTCTCACCAACAAATGAGGATTCATCTAGCACAGCTTACAATATAGAGGCTTAGTGGGGACACAGGAGCAGAAGACAAAGTCAGAGGTCACTGAGCCCACAACAATGGAAGGTTTAGTCCAGGCCAGGGCGGCAGCTTCTTTCTATTAAAGCATTTTTGCATGGATGTGTTGGAAGAGGCTTACGTGCCGGTGCATTCTCTATTATACGAGGAGGCTGACCGGCAGTTTCCTGTTTGAGCGCTGACCTAGCAATCACTTTCTTCTTGAATTTCCCATGCACGAGAGAGTTAATCAGTCTTGTGGCATCTGACTGCAAAATCCTGCGTACACACGCACACTACGCCTGACCTCGGGGGGGCCCCCGTGTGAACTCGCATTTCCCCAAAATGGGAATTGTTTTGTAAGATCGTCATCGCCCCGTGGTCTTCTGGGTAGCCGAGCGCTTTGCTTTCTAACAATTGTTTTTGTTGGCAATTCTGCATGGAAAAAATAAACAAATACATTTCATCTTCAGAATTTTTAAAGTAGTGCGCTTCAGAAACGTAGACATGAGAACTCGGAGGAGGAGATGGGTCCAAAAAAGAGCGGTTTTCTTTCTCATGAAAATTTTTTAGAGTTTTCCTCCAGTGGAAAATTGGAAAACTTCTAGATTTAGTTCATTTGCATATTCATGAGCCATTAGCTTTGCTTTTTTCTTTTTTTTTTTTTTTTTTTTTCTTCCTTCCCTGAAACCTACACCAACTTTATAGGCACGTATATATGTGGACACCTCGCCAAATCCAGTTCAGGTTTTTCTGGTGGAGGTTTATTAAAGTAATTCCAAAGTTTCGAGGTGTTTTACCTTCACTGTACAGCAGCCCCTCCTAATATTGACCCAAGCCCCCATCTCCAGCAAAGTGTACGAGAGCCTGGGCTCTCTGGGGACTCTCTCCCCATTGGATGAGACTGCATCGGAAGCCATTGGTTTCTGCTGCTGTCAATCACAGCCAATTGGGAGAGGGGGCGGGGCCAAGCTACAGCTCTGTGAATACACAGCCAGGGCTTGGGAGCGCACCTGCTTGGGTGCCCACATTGCAAGCTGCTTGCTCAGGGGGCACTCTGTAGGAGGGAAGGGCCAGCTTGGGACTGCTGGGATGATCAGGGCTGCACAGAGCAGGTAAGTATAACATGTTTGTGTTTTACAAAAAAGCCTGGTTTACATGCGAGGTAGTGGGGGGGGGGGGGGGGGTGGTGGTTAAGCCATGCTTTTAACAGCCACTTTAAAGGACCACTACCCCCTTAGAGGCAAAGGCTAAGGGCGTACGCATGCCACTTTGCTTTGTGGCTGTGACAGGAATATCACCCCTCAAGTGAATAGGGCTGCTGTGCAAGTTTCCCGCAACTGCATGCTAGTGCGAGGATCAAGGGGTTAAAGCAGGTGGTACAACATACAATCCTTTCACTGCCTGTCAAATGCTCTCTGAAGATGGATGCGAATGCAGATCACTCTTCAGGGTGCACCTCGTGTGATCAAAACCTTACTCAAGCTTTCTGGCACTTTAAAGCAGAATTAAACCCTATCATTTTCAGCCAAAGAAGCTGCCATCTTGTCCCCTGTTTAAGCTGAAGCTGCCATGGTGCTGCATGTGATCAGTTGGGACACTGGCCATTTGACAGTTTAGTTGAGGACACAAGCAAATGTGACAAGCCCCTTTCATACATGTGGACCGTTCATTTGTCATCACTTCAGTCTTTTTTTTTTTTTTTTCAAAGAGGGGCTGTTGTGGGGGCGTTCCAGCAGTTGTATGGGAAATTCTTGTCCCCGAAGCAAAATTTTAAATCGGCCGAGCACTGATCAGCCATTCACAAGAAGCTTTGTATTTTCTGGATGAATACAAGGCTTCCTCTGGCTGGGGTGGATTGACATTCAGCTGCCTCTCCACCTCAGCCAGTCAGAGGAAGCCTTGTAATCATTCAGTCTTTGGGCACGGGTTTCCTGTTTTTAATGTAAGCTCTGATCTTGACACAAATTTAGAACCTTTTTCCTTTTTCTCTTTTTGCAGGCCTGCGTGTGAATGGAGAATTTGTTACGTCCTACCCACAGGTTGTGGTTGTCCGTGTGCCTACCCCCTGGGTGCAGAGTGACAGTGACATCACCGTCCTTAGACATCTGGAGAAGATGGGCTGTCGGCTAATGAACAGGCCACAGGCTATCCTCAACTGTATAAATAAATTCTGGACTTTCCAGGAGCTGGCTGGCCATGGTGTACCCCTGCCTGATACATTCTCCTACGGTAAGTGTCTGCTTTGGTCTGGATGCTTTGCCCATGCAAAATCAATTTTACAGGAGTATTGTTCTTTCGACTTGGCAGAAAGATAATTTAAACTTTTGCAAAAAGTTACAACATCTTCATTAGAAATTCTGTTGCTTCTGAAACCTTACATTTTTTTACTAAAGGGGCCTTTTATAGAACAGTGGTCTCGCTACATTTATACTGATATGTTTTTATTTAAAGGTGGTCATGAAAACTTTTCAAAGATGATTGATGAGGCTGAAGTATTGGAGTTTCCTATGGTGGTGAAGAACACTCGGGGTCACAGAGGTAAGTGCATTAAAGCCTCTGGTTTCCTGGCTGTGTAGAGACATCTTTCTCGGTTAGTTTACAGAAATCTGTTCCCCTGCTGCATCTACACTGGGATCTAAGACCACTGATGGGTCAGACTTGAGAAATGAGCCGGTAAATGTCAGTCATCGGCTCTGTTCTGCTCCTCCCTAGCTAGAGCGTCGGGCTTTTGGAGGGGGCTGGAGTGGCTGGCTGAGGCTCTCAGCGGCATGCAGAGGGGGCTGAGGCAGCTCATGGTCAGGGATCTGGGTGGATCCGGACATAAGTCAGGATCTCTCCAGAGCCTGGACCGGCTTTAGGCCGCTGTATGAGTCACAGGAGTGCACTAAATGTGTATCCATGACCCACAAGAGAAGCAGGGCCAAAAGAGCTTTGGCCCTAACGCTCCTTTTAATGGGGTAGACATTTGGTCATGTAATCCCCGCTGAAAGGAGCAATCTGAGTCACATTGGCTGATTACCTTTTCATCAGAGATAATGTGACAAGTGCCTTGGATTTGGTTATGTGATCAGCACACTGCCATTCTCTCCCAGGAAAGGTGAGCACTTCAGCTTTTCCATCCCTTTTTTTTTTCTTTCCTTCAATTTTCTAAAATAGCTGCAAATTAACTTCAAATTACTAGGGTTTTTTTTTTTAAAGTGTTATGCCAGGAAGTGTTACAGCTTCCTGTATAGCTGTGATTAACTGTCACTTTGATTGGGAGTCCATCCTGCTGGTTTCCAGTCGTCATTGTGACCAAGAACTGACAGCTCAGTCATGATGTTCAGGGAATTTGAGCATGTGCCCAGTACTACATGGATGGGTATATCTAGCCCACCTTTTGCTGCCACGTGTACAGCGGGTGGGAAAGGGGTTAACATTTATGCTTATATTCACTGCTGTCAGACTGGCTTCTGGTGAAAAAAGGCATTTTGAAGGTGTCATAAAATACCTGAAGCGATTATTATACATGCCAGCTCAGTCAAGATAATACCCATCTCTGTTTCGCTGATTATGACTGATATTTGGGAGTTTCTGCAGTGAAATGATAAAATAGAGATGTAGAGCTCCGGATCACAATTCAATTCAGAATCCTATATATAGGCATTTTTATAAGTTTGGGTTTTTTTGTTTTTTTTGGGGGGGGGGGGTGCATAAGAGGCTCTTGCCTTAAGTGATCTCCATCTTTTAGTGAAGCCTAAATAGTTTTCTTGGATCAAGCTGGTCCAAATGAACGATGTGTTCTGGCAGCGGGACAGGAATTTCCCATTCCCGGAACGAAATCCAGGCGGGCTGAGTGCTGCCCAGCCTTTCACAGGGAGCTTTGTATTCTGTAAATACAAAGCTTCCTCTGATTGGCTAAGATGGGCTAATGACGTAACTATCTCATACTGAGCCATTCAGAGGAAGCTTTTGTATCTGGAAAGTACCAGCCATATAGTTAAATATAGTGGCACTTATTCTACAATATATAAAACTTGGCCCTTTTGATTTATTTTTTTTTTTTTTTCTCCTATATGGTGTTTCTTGTGGAATCTATCGCATGTTCTTCGGTCAAACTGGCCATTTTTGACTATCGTATATTTCTGAATTCTTCATCTTTTAAACTTTGTACTGCGATACCAACTCAATAAACCCCTATTTAGAAGGAAAAAAAACTCGCTGTTCAGAAAATCTTTTACATTTGCTAGAGAACACATGCTTTAGGGGTTCCTTGAAGCTCCCATTAGGGCAGTGGTTCTTAACTCCTGTCCTCAGGACCCACTAAGAGGCCAGGTTTGCAAGATAACTGAAATGCATCACAGGTGATATCATTTGCTGCTCAGTGATTGCAGTATTCTAGTCTGCATCTCCCCAAGATAATACTTAAAATCTGGCCTGTTAGTGGGTCCTGAGGACAGGAGTTGAGAACCACTGCCTTAGTGCTTTATAAAGGATGGTGGAATTCATAGTTGAGCGAAATACTATTTTCTATACAGATCGCTTTGTATAAAGTACATGCAAGTTTGCAGTAGATGACCAGAACATCGTTGCATGTGCTCTTTTATGATCCTCTTTCTTTACAGAGGGCTGAGCACCTGTTGGATTATAGCGGAGTTCCACACAAAAATGGAACTTCCGCTTTTCGGAACCCTCCCCCCCTCCGGTGTCACATTTGGCACCTTTCAGGGGGGTGCAGATACCTGTCTAAGACAGGTATTTGCACCCACTTCCGGCATAGACTACCACGGGAGTCTATGCCTCTTCCTGTCCCTTTGCGCTGTCTCCTGGGAAACACACAGCTCCCAGGCGAGAGCGGGGACCATCCAGATCGCGCAGCGCGATTCGCGCATGCGCAGTAGGGAACCGCAACGCTTCACTTCCTGATTCCCTCACCTAGGATGGCGGCGGCAGCTGCCGAGAACCGAGCGGGTTCTCGGCGTCGCCTGCCGACATCGCTGAACCCTGGGACAGGTTAGTGGCCATGTATTAAAAGTCAGCAGCTTCAGTATTTGTAGCTGCTGGCTTTTAATATTTTTTTTTTTTTTGGTTGATGTGGGTGAACTCCCTCTTTAGGCAGTACTTTTTTTTTTTTATTTTTATTTTTTTTTTTTTATCTGTCTGTCTTTGTATTTTTTTTTTTTCTAGGTAAAGCTGTGTTTCTAGCTCGGGACAAGCACCATCTGGCAGACCTGAGCCATCTCATCCGTCACGAAGCCCCGTATCTGTTCCAGAAGTACGTACAGGAGTCTCATGGACGGGACGTTCGAGTCATCGTCGTGGGTGGCCGCGTGATTGGCACCATGCTGAGGTGTTCTACAGATGGAAGAATGCAAAGCAACTGCTCTCTAGGTGAGCAATGACTGAGTGCAGCGTGCGTTTATCATACAGGCTCATTAAGCAGTCTAACAGCTGCAGTGACTATTAGTTGCCTGTGGCAACTAATGGCCTTCCACATAGGTGAATTGTGGACTTAATTCTCATTTAGCATAGGTTAACAAAGGCTGACCTTTTATTTTATTTATTTTTTTTGGGGGGGCATGTCACTGTTTACTTACAGGTAAACCTGAACCAAGCTTGCCTTTCATTACCTGGCATGGCTGCACGCTCCCTCGAGAGGAGAGTGTCAGATGATACAGATCAGGAGTGGAGCCATATTGGCTTAATTAACAGATGTACAGAGCTTGTGTCTAAAGGTACTAGACACAGTGCTGACTTGTTAAGAGACTGTTGCTTTATGTCCAGGGAGAAACTTATGTGTTAGAAAACAGGTTATCTTACCTTTAGCAAATATGTAATGTTGGCATCTAATACTGCTACCCCTGACATAGCCCATTGTTTCTGCTGTTTGTATGAATGGTGGCTACCGTGCTTGCCCCCTTTCCTTGGCCACCAGTCATGTAAAATCCCTGCAGTATCTCTATTTTTACAAGTGGTCGCGTAAATTACAGCCGCTGGCTGCAGTTGGAGCACCTGGGAGTCTCGGGCTCCTAGTCTGCCCCACCCCCTAACAATAAGTGATGGCAGAGCAGTGTGCAAAAAATGTGGGTGGAGTCAGAAGGCAGACTGCCACAGCCTAATGTGCCACAAACTGGCTGACAGTCCCTCCTATTGAATGCTTAAATTTCTATTGCCTTATGTTAACTGTGGTTTGATACAGCGGTGTTTAACACGAACGGTCATGTTGGTGCTTCCTCCATCCCTCCCTGTGAGGGAAAATACAAATAACACATTCAATGTTACTTAAGCAAAGGTAAATAAGTGATGGTGAGATTTTATTTCTAAACCTCCCAGGGTTTAGCTTTAGGTATTATTGTAAACTGCTGAAATACAGGCAGTCAGGGGTGTCGGCACATACTAGCAGCTTTCGGTAAGCTCCACTTCACCCAGTTGACAGACTGTTCCAGTTTGGCTATCTTCATCACTTCAGGATAAGGCTTGGGATGGGGCACCAAGGGAATGGGGAACTATTCCTCCCACTTTGGACACTAAGGGAATGGGGCACTATTCCTCCCACTTTGGACACTAAGGGAATGGGGCACTATTCCTCCCACTTTGGACACTAGGGGAATGGGGCACTATTCCTCCCACTTTGGACACTAGGGGAATGGGGCACTATTCCTCCCACTTTGGACACTAGGGGAATGGGGCACTATTCCTCCCACTTTGGACACTAGGGGAATGGGGCACTATTCCTCCCACTTTGGACACTAGGGGAATGGGGCACTATTCCTCCCACTTTGGACACTAGGGGAATGGGGCACTATTCCTCCCACTTTGGACACTAGGGGAATGGGGCACTATTCCTCCCACTTTGGACACTAGGGGAATGGGGCACTATTCCTCCCACTTTGGACACTAGGGGAATGGGGCACTATTCCTCCCACTTTGGACACCAAGGGAATGGGGCACTATTAATAAATTTACTGTCATTACCATCTGCCCCGCCACCCTCACTATGTTTTTATTTAACAGGAGGTATCGGCATGATGTGTACGCTAAGCGAGCAAGGAAAGCAGCTGGCCATTCAAGTCTCTAACATCTTGGGAATGGACGTGTGCGGTATCGACCTGCTGACCAAAGAAGACGGCTCCTTTTGCGTGTGCGAAGCCAACGCCAACGTGGGTTTCATTGCCTTCGACAAAGCCTGCAACATGGACGTGGCCTCCATGGTGGCCGACTACGCCATCTCTCTCCTGCCAAGCCGACTGACCAGACGAATGTCCCTCCTCTCCGTCGTGTCTAGCGCCAGCGAGACCAGTGAACCGGAGCTCCCAGGGGGGACCTCAGTCTCAGGAGTCGACGTGCCCGCTCCACTGCATCATCACGATGCCGGAGACAGCATGAGCGCCAGCTCTAGCTCTGTGGACAGTGATCCTGACACTGCCACGGAGAGGGAGCTTCTCACCAAGGGATCCATCTTTAACATGAACCAGCTTCTCGCCAGTGAAATCAAGCTTTTGGTGGAATAGATGGGATTTGGGGGGGGGGGGAGGGATGTGAAAAGTGGGTTGGGAATGGGGGAGGGGGGGGCTGAGGAGAGGGTGGGTTTTGGGGGGCGGGGGAGGGAGCCTGTTGGGGTCAAGCACGTGTAAATATTGACAGGGCCATTACTGCTGGTGTTGAGGGGTGGGTGGGGAGGGATGGGGGGTTAATACCGGATCCCTGTTGTAAATGAGGCTGCACCACTGATCTATGAGTTGGGGAGTGTGGAAGATGGGAGCTGGGGAGACTTCTTCCATATTACCTTGGACATGATGTTTAAAGGGGAAGTATATCGGCATATTTTTACTATAAATAGTTTAACCAAAATGTAAAGGTCGAATCCTCCCAAAAATTGGTGTGACCCCCAGCTGGCTTGTTAAGTCTCTAGATCGTGGCCTCCATCACCTTCCACCTGTGGAAAAGTCCATCAGAGATGGGGTTACAATAGTAATAAGGAGCCAACCTGCAGTACAGGGTATTATCTGAGATCCTTAACAAGCTCTCGGGGGGGGAAAACCATATCCACGATACTGAAGTCTGTTTTGGCTCATTTAGTACTTTTTATTCTCACATACAACTACAGTTTCTAGTTTGTATATGAATTTATCTGCTGCGGCTTGAGCATTTCCGCTTTCGGAAGAGTGAAGTCGTTGGCTTTGGCATGTCATTGGGTGTGCGTGCTTTTTTTTGTTTACAAGACGTGCGTTGCAACTTTTGAGCATTACCACACCTTTTGGGGTGTTATTTTTTAATAGTTGGGTTATTTTATTACTGCTTCTCCCAAGATTGAGTTGCATTTGGGTGTCACGTATAGCTTAAGTACCCTTTGACGCTGTCACTTGACAAGACCATTGCAGCAGATGGCTGGGGTGACCTTGCTCATTGTCGCCTTGTTCTGGTGGGAGTCAAGTTTAGGTGTCATAGTTGGAACAGCTCAGAGTTTATAAAATTCCCATTTTTCTTTCATTCCTTGAGAGTTAAAATATACTTCACCTTTATACAACACCAGGTGTAGGCAAGAGCATGGTCTATATCAAATTTGAAGGTATGTTCGTGACTGTCACATAACGTGTCCATTAAAGGGACCTATTCCCTGAAATTGAGCCAGTTTCAAGCTAGTGAAGAGTTGGGTGACCTTTTTTTGCTCTCCAGCTGTTAAGGAAAGCCATAATTAAGATGAAGGTGCTTGTTATAATGTGGATTAAGATCTCAGAATTGCTATGAAAATTGCTGGATAGCTTGTCGATGTCCTCTGGGGAAGTGTTCCTACTCTTTCCACTTAATAACAAAGGGAAAGCTTGACAACTAAAATGTAACACCTCAGCCCTCATGCTGTCCCACATCTGATGGTGTATGTGTAGTGCCCAAACGGATGCTGCCCTCAAGGGGGGTAACTTCAAGCATCACTGTAAAGAGACACAAGAGGGTGCAACCTAGTGCATGAACGACACCAAATGTATAACAAGTGCCAAAAAACATGAGGTCTGAGGGTCGGCTTTCCAACCGTAGCTGTTTTGGCATTGCCTAAGATGGGGTTGAGTTTTGATATGCTTGTACCTTCTCGTGTTTGTATGTTTTTGGCACAGTAAAACTTGGTGGTAATACACCAGATGTTTCCAGGTGAAAGAACTTTGATCTGCAAGTCCACCAAACAGCTTTCACTTGGTAAAGAGACACAGGAGGGTGCAAACGCCTAATGCATTAATGCAACCCAATTTTATTGTATAAAGTGGCAAAACATGAGCTCTGAGGAAGGGGGTTATGTCCCCCGAAACGCATTGGCTTTCCAACCACAGCTGTTTTGGCATTGCCTAAGCTGGAGTTGAGTTCTTGTATGTTTGTAACTTCTCATGTTTGTCTTTGGCGTAATGCACTAGGCGTTTGCGCCCTCCTGTGTCTCTTTACTTACTGGAATCTGTTTGGGGGACTTGCAGTTCAAAGTACTTTCACCTGCAGAGGATCTGAGGGGCTGTTGAGTTCTGAGTGCTTATCAGAAATAGTAATGACAAGACGAGGCTGGTTATGAGGGTAGGTGCTGCCATAGGACCAGTTGGGGATCCATAGCAGCACAGCTAACCTACTTTTTCATCTCAGCATGGCAGTGACAGATGAGGGGTCAGGTTTCGCACAGCTCCTCCCATGAAAGTCAATGCTAAACGTCCACCCTGTCATTAAATGGGAAGAGTTTTTAACTTTCTCTTTTGGAATCACTTGAAAAGCAACCCAGAGATCCAGGAATAGCACTGCCTTGTTGGCACTTGCTCATTAAAGATTTTATCAAACCCATCCTCCTATCAGGCCTTAGTCCACATTGCTCGTTTTATGACCACTTTTGTGCAAGTCTCAGTATGCTTTGTCCGCCACTTGGGCTTCCTTAACATATGGATGGCTAGAGGTTAACCAATGCCACTTGTTGGGCTTCACCACCTGACCTGCTGTCTTTACTCTCCTTGTATTGCAAGGTATGTTCACTGTAATCTGGAACAAGGACTTGGGCATTCTAAAGAAGGGAGATTTCAGTATTTTGGCACGCTGGGCACTTAGAACAAGTGAAAGCAGTAGGTGAAGTGGCTGGAGAGTTATTTTTCATCCTCCATTTTATCCTTCTGACTCGCTTTGTATCTAGTAATGACACACTGAGGCCGGGGTGGCCTATCCTTCTGTATCCCTTCTACAAGTTGCATGTGCATGAACAGGTATTTGACTATTGTTACAATACGGCGTACAAGGTGCAGGGAAAGATGGTTAACACCAGCAGCTGTGAAAGCAATATTCCTAACAAGCATATGGAGGCTTTAAGATTAGGCAAGGATGTAGGAAGTCTCCTAGACTATGGGTAACCTTGGCACTCAGCTGGGTTGAAAGTACAAATCCCATCCTGCCTGTGGTGATTGATGCCTGTGGCTGTCAGTCTTACAATATCTTTGGGTTTTGTGGTCACCGCTGGAGTATTGATGTTGCCACCCCTGTTCAAGACCTTTCCCTCATTCGGTACCCTTACACAGAACATTGAGCAGTATTATATGTACATAACATGCAGATCTTGTCTATATAAGGCGCTTGCCAGTCTTCTCTATTCCAGTCAGACTGTTTACTGCTTGAATGTTACATATTGTGGGTCCCAAACGCAGTAATTCCTCAGCAGCTTTAGCCTTTTAATTAGCGGAACGTGCTTGCATGAATATCACTTGGTAGCTTTTCTGGCTTGACAGACTTGCGATGGTTCCTCTCTAGGATTCGGCAAGTGGTTTGGTTAAAATTTCACATGGTTCTTTAATGCCGCATAACTCTCAACCTTAAATTGGACTATTGAGGTAAAGGCATCACAGTACACAGTGGGATTTGTTCCTGTACTTGCGTTAACCCCTCCATGGAGTTGCTTTTGACACTCCAGGTGTCCATCGGTGTGTTAAACCATCCAAGGATGGCACCCTCTACCATCCACGTGGAAGTTCAAGTTGCTTGTGTCTTGTAAGGTATCCCCCCCCCCCTTTTTTTTATTTTTGGTTTAATGGAACCCAATCCAAAGTTGGTATGTTCAGACTTAAGAACACAGACTTGTGTATGGCCCCCTTGGTGCACAGAATACGACTTTTTTATATTGCCCCTCTTGGTGGCATCACCAGTATCAATTATAAGAGAAAATTCTAGTGTGATAACATGGTCAGGTGGGTGAGATGAAGTAGGGGTGTTAATCTGACCGACCTCTTGGCCCTTGACAAGCGATCAAGTGGTCTCATGCTGAGTAATAGTAGCTTATGCTCCCTCCATTGCTCACCACTTGTGTGCAAAGTAAATCCACTCGAATCTCCTGAAGTCCAAAGCATGAAAAAAATCACATCAGATTTTTCCTTTACCTTGCTAAGGCTTTGGGGATGGATCTGATTAAGACCCCTTGTTGACCTTGCCCACCTCCTGTATACATTTTAATGGATCTGCTTCAATCATTGCCTGCTTTTTGATGAACTTCCCTCTTTCTGGCTACGTCCTCCCCTTGTTTCATGAAGAACCTTTTCCTTTTGCTGCTCATTACAGAAGAACTTTAGTTGGCTTCTTCTCTTGAGCTGTAAAGCTGGACTTGTTTGGGTGTTTGAATCCCTTGGGAGAGGAGTAACATCTGAAAGCAAAATAGTTGGGGTCTGCAGCAAGCTATCAGGTTCTCCCTTACATTGGAGGCTGATCAAGACCCTGTTCTCCTTTAAGGACACTTATACCCATCAAGGGTAGCTTGGGGAGTGTAGTAGAAGAGGGAGTTGCCTAAAAACTTGGCAACCTCATAAAAAAAGGTCCACTTACCTGCACCAAAAGCAGCCTTATTCTACCTTGCTGAAACTCCTGTACTGCTCACTTCAGGTTCCCTGATGCCCCCCTACGCTATCCCTTTCTATATATATGTGCCCACAAGGCTAATTGGTTTATTTGTGTGTAATGCCTTTTACCACCAGTATGTTCCTGATGGCACACTGCTTTAGTCAAACCTCATGTCGCAGTGTCACCGGCTGCAAAGGAAGTTGCGCTCCTTTCCTCACTTTCATTTAACCCTGTTACTGCTGCCGTCCTGCAGTGAAAGCGTTAATAGCAGTGTTACATGATGCTGTTTTTATTGCCTTTTGAAATGTGTACATTTTTGTTTTTTCCTTTTTTTTTTTTTTTTTTTTTTTTTTTTTTTTTTTTTTAAAAAAAAACCCCGGATTGCTGCTTTTTTTTTATTTTTTTTGTTGCACTGGATGGAGGGCCTGAGTGGGGACAAAGGGAGGAGGGGGGATATAGTTATAAGGCAGGCCAATTTTTAAACCGTTCCTGTTTCTCCTTTTACTACTAGGCACCAGACCCATTCATCAAGCTTGGCATGTGTTGTCTTTATACTGTGGAGGAAGCTATGTTAGGTCTTAGACTTCCATTTTACCATGTCCCCATAATGTAGTATCTGGTTTCTAGTGGCCTGAATTTTGAAGATTTTTAAAAGTAACACATGTTTTAAGAAGCCAGTGGTTGGGAGGCCTATTGCTAGGTCTAAAATGCAATCTTTCATTAAGTTCCAGTTATATGGTTACTTCCCATCACCATTAATCTAGCACTCGTACAATGGATTCTGATGGTAATATTTGGGCTTTTGCTCTCCATACACCCTGGTGTCTTCTGGACTGACGGCCATTGCTAGCAGGAAAATTGGGCATTTTAGCATTTTTACCCTTTGGGTCTGGTGCAGCTCTGCAATACATGTTACTTTATAAAAGCAATGAACAGACTATAGTGTGTTTGGAGAATTGCCTGTTAGTCCATAATGTTTACACTTGTGCAAGAAGGGACCTTGCAATCCTCCAGCAGAATTCCTTCCATTCATTGCCTACTTGTCTTTTCTGCTGAAGTCTTAGGTTTTTGATTTTTTTTTTTTTTTTTTTTTTTGCACAGATAGGGGGGAGGAGGACCAAAGTCAAAAGTTTGATGTCTGCAGCTAATTTTCCTTACATTCCTACCTCCTCCCCCTGCCCCTTACTTTTCATTAAGATGTTGAAAAGCCATGCCCATCTAAACCTAAGAAATCGTTTTTTTTTGGTGAGCGGTAAGATATGAATGTCCTGCCATCATTCCAGCCTCCTCGCCTTGGCCTGCTGTCTTTGCCACTCTACATAAACAAGGGGGATCAAATGAATTTCTATCGTTCATAATTCATCTGACTTCTCCGTTCACACAGAACAGCAAGTCAACTTTTGCATCAAGGAGAACAGAGCTGGTGAATGGAAGCATTGTGACTTGAGGACATTTAAGTCTTGCCATCCACCAGGCCAAATGTGTAGTTTTGGATGGAAATCTTTTTAATATAAGAACTTTAAAAAAAAAAATTACACTACAGAGGGCATCAGGTTCTTCCCTTTTCTCCACGCCTCCTCCAGTGCATTTTTGTTCATTTTTTTTTTTAATTCTTATTTAAGCCAACAGCCACGAATTAAAATTAAAAGCTGGAATGTAATAAATTTTCAAGTATGGAATGATTACTGCCTGTGATGTCTTACTGCCTAATTTCTTCATTAGATTTGATGCTCAGGAGGGTGGGGACAACCTTTTCTGTTCATCTAGGTTTTGTTTACTATCTGTGATCTTGCAGTCTTCGGAGCGTCGTTCATGGGGTTACAAATATACCACAGCCCCCCATTCACTAAGAAACCGAAAAACGTCTTGTGATAAGACAGTGGAGGAAGAATTATAGAAAGTTGGAAGTGTTGCCATCCTTGCTACAAATTAGATTTTATCTGTCAATTTTCAAACTTGTGCTTGATGAATGAAAGCCTAGAATTTGGTTGCCATGGAACCAATGAAGACAGCTCTTAATTGTATAGCTGTAGTAAATGGCTTAATTCCATCGGTTTTTGCTTTACAGCCGTCGGCTCCATCTTTCAGGAGTGCTAAAGATTGTGTGAATCTCGACTTACCTTGACATCAGCCCAGCTGAGACAGTGATTGTTAGAAATTCTGCTGCCTAAGATACCCATTTCTCTAAGTATCTACAGAAGGATACTCGCTTGTTTTGGGCTAATTCAGAGAAGGACTCGAGCCTCATAATGTTTAGCTCTCTTGGGCAGGAAGGCTGTAAACGGCAGAAGCCGCCTCCTCTATCGGTGGAAAAAGATTCCTTCAAGGAGAAACCTATTAAAGTTTACTTGTATAATATTAATAAGCATTGCATACTTGATTTCATAGAAACTAAACCAACCCACCTTACCCTCTAACTTTTAGTCATGGTTCTCAAAGCCTTGCATGTGGCCAGTGATTTCATGATGGGCTTTATTTACACATAAGTTGATAAGAAAAAAATGTTCTTTAGCAAAGAACATACATTCCCCATTAATTATGCTACCAAAATTGGTGTGTGCTATAAATTGCCTTCAGCAGTGCTCCCATTTCTTTTTTCTGAAGGCTGCCATTTTGTTGAAGCCCAGAGCAGCAGTAAATCTTTGGCCTGTCCATAGATCTGCCTCTAGATTTTAGGCAGTGCCAAAAAGCAACAGAGCATGTGTGCAGCAGGGTAAGGCAATGTATTACTAGATTTAAGCAGTATAGGCACTTTAATGCTTTACATAGCTATACCTGCAAAAGAGGCCATCCTGAAGTGATCTATCGGGACTTAAATTTCCACTCTAAGGTTTTCCCAAGGACAAAGATAACAGCCCATAATTGGGATACATATAATGCAGTGACAGTGATTGGTATCTCTCTTGGGAGGTAGGAAGACTTATTTATGGTCCCCAAGGGTCACGAGAGACCTAATGTGCAGTCTTCCACCTATCTCTGACCCTTTACAATCAAGACCCTCACTGTATGGAAAGAATCTAATGGAAGCTGCAATAAATTTTAAGTTTATTTCTAAGATCGTACTGACATCTTAAATGTTGGGTTTTGAGTGAATCCTACAAATAAAATCATTGCTGCAGATCAATAAAATGCATTGGAGATTTCTTAAAATGGTTGTTAACCTACTTGTTCTAAATGCCCCCATCCACCCTGTAACATTATAATTGTGCCTGTATTCTGTATAAAATCTGCCCGATTGTACCTATATGAGCATGGCTCCAGTAGAGCTGCACGGTTGTTAATCGAAATCGTGATTCTTTTCCCTTCCTGATCTTCATAACAAGCATTTCAGGATTCTAACAAGTGCAGAGTTCTCACAGCTAAAAAAAAAAAAAAAAAAAAAAATATCCAGGCAGCCTGCCAAGTTTTATCACATCTAAGATAAGTATAAACAAAGTAACATTTCTTCTTGGATCAAAGGTATGAACTTCGCCTGTAGATGAGGGAAGTTTAAAGACCAAACCTTTTTCTGGCACTTGCTGCTTACAAGATAAAATCAATATTTATTGCTAGAAAATTACGCAGTGTGTGTATATATGTATATATATATATATATATATATATATATATATATATATATATATATATGTATATATATATATATGTATATATATATATATATATATATATATATATGTGTATATGTGTATATGTGTATATGTGTATATGTATATATGTGTATATGTATATATGTGTATATGTATATATGTGTATATGTATATATGTGTATATGTATATATATATATTTATATTATGCTCTATCCCAATTTTTTTTGTATAGTGTGAAAGATTGTTATGCTGCGAGAATCGTGATCTTTATTCTAAGCAAAAAAAATCTTGATTCTCATTTGTGATTCAAATCGTGCAGCTCTAGGCTCGGCTACCAGTTGATATTCGGGGCTCTCTCCTCTCCGGCTCACAGCTGCATTTGGCAGGGCTGAGCCCTCCTACTGATGTCAGCTGGGGAGGAAGGGGAGAGAGACGACAATCAGCTGAGTGCCTGGAGCCACGTTAAGATACAATTGGGCAGATTTTTTACAGAACACAGGGACAATTATAATGGTATAGAGGGGATGGGAGTATTTAATAGATATAAGAGCAGTGGAGGGAGGGGGGGAGAAGGACACAGGAGACAGCAGGCTGTGGATGGCATAATCGTGCAAACTTACCACAGTGTCAGCAGCCATGATTATTGGGGTTTGGTTTGCAGGGAGGATGGCATAGCCAGGCAGGATCAGCCAGATATTTCAAGTGATACGGGGATCCAAATGTCACAGCACAAGCACTGTGCTGTATAACATTAACATGATTTAAGGGAACAGGAGCTTTATTTTTTTTTGTTGGGTTAACAAACGCTTTAAGTCTACACTGATTGTCCAAGTTGACTTGGTTAACATATGGTCACACAAGTGTCTGAAGTTTTGAAAATGATTGACTTAAAAAAAAGTTTGTATAGTTGATTTCGTAAGAAAAAATAAAATTTGCAACGTGATTTTAACCAATATCCATATTTTATTTAATTGACCTACATGATTTACGATGAAAGTGAATAATAAAACTGAATTTGCCAACTGGGCTTTAAACATTATCTTTTTAATCTCCGTGGGATCACTGGCCACATCTTGAGGACTCTAGACACTGCCTTGACTGTCCTACTTGGCAATAAATATGTTTTATAAGGTGGTTGTTGGTTTAGATTTATGTGACTTAAGTAGTCCAGCTATGTAAATGTCTTTTAATCCCGTTACATTTATTATATTCTGTAATTTCTGAAGACTGAATCATCAAAGGGTTGTAAACTTTCTTTTGCTTGTTTTTTTTGTTTTTGTTTTTCTCTAAATTCTAGCATCTATCTTGTGAGTTTGTAGCTTCCCACCAAGCTCCTGGAGGGTGATGTTGCTAGATCCACTCTGGACAACTGACCACATGGAAGCAGTGGTTGAGCCCAGTGGTTCTTTGTCGTGGGTGGTCTGACCAGTGAACAAGGAAGGCAGAACGTGGCAATTAGGAGGAGCTATAGGAGTGTGGGGTTCCGTCCAGATGCAGGAACCGGCTGAGGCTGCAGAGAGGAGCCAAGAAGTCTGTTAACATCACTGGATGGTGGCAACAGGAGGCCTGTAGTTATCATTGGATGAGGAACGAGAGAAGAGTTTGCAATTCTACAAGGGGAATGTAGACTTACTATATGAGACCAGAGAAAGATGTCTCTAACAGCTTCATGAGGTACCAGAAAGCTAAGACAACTCTATAAATTTAAACTGAGGGAGCTGTTTTCTATATGCAGTGTTATCACCAGCTGATGAGCCAGATGCAAGTATACATCTAAAGCTGTCTAAAGATGAGCTATCATTCAACCACTGTGATAACATGCTACCTCACTCTTTGCTATGCCAGATGAGTTTTTTTTTTTTGTTTTTTGTGGGGAGCATGCAATAATTTCCATAGAAACGGTACCCTGGAATCTTGGTTGAGAGTCTGGCCTTTCATTTCTAACCTAGGAGATTTTTCTGACATATCCCGCAATGTTCATTTACGCTGGTTGATGAATGCTCTAGAAAAGTGACCGCTCCTCTTTAAGACTTCTTTATGAGGTCATATGGGGTGCAGCCTCCATAGCAAGCAGAGAAATGTGGTATTGGCTCAGTTTACAAAGGCAGCTAAATTATCTATGCTGCAACCTTTTAAAGTGAACCTGTGGGGCTACAAAAAGAGCTGCCATCGCTGACCTAATTTTAAGTGGTGACTGTCCTGGATAATCCTATCGATTGCCCAGCCCCTGTCATTACAGTTTAATGGGTAATGGCAGAAACCCTGCAAGGAGAGACCCTATTGACTTGTTCTTGATGCAGCCCTATCCAACGTGTATACATCATACCTACTATATAGCCATAAATGTAGGCACCTCTCCAAACTTGAGTTTTTAGGTGGTTCTGGTGAAGCATATTGAAAATGCTACAGCATTCATAGACAGTTGTGCCCTTTTTAAACTTGTGGCAGCTGTTTGTAAATTTTTTCCGTTCTAGCATGGCTATGCCTTTATAAACACAGCCAGCTTCATAAAGACATGGTTTGGGGTGGAGGAACTTGAGTGGCCTGTACAAAGCCCTGCCATCAACCCTACTGAGCAGTTGTGGGATGAATAGGAATGCTGATTGCAATCCATTTATCCTTGCCCAACGTTGGTACCTTGCTTCACAAATGTTCTTGGCTGAATGGGCATCAATTCCCACAGACGCACTTAAAATCTTACTATATAAATGTGCAGATGTCTGCCTTTTTTTTATATCCTGGTTTTTCCTCCTGGCTATCCTTTCACGCAGAGCAGCCTAAGCTGATTATCTGCAAACCAGCTCTGATTACCTATAGAAAGCTTCTCAAATTGATCAGGGTGGTATTGGGACTGTCCACATTTCCTTCCCATTCACAGTTGCAGCATTTTAGTTGAAACCAATTTTTCGAGGTCTGCATAGTTATTTCTTGGTCTGCAGAAGGGTCCTCTAATCTGGAGTTTACTTCTACTGTGGAGAGAATGTAAAATAAAGTAGTGCTGTTTTTTTGCTCTCCATGCTTGCAAGAAATGTGCAGTTCCTTCTAACCTGTGGCCTACTCTGGCACAGAGAAGCTGAGTACAGTCCCTTATGGCTTGTGTACCATGGCTCCCACTATATATGCAAGCCTTGTTTTCCCTGCCCTTGCTTCTAATCAAGCAGGGCTGAACTCAAATAACAAACCTATATGGGGATGGCGCATGTGGGTGGATAATCCCAGCAAATAATAATCCATAAGCTGGAATAGCATGTAAAAGTCCCAACAGTTTTTTAAAATTGGCCCACATGCTGATGGCAGCTCCTCTGAGACTTAAGCCATCTCTGCAGCAACATAGTACAAAAGAGGGTGCCGATCTGGGTGTAGCATAAAAAAAAAAGTATGCTACACACAGATCTGCACCCTCTCGTTTTTGTTGTATCTTAACGCTCAACAATGATGTCCCCTTCCTGATCGAAATTTGGTTTAATCCATAAAGGTGCAGATCATGTCTCAACCCTATTCATTGATAAAACAAGAGATGGCACCAAATCTTTTTATCCTAAATGGATGATCTGGCTAAAGACCACCATTGGGCCATAACCTGCTCTGTTAAAAAAAAAAAAATAAAAATAAAAAAATCTACTTGAGGTTCTCTTTGGTTTTTCTGTAATTTGAACACTTTAATAAATGTAGGCGATTTGTAACAGACTAATGCCTGCAAGGGGCCCATAACAAAGATAATTTTAATTTAATGATTCCCTCGTTGAGATAAAATGCAGACACGGCCTTATGCCAGGAACTGCTGGAACATGTTGACCTGAGATGTACACTTGCATTTGACCATCGTGTCCTTCAGCTGGTGATAATCAAGCACTAGAACCAGCTCCAATGAGGCCTCAAGTTTTTAGTTCACTGCAAATGAGTACAAAATGTATAATTTAACCAAGTACACAACTGCTGACTGAAAACCCAAATGTTGAACTGACCGTACTTTTGTTTCTGCCTTTGGCTCTGTGTTGTCATTTGGATGACCGTAAAGGAAATGGTTTCTACAATTTGGACCAAATTGGTTAGAATATTTTTCTCAATTCATAAAACCCTTCAGACAATCTATATAACAAAAAGGAGCAGTTATTGCCATTCATGGTTTCTAGTGTTTTAAAGACCATCTTCATCCAAAACAAATACTACTCTATCCCATGTTGCTTTCTTGTATGTCTGAAATATTCCATTGATGACACCCCCACTAGATTCCCCAGCTATATTGTAACTTTAGTGGATGCTACAAAGCCAAATGATAACATCGTGGTCCAAGAGCAAAACCCCTGACAAGCAACTGATCTACATTTAATAAGATGCTTAATTTCTAATTCTGTTCACTCAAGCTCATGATTCAGACATCATTGTCCGAGAGTGCATCTATCAGTGACCTCCACTACAGCAACACAGCTTGGTCAAGACCACACTTGGCCTCCTTATTGTATAGTGAAGGAGCTGTGTAACACCAATCCCTGCAGCCAAGTCTAATGGGCTCCTTGCACTGGCCCGTCCTCTGTCCACCCTGCTGAACATTATAAGCCTTTAATCAATTTAGGTTACATACACTAAATTTAATTTAATAAGTGAATACATTTTATAGAACGGAATACATAACTGGGACCATGCAATTTCATACATTTTAGTTCAGCATTAATATAGTACAAATAACGGACCCCAAATTTTGAGATCTCGGGGAACCCCTGGAAAGATTAATCCATTGGGGAAATGCCCCTTATGTTGGTGGTAAATGGGAAGAATGCTACCCTTACAGGGGTGGCCAGAATGACACCCGTGCAGTCATGCTGCTGGCTCTAAGTGGCGGTGGACCTGGAACTATGCAGGCACCTTTTTAGATGGGAGGTTGTTTAGCCACAGCACAGGGAACCCCTAGCCAACCCTGGAGGAACCTTTTGAGAATGGTTGCCTTAGAGGGTGGCAGAGAGAAATTCCTTTTGGAGAACTCTTATCTTGGGTCTCGTATATCAAGGAAACCCAATTTTGGATGAAGGTGGCCTTTGTTTTAGCGTTGTTGTTTCTGAATGGGTAAGGTATGAATTCAGAGTCTCCAATGACTTTCTAAACTCACGCTTTTGAGGAACATGACCCACCAAATATAAGGTGAAATTCCATTAATTTGGTTTTCAATGCTGTGGACCTCCATTTAGCAATCTGTCGTTTAGAGAAAGGGAAGGTTGCCATGGATAAGACAATTCTGGTACACCTTAGTAAATGAGGCCCATTGATTGGAATATTTGGTGTGAACTGTTGTCTTCCAGCTCCCTTCTGATGCAAACAGTGGGATTTTGGATTCGGTCACCCAAATGTGTAACTTGGGTCAAGAGGCAAAACTTAAGTTGAGATGGCCAGCTAAATTAGGTTTTCCACCCACCTGCAAATGACCTTCACCTCCAGTTAAGATGTCTTGAAACGGATCTGCCCCACCTTCCATGGTGCACCTGTCATGCTTGTTGTGCTTTAGCTGCCTGTTCTCAGGGACAGGCAGCCACAGCCTGCAAGCACCGGTAGGTATACTGTGGAAATGTTTGTCAAGGGGCAGCTTGTACCTGTTTAGGGAGACATCTTGGCCTGAAGTAAAACATCTGTAGAGGGATGGAGAATTCCTGTAATTTGACCCTCAAAGAAGGTAGAATGCGAACCACACAGGCTCATTACACCTAACAGTTTATAACATTAATTTTTCTAATGAATATGTCAAACGTCTTTTGCTTAGCTGTGCCGATGCAGGGGTGGCATGCCGCTGGCAGTTTTGGCTCAAA
Organism: Lithobates septentrionalis; assembly: GCA_037952835.1. Lineage (NCBI taxonomy): Eukaryota > Metazoa > Chordata > Amphibia > Anura > Ranidae > Lithobates > Lithobates septentrionalis. Next base: position 99,872 of record JBBDGP010001020.1, read on the forward strand.
GCCATTTTTGTCACTTTTTTTTTTTTTTTTTTTTTTTCTTTGCTCACTTGTAATTTTTGACCTCCGTTATTTTAGAGTATATCAATCCTTTTTCTCTTGTATGGAGCAAATAACTTTTCGAGCAAAGTTAAAGAGCAAAGGCTATGGCACTGGATTCAATGGTAAGCTCTGCAAGCAAGTGCACAGCCACCAGAGATTAAATTATTCCAGTAAGCTTGTAATGTAAATACAAAAAAAACTTGAGCAAAGTTAGACTACCAGCCCTCGCCACCCAAAAGAATCTGTTTCTTCAGCATGGTCTATGCAAGTAGGAATCGGAGTCTGGTGTCTTCTCACTGAGACATGAGATCCCAGCAATACAAAACCATATTGTGTTGTCATTCTGCCCCAATGGATTCTTCATCAAGCCTTATGAGTGAAGTCTTCTACTTTTTATTTTACTACTGTAGATTATTCTCTATTTACTGTATATATTAATCAGCAGTGGTTTTAACTCAACACTGCCCACACAGGAAAAAATAAATTGTGTTGGCCATAGCAGCCCCCTTTGTCTCCTGAAACCTCCCAAATTCTGAAGCATGCTAGTCATACGTGTGGGTCACAGACTCCACTTTTTACAGCTGGTTCACAGGGGAGGTTTACTAAAACTGGATCAGTCTTGTGCTGCTGTGCATAGTAACCAGTCGGCTTTTAACTTGTTCAATTTAAGCTTTGCCAATAAAACCTGGAAGCAGATTGGTTACTATGCACAGCTGATCCAGCCTCTGTGCTCCAGTTTTAGTAGATTCCCCCTCCCCATGTGTTATCACACACATTATGACAATACTGTGTGCTGTGGTGCATTTTCATTGCACCCCCCAATGTACATCTACAGTGTGCTGTAATGTACATTCACTATAGCACACCACAAAAAAAGCTGCACTGCTCATGTCACAGAATTTTTCATGAACCGTATTATGTAAAAGGGTTTTAATAACATTAAAGCCCAACTCCAGGCAAAGGTTTTCCTGTACAGTGGGGCTGTGTTCACTCTGCACAAATCCACTGCTCGTTTGTCTATGGGATAGGAGAACTGAGAATACCTAGTCCTCAGTTCCTCCCCACACAAGACTGGTCCCCACTGGATTATGGTGGATCAGGTGAGTATTCAGCTTTCTCATCCCTAGACAAAATGAGCAGCTTACCCGTGCAGTGTGGGCAAAGCTCCACTGCCAGGGAGGCTTCTATTTTTTTTTTTTTTTTTTTAAATTTTTCTTGAAGTAGGGCTTTAAAACGTATCCCTGGGGAAAAATCTTTACCTGTGTAGTGGGTCCCCCTCCCCACTGCATGTTTTTTCCAAGGGGATGAAGAATAAAGTGATATAATTTATTCCTCACTCCCGCGTGCATCCTCTGTGCAGCCTGTCCGAGGCCCTTTGCTGCCAGACTGGTGGCATCTCTGACGTCGTACTGTACAATGCAGGACCCAGCAGTCTTTCATTATACTGGATCCTGAGGGCCTTCCCATATTCTGGAGCAAAGCGCACCAGATGCAGGGGGAGCAAGATGAGCATCACCTTATTCAAAATCGCCCAGGCAAAACAAGCCGATAACCCCTGCATTGGAGTGGAGGGTTTTCTACAAAGAGCAAGGCTGGTCATAGATTAGGTTTTTTTTTTTTTTTTTTGATCAGCAAATTTAAAAAAACTTATTTCCCCATGCACACAAGTGCAGTAGATGGAGGAATCCTCCCCACTGGAACATTGTATTCTGACAGCGGGACAGTGTTTAAAAGCCCCGTACACATGGGCTGAATAGTGGGCGACATCGGCTGGTTCAACAAAAACCTGCTGATGTTTGGCCCATTTGTAAGGCACTCGGTCTGACAGAAGCTGGCCAAGCATGCTGGAAAACCAGCAGCTGATCAGCTCACTCAGCCAATGGCAGAGCGCTGATCGGAGTGTTTTGACAGGGGGGGGGGCCCTGTCAGAACACAACAGCTCAGCGGGGTGATAACTATCTATATATAACTATTGGATCGTTCGTACAGCGGCTCCGACCGGAGTGGTCAGTTTTTTTTTTTTTTTTTTTTTTTTAGTGTGTACCAGGCATAAGGCTTTCAAACATCCCGTTTCACAGAAGTTTAAGGTTGTCCAAACAAAAGTGATTAAAAACAAAGTAATTGCCACACCAAGAATACCAGCGGCCTTGCCTCACATGAACTTATTTTATGATGGCAGTATTAAACTTGCTTACAGAGTTTACCATTTAATCAAGTCTCCGCTCTTTGGCTGCACACAGTTGTCATCTACACCAGCATTACTCTACTCCAGACCAACTAAGTCTGTGTGCATACCGATGTTTTTTTCTCTAACAAAAGCAGGACATGAATACAATACACACTGCTGCAGTTTTATCCAGGGCTTGGTGAACTTGAGGGTTTTGCAGACTCTTTAGTCTTGTTCCTGCTGTGTCCTTTAAGCTGCATTTATTTGCACATCACTACGCATGTATGGGGAGAACAAGGTGCAGAGAAAACAATCATTCTGTGTTCCCTGTTCACACTGTGCATGCATGGCAGTGTGCAGAAAAGCGCAGCTCAAGGGACATGTGAACAAGCTGTTCTATATTCTAATATATTTCATAGTTTTTAATCCTAGTTCTTGTTTGGGGGAAAAGAGCAGATGGATTAAAAACAGAATGCATATTTTCAAGGTAAAAATTATGATGGCTGGATAAAAACAGCAGCATGTTGTAGTTGTAAAATGTTATCGGCAAACACAAAGGGGGAGATTTAATAAAACTGGAGCACTCAGAATTTGCTGCAGCTTGTGCATTGTAGCCAATCGGCTTCTAACATCAGCTTGTTCAGTCAAGCTTTGACAGGAAGGCCGGGTTCACGTATATGTGGCTGTAGTTTGCAGTCCAGGGTCCAGTGCATTTCTGTTCACCAGTTCAGGTGCAAATTTTTGCCTGAATCAGACCCAAAAACGCACAGGACTCTTTTTGAAGCCACACCGCGGCCGCCCCAGACGTGTGTGAACTGGCTCCATTGAGAGCTGGTCACATTCACATGTTATGCGAATTGGATGCGCTTTAAAACATATCCAATTTGCATATATATGAATTGGCTATCATGGACAGCTGCACCAGTTTTAGTAAATCTCCCCCAAAGTCTCCAACGTCCTTACTGTTTTTAAAGTGTATGTTCAGCCAAATGTTTTCATTAGTCCTTTGGATAGCCTGGAGTCTTAGTTCCCCTGTTAGGCTTTTCCTGTTAGCTGGGGCTTTGTAAGAGATTTCCCCTCAATTCCTGTCATGCTGGCAGTTTACCAGACAGGAAGTGAGGGGAAATCTCCAACAGCACCACAGGATACAAATGCTTTTCTTAGTAGAATGCAGAGGTGGGAACCTGTCAGATGAATGCGGAGAGACGAGACCCCTACCAGGTGTCTGCAAGGGGGCCCCAGATAACGGTACACATTCAACAGGTGTTCTAATTCTTTCCGACTCTATCCAAAACTAGAAAAATGTTTTTGGCTTGATGCATATTTCCAAAAAGGTTTTTAAAAATAAAAGTGAAAAACATCTGTGTTCTCATAAACTTGGCAAAACAGGTTTTCCCTACTACCAGGTAGAGACAGATCATAACCTCAGCAGACTTGACCACTTGCCGTTGGGTTTTTGTTTCAGATCTGAACTGTCCAATCAGCAATGTCGAGGGCTTATTTAAACACATGCACAGCATTTGGTTGATTGAACAAATCCGATCCTGAAAGGAAATGGTCTAAAGAAAGCTGAGACATGACCTGTCAGTTGGCCTAGGGCAGTGATGGCAAACCTTGGCATCCCCAGATGTTTTGAAACTATGTATCCCATGATGCTCAACTACACTGCAGGAGCATCATGGGAAATGTAGTTCCAGAACATCTGGGGATGCCAAGGTTTGCCATCACTGGCCTAGGGGCTGTGGTTTACCTTTTTTTGGCTATACCCCCCCCCCCCCCCCTTCTGTATTGCACAGTTAAGTAAAACTCCTTTTTTTTCTTTGATTTTATTCTCTTTATGATCTAATAAATTTCTGTGGAAAACTAATGTACATCAACAAAAAGCAACGAGACAAGCTACATGTACTAAACAAAACTCCTGTATGTTTCTGCAAAACCTGAAGACATTGTCCGATGAATGTGAACACCGCAAAGTGTAGCGTGCTTTCATCAATGTTGGTCTTGATAAGATTTTCAGGCCAAGGGAGAGAGTGATGTGTGTAAAAGTTGTGAGCGCTCCATTGGTGCAAAAAAACATTTAAATGGGATTTTTACTGAACTGTTTCTGATGTGTATTTGAAACAGATTTACCAATAAAGTGTAACTTAAGAATTGCCTGTTTCGTTTCCTCTTATTTTTTTTCTCTCAAATTAACATGATTAAAAAAAGGTCAGCGCAATGCCAGTGCTCACTATGGGAAAATGACCTGCATTAATCGATTGAGTAGCATCCTGTAATACCCCTTCATTACCAGGCCATTTTTCAGTGTTGTGATGGTTTGATACTTGCTGTAAATGGCAGCTAGCTGCTGCCATAACGTGGGTATTTAAAGTGGTGTTCCACCCAAAAAAAAAAAATACATAAATTCCCAAAAAAAAAATAGAAAAAAAAAACATTTGGAAAAATTTTTTTAACTCTCCTCTAAATGCCTGTTTCTAGGGGGTGCCTCGTAGTCTGCCTCTTTCAGTGCTTGTGGCTTGTGTCACTTCCCCCTTGGCACAGGAAGGGCTCTGCTCCCTCCCTCTTGTCAATCACCTGGAACCTATTACAGGTCCCAGGTGACTGAGTGGCCGATCACGGCGCATGGCGCCGCTCGCGCATGCGCAGTGGGTGCCAGGCTGTGAAGCCACAGCCCGGCGCCCACAGTTGCAATGCCAGCGCCACCGAACACAGGGGTGACCAGCGGGGCTTCGATCCCCCGCACCGCTGGACCCTGGGACAGGTAAGTGTCCAATTAAAAGTCGCAAGCTGCAGTATTTGTAGCTGTTGACTTATATTTATTTATTTTTTTTTAATGGGCCCTCTTTAACATCAAAGTAATGTATTTTTACTATGGGCCAGTCATCAAATGGTTAATGGTTTTATTTATTTTTTTAGTCAATTAAGAAATGGAAAGTAAATGAGGAAGAGAAATCCAAACCAATATTTGGGGTGACCACCCTTTGCCTTCAAAACAGAATCAATTCTATGTACACTTGCACACAGTTTTTGAAGGAACTCTGCAGGTAGGTTGTTCCAAACATCTTGGAGAACTAAGCACAGATCCGTGAATGTAGGCTGCCTCAAATTCTTCTGTATCTTCATGTAATCCCAGACAGACTCCATGATGGTGAGATCAGGGCTCTGTGGGGGCCAAACCATCACTCAAGGACTCCTTGTTCTTTACACTGAAGATAGTAGTTCCTAATGACATTGGCTGTATGTTTGGGATGTTGTCCTGCTACAGTATAACTTTGGGGCCAATCACACGCCTCCCTGATGGTATGGCATGATGGGTCAGTATTTGAGGGGGTTACACAGAGCTTGGTAATGTTGCGCTGAATACATTAAACCTATCATAAACCGAGGAGGTAAAGGGTTAATGTACTGGTCACACAGAGGGAGGATGGGGATGAAGAGATTAATGTTCAGGATAAGGGAGGTAAGGGGTTAATCAGATCAAACAGGATGAAGCTGACATACACTGTAGATGGGTAAATGGGTACAGGTTTACACTGGGTGCTGGCTGTGATCTGAAACCTTTCTTTCCTTTCACACCAACCCTGTCGTGAGAACTGGCAGCTAACCACTTTTTTTTTTTTTTTTTTTTTTTTTACTTTCTGTAATGCGGGGGTGCGTTAACCTTTTTAAGTGCAAGGGTCACTTAAAGTGATTGTAAAGCTTCGATTCTTTTTAATTTAAAAAAAGTCATACTTTCCTCCACTGTGCAGTTAGTTTTGCGCAGAGTGGCCCTGATCATCCTTTTCTGGGGTCCCCTGGCGGCGCTGATAGCTCCTGCCCGCATAGTTTAACCCCCTAGGAGAAGGGCTCTCCCGGGGGGGTTACCTTGTGGGCGTGCTCCCGAGTCCAGCATTTGTGTCCATAGACACAGAATGCTGGAATCGGCACTGCGTCATTGGATTTGATTGACAGCAGCGGGAGCCATTGGCTGCGCTGCTATCAATCTATCCAATAAAGAGCTGAGAACCCCAAGCAGAGGAAGAGCGTGTCTCCGCCATGGTAAATTCCAGGGCTCGGGTAAGTAAAACAGGGGGGTGGTCACTGCCAGGTGTTTTTTCACCTTAATGCATAGGATGCATTAAGGTGAAAAAACATGAGGGTTTACAACCCCTTTTACGTGATTTTGTAACCAGCTTCGGGCCACAAAGAAATGGGCAGAATTTCACATTTTGTATTTTGGAAAGTATAGTGAACGTTTTCCTTCTGCAGTTTCCTGAATGCCGGCAGGAGGGTGCATGGGGTGGGGGCAGGGGTAAAAACACATCTCAACTGTGTAGTGTGTTTTTTTTTTTTTTTTTTTTTTTTTTTTTTTTTTAAACCTCCCCCCAAAACAGCAAATGTTAAGTAAGCACTTATTGTCCTGAGTCCTCCTATAAGGCTGCTTTCACACTGACGAGCTGCAGTTTACCTGCGGTGCACTTGCAGGTTAGCTGTGCTTTGCCATAGACTTCTATTACACCTTGCAGTGGTATGGTACACATTCCGAAAGCTCACCAAACCTGCAGGATGTAGTAGAAGTCTATGGCTCGGTGCAGGTAGCCTCCAGGAAAGCTGCAAGTGCAGTGCACTGTGCTACACCTGTGGATCAGTGTAAAAAAAATTAAAATAACATGGGAGAGTGTCCCATCATTGGTGTTCTGGGGGGTGGGTGGAATAGTGCCTCATCATTGGTTTTCCTGGGGGGGGGGGTGGTGGTAATAGTAACCCATCATTGTTGTTACCAGGGGGACTAGTGTCCCATCATTGGTGTTCCCGGGAGGAATAATACCCCATCATTGGTGTTCCTGGGAGGAACAGACCCGTCCGGATACCTGTATATGACAAGGTCATGCATTATAATATTACAGTCCTGTCTGAAAATCTGCAGAGTAGTATTTCAGGTCTTTTTTATTTTTTATGATTTTATCGGCCAAGTAATTGTTTATGAAAATAATCGTTAGTTGCAGCCCTAGAACATACCCATTGATAAATTGACCTTTTGTCTTTCAGTTTCTTCTAAGATCACTGATTTGTTGGTAAGGTTCCTGTTTCAGGCAGAGTGATGCAAATGCACATTGCTTGGGACAGAATCCAGTGCTACAGAGGAAGCATAGACTTGTGTGCCTCCGGCTCCCAGGGCTGGATTAAGAGCATCATGGGCCTGGTGCTGAGGATTTTGGTGGTCCTCTTTATGAAAATTAAGAGGCTCTTTGAACAGGCCAGGTAAAACTTACCTGGTAAAGATCGCCATCCCTGAGGGCAGGTGTAGGTTGGGGGGGCTCCGGTTTCACTACCTGAGTGCGGTAGATAGAGGTGCAGGCTCAGTCAGTGGTTCCAGACCTGCAGCAGCAACGTGGGAAGCACAGCAGTGCAGAGACCACGCCGGGCTCTGGGACCGAACGGAAGCCGGGTGTCATCACGTCTGGCGGAAGGGTTGGGCACTTCCGGTTGACCCGCAGCTTCCAGTTCCAGCTTTGGGACGCTGAAAAGGAGCCAGGCATGGGCTGGAGAGGGGCTGCAATTGCTGTGGAGACAGCACAAGCTCCGGTGGCAGCACCAGTATGTCGGAAGCAGAAGGAAGGGACCAGACTGCTCCAGCTGAGGCCAGCTCCAGCCAGGATAAGGTAAGGGGAACCTATGGTGGAGCTCCCCTTGCCAGAACCCACCCCCCCCATCGGTCTGGGGGGGGGGTAGAGAGGAGTCCTTCCAGTGTCAGAGGGAAGTTCATGGGGCCCCTGGTGAGGCAAGCCCACATGAAAAAGGCTGTGCAGCTGCGGTTTACTGCAGGGGGCGGGGAGGGGGGTTGCGTAAAATAATTCTTTAATGCCTGTGGGGGTTTTTTTTATGTCTTTCAGAACAAAACAGACAAACCCAGACTCCCTCATAGCTCTAAGAGGAGGTGCCCCTCCTGTAAGACTACACTTGGGGAAAAACTCTGTAGAGAATGTATTAACAAACTAGTACAGGAACATACCACTGAGCAGGGCAGTGAGCTAGCGGCACCAGTAAAGGAACTTTCTATTACGTTTGAATCCTTTAAAACCTTCTTTGGGAGGTTTCAGATCCCGCAGCTTCAGACGGCATCTCTTTCAACACAGCAGATAGCGTTACCAAAAACGCAAGTATTACCATCCACTAGTGCAGGCCCTCCAGTAGTCTCCAGGGAAAAGGCCTAGGAGGAGCCAGACAGCGCAGCCTCCGGCTCCCAAGAATCAGAGGGAGAAGCTCTGGAAGGGAATTCCAGAAAGCCATCCTGGTACATACTGTCACTGGAAGAGGTGGAAAATCTCTTGGGGGTCATTTATACCACACTAGGTATGCAAACAGAAAAGAAACCCCTATCTGTACTTGACAAAATGTACGAGGGCCTAGGAGAACAAGATAATAAAAATGTTCCAGTCCATGAGGTTTTAGTAGAAGCAATAAAGAAAGAGAATGGCAGGACCCAGAAAGGAAACCATTTTTTTCAAAAGCATTAAAAAGGTTTCAATTTGCGGATGATCCGGCGTCAGTTTGGAATAAGACCCCAAAGCTAGACGCAGCTTTCTCCCAAGTCTCGAGGCACACAGACTTAGCCTTTAAGGATATGGGAGTCCTGTCTGACACAATGGACAAGACTCCCTCTTAAAGAAGTCGTGGAACTCCACGGTGGGAAGCCTAAAACTAGCTATGGCAGTAACTGTAGTGGCGCGAAACAGAGTTTTGGCTGACTCAGATACAGGCCCACATTGAGGAGGGAACTGCAAAAGAGCAGATTCTATCCTCTCTCCCCATGCTCCTTTGAGGCATCGCTTATTGATAAGGATGGCAGCCAGATCCTCCGCCTTATCCAACTCCGCAAGAAGAGCCCTGTGGCTAAAGACATGGCAGGGGAATGCGCATCTAAAGCCAAACTTTGCAGGATCCCATTTACAGGGGAATTGCTGTTTGGACCAGGGCTGGAGAAAGTACTGGATCGCACGGCGGACAAGAAAAAAGCATTTCCGCTGAAGCGTAAACCAGCCTGGGGACAGCCACAGCAAAATAAAAAGGGGCAAAGTGGGGACACAAGATCCCGCTTTAGAGCATGCAAGGCCGAAAACCAAAAAAAAAGACCGAGTACAGAGAGGAAAGTGCAAAGGAGAGGCAATTTTTCATTCTCCTGAGCAAGCCTGCAACAAGCAATGACAAACCAGTCACGGTGGGGGGGAGACTGGGGGCCTTCCTCTCTCAATGGAAAACGATATCCTCCAATCAGTTCATACTGCGAACGATAGGAAATGGGTATCACTTAGTGTTCTCAAGATCACACCCCCAAACAAGTTTTACATCACCGAACTCCTGAAAAACAAAGAAAAGGCCAGAGGATTAACGAAAGCCATAAAAACTCAGAAAACAGAAAGTCATAACTAAAGTACCAATAGAAGAAAGGTCAGGGCTTCTACTCCCACATATTTGGGGTACAAAAACCTCAACCTCAAACCTTGCAGATTGAGTATCGAATGGATAAAGGACAACCTCAAACCTCTAAATCTATCTAATCTACAAAAGATTCAGGATGGACTCCATATATTCAGTAAAGGCTCTATTACCTCCAAACTGCTATATGGCTTCCCTGGATCTAAAGGATGCGTACTTACACATCCCGATAGCTCAGAGTTACCAAAAATGTCTAAGATTAGCAATAAGAACAAAGAAGGAAACCATGCACCTTCAATTTCGGGCTTTATCCTTCGGTCTTTCCTCTTCGTCCGCCAAAATTTTTGTAAAAATTTGGGACGCCCTGGCAACACTTCAAGTCAAGGGCATACATTATCGCCTTTCTAGACAATCTTCTCTTTGCAAACTCTCCCGTGAAATTACTAGAGAACCTGAAGTACACACAGGCATTCCTAGAAAATTTTGTTTGGTTAGTGAACATAAAAAAAATCCAACCCAAACCCCACTCAGCAAATAATATACTTGGGGTACGTACTAGACTCAGCTCAACAAAAGGTGTTTCTACCCAGGGGGAATATACAAAAAATCCAAGAGGCAATGAAAGCGTTGCAGGCCAATCAACCATGCTCAATAAGACAAATAATGTCAACATTAGGATTACTAACCTTGGCAATCCCAGCAGTACAATGGGCGGGTTTACATTTTCGGCCCCTACAGATGTCTATCTTAAAAGTATGGGACCGCAAGCAAGAGTCCCTAGACACAGGTTCTGATACCAACATGGGTAAAAAGATCCCTGTGGTGGTGGTGGAAAAGATCAGAAAATTTAAACAGAGGACAGATGTGGGTCCTACCAATCACCCGAATAATAACTACGGACGCAAGCGGCGTAGGGTGGGGAGCACATCTAGGCTTCCGGGTAACACAGGGAACTTTGAAAAAAGGAAGAGATGACGAGATCATCTAATTGGAAGGAGTTGAAGGCAGTACTTCTACCACTTCGATTCTTCCAGAAAGAACTGAGCGGTCATCACTTACAGGTCAGGTCCGACAATTCATCAGTAATCACCTACTTTAACAAGCAGGGGGGAACAAGGAGCAGAACCCTATGGGCCTTAGCAGAGGAAATCCTAAACTGGGGAGAGGAAAACATACTCTCCTTGTCAGCAGTACACTTAAAAGGGAAACTAAACAAAGTGGCAGATTTCCTCAGCAGAAAGAAATTGAGAGAAGGCGACTGGATATTAAATCGGGAAGTATTCAAATGGATCACGCAAAAATGGGGAACACCTCAGGTGGACTTATTTGCCTCAAAAGAAAGCAGAAAGGTTTAGGGTTTCTTCTCCCTGAAAAGGGAAGATGGAGCGCTCGGGGTAGACGCGCTAGCACAGAAGTGGGCATTCAATAAATGCTATGCCTTTCCCCCACCAGTGCTCCTACCAGCAGTGCTAAGAAAATTCCGTACAGAAAACACGTCACTGATTCTCATTGCACCACACTGGCCCAGGAGACCGTGGTTCTTTGTTCTCAAAGAACTTGCTGTAGAACCCCCTTAGTTACTACCAATCCAGGAGGATCTCCTCTCCCAGGGCCCAGTGTGTTGTCCCCAAGTGGAAAGGTGGAACCTGGCCGCTTAGTTTCTGAGGAGCAGCTACTGAAAGCGAAAGGTTTCTCAAACCGCTTAATTGATACACTGCTGAAAAGCAGGAAAATGGAGACTCTCACCATTTACCAGAGGGTATGGGAATGTTTTAACAAATGGTGTACAGAGAACTCCTTTAAAACACAGAGTTCAGTGGCGCTCTTATGCCGCAAACAGACGAGCGGACATTCCGACAACAAAATCCTGGATTTATTTCCGACGTATGTTGGCTCAAACTTGTCTTGCATACACACAGTCGCACAAATGTTGTTGGAAATTCCGATCGCCAAGAATGCAGTGATGTACAACACATACGACGAGCCGAGAAAAATGAAGTTCAATAGCCAGTGCGGCTCTTCTGCTTGATTTCGAGCATGCGTGGAATTTTGTGCATAGGAATTGTGTACACACGATTGGAATTTACCACAATGGATTTTGTTGGAAAATTTGAGATCCAGCCCTCAAATTTTTGTTGTCGGAAATTCAGACAACAAATGTCCGATGGAGCCTACACACGGTCGGAATTTCCGACAACAAGCTCACATCGAACATTTGTTGTCGGAAATTCCGACCGTGTGTACGCGGCATAAGATTTCCTGCAGAGTGGAGCAGATAAAGGTCTAAGCCTCCGCACATTGAAAAATCAGGTTTCAGCACTGTCTGTATATCCGGAAATAAAACTAGCATCCAATCCATGGATAATTAGACTCTTTAAATCAGGGGTCTCAAATTGGCAGCCCTCCAGCTGTTGCAAAACTACAAGTCCCATCATGTCTCTACCTTGGGAGTCATGCTTGTAACTGTCAGTCTAGCAATGCCTCATGGGACTTGTAGTTTCACAGCAGCTGGCCACCAGTTTGAGACTCCTGCTTTAAATCCTTGAGCAGGCAGAGACCGATACAAGGTCCGGCCTTCCCAAAATGGGACCTGTCAATAGTGCTACAAACTATGACAGCTTACCCATTTGAAACACAGGAAAATTGCACTTTGAAGATGCTGACACTTAAAGCAGTCTTCTTGGTAGCAGTTACTACAGCCAGAAGGGTCTGTGAGATAGAGGCCCTATCAATCAGACCTCCCTTTTTTCAGATTTTTCCGCATAGTTTTTCAGATGGATCCAGCCTTTTTGCTTAAAGTGGCCTCAAAAATTTAAGAGGCCAAGATATTGGTTTACCTTAGTTTTGGACAAATCCTTCCAGGGAACAAGAAATTAAGTTCCATACGTTAGACGTCAGGTGATGCGTCCTCCATTTTTAAGATGAAACAAAAGCCCTTAGAAAGACAGATTCCTTATTTATATTAATTTCAGGGACCAGGAAAGGGCACAAGGTCTCAAGACGCACCATAGCCAGGTGGCTAAGAGAGGCTATTGGCCAGGCCTATACATCAGGAGGCATGTAGATCCCAGAGGGTATCAGGGCACATTCCACGAGATCAGTGGCAGCGCCGCAGGCAGAGAGAGCTGAAGCAACGCCGGAACAGATTTGTAAAGTGGCAACATGGTCCAGCTTCGCCAGTTTTGTAAGACACTATAGGGTGGACCTTTGGATGCGAGGTCTTACAAGCTGTAGTCCCGCCCTAACGGTAAGTGCTCGATTATCCTCTCAGGTGGCTGTCCTGAAAGATGATTAGGGGAAAAAGGAAATTACTTACTGGTAACGTTCTTTCCCAGAGTCTTTCAGGACAGCACAGGTACCCACCCAAATGTATAAAATACTTGAGATTTCCTTATAGGAAATGTGATATAGTTTGACTATGTGTATCATATGTTCTTGTGTCTCCCGAGCGGACTGGAGGTGCTCTTTTAAAAAACCGAGGAGCCAGCAAGGGAGGAGGAAATTCAAAGATGGCTGGCGCGGTTTTTCCTACAGAGGGGAGGAGCCAAGGTCTCTCAGGTGGCTATCCTGAAAGACTCTGGGAAAGAACGTTACCAGTAAGTAACTTTTTGTTTTTTTTCATATACATTATTTTTAGGATGTGGCTATTTTTGACTGTTCCTACCAGATAATAGTTTGTTTTTAGGCCAGCAGTTTGGTAAAGGATGGGAGTCTGGGGTGATTTGCCCTGGTTCTCTTCATTTATAATGCAAACCACCAGCTGGAAGTGTCATGGAAAATTCTGCTCCTTGCAAAGCTTGCTTCCCTGTGAAAATATGCAAAGCTGTATATTTCTGGATGCTGGTTCATCTCAGCGATGTCTGCCACCGCCAATTCGTCTCATCACTGCAGGTTGTCCATACTGTCTGCTGAACTGCTAAGCATGTAAACAAAGTTAAAGGAAGCCTGTACAGCTGAGGTATTGGATTAAAATTCAAGGAGGCCTGGTTAGTAAAATATTCTACCAGCAGAGGACCTCGTGTTTGTGGTATGACTCAGGATGTACAGTACATAATCATTGTATGTCTATAAAAAAGTAGATCTCAATGCCTTCTTACATCAGACATGCCCATTCCAGTGCCCCCTTACATCAAATTTCTCCATCCCAGTGCCCCCTTAAGTCAGATGTCATCTATCCCAGTGCCCCCTTGCTTCAGATGTCCCTGTGCCCTCTGATGTCAGATGTGCTCCCTTGCATCAGATGTCCCCATCAGCATGCTCCCTTACATCAGGTATCCCCATTGGCATTCTACCCTACATCACGTGTTCCTATCCCAGTGCCATCTTACTTCAGGCATCCCCATCAGGTGTCCACACAACAGTGTGCTCCCCTACATCACATGTCCTTATCCCAATGTGCCCTTACATTACGTGTTCCTATCCCTGTGCCCCCTTATAGCAGGTGTCTCCACCTCAGTGCCTGCTTACGTCAGATGTTCCCAACCCAGTGCCTACTTACATTAGGCATCCCCAACAGCATGCTCCACTACATCAGGTATCCCTTTTAGTGAGCCCCCTTGCATATCCCTATCTTAGGTGTTCCTATCAGCATGCTCCCTCACATCCGGTGCCCCAGCAGATTGCACTCATACGTCAGATGGCCCCATTATGTTAGGCATCCCTATGACAGAATCTCCAGCACTGGACACTAGCAAAGAAGACAGCAATAGGCCAGTCCGGGATAACCCCTCCTACACCCAGCATGCTTTCCTTTTTTTGTCTAGGATGAAAATCAGCTATACTGAGACGTTTAACTATTTTTGCTATCCTTTTTTTTTTTTTTTCTTCGAACTTGTGCTCGGGACTACTATCAGTAATTTCAGTCAAGATCCTTCACCTCATTGCTGCTTGAGCTGATCTCTACCTTGTAGCTTTCCTAAGCCGACTTTGAATTGTTGTACCTGGTGTACTGGACATGAAGGATTAGCCTGAAATGTGGCCTTTGGGCACTGGGTTCAACTTGTGGTACTTTCCAGACATTGCGTTAGCCACAGAAGAGCACTTTTCAGGTCCAGAGCCATGGCATTGCCTCTGCACTTGCCCTAACCCCAACGACTCACTTTGAGAGTCTTTACTTCATTGCTGCTTGAGCTGGACACTATCAGCTATATTGGATTTTTCCCAGCTTGACTTTTTAGTGCCTTACTTGGACCTTGCTGGACTGGACATTATTGAGCTAGCATGGAAGTCACCTTCAGCCACTGGGTTCTACTTGTGGCACTTTCCAGACATTGTGTACCAGGAAAAGGTAGCGATGAAACGCTGTCCAGGGCCATGGCATTCCCGCACTACTTACTCTCGGAGGGCTCACTTTGTTAAGTAGTCTGAGCATCAGGAGCTGCCACACATTAAGCGCTCTCTTTCTCACCATTGTTTATAGATGAAGCATTATCCCACTGCTTCTGCTGCTTTGCAAGGCACCATGTGGGACTTCAATCTCTGCTTATATGGGTGAATGCAGCTCATGCTCTCCAACTGTTTCTGAGAGGAGGGTTTGTTTTACACCCTCAGAGGGCTCCCATGGCTGCACTCTGCAATCCAGTGATTATAGCCAAACAAAAATGACAACCACACCAAAATATAACTAGCTTGTAGAGTAAGGTGCATGTGGAGAGCTTTGCACAGAAGAAGCAAAACAATATTTGTCCCAGCACTGTCCAACAATTTATGTTACAAAAAAAAAAAAAAGATTTTAATTGAACAACGTTGGCAAATAAATGCAGAAGTGGCATTGCCCCGTCCAGGCCCCTCTGTATAATGCCGTCCGAACTCTGCTTATTGAGAGCCTCCATGTTAGAGCCTGTATAGTTGGAGGCACTCAACTCCTTAGGAGCAGCGACTTGCCTAGAAGCCCAGCAAAGCACAATGGCAGTTGAAGGTACCCAATGTGTCCTTGTGCTAAATCCAACAAGCTTCAATTCCGGCCCAATTTATAACTAGCTTGTAAGGTGCACTTGGAACGGCTTTGCGTCAATTGGCATGGGAATACATTGGATGCCTTCAGCTGCCATTGTACTTTGCTGGGCTTCTTGTGTGCGCCCCTGCACTTTCCCCTGTATAGTTACATAGTTGGTAAGGTTAAACAAAAAGACACAAGTCCAACCTGTGTGTGCTTTTATCTCAATATTACATTGTATATCCCTGTATGTTGTAGTCGTTTAGGCGCCTATCTAATAGTTTTTTGAAATTATCTATGCTCCCTGCTGAAACCACTGCTTATGAAAGAGAATTCCAAATTCTTACCACTCTTACAGTAAAGAACCCTCTATGCAGCTTAAGGTTAAACCGCTTTTCTTCTAATTTTATTGAATGGCAGTGAGTCTTTTTAAATGCCATTTCGCTGAAAAGTTTCATCCCTATTGTGGGGTCACCAGTATGGTTTTTGTACATTGAAATCATATCCCCTCTCAAGCGTCTCCTCTCCAGAGAGAATAAGTTCAGTGCTTGTAATCTTTCCTCATAACTAAGATTCTCCAGTCCCTTTATTAGCTTTGTTGCCCTTCTCTGGACTCTCTCCAGTTCCAGCACATCCTTCCAGAGGACTGGTGCCCAGAACTGGACAGCATACGCCAGGTGCGGCCACACCAGAGTCTTGTAGAGCGGGAGAATTATCATTTTATCCCTGGAGTTAATTCCCTTTTTAATGCATGCCAATATTTTATTGGCTTTTCTTGCAGCAGCTTGGCATTGCATGCCACTGCTGAGACTGTCATCTACTAGGAACCCCAGGTCCTTTTCCATCCTTGATTCCCCCAGAGGTTCTCCCCTCTAGTGAGTAGATTGCATTCCTGTTTTTTGCCACCCAAATGCATTATTTTACATTTTTCTACATTAAACCTCATTTGCACGGTTTAGGAGATAGCCCCTATATCAGCATGTGCCGGCATCATCGGCAAATGCGCACTGAAGCAATGGTACGTTTGTGCCGTTGCTTCAGATAGTGTGCCGGCGGCTCCCGTGCGCATGCGCGGGAGTGACATCATTGTGTCTCCCGCCAACCACTTTAAAGGACCCTCAGGTGCAAGCCGACTTATTTATGTTAAGTTTTTCAAGTCTATTCCTAATGCTATCCTCTGTTAGCCATGAGGATAAACCTTGCAGTTTTGGTTACTGAAGCCCCCTGTTTCCCTCATGAAGATTGAGGAGAAGAATACATTCAAAACCTTCGCCCTCTATCCATCCTTTGTAACCAGATTCCCTCTCTGATTTGCCTGAGGCCAGAGTCACCAGTCTATGTCTGAAAAAAACTGTTTCTGAGGCTCCGCAGTCTCCTGCCATCACCTAAAAATGACAAGAGGCCCCTTTGGCACTTGTTGATACAGTACGCATTGCCCTACATTTGGAGGATTACCCAGTGTTGGGTCTTTCACCTATAGCTGCAAATACCTTTCCTTTCCAGTGCACCAACATTTTGAGGTATTCCTCTACGCAAATTGGGAAGCACCCTGAAGAGTCTTGGGCCCCATCTGAGAGTGTGCTGCTTGTTAAATGGTGGTCTTTACCCACTGAATATCTGCCAGTGACCCACCTTTACAGGTAAACTATTAGACACGTAGAAGACATGCAGTTCGAATCCCTTCTTAAATATCAGTTTGATCCGCCATCTTACGTAAATTATGGACATATTTCTGTCAGTTGTAGCCCCCAGACACAGTCACCCAAGGAAATGAATGGCTATACACTGGCTATGCTCAGGTATATGCCATGCTTGGTTAAACTCCCACACAGGTGTAAATCCTGAAAAGTTGCTTCTGTGAGTTCTGGGATTTATGTACATGCACAAGTTTACACAAGCATGTTGTATACACGTGTACAGCCTTTCATTATTATGGGCTGCTGTATGCTTCAGCTGTCCCGCCCAGATATGGAAATAAGCCCACAATTTATGGCAGATGCAAAACATCTGGGTGCATGACCTTGTGTCCCGCATGTGTCTGATGTCTATACATATGTGCAGAGCAAGGGGTGTTTGGACACTGACATGATAGCCAAAGAGCACCTGACTCCCATGGCCTTCAAGGGACTTTGTCCTTTTAAACCCAAACTTGGTACCATCATCAAGGATTCCATGGGAGACCAGAGTGTATTCCTACCTCAATGTAAGCGGTCCAAGGAGAGGTCAGATGAGTCCCATACTTCTCCATCAACTGCTTCTGAAGTAGGTGCCCTCATAGCCTGTCTGTCAGACAGCCCACAGTGATTCAATTAAGAAACTAGCTAAGCCCATTGAGAAATATTCTGCATGAAGTTGTGCTCCCAGGTCTACCAGGTTGTGCATTCTTGTGGGTCCATGGGTGGTTTGCTCTTCAGGTATTCAACTGCAGAAAGCTCCCCTTTAAGCTCACAGCTTAATAACTGTCCCCTGGCACTCTTTTTGCTTCCTTATTTCTTCCCTGTGCCCATTGCACAGATTTATGTACCTTTCCTGGCCCCCTTGGGTTTTCTAAAAGTGACAGAGGACCATGCCTTCGCAATGTTTTGTTGACTTGGCCTCTTGTAGTCTCTACGAGGGGCTTATGTGAAAGGATAGCAATGGTGAAGCACAACTAGGAGCCAAGAGCATTTTTACCCAATAACAGGCAGTACCTCAACCAAGATCACCACAGATTATTTTAATGAAATCTGCAGATTTACAAATTGAAAAACACTTTTAAAAAGCTAAAATGCTAAAACTTCTATAAGATTTTACTGATTGGGTTTAGAACACTTGTAAACTGAAATGCACCGTGTCCACAGACGAAAATCTGATAAAAATAAATAGCCCCCCTAAAAAAAAAACTGCTTTTGCTGCAATATTCACCTTCAATTTACATCTTTCCCCCACAGTACCTTTTTTCTGCCACTAGATGCCCTAAGTCTGATGTCCAGCATCATTCAATCCACTTCCCCTGATCCCGGGCCATCCTGGACCCACCCCCCAGCCTGTGACTGAACAGTGCAAGGAGAAGCAGCATAGTGATGAGCTCATCTCACTGTCTCTCTGCTCTCTCCTCCTATGAATTTTTTTATTTTCAATCTTTTAGCTCCACAACAAATACTGACTGTACATTGCTTATATTTATCTATATGTTCTTGTTAGCCCTGAATGCGTTGGCTTGATCTGTATATGTAAGACTCTTAATTCTAAGACTTCTCATCAAGTGTGATATCACTTTGGCTATTGGGCACTCCTTCCTCCTCGTCTAAATGCCTCTCCTCCTATCTGCATGCTTCTTGTCGGTGCACGGGCTGATTGCCAGCTTGTGCTGCTTCTTCCTGTCACACTCTAGCCCTGCTGTACATAGACCAGGTCAAATTAGAGGAACCTACGCCGCTTGCATTTAAACCGTTCATGTAATGATGTTTTAACCACTTAGACAGTCACTCAGGAGCCTCCATTGTGGGAGGACATTTAGAAACATCTACCCACATCGGAGGTTCCTGTGTGACTATCTACTTTCCAAAAAGTATTAGTACTTTCCTGGCATTTTAGAGTCTCAAGATACGAGATAGGCCGTCAGCACATCAGGATTGATCAATTTTCAGATACACTTACCGGCAAGTTTATTAGGTGCACCTTGCTAGAACCGGGTTCGGACCCCTTTTTTCCTTCAGAACTCCCTTAATTCTTTGTGTTGTTAGAAACATTCCTCAGAGATTTTAGTCCATAGTGACATGATAGCATCATGCAGTTGCTGCAGATTTGTCGGCTGCACATCCCTAATGTGAGTCTCCCATTCCACCACATCCCAAAGGTGCTCTATTGGATTGAGATCTGGTGACTGTGGAGGCCATTGGAGTACAGTGACCTCATTGTCAGTCATGTTCAAGAAACCAGTGGTGAGATGAATGGAGCTTTGTGACATGGTGCATTATCCTGCTGGAAGGAGCCATCAGAAGATGGGTACACTGTAGTCATAAAGGGATGGACATGGTCAGCAACAATACTCAGGTAGGCCGTGGTGTTTAAACGATGCTCAATTGGTACTAAGGGGCCCAAAGTGTGCCAAGAAAATATCCCCCACACCATTACACCACCACCAGCCTGAACCGTTGATACAAGGCAGGATGGATGCATGCTCATGTTGTTTACACCAAATTCTGACCCGACCATCTGAATGTCACAGCTGAAATTGAGACTCCTCAAACCAGGCAACGTTTTTCCAATCTTCTATTGTCCAATTTTGGTGAGCCTGTGTGAATTGTAGCCTCAGTTTCCTGTTCTTAGCTGACAGGAGTGGCATCCAGTGTGGTCTTCTGCTGCTGTAGCCCATCTGCTTCAAGGTTTGATGTGTTGTGCATTCAGAGATGATATTCTGCATACCTTGGTTGTAACGAGTGGTTATTTGTGTTACTGTTGCCTTCCTATTATCTGGAACGAGTCTTCCCATTCTCTTCTGACATCAACAAGGCATTTTCATAAATCGTCTTGCAGGGCAGCATTTGAGAGATAGGCTCCTCCTCCCTGAAACAGGAAACACATTAGTCCACCATTATAAATTTCACAGTCTTACCTGCGTGCCTCAGTTGTTTGTGTTTCCTCCAGACCCACAGGAGCTGCAAAGAAATGTTTATTATTTTACTTGTCTCTGTGCTAGTTGCAGGAGACCCCCTGCCAGCATCCCGTACAGCCCAGCAGCCTTGGGAGGGTGATCAGGAGCATCAAATTTGAACAAACTGGTTTTCACCCCTACAGAGGGGTCTGCAATCATCCCCCCAAGCTGGAACAATGCACTGGCATTTCCCCCATACCATTTTTTCCATGCTGGTGGAGGGACCTGCTGCAGCTTCCATCTGGGATCTTTCTCCAGGTGACAAGCAAGACATCGCCAGTGTGACGGAGGTGGAGTGAGAGCCTGGGGAATGCTTTACCCCCTGCCACAGGCGCCGCCGGACGGGTATGTGTTGGACAGCTTCCGTTTCTTTCAATGAGGTAGTGTCCGCTTCTGCCTGCCCGCCTGATTCCTCTGTTTGCCGCCGCGTTCGGCGTCCTCCACACCCTGCAGAAGAAGCCAGTTCCCCCGTGGAGGCTCTGCGGGGTGTGCCAAACGGCGGCCGATGCCGGAAAAATGCCACTTCCGGTCACGCGGTTCTGGTCGGCGGCCATTTTCGGAGACTTCTAGGAGAAAACAGAGCGGGGCACTTCCAGTGACATCACTTCCAGGAGGCTGGAATTTCAAAAAATTAAAGCAAATATATTATATATATATATATATATATATATATATATATATATATATATATATATATATATATATAGATCTAGATAGATAGATAGATATGTAGCAGCAGAGTCCCCCTCCCTAATGGAAGCTCAGGAAAGAGGACACCAGCAGCAGCGGTATGTGCAGGTACATCCACCAACCTACACGGGGTCCGCTGGGGGCGGGGCCGGAGCTTAAGCGGGAAGCAGTTAAAAAAGCTCCTCTAAGCAGAGGATCCTGATGACTGACCATGTCTGACGCTTCTCCACCCTGCCCTGCAGATCCTGCAAGCCAGGACAGCTCCAAGGTAAGCCAGAATACTCCAGGGTCACTTCCGTCTTAGCCTCACTGCGAAACTGCGTACTTACGTGCAGTTTTTTTAACCGCCTACCTCACGGGGACCTTTTTTATGCTTGATTTAAGGCAAAGACCCCAGAGGAAAGGAAAGCGAAAAGCAACAAAGCATGTGCTTTGTGCGGCCAGTGGTTTTCACCTGAATGGAATAAACCTCTATGTCAAAAATGCATAGACAAAATGGTGGCCAAAGAATCACAAGGTTATCTAAAAGATCTCAGCTCCTTCAAAAAAGAAATAAAGAGCACCATGGCACCGCTGCGCTCAGTAATTGAGAAGTTGGAAGCGCCAACAAGTGCCAGCCAGGCCAGTACCCCGTTTACCAGTGGGACATGCGTTCCTTCAGGGAACAGGCAGAACAGAAAGAGGAGGATTCGAACGAATCCGAATCGGAGGATGGACTTTGCTCACACCCTGATGAGGAAGATCCGGCTTCAGAGGGCAACTTATTTCTCTCAGAAGACACGGATAGTCTTCTAAAAGCTATAACTGACACGCTAGGTATTAAAGAGCAAAACAGATTGGTGATCATACACATCATCACATCAAAGAGTTCCCCTTTAGTGTATACATAATATACAAAACACATGTCAAATGAATAATCAATCCAAAAATAAAATGTTCAAAGTGATAATAAAAAGTCCATGTATAAAAAATAAATCACCCAAGTGATATGAAAGTATCTTAAAAAAGTTCCAAAAAACATAAATTCTTGCTGTGAGAAGAAAAAAGCGTGCTTGCTCTACCACCGTGAAATCAGATTGGCCGCTTACCAGAAACTCATGATCCCCCGTTACAGAGGATCAGAGAAAGCTGTTTGTTAATACTGCTTCGAACCACGACCAATGGATCAGAGACCTTATACCGAGACGGGACATCAAAGACTGTAGGGTCAGGCTAAAGATGTTCACACTGACAGGTACTCCGATATCAGCCCACAGCATTGCAGATACGGTCATAGAAGGAAAAAAAGGCTCTATATAGTGTAAATTCATTGACTTTATTGGATAAGTAAAAGGTTAAACTCACATGTTAGTAGACAATAGTAGGCATGTAGAGTAGTCTGGAACGCCGGCCGGAAGCTCACAGACAGCCCGTCCTACTGGAAACAACAGCAGCAATGGGAGGTGACGAGAACACGTCGCTCTGCCCTACGCGGCGTTTCGTGATAGAGTCACAACATCCAGGGGCTCCATTGGTCGTGGTTCGAAGCAATATTAACAAACAGCTTTCTCTGATCCTCTGTAATGGGGGATCATGAGTTTCTGGTAAGCGGCCAGTCTGATTTCACGGTGGTGGAGCAAGCACGCTTTTTTCTTCTCACAGCAAGAATTTGTTTTTTGGAACTTTTTTAAGATACTTTCATATCACTTGGGTGATTTATTTTTTATACATGGACTTTTTATTATCACTTTGAACATTTTGTTTTTGGATTGATTATTCATTTGACATGTGTTTTGTATATTATGCATACACTAAAGGGGAACTCTGCACTTAGTTCTAAATATTTGGTTTGGTGATTATGTGTATGATCACCAATCTGTTTTAGCGCGATTAAACCCCCCTTTTTTTCTTATTTAATTTCACTGTGTTTGTGTTACATAGATGAATCGCGGGTATAATTGTTATTGTTTATGTATTTCACTATAGCGCAGTTATTCCCCTCATTTTTCTTATTAAAGAGCAAAAAGCCGCAGAGCTCACACTACATGACGAGATGTATAAAGGGCTACAACCCACGAAACCTAGAACATTTCCTGTACACCAAATTCCTAAAGATATCGTCAAAAAAGAGTGGGAAGATCCAGAGAAAAAACTCTTCATACCAGCTGCGGTCAAGTGTAGATATCCATTTGAAGAGACCGACACCACATCCTGGGCTAAATGCCCCAAAGTGGATGCCTCTCTGGCAAGAGTCACAAATAAATCTGACTTAGCCTTTGACCATGCGGGTACCCTAAGTGATCCCATGGATAAGAAAATAGAAGCCCTCTTAAAGAGGGCCTGGGAAGCAGGGGCTGCGAACCTGAATCCAGCAATAGCTTCCACTTGCACAGCCCGCACCTTACTAATCTGGTTAACCCAGCTACAAGAACTACTGGAAAGTGACACACCTAGGGAGAAATTAATAAAAACCACCTCTACACTGACCAGAGCAGCAGCTTTTCTAGCAGATGCCTCAGCTGAAACCGTCAGAATATCTTCAAGGGCCACAGCGCTACTCAACTCAGCCCGAAGAGCCCTGTGACTGAAGTCTTGGGATGGTGATATCCCTTCTAAGGACAGACTGTGTGGAATTCCATTCACTGGAGACCTACTGTTCGGCCTGGACTAGAAACCGTCCATGACAGGACTGCAGCAAAAAACAAGGGTTTTCCCCAAACCAAAAAGAAGCAAGGGAAGGCGCCCTTTCGGCAATTCAAAAAATTCAACAAGCCGGGAGCAAAGAAGCGCTGGGGACAACAAAACAAAAAAGGCAAGGGTGAATTCATTCTCAAGCACCCTAACCCAAAGAACAAAAAACAATGACTGTCGTCAGATGGGGGGCAGACTCGCGTTTTTTTCCCACCAATGGATGGAAGCAACAAAAAACAAATTCATCATACGCACCATAACGGATGGCTACGCAATAGAATTTTCCGCCCGCCCTCCAACCAAGTACCTAGAAACCATGCTACCAAAGGACGAAGATCGGACAAAGGCTTTTCTGGAGTCCCTGGAGAATCTACTAGATCAGAAAGTGATTAGCCATGTACCTCAAGAAGAGGAACAGGGGGATTTTATTCCCATATCTTTGCAAAGAAAAAAACCGTCAGGCAAGCTAAGGCTCATACCGAACCTCAAGCCACTCAAAAGAGGAATAAAATACAAAAAATTCAGAATGGAGTCTATTTACTCGATCAGAAACATCCTGCCACTGGAGACATTTATGGCGACAATAGACCTACAGGATGCCTACCTACATGTCCCCATAAAGGAGGATCATCAAAAATTCCTGAAGTTCACAATACAAGGGCCAACAACCACTCTGCACCTGCAATATACAGCTCTCCCTTTCGACATCTCTTCGGCACCCAGAGTCTTCTCAAAGATAATGGCAGAAGCAATAAAAGGTCTAAGACAACAGGGCATTGGCGTAATACTATACCTAGACTATCTACTGTTCTTTGCAGATTTAGCAGAGACCCTAGAGAACAACCTGCGCACAAGTATGTCCTATCTACAAAACCTGGGGTGGATAGTGAATGCAGAAAAATCACAGATGACCCCAAGCCAGAGAGTGGTGTATTTGGGCTATGTACTAGATTCCAGACTAACCAAAACCTTCTTAACAGAAGAAAAGAACGAAAAAAAAATCACGCAGGCAGTAACCTCTCTAAGGGGGACCAACGCCATTACAATCAGGCAAGGAATGGCAATGCTAGGGCTGATGACGTCTTCAATCCCAGCCATCACCTGGGTGCAGATTCACATGAGACCTCTACAGAATTACATTCTGTCCCAGTGGGATGGCAGCCACTCATCCCTAGACAAGTCCATTTCTGTCCCGACCACAGTCAAACAAACACTCCAATGGGGGCTCAATCCACTTCGATACATCGAAGGGTGCAAATGGGCTCAATCTGACCCAGTCAGGATCGCCACCGATGCCAGCGCACTAGGCTGGGGGGCACACATGGAGGGTCTCTGTACACAAGGAAAATGAAGTCCCAGCTGGTCCCAAGCCTCCTCAAATATGAGAGTGCTAAAAGCTGTGGGGGAAGCATTAAAAGCATTCAAACCAGCATTACAGGGGAGAGACGTAAAAGTACAATCGGACAACGCCACAACAATGGAATATCTAAACGGGCAAGGAGGGACAAAATCCCTTGATAAGACTGACGGAAACAATCCTGCTATGGGCAGAATCAAACATAAGGTCAATATCAGGCATCCACCTGAAACGAACAGACAATACGCTGGCAGACTTCCTGAGCCGGCAGAACATAAAACAGACGGAGTGGTCACTGAACCAAACAACCTTCGCACAGATAACTCAAACGTGGGGGGTACCCGAGGTAGATCTGTTCGCCTCCAAAGCAAACGCTCCAACATTCTTCTCACTTGATCCCACAGATGGCAACAGCGGAGTAGATGCTTTCAGCCAAAGCCGGGGATGGCAACTGTGTTATGCATTCCCTCCAACTGCCGTAATACCGAGTAATTTCAAAAAATAAAGACGGAGAGATCAACGGTGATACTAATAGCACCGTACTGGCCACAAAGGGCATAGTTCAGCCACTTGAAGAACCTCAGCATCCAACCTCAACTGACACTGACGGACCGGCTAGATCTCTTATCACAGGGAGCAGTCAACCATCCACACCACAGAATCCTGAAGCTTTTGGCTTAGTTACTGAAAGGGTTATGCCGTGTACACACGACCGGACTTTTTGTCGGACTGAACTCCGAAGGACTTTTCAACGGCGTTCCGACAGAGTTCCAACGAAACTGAGTTGCCTACACCCGATCACACCAAAGTCCGATCGTTTCTAACGTGATGACGTCTGACCGGACTAGAATAAGGAAGTTCATAGCCAGTAGCCAATAGCTGCCCTTGCGTCCTTTTTTGTCCGTCAGACTAGCATACAGACAAACAGATTTTTTCGATCGGACTCGAGTCAGATGAAGCCCACAATCCTGGACTTCCTGCAAGATGGAGAAGACAAAAACATCTCCCAAGGCATACTGAAGGTACAAGTGGCAGTACTCTCCTCGTTCATGGACATCAGACTCGCAGAGGATCCGCTGATAAAAAGATTCCTAATGTCACTTAAAAGAGCTAGACCGGCTAAAATGAATAGAACTCCAACTTGGGACATGTCCACGGTGCTTAGAGGGTTTCTCTCTCCCCCATTCAAACCGATGGAAGATAGCTCAGACAAAAACCTCACACTAAAAACGGCACTTATTGTGGCCCTAGTATCAGCCAGAAGAGTGAGTGAAATCCAAGCCCTGTCTATGATGGAGCCATACTGCCTAATACATAAAGACAAAATAATTCTCTCTAGACCCGGCCTTTCTACCCAAGGTTTATTCAACATTCCATAGAACCCAAAATATCATCATCCCTTCACTTCCAAAAACTATGGACAGCAAAAAAAAGAGACACTTACAACAAACTAGATGTAAGAAACACACTCATAACATACCTCGAAAGAATGAAGGATTGGCGAAGAACGACCTCTCTTTTTGTCCTCTATGCGGGAGTTAACAAAGGGAAGCAGGCATCCAAGAATACCATCAGCAGATGGATAAGAATTGCCATACAGACAACCTATGAGGCACAAAACCTCACCCTCCAGGCGGGGTCAGAGCACACACAAACAGAGCCTGGGTAACCTCGGTCGCAGAGAAAGCAGAGGCAACGCCGGAGCAGATCTGCAGGGCAGCAACATGGTCGAGCTTCAGAACCTTTGCAAGGCACTATCATATAGACCAGCTGTCTGACCAAGACCAGGCATTTGATCGCAAGGTGCTCCAATCTCTATCCCCACCCTAGTAAGTATTGCTTGATACATCCTCTCAGATGCTGCCCTGGAAGACGATTCGAGAAAATAGGGTTAGGTACCTGGTAACTCTTTTTCTAAGAAGTCTTCCAGGGCAGCACTAGTACCCACCCTTAAAACGACAAATACCAGGTACAATGGGAGAGCTTCAAGCTTACTGAGATTTCCTTCGGTGCTTTAATACAACTGAGGCATGCAGGTAAGACTGTGAAATTTATAATGGTGGACTAATGTGTTTCCTGTTTCAGAGAGAAGGAGCCTATCTCTCGGCTGTTGCCCTGGAAGACTTCTTAGAAAAAGAGTTACCAGGTACCTAACTCAATTTTCTGCCACATAACTGCCGCTCACTGGATATTTTCTCTTTTTCGGACCATTCTCTATTAACCTGAGAGATGGTTGTGTGTGAAAATACCAGTAGATCAGCAGTTTTTGAAATACTCAGACCAGCCCGTCTGGCACGAACAACCATGCCACGTTCAAAGTCACTTAAATCCCCTTTCTTCCCAATTCTGATGCTCAGTTTGGACTTCAGCAAGTCATCTCCACCACTTCTAGATGCCTAAATGCATTGAATTGCTACCATGTTATTGGCTGATTAGCAATTTGTGTTACCAAGCAATTGAACAGGTGTACCTAATAAAGTGGCCAGTGAGTGTCTATAGCCCATAGTTTTTGGACTCTACAACTTTCACACAGACTAAATAATAAACATTGATTTGGGTTATTGTCACCAAAGAAATGTAGCAGAACACATTTTGGCCTACATTTATAAAGAATTTTTAAAATTTTTTTCCCCAAATGTTTTATTCAAGAAAATAAGAAAGGCAGCTTCCAAATAGACATACTGTACATATACAAAATAGGAAGTATACAAAGGATTCAATAACAGTAAGTTACAAATACAACGGATTAGTGTCAGAAAAGTCAACAAAAGGACCAATGCTGACCATCAAAATACAAAGGTGCTTACAAATATCAGCCATAATGTAAACCAGAACTGATAAAGTGTGCATGGGGAAACATCCCCTAGAGACCAAAATCTGGCATGTTATAATGTAATTCTGGGAGGAAATCCAGAAATGAATGTAACTTTATATGAAAGAGAAAACTGCACATTTTTACAGAAAAGTGAGAAGGCAGGGAGTAGAGAACCTGAAGGGGGAGAGAGAGCGGAAAAAATAAAAGTAAAAAAATATATATATATATACACATATATATTTAGTAATAATTTGGGGGGGGGGGGGAGACAATGTAGGGCGTAAGGGTAGTCTATGAGTCAACCAATTAAAGTCACCTTGATGAGAGCCTTCCCTTCCTCGGAATAAACAAACATTTTACACAAGGTCCAGATGTGTGCGTAGGCCTCTCGTTTCTGCCTCGACCCTCCTCAACCACAGCCCAATTGTTGGAGGCTGTGTCTGTTTCCTGGTGAGGGGAATGCAAGACTTGGCCGCATTCAGAAGATGTTGAAGAAAAGATTTCTTGTAGACCTTAAGTTGAAGAAAAGATTTCTTGTAGACCTTAGCGGGGATTGTGGAAGTGTGCAATAAGAAAAAAGCTGGATCCTCGGGGACCCAGTTGCCCTGTAGTTAGTAAATTTTTGGATAATCTTACGGACCTCTTTCCAGAAACTCCAGTCCCCAGTTTATAACAGGACCAGAAGATATGTAGCAGCGTCCTACACTCCTCCTGCAACGTCTGCATGACGTTGGGGGCGGAGACGACGGCGGACGTCCGGGTATTTAGGCAGGGGTTTTGGCATGGTCAGTCTCTTTTCTATTTGGTTCCCTCCACACACTGGTGCGAGATCACACGGGCAGGTAATACTTTTACACTTACCTTCATACATGTCACTTTACTATTAGACCTATCATTCATATAGGCACGTCCTGTAGCACCATTTGTATTTAATTTTTATTGATTCACCATTTTTCATGTTTTGTTCGTTTTTCTTTTTCCCTTTTCTCTCCTCTGTAGTTCTTTATGTTCTCTTTGTCCTGCCCTTCTTTTTTCTTTTACTTCTCTTTTCTTTCTTTTCTTTTTTTCTTTGTTTCTTTCTTTTTTCTTTATTACTTCCTCACTCTTCCTCATACTCCCTTTTCTTTGACATCACTCCTCCCCATGCTCTGCAGGACACTCCTGCATTCCCTATACTCCAACATACTCTAATCTACTACCATACATTTTCATCACATTGTAAAGCCAACTATTTTAGTCATATAATACACATATTTATGTACTCCAGTATGGTGAACATTTTATGTAGGATTTATGGGCCATCAAGGAGATTGTGTCATTCACTATCCCAGTAGATATACACATATATCTAAATATTTTATTACACGGATCATGCCCTGTCAGATCTATGGGCAACACTTGGGTTCACATCTCACCCTCTCTTTGTTTTCTGCTGGTTTATTGCTCTTTCTCATGCTCTTTCTCATGCTCTGTTGGACACTGCACTTTTCATCCCTAAGTACATTTCCTACATTTTCCTACACTTTTAGGATATGGTCATCTCCATCATCCCAGATACATATATATACGCCTCACATTTATTTCATTACAGCGAGCACGCTCTGTAACCATCGTGGGTGACAATCGGGTTCTCCTCTCTTTTTTGTCACACATTCGCCATGCCTGCCCTGTGTCTGGTCCTGGGCCTCCTTCCTGTGGTCTGCTCTCCCTCAGCTCCCGGGGGAGATGCTGTTCTGCCTACCCTTGCCTGGGGTCACCATTTTGGGGTCAATCGCCTGACAAGTAGGTACTGGATTACTAGCTCTGGCTTCATGTTGTTGTCCAACCATAACCTATACTTTAATACACTTTTTTCTTGTTGTTACAGACATCAGATAGACACATCAGCCCCTGATGAAGCGAGGAAAGCTTGCGAAACGCGTCGGGTTAGAGATGTATTATGTATATCTGTACTCTTCATATTTTGATGTTATGTCATTATGGCTATGTTTCTAGGACCACTTTATCATGCTGCTGTTCTTATGTAATTTTCACCTTTGCTCATGACTTGTACTGAATGATATTCATTTCTATAAATTTTGTTAATATTTTTACATTTCTATATGGTTTCTATTTATCTGTGATCACCATGGACACTTCATTTAAAGTCCCACGGGCGAATGTTTGTTCCTCTATACACTCCTCCTGACATCGCCAGCACAGAGCAGAGGTGTTTGGGAAATAAATATGAAGAAGAGATGGGGTGCGATACCACTAAATAAGGATCTTGAAGTTGTTTTCCTGCCATTTTGTGAAGATTGAGGATTTCAAGGCAAATCGGGTTATATTGGAATGTTGCGTGTTCTACCCAGGTCCGACTCCCATTTTGCTAAGTAGGGTAGCAGAAAGTCATCAAGTGGTGTGACCAAAAGGGTGTACATTGCCGAAAGAGCATGCAGAAAAATTATTTATTTGCAAAATTGTATAATAAAAATTAAGAAACATTTTTCAAAATTTTCAGTATTTTTTTCATTTATATAGCAAAAAATTAAAAACCCAGTGTTGATTAAGTACTACCAAAAGAAAGCTATTTGTCTCAAAATAATTAAAAAAATTTAATTTGGATACATTGTTGCATGACTGAGCAATTGTCACTGAGAATGCGACAGGGCTGAAAGCTGACAATTGGGCCTGGGCTTCGAAGGTGGTGAAAGTGTCTGGGGTTGAGGTGGTTAATGAATACATAGCTGCATTAAGTCAGGTCTTTATATCTGCCTGGAGTTCAGGTTTAATTGCTGGAGGAAAAAAAAAAAATCTCCTTGGCAGCCGAAGATGTGCTCGGAGTGCCTGGAATCTGCCACATTGGAAGTTTGTGGTGTCTGTGTGGTAAAGGGCTTTACGTCCTGCTGAGAGAGGAACTGGGGAATGAGTTACATAAGCATTTTCGTGAAGGTCATGGGATCTCTTCTGAAAATATGATTAGAAGTGCAGTAGAAATACAGTGGGAGGATGCAGAGAGGAGACCTGGGGGCGAAGAGAGACACAGCAATGGGGATCACAGGGAGGGGAATGGCAGGACGGCGTACAGCGAAGAGACTGGGCTATTCATTGTGAGAAAATGCGCCAAAGAAAAACGCAGACATCTGTACAGGAAGCAAAATATTGTCCTGAGAGGTCCAGAACAGGCGCTGGATATCCAGAAAGACTTCGCTGGAGCCGGCCAAGGAGCAGAGAAGGATGGAGCCAATTCCACAAATAATATTTTAAAATCAAGTGAAACTCCCCTTTCTATAGTCACCAATAGCTTCTTTGAGAACAGTAATAGTTATATAATATTATACTTTTTTTTAAAAATAATATATATATAATAATAGTCATACAGTATGCACAATAATATATATAAATAATAATACAGTATTAACCACTTCAATACAGGGCACTTTTACCCCCTTCCTGCCCAGGCCAATTTTCAGCTTTCACGCTGTCACATTTTGAATGACAATTGCACGGTCATACAACACTGTACCCAAACAAAATTTGTATCATTTTGTTCACACAAAAAGAGCTTTCTTTTGGTGGTATTTAATCACCTCTTGGTTTTTTATTGTTAGCTAAATAAACAAAAAAATATTTATGAACAAATTGTGCTTTTCTTCATTTCTGTTATACAATTTTGCAAATAAATAATTGTTCTTCATAAATTTAGCCCAAAATGTATTCTGCTACATTTCTTTGGTGAAAATAACCTAAATCAGTGTATTTAGTCTGTAGGAAAGTCCACAAACTATGGTATATATCTGAAAATGTATCAGTCCTGATGTACTGACGGCTTATCTCATTTCTTAAGGCCATGAAATGCCAGGACAATACAAATACCCCTAAATGACCCTTTTTGGAAAGTAGATGGTCCAAGCTATTTAGTAAGAGGCAATTTGAAGTTGTAATTTTTTGTCATTTTATGAAAAATGAAGAAATGTTCACAATTTCTTTTTTTTCTTTTTTCTTCCTTTTTACATACTGTCACCAGTGCAGTACAGTGTCATCATATAACTGGTGTGGTGGTGATCAGGGACACTGACTGGTGACAGTATAAAAAATAATTTTTTTTATAATTTTTTTTCTTTTTTACTACATTTTCTTCATTTTCTTCATTTTCTTTTTACATTTTTTTTAACACACTGACCAGAGCAATATAATGTTACCATAGTACTATTTTACTACCCTGGGGAAGTGATCAGGATTTTTTTTTTTTTTTTTTTTACACATTATGATTGCGTATAGCAGTGAATTACATTGCTATAAGCGAGCATTTTATGGAATGAAATGGATTCATTCAGTTTGTTTTGTTGTGATTAGCTGTAATTGGTCATAGCTAAACACATGGTACAGATATGCTGTGATTGGCCCTGTCTGTACCATATGATCAAATTGACCCATCACAGCTAGCAACACAATTGTACACAATGGATGGCATGAACGGAAGCCATCCATTGTTTACTACTGTCATGTGACCTGCCGTGATTGGTCACATCAGTCACATGGTGCCGGAAGTGAGCCTGTACACTGATCAGTCATCGGCTGTGGCCACAGATCGCGCCACCGCATGGCCCCGAAGCCGTGTGATCAGCGGTCTCTGACAGGAGGTCATATGATGTCCAGTCAGGATGGGAAAGCCACCGCCCGGCCATGAGTTGACTTTAGGCTGGGTGGGAAGTGGTTAATATTATACATAGATTAGCCATACCATTATGACCACCCACCTAATATTGAGCAGGTCCTCCTTTTGGCACCAAAACAACCCTGACCCATCGAGGTTTGGACTCCACTAGACCTCTGAAGGTATGCTGTGGTATCTGGCACCAAGCCGTCAGTAGCAGATCTTTAAGTCCTGTAAGTTGCAAGGTGGGGCTTCCGTGGATTGGACTTGTTTTTCCAGCACATCCCACAGAAGGGTTGAGATCTGGAGAATTTGGAGGCCAAGTCAACACCTCAAACTTGTGTGCGTTCCTCTTGAACCATGTTTGCAGTGTGGCAGGGCACATTATCCTGCTGCAAGAGGCCACTGCCATCATACCGTTTCCATAAAAGGATGTACTTGGTCATCAACATTTTTTAGGTAGGTGGTACATGTCAAAGTAACATCCACATAAATGGCAGGAGCCAAGGTTTCCCAGCAGAACATTGCCCATAGCATCACACTGCTTCCCCCTGGCTTGCCTTCTTCCCATACTGCATCATGGTGCCATCTCTTCCCCAGGAAAGTGACGCACCTCACCATCCACATGATGTAAAAGAAAACGTGATTCTTCAGACCAGGCCACCTTCTTCTACGATTTGGCATCTTCGCCCTGGGCGCTAAATGACCTTGGCACTGGGCAGCAGTGTCCTGTATATGTTGTTTTTTTATTTTGCCCAGAGCTCCACTTTACTTGCTCTCCTAAGCTGCACATACTGATGTTTCCTTTGACATACCTGATACATCCAGGTATGGAGGTGCATGCGACTTATTCATTTTAAGTGGACCTGTTGCTTTGCAATTCATGGACAAATTATAGATTCACTTTAACTGCTTCCTGTCCAGCGACGTACCAGTATGTCGCTGGATAGGAAGGGTAATATCTCGGTCATCGCTGCAGCGATAATTGAGATTATTTTTTTTTCAGCCGGCAATTCCCCTCAACGTAAAAGTAATCTTAGCAGCTATAGGGCCACTGGATTACTTTTACAGAGGACAGAAGGGGGTCCAATCCCCCTCCAATTCGCCTTTACCGGACTCTCCCAATCGATCAAGGAGCCCAGTAAGGATGCAAACAGCAGCATCCGATTCCTGGGACACAGTGAGAAGAGTTAATGTTGTTCCTCCCACTGTGTGACATCAGAAACCACAAGGATTTTGTCACTTCCGGTTTCTTTATCTACTTGCCCATTACTGGCCAGTGAAGCAGCCAGTCAGACTGATCCGTGCATGAAGGCCAGAGAAGAGATCTGGGGGCTAACAGACCTCAGATCTCTCCATAAAGAGGACCTGTCACAGCCCATGCTATCACAAAGGATGTTGTTCATCCCTTGTGACAGCAATAAAGTTGATTTAAAAAAAAAAAAATAAAGAGACTGTGCAAATTTTTTTTTAAATCTAATAAATAATAAAATTTTAAAGCGTCCTCCATCACCTTGTTCTTATGCACAAATGTGAACACGGACGTCGGTCCCTCATGCATATGTAAACAGCGATCACTCCACACATGAGGTATCGCCGCAAACGTCAGAGCAAGTGCAATAATTCTAGAACTTGACCTCCTCTGTAACTCTAAACACGTATCCTGTACAGGCTTTCAAAGTGTTGCCTATGGAGATTTTTAAGTACTGTAGTTTGTTGCCATTCCACAAGCGTGTGCAATTTCAAACTGTGACATGTTTGGTACCTATTTACTCAGTGTAACATCATCTTTCATATTATACAAAAAAAAAAATTGAGTATATATTGTGTTTTGTTTTGTTTTAATTCATTAAAATGTATTTTTTCCCAAAAAACTGTGTTTGAAAAACCACTGCGTAAATACCGTGTGACATAAAAAATTGAAACGATTGGCATTTTATTCCCTAGGGCCTCTGTTAAAAAAAATATATATAATGTTTGGGAGTTATACCACCCAGGACCACCAGGGAAGCCGCCCAGGACCACCAGGATGGCCATCCACACTGGACCACCAGGTATGCCCCCTAGACCCCCCAGGGTAATACCAATCTGTGCCCAGGCATCTGCCAATCTGTGCCCAGGCAGCTGCCAATCAGTGCCCACTCCAATGCCTACCACTGCCAGTGCCACCAGGGATGCCTATCAGTGCCTCATATCAGTGTCACACATAAGAACCCATCTTTGCAGCCTTTCAGTTCCCATCAGTGTCGCCTATCAGTGCCCATCAGTGCCACCCATGAGTGCCCATCAGTGCTGCATGTCAGTGCCCACTCATTGGTGCCACCTCATCGGTGCCGCCTTATCAGTGCCCATCAGTGAAAGAGAAAACTTACCTATTTACAAAATTTTTTAACAGAAACAAAAGCAAAACTTTTATTTTTTTCAAAATTTTCGATTTTTTTTATTTCTTTAGCAAAAAATAAAAACCGCAGAGGTGATCAAATACCACCAAAAGAAAGCTCTATTTGTGGGAACAAAATGATAAAAATTTAGTTTGGGTACAGTGTTGTATGACCGCGCAATTGTCATTCAAACTGCGACAGCTCTGAAAGCTGAAAATTGGTCTGGGCAGGAAGGTGTATAAGTGCCCTGTATTGAAGTGGTTAAAGTAAAAAAATATGCAACACCTCCCATTTTATTCTCTAGGGGCCTCTGCTTAAAAAATATATATATGTATATACACACACATTATATTACCAAATGTATTCGGACACCTGCCTTCACACGCACATGAACTTTAATGGGATCCCAGTCTTAAGCCCATACACACTATTAGATTTTCTGCAGATTTTTGTCTTCAAATTTACCAAAACCATGTAGTGCCAGGGTCTGCCTGATTGCATACAAATTAAAACTCTTAAGGTTTGACCTCGTATTAGATATTTTTGGTAAATCTGAAGACAAAAATCTGCAGAAAATCTAATAGTGTGTATGGGGTCTTAGTCAGGGTTTAATATTGAGTTGGCCTGCCCTTTGCAGCAAAAACAGCTGCAAAGGCTTCTGGGAAGGCTGTCCACAAGGTTTAGGAGTGTGTCTATGGGAGTGTTTGACCATTCTTCCAGAAGGGCATTTGTGAGGTCAGGCACTGATGTGGATGAGAAGGCCTGGCTCGCAGTCTCCGCTCAAATTCATCCCAAAGGTGTTCTATCGGGTTGAGGTAAGGACTCTGTGCAGGCCAGTCAAGTTCCTCCACCCCAAACTCGCTCATCCATGTCTTTATGGACCTTGCTTTGTGCACTGGTGTGCAGTCATGTTGGAACAGTTTGGGTCCGCGGCCGGCAGTGAATTGTCTCCGCCGGCCGCCATTTTACAGAAGACCAGCTCTCATATAGCCTGGTCACTCGCCGAGGGGAACAAACAAGAGTCCTGACCTCAACCCGATAGAACGCCTTTGGGGTGAATTAGAGACTGCGAGCCAGGCCTTCTCATCCAACATCAGAGCCTGACCTAACAAATGTGCATCTGGAAGAATGGTCAAACATTCCCATAGACACACTCCTAAACCGTCGGCCGTTCAGGATGACCCTGGAGTGGCTGGAACGGGTCACGTTGGCTGTTGATGGTGTCTGTGTGATAAAGGTCTTTGCATTGTGCTGAGAGAGGAACTAGGGAATAACTTACATAAGCATTTCTCTGCACATACTTCTTCTGAAAGTCACAGGATCTGTTATGTAACCTGACTGGAAGTGGTGCATAATAATGTTATGCTCCCTCAGGAGCTGGGAGACAACAAGAGGTCAGGCAGCAGGCAGGACAGCAAATGTCAGATTTTAGAGTATACTTTATACACTGATCAGTCATTACATTATGACCACCCACCTAATATTGAGTAACCCCTGTCAGTTTTTATTGCAGTCTGTAACCCTGTTAGGGAGATTCACCCCCTCTATCTGTCTTGGTGACTGTTATCACTGAAAGTGAAAGCCAATTCCAAATTTTGGGATGTCACCAGAATAGAAATGCTGTAGAGGGGAAATCTTCCGATGGGGGTGCTAGTTCTGGAGACAGCCCAGGATTTTCTCTCACTTCCTCTTTTGGTTATGGGGCAGGAAGTGAAAAGAAATCTCCGCAATGGAACATAGATGAAAAAAAAAAAAAAAAATCTGACATGGCTTATAAGCCTCTCTAAAGCCTCGTACACACGATCTGATTGTTGGCAAGGGATTGTGTGATGACAGACTATTGGCCTAAAATCCGACCGTTAGTACGCTCCTTCAGACAATTGTCCAACTTTCGACCAACAAATGTTGGATGACAGGCTAGTAAATTTTCGAGGAAATAAAAAGAGAGAGGGGCGCACCAGCCATGTGCATTATCTTTTGTAAAATTTATTGAATAAAAATGATAAAAGAAATAACTCACAAGCAGTTGTAAAACCAGGTGCCGTAAACCTCGAGCAGCAACTAGCAGCACGCGGTTGTAGTGATGAGTGAAGCCTCCCAAAGGTCTTAGATGGACATACAGGCCTCACTACCGGCTTACGCGTTTCGAAGGGCACATCCCTTCTTCATCAGAGCTCAGCAGTGAACCCTCCTTCAGTAGTCCCTGTATATAAAGTGTGCCAAAAAGGCACAATCAATGAGTTAGTAAATTTTCGACAGACAACGGTCTGTTGTCAGATTTTCATATCGTCTGTACACAAGTCCGTCACACAAAGGTCCAAAGTACAAACACGCATGCTCAGAATCAATGCTCACCAAACACGACATTAGCAGAAGGTGTCCAAAGGGAGGCGCTCAAGAGCTGAAATTACACGTAGTACATCACTACGTTTATGTTTGTTGGCCAACAATTATGTGCCGTTAGTATGCAAGACAAGTTCCTGGCACACGCCCTTTGGACAAAAATCAGACGCTCGGTTGGCCAACAATCTGATCGTGTGTACGAGGCTTAACTCTATCCAAAATGAAAAAAAAAATGTTGCCTTTGGTTCTATTTCCATGGGTCTCTTCGCTCCAACTCACTTTCATAGATTAGCCTGAACAATTGTAATCATTTAAGAAAATCCCAGGTTTGTTAATACCCAATCGTGATTCATTTTTTTTGGGGGGGGGGGGGGGGGAATCAGAAGGCTTGTGCTGTGCCCTTAAAAGTGACCAAAAGTATATACTAAACCCCCCCCCCCAAAAAAAAAACCTAACCCAACTCCCACACCACCCTAAACAACTAACCTAACCCTTCAAGATACCAATAATACTTAGGGCCAGTTCACACGCAGTCCAGTGCGTTTTTTTTTTTTCCTGCATTAAAAACACATGGATAATAGGTTATACAGTGGATATAAAAAGTCTACACACCCCTATTAAAATGTCAGGTTTCTGTGATGTAAAAAAATGAGACAAAGATAAATCATTTCAGAACTTTTTCCACCTATAATGTGACCTATAAACTGTACAACTCAATTGTAAAACAAACTTAAATATTTTAGGGAGGGGAAGTTAAAATAAAATAATTAAATAATGTGGCTGCATAAGTGTGCACACCCTCTTATAACTGGGGATGTAGCTGTGTCACAATTAAGCAATCACATTCAAACTACTGTTAAATAGGAGTCAGTACACGCCTGCCGTCATTTAAAGTGCCTCTTATTAACCCCAAATAAAGTTCAGCTGTTCTAGTAGGTCTTTCCTGACATTTTCTTAGTCGCAGCCTACAGCATAAAGCCATGGTCCGCAGAGAGCTTCCAAAGAATCAGAGGGATCTCATTGTTAAAAGGTATCAGTCAGGAGAAGGGTACAAAAGAATTTGCAAGGCATTAGATATACCATGGAACACAGTGAAGACAGTTATCATCAAGTGGAGAAAATATGGCACAACAGTGACATTGAAAAAACTTGTAAGTCTCTCAATATAGGTGAATAAAATCCTGTCGGTGAGTGGGAAACAAATGACATGGAATGTCCCACTGAAAACCATGCGTGCATGCAGGGAGACAGAAGTTAAAACGCAGGTGAATCAACAAATCATCCCCAAGTTGTATCTCTCAACAACATGCGACTTGGTAAAGGTGGTGTGTAAGAAACTCTTACCCGATATGATGGACTCCCTTGTCAGCGACAGGGAGTCACTCGAGCGGGTTGCCTCTCAGGGCCAGTGAACAGACATCACAGCTCTGCGAACCTTCTGGGTCAAACTCTGCGCGGATCTCCCGGGGTCGCCAGGTGGGTCCTCCCAAAGGATGGCCAAGGTGCAGATCAGAGGGAACAATGCGTCACGTACAAAGGCTGGAGTGAAGGCTGGTTGAATCTCTCAGTAAGTATGTGGAGAAAAAATAAACAAGCTCCACATAGTGTAGATGAGCAAAAATAGGATTTTTATTGCTAAAAACGCCAGGTAACAATAAAATGTGATCACAGAGTATAAAATCGAAAATGGGCAACAAGGAGGATGCTGGAAGCGCCCGAAGCTTTTCGATCAATGGATCGTCTACTGGGGCAGTAGACTCCTGTTCCGCCCTGCCTCGCCTGCCCTGCTCTCCTCGTCTTGCCCCGCCTGTCAGAAGTGTGTAGCATGGAACAAAGGAGGAGTTTTAGAACACTGCATTCAGCTCTGAACTACACGGGCGGGACGGGAGCCGGCTCTCGAAGCCCCCGAGAAACTTAAAAAAGACGCAGTGGTCGCGGAGTGGGGACTTGGGGCGCCGAATTGAGCTCTGTCATTTCAAAGCCATTGTATCTAATTTTTAGGGACTCAGTAATGACAGGAATAGTACAACTGGATTGGCTTAGGGCCAATGTGGTGCCCATATTTAAAAAGGGAACAAAGGGGGTTATTTACTAAAGGCAAATCCACTTTGCACTACAAGTGCACTTGAAAGTGCAATCGCTGTAGATCTGAGGGGAAGCTCTGCAGATTTTATCATCCAATCATGTGCAAGCAAAAATGCTGTCTTTTATTTTCCTTGCATGTCCCCCTCAGATCTACGGAGACTGCACTTCCAAGTGCACTTGCTGTGCACTTTTAGTGCAAAGTGGAGTTTCCTTTAGTAAATAACCCCCAAAGTCTTTACCAAGTAACTATAGACCTGTTAGTTTAACTTCTATAGTCGGGAAGATATTGGAGAGTTTAATAAAAGACCACATAGATGAGTTCTTGCTGGAAAAAAATATTTTAAGCAACAGACAGCATGGATTCATGAAAGACAGAAGTTGCCAAACAAATCGGATTTCTTTTTATGAGGAGGTAAGCAAAACCTTGGACAGAGGGGTGGCTGTGGACGTGGTATACTTGGATTTTGCAAAAGCATTTGACACAGTTCCCCACACACAGCTCATGTGTAAGGTAAAGTCTACAGGCTTGGAAAGATCAGTTTGTAAATAGATAGAAAATTGGCTAAAAGACCAAATTCAGAGAGTAGTGGTTAATGACTCGTACTCTGAATGGTCTAAGGTTATCAGTGGTGTACCCCAAGGTTCAGTGCTGGGACCTGTACTTTTT
Organism: Lithobates septentrionalis; assembly: GCA_037952835.1. NCBI lineage: Eukaryota > Metazoa > Chordata > Amphibia > Anura > Ranidae > Lithobates > Lithobates septentrionalis. The sequence continues at coordinate 139,709 of JBBDGP010001020.1, forward strand.
AATACCTTTATAAATGATAAAGGGTCTGGGATTAAAAGTACCATTTCAGTCTTTGCAGATGACACCAAGCTATGCAGTGGAATAACGTCCTTACAGGATGTCTCCAATTTACAAGCCGACCTCAATGTCTAGTTGAGCGACTATGTGGCAGATGAGGTTTAATGTTGATAAATGTAATGTTATGCACTTGGGGGCTAAGAATATGCATGCATCATACATACTAGGGGGGTTACAACTGGGGGAATCCATAGTGGAAAAGGATCTGGGGGTTTTGGTAGATCATAAGCTCAATAATACCATACAATGCCAAGCTGCGGTTTCCAAAGCGAGCAAATTCCTATCTTGTATTAAGAGAGGTATAGACTCCAGAGAGAGAGATATCATTTTGCCCCTGTAAAAATCATTAGTAAGACCTCATCTGGAATATGCAGTTCAGTTTTGGGCACCAGGTCTCGAAAAAGGATATCGGGGAACTGGAGAAAGTGCAGAGAAGGGCAACCAAACTGATAACGGCCATGGAGGAGCTCAGCTATGAGGAAAGATTAGAGGAACTGAATTTATTCTCTGTTGAGAAGTGGAGATTAAGAGAGGATATGATCAACGTGTATAAATATATAAGGGGTCTATGTAATGAACTTGGTATTGAGTTATTCACTTTACAGTCAACACAGAGGACAAGGGGGCACTCTACGCCTAGAGGAAAAGAGATTTCATGTCCAAATATGCTAAGGTTTCTTCACAGTAAGAGCTGTGAAAATGTGGAATAGACTCCCTCCAGAGGTGGTTCTGGCCAGATCAGTAGATTACTTTAAGAAAGGCCTGGACTCTTTCCTAAATGTACATCATTTAACTGGGTACTGACATTTATAGGTAAAGTTGATCCAGGGAAAATCTCTGGGATCAGGAAGGAATTTTTCCCCCTGCTGTAGCAAATTGGATCATGCTTTGCTGGGGTTTTTCGCCTACCTCTGGATCAACTGTGGGTATAGGATTGTGTATATGGGATTGTATGATATTATTTTTAGTTATTTATTTTTATGGTTGAACTAGATCAGTGGTACTTAACTCCTGTCCTCTGGACCCACTAACAGGCCAGATTTTAAGTATTACCTTGGGGAAATGCAGACTAGAATACTGAAATCACTGAGCAGCAAATGATATCACCTGTGATGTATTTCAGTTATTTTGCAAACCTGGTCTGATAGTGGGTCCTGAGGACAGGAGTTGAGAATCGCTGAACTAGATGAACTTGTGTCTTTTTTCAACCTGATTAACTATGTAACTATATGTAAGGAGGGGCTCCACTGGGGGACACCTGATGTAAGGGGGACACCGCTGGGGACACCTGATGTAAGGTGGGACTCCACTGGGGACACCTGATGTAAGGAGGGGCTCAACTGGGGACACCTGATGTAAGGAGAGGCTCCATTAAGGACACCTGATGTAAGGAGGGGCACCGCTGGGGACACCTGATGTAAGGAGGGACACCACTGGGGGACATCTGATGTAAGGAAAGACACTGCTGGGGGACACCTGATGTAAGGGGGACTCCGCTGGGGGACACCTGATGTAAGGGGGACTCCGCTATGGGACACCTGATGTAAGGAGAGACTCTGATGGGAGTGCCTGGTATTAAGAGGGACTCTCCTGGGAATGCCTGATGTATTAAGGTACTCTGCTGGGAATGCCTGATGTAAGGAGGGACTCCGCTGGGAACACCTGGTGGCAGGCGACAGTGGCAAGTGACACGCTCAGGTTTCCCACTGATTCTGCATTATGGAGAGTTAAACTATTTAATCTTATATTACAATGTAATAATAGAAAAAATGTGCTTCAATCATTCTAACACCATAACAACCATGGTGCCGGGGTGATTGAAGCACTAACACCAGGTGTTTGGAGTATCTTTATCTGCTGATTGTTAAACTTTCTGGAATACACATATTTCTATTGTGGTGTAGGATCTGGGCCTGGTGTCCCTCCAACCCTCTTTATTTCCTTCCTTCTCTCTCTCTCTCTCTTCCTCTCTCTTTCTCCCTTTTTTACTCCCTCCATCCCTCATTTATCTCCGACTCTAACCACATGCCCTTTGAGTCACGCCCCCTTTAAGCCACACCCAATATTTAGTCTAAACCACTCCTATTTTACTTTCCCCGCTATGTCACACCTACAAATGAATGCCCCGCCCCTAATTATAATAAGACCCCGCCTACAGACAAAAAAGTGTCCCTATAAATTTTTTTACAATGTTGGCAACTATGAAAGAGGAACTTCATCTTTCAGCGTGACAACATGTAGGTAGCCTCCTCACATACAGTTAACGGTGACAGGGCAGTCTTGTTGGCTGAGAGGAGAAGTGGGACTACAATTGTTACATACTTACTTCCTCATGCAGAAATGTCATATTATATTCAGAATGTGTTTGTGTTTTCCTGCTGTTTTGTGAAATCCTATAGAGGCTGTAACTTCTCTGAATTTGTTTCCAGCAGTCAACTTGGAGAAGCCTCATGTTCTGATTGGTACCAAGTTCTCTCGAAATTTTGTCCACCATTTTCTGTTAGCTTCCATATAAAAATGGGCCCAGCCACCATTTTGAGGAGATGTGTGTGGAATGAGTGAGGGAAAGGTATACTGCCTGTGAGGGAAAGCTAGGCCTTACTCAGGGAGAGTGTTGCAGCCTGTAGGGACAGAACAGGGTTCCTCAGGAGTCAGCACTGCTTCTGTGCTTGTGATAGAAGATCATTTAAGACAGTGTATTTTCCTGTTAAATCATCTCTGCTGCATCTGTGGAACCTGCTTATGGACAGCAGCCTATGGCAAGTAATCAAATTGTGCCCCCGCTTACATTTTGGTGTAGTCGGCAGGATGTCAGAACCAACATCAATGGAGGCGGGAGTGGCTAGAGGGTTAACCATGGCACTTTATGGAGCAGCTCTGGCACTGATCCCTAAATTTACTGGCACAAATATCTCCCTGGCAGACTGGGTGGAGAGCAGGGCTGTTGGGAGGGGGGCTGACGGGGGCTGGAGCCCCGAGTGTGAACCCAAAAAGCCCCGGGTCTCGATATTGTTAAATGCATTTTTAGCCCTGAGCAGTTTACACAGGCAACGGGGAACGATCTGCCGCTTATCCAGCGCGGTTGAGTGACGTACAAAAAGTCCCGCCTCCGGGACCCCGCTCCTGTGATGGACGTCCCACTGGTCCAATGCAGAGACCACGGGACGTGTGACGTCCATTATAGGTGCTGTTGGGTCCAGGAGGAGGCGGATGCGCTGGGAGATCCCTGCTCGCTCTGTGTAAATGGGCTAGACAGTGGAGCCGCTCTCCTATCCTGGCTCTCTCTCCCTGGTGCGTGCAGCCTGCTGTCTCAAAGTGGTCATGGGTGAGATGGGCTACACTACACAGGTAAGGCTGAGCTGCAGGAGTTTCAAGAGGTCACCTGTCACGGGGGATCAGTATATGTGTCAGGGGGGATCAATGTATGTGTCAGGGGGGATCAGTGTAGGTGTCAGGGGGGTCAATGTATGTGTCAGAGGGGTCAATGTATGTGTCGGGGGGGTCAATATATGTGTCCAGGGGGATCAGTGTATGTGTCAGGGGGATCAGTGTGTGTGTCGGGGGGATCAGTGTGTGTGTCGGGGGGGTCAGTGTGTGTGTCGGGGGGGTCAGTGTGTGTGTCGGGGGGGGGTCAATGTATATGTCAGGTGTCAGTGTATGTGTCGGGGGGATCAATGTAGGTGTCGGGGGGATCAATGTAGGTGTCAGGGGGGTCAGTGTAGGTGTCAGGGGGGTCAGTGTAGGTGTCTAGTAGGTCAGTGTAGGGGGCAGGTAGGTCAGTTTAGTGGTCAGCATGAATGGGCACTGGTGAGCCAGGCAGCAACCAGGAAGTGAGCCTAACCCCCCCAAGCAGTCAATCCCCCCCCCCTCCCATCTAGCAATGCCCCTGGTGGAGAGATTGGACAGCTCAGCCCGCTTGTTCCAAAGACTCGCTGAGCACATTGCAGATTTGGCTAAGAATGCACTAGAAGGTGACGCCCGACAGGCTGTGATGGTTCTGCCAGAAAAGGACAGAGACAGCAAAACAGCTACTGTATTGTGGTTCGTCTGGAGAACGTGTATGGTCAGAGTACACCTATAGCTGAACTCCGGAGGAGATTATATAACCGGAGCCAGCATGACCAAGAGACTATTTCTATATGCTGTTGCCCTGCAGGAAATCTGGTGCCAGCTGGAGAAACAAATGGCACCCACTGGAACAGGAGTATCTAATCCTGATCAACTCATCCAGGGCCAGTTTCTCTTTGGGGTACGGTCCTCTTCATTAAAGAGAGCCTTAAGGGCTAGAGTGAGAGCTAATTACATAGTAAAGTTTGCCGTTATCCTGCAAGAGGCCATTGAGAGAAAACAGGAGGAGCTGGAACATGAACAGGTTATTGCCAGAAGCCAGGTTATCTCCACTCGTGGAGTTGGGTGGCCATTAGAGCTCAAGGAAGCGACTGCTCCATGCCCCTCATCAAACCCAGCTGCTGTGTTGTCCTCAATAGTAATGCCGCGTACACACGACCAGACTTTACGACATACTTTGCCCGGCAGACTTTTCGACTGACTTTACGACGGACTTTCCGAATGAACGGACTTGCCTACACACGATCAACCAAAGTCCGACGGATTTGTATGTGATGACGTACGACCGGACTTAAACAAGGAAGTTCATAGCCAGTAGCCAATAGCTGCCCTAGCGTCAGTTTTTGTCCGTTGGACTAGCATACAGACGAGCGGACTTTTCGTCCAGACTCGAGTCCGTCGGATATATTTGAAACATGTTTCAAATCTAAGTCCGTCAAACTTTTGAGGAAAAAAAGTCCGCTGGAGCCCACACACGATCGAATTGTCCGACGGACTCTGGTACGCCGGACCAAGTATGCCGGAAAGTCCGCTCGTGTGTACGCGGCATAAGACTTGTAAAGGACCTAGCTGATTCCGTGACCTCCCTCAAACAGGAATGTCAGCTACTCAGAGCGGGTCTACCCAATGTAGTGCTTCACGCAACCCACTCCAGAGAGACTTAGGTGCTGGCAGTGCGGACGGTTAGGCCACATTTCCAGAAAATGTGCGGGAAAGGGAGCAAAGATTGCCCAACAGCATCCTTTAAACTAGAGGTTCCCGTGGCAAAGGGGCAACACACGGGAAGCATTTCTTTATAGCCCCAACAACATCCTATGATGATATCCACATGTCCAGTAGTAACTGACTTTCAATGGCCAGCCGGTCAGCTGTTTGGTGGACACTGGATCAGAGGTCACTACCATGGCATCTCACTTCTACCAGCACCATTTTGGCAACACCCCAACTCAAGATCCTTCCTGGCTAAATCTGAAAGCTGCAAATAACCTGCCTATTCCAGTAGGAGGGGTCGCTTAGATGTCCCTAATGGTCTATGGGCAGACCCTCACCCAGGTTGGGGTGGCGGTGACCCGTAATGCTTCCTTACGAGATATTCCAGTGGTGTTGGGCATTAATGGCCTGAAGGAACTGGACTTAACCCGCCTTCTTCAGGAGGATTCTACACAGGGATCTAAAGGGCCAGAAACCCAGCTACAGAATCTGATTAATGCTTGTCAGGCTGTTCAGACATCATGTCACATATATACAGAGAAAGTTGGGGTAAGTCACCTTTCTGCATGCCAGCGGGTTTCTATACAACCCCATCAAGAGCTGGTGTGCCCCCTTCCTGGAAGGCACGTAGAAGGACCCACTGTGATGGTAGAACCACAACGCAATCTAGAAATAAAAGGTGAATGGTTAATAGCCAGGACTTTGTCTGTTGTCCAGCACGGAACAGGTATTGGTGCAACTTATTAACCTGGGGACTGCCAGTCTCCACGTATCCACTGATTGGCTATTGCAGATGTGTATACAGTACCTAGAAACTGCATCACTAATCCTTGCCCTGGAGTGGAAACTGCATGTGCTTCTTTGCAATCAGCTCTGCCTGATTCCAAGGACTCTTATCTTTATAACTTATTAGCACAACTCTCACTTCCAGACTCCTGATCAGTTAACTAAAATACAGCATTTTGTTCACAAACGTATGATTGCATTCTCTCGGGGCCCAAAAGACGGTGGCTGTACTACTGCTTTGGATCATCCAATCCACACTGGTGACGCTGTTCCCATCCCCTGCCCTTTGTCAGGAAGTTAAAGACTTACTATGATGAATGCTGCGGGGGGGGGGGGGGGGGGGTGGGGGGGTGATACGAGAGAGTTGCAGTCCTTGGGCTGCTCCCATAGTGCTCCGAAAGAAAGATGGAAATTTACATTTCTGCGTGGATTATAGCATACTGAACTCATGTACGCATTGAGATGCTTACCCACTGTCACTGGTCGAAGAATCCCTAATAGCCTTAGGCCAGGCTCAGTATTTTCCTGCTCTAGACCTGGCCAGCGGATACTGGCAGGTCCCAGCAAAGGAAGAAATCCGTGAAAAACAGCCTTTATTATCTCTCTGGGACTGTACGAGTTCAATCGTATGCCTTTCAGGCCTGACTAATACCCCCAGCACTTTTCAAAGACTAATGGGTCATTGCTTGGGAGACTTGAACTTTGACTCCGTTCTGATTTACTTGGATGACATAATTATCTTTTCCAAAACGTTTAAGGACCATTTTGAAGCATTTGGACCAAGTCCTCTCTCGGCTAGCTCAATATGGACTTAAGCTCAAACCATAAAAATGTAATTCTATGAAGAACAAAATCCACTATTTGGGGTATGTGGTCGAGGCAAAGGGGGTGTCCCCAGATCCAGATAAAATTCAGGCTGTGCAGGCTTGGACCACTCCAAAAACTGACATTTTTTTTCTCTTTTTTGGGGCTTGTGGGTTATTACCGCAGATTCATTCCGAACTTTGCTAGTGCTAGTGGCCAACCTGCCCATAAAAAAGGAAAATCTTCCCTAACTATTAATGAGAGTTAGGGGGGCAGTACAGAGTGAAGCGTTTGAGACCCTCAAGGTAAAGTTGACTTCTGCACTCATACTGGTTTATGCTGACTACCGTAAACCTCTCCGGGTGTACACTTATGGTAGTCTCCAAGGCTTGGGGGCTGTGCTTGCTCAGGAGCAAGATGGGACTGAACGAGTGATAGCATATGCTAGTCGCAGCTTGCAACCTACAGAACGTAATCCAGCCAACTACAGCTCTTTTAAACTTGAACTATTAGCGGTAGCCTGGGCTATGACCGAAAAGTTTGCTGAGTATTTGATAGGTGGACAAGTGGACATCTATACTGACAACAACCCTCTTGCCTACCTAGAAACTGCTAAACTTTGGGCCTTGGAGCAACGTTGGGTGGCCCGGCTTGCCCAGTTCAACAATATTGTTCACTACAAGCCAGGGTGCTCCAATGGCAATGCTGACGCCCTCTCAAGGTTTCCCCTTGACCAGCCTCAGGAGGACAGAGATCAACAGCGTGAAGAGTATGAGGTTGTCCTCTCCAAGGTCAACATACGAGAGCAACGAGCATCCTCAGCTCTTCAAAGTGACCAAATCCCACAAAGAGGGCCAGAAATTCATACTCCTCAAGAGTGGATTAAACTTCAGTGGAAAGACCCCGACATTGGTCAGCTCATAAAATATTGGGACAAGAATAGAAAATCAGACTACAGGGAGTGAAGAAGGCTCTCATAAACCTTGTGTCAGCTTCTTAAGCAGTGGAATAAGTTGGAAAGACATAATGGACTCTTGTCCTGAAAGATACGCATACCAAGAGAACCACGGATTATCCATCAACGGATCATCCCTCAGTCGGAGGCCTTAGAGGTCTGTCAGGTCTTTCACAGTACTGGAGGTCACTTTTGTGCCGAATGGACAGAGGCTTTTGTTCGTAAGTATGTTTTTTTGTCCTGGACTGACTAAGTCGGTGCTGCAGGTGTGTCAGGAGTGTCAGAGTTGTGCCACTCACAAGAGAAAAGCAGAGAAAACCACCCCTCTGGTGGTGAGCACAGGAGAGCCCTTTGAATTACTGACCATGGACTTTCTGACAGTGGCTGAAACATCTGGATTCCGCTATGCCTTGGTGTTCGTGAACCACTTTTCTAAGTTTGCCATTGTCATGCCAACCAAGGATCAGACTGCCATTACCACAGCTAAACTGTTCTGAAAAACATGCGGTGCAACCCTATGGGTGCCCCAAGAGGATTTTGTCTGACCAAGACCCAAACTTTGAGTCTCAGGTGTTTTCTGAACTGTGTTGCCTTAGTGGTATTCAAAAATCTCATACCACCCCCTATCATCCCCAACGGAATGGTGTCTGTGAGCACTTTAATCGCACGCTGTTGGGGTTGATTAGCACCTTGGAACAAGAGCAACGAGAAAGATGGCCACAGTATGTTGGTGATGTTGTCTGGGCTTATAATCAGACAGTGCATAGAGCAACTGGTTATACTCCCCATTTTTTTAATGTTTGGCCGTTGCGGCCATTTACCTGTGGATTTATTATTGGAAACTCAAGAGCCCATCACATCAAGGACCCCTGATGAGTGGGTCCAAGACCATTGGCATCGCCTAGCCCGAGCTAAACAAATGGTGCTGGGGAGGCATCGGGATCTGGCTGACGAAAGTACTGTCAACTTGCTGCCACTAAAATCAGGAGACAGGGTCTTGGTGTAATGCAGAGGAGGAATGGTGCCCTGTGTCCCCACAGGGAGATGGACAGTTGCAAGTTCCGGAGCCTCGCTTACCCAGGCACACTACCAGGGGACTGAAACCTGTCAAGTATTCCGATTATGTGACTTAAACGGTTATGACTGTTTGTCTGCTTGTTATGCTATTGCTCTATTTAATTGCTTTTACCTAGGTAAGTGTCAAGGACTGCATTCTTTAAGCGGGGGGAAAATGTAGGTAGCCTCCTCACATACAGTTAACTGTGACAGGACAGTCTTGCGGGCTGAGAGGAGAAGTGCAATTGTATCATACTTACTTCCTCATGCAGAAATGTCATATTATATTCAGAATATGTTTGTGTTTTCCGGCTGTTTTGTGAAATCTTGTTGAGGCGGTAACTTCTCTGAATTTGTCCCCAGCAGCCATCTTGGAGAAGCCTTATGTTCTGATTGGTACCAAGTTCTCTTGAGATTTTGTCCACCATTTTCTGTTAGCTTCCATATAAAACAGGGCCCAGCCACTATTTTGAGGAGACGTGTGTGGAATGAGTGAGGGAAAGGTATAATGCCTGTGAGGGAAAGCTAGGCCTTACTCAGGGAGAGTGTTCCAGCCTGTAGGGACAGAACAGGGTTCCTCAGGAGTCCTGCCTACCGACACTGCTGCTGTGCTTGTGATAGAAGATCAGACAGTGCATAGAGCATTTTCCTGTTAAATCTTCTCTGCTGCATCTGTGGAACCTACTTATGGACAGCATAATCAAAATGTGCCTTGTATACCACTGATGTGCCTGAAAAGAGGAATAATAACTACAGTGCCAGTTTACTGAGCTGCATTCTGTATCTTTGGTGAATGGACTGTGAATCTGTGCCTTATATGCTGACAAGAGAACTGTTTACTCCTCTTTTGTAAATATAATTTTCCACTGCTGCTTATCTGGCAATTAAAGTTACTTAATTTACAATACCATGCAGTGTGTTTCCCTCTATAATACAGCCACGCTAATTCCCTGCTTACAAACGACCCAAAACATAAATTCAAATCAACAAAGGAATGGCTTCACCAGAAGAAGATTAAAGTTTTGGAATGGCCCAGCCAGAGCCCAGACCTGAATCCGATTGAAAATCTGTGGGGTGATCTGAAGAGGGCTGTGCACAGGAGATGCCCTCGCAATCTGACAGATTTCGAGTGTTTTTGCAAAGAAGAGTGGGCAAATATTGCCAAGTCAAGATGTGCCATGCTGATAGACTCATACCCAAAAAGACTGAGTGCTGTAATAAAATCAAAAGGTGCTTCAACAAAGTATTAGTTTAATATGGTTGCATACGTGTGCACACCATTATTTTGTTTTTTTTATTTTTACTTCCCTCCACCTAAAAGATTTCAGTTTGTTGTTCAACTGAGTTGTACAGTTCATAGGTCACATTAACCACTTCAATACAGGGCACTTATACACCTTCCTGCCCAGACCAATTTTCAGCTTTCAGTGCTGTCACAGTTTGAATGACAATTGCGCGGTCATCCATCACTGTACCCAAACTAAATTTTTATCATTTTGTTCCCACAAATAGAGCTTTCTTTTGGTGGTATTTGATCACCTCTGCGTTTTGTTTTTTTTTTGCTACACAAATAAAAAATGACTGAAAATTTTGAAAAAAATCAAAGTTTTGCTTTTGTTTCTGTTATAAAATTTTGTAAATAAGTAAATTTTCTCTTTCACTGATGGGCACTGATAAGGTGGCACTGACAGGCACTGATAAGGCGGCACCGATGAGGTGGCACCAATGATCGGGCACTGACGGGAACTGGCGACGGGCACTGGTATGCGGCACTGATGGGCATTGATAGGCGGCACTGATGGGCACTGGTAGGCGGCACTGATGGGCATTGATAGGCGGCACTGATGGGCACTCATGGGTGGCACTGGTGGGCACTGATGGGCACTGATAGGCGACACTGAAAGGCTGCAAAGATGGGTACTTATGGGTGGCACTAATAGGCGGCAGTGATGGGTACTGATAGGCGGCACTGCTGGGCACTGATAGGCGGCACTGATAGGCATTGATACGTGGCACTGATGGGCACTGATATGCGGCACTGATTTGCATCCCTGGTGGCACTGGCAGGCATTGTGAGTGGGCACTGATTGGCAGCTGCCTGGGCATTGATTGGCAGCTGCCTGGGCACAGATTAGTATTTCCCTGGGGGTCTAGGGGGGCATACCTGGTGGTCCAGTGTGGATGGCCATCCTGGTGGTCCTGGGCGGCATGATGGTGGTCCTGGGCGGGATCGGAGGGGGGGCTGTGCTGATAAACAATCAGCACAGACCCCCCCTGTCAGGAGAGCAGCCGATCGGCTCTCCTCTACTCGCGTCTGTCAGACGTGATTAAGGAAAAGCCGATCACTGGCTCTTCCTATTTACATCGTGATCAGCCAGGATTGGACACGGCTGATCACATGGTAAAGAGTCTCCGTCAGAGACTCTTTACCTAGATTGGAGTTGCGGTGTGTCAGACTGACACACCGCAACAACGATTGCCGCGATGCGCACCCCCGGGGGCGCGCAGCTGCTTAATATCCTGAGGACATCATATGACGCCCAGTCAGGATATTGAAACCACTTTGCCGCCGTCATTCTGCTATATGGCGGGCGGCAAGTGGTTAAAGGTGGAAAGAGTTCTGAAATTACTTATCTTTGTCTCATTTTTTTACATCACAGAAACCTTTTATAATTTATTATTTTATTCCCACTGTATGGTTTTTAATGGCATAGTTCACACTAGTGTTTGCAGTTCCTGTGCGTTTCAGTTCCAGAAAAAAAAGTAGAACATGCTGCATTTGTCCTGCACTGGACTGTACTGGAACGCGGTAAAACGCAGCAAAAACGCCCTGGAACGCAAATGTCCTTATTTTAGGTTAAGAAAAAAAAAGGGGAAAATGCACTGGACTGCATCAAAAATGCACTGGAACGCACCAAAAACATATTCAGAAAAGCATCCACACTGCATTTCTATGGTGTGAACTGGCCCTTATGGTTTTCAATGACATAGTTCACACCAGTGCGGTTAGTTCGAGCAGGGCCGGGACAAGGGGTGGGCAGGAGGGGCGGCAGCGCTGGGCTCTGTGGTATCATGCGGGGTAGGGAGGCACCACGAACAGATTAGGGGGAGGAAATTTGTATTGGAAGGGGGAATTTGGGGGAGGGTGGTAGGGAGAGAGAATTGTTCTAGGAGTGGAAATTTAGGTAGGTGTGCTAGGAGCGGTGATTTGGGGGGATTTGTGTTGGAAGGGGGGATGAGTGAAGAGGATTTGTGCTAGGAGGGGGGATTTGTGCTAGAAAAGGTAATATGGTAGGGAGGGGGGATTTTTGCTAAGATCGGAATTTTTTTTTTATGGGGGAGGGATTTATGCTAGTAGGGATGATTGGAGGGTATTTGTGCCAGGGGGAGGGGATTTGGAATGAGGGGGAGAGGTTTTGGGAAAGAGAGGGGTGGGGCAAAGATTTGTGCCTGGAGAGGAGATTTCAGCAAGGGCGTGGATTTGTACTGGGAGGGAGGAGGGTTTTATGCATGCAGAGATTTTTGCTGACACATAATCATGCATCTTGGGGGGGGGGGGGGGGGGCAAAATTTGGCATGTTCGCCCTGGGCTCTAGAGGACCTTGTCCCGGCACTGAGTTCGAGTGCGTTCCAATTCCAAAAAAAAAGTAGAACATTCTGCATTTTTCCTGCACTGGAACGCTGTAAAACGCATCAAAAACACACCAGAATGCACTGGAACACACATGTCCTTATTTAAGGTCAAGAAAAAAGTGGGGGGGGGGATGCACTGGAGTGCATCAAAAACGCACCAACAATGCATCAAAAACGCACATGCAGAAAAGCATCTGTATGTGTGTACTGGCCCTTAAAGTTGAAGATTAATCTGCTTCAGTTTTGCCTTCCCTGGTCCCCCCTTTCCCTCATTCACATGCTAATGAAATAAAAAAAAAACTTTCCATTTTTTATTACATATCTTATTTTAGACCCAGTGATGATGTCTCTGTGCTTCTCTATGCAGTGCAGGCAAACATGACTGCACACCAGTGCACAAAGCAAGGTCCATAAAGACATGGATGAGCGAGTTTGGGGTGGAGGAACTTGACTGGCCTGCACAGAGTCCTGACCTCAACCCGATAGAACACCTTTGGGATGAATTTGAGCGGAGACTGCGAGCCAGGCCTTCTCATCCACATCAGTGCCTGACCTCACAAATGCGCTTCTGGAAGGATGGTCAAACATTCCCATAGACACACTCCTAAACCTTGTGGACAGCCTTCCCAGAAGAGTTGAAGCTGTTATAGCTGCAAAGGGAGGGCCAACTCAATATTGAACCCTACGGACTAGGACTGGGATGCCATTAAAGTTCATGTGTATGTAAAGGCAGGTGTCCCAATACTTTTGACATTATAGTGTAACTGGGTTCCTAGCTCCGCCCCCTCCTGCAGCCATCAGCCCCGTTGCACTTGTCATTGGCCTATAAAACACTCCGCATTCTCGTCTGCCCTAAAGCTAATCTCGGGATCCTTATCTAGACATACATAGGAAGTGATTTGCAGCTGCCGTCCAGTTATCTCAGCGCAGTAATCTCCTCTGATCTAATCGGATCACAGCAAATCTGCTTCCAGCCAGACGCCTCCTTTCCCAGCACCAAACACCAAGAATCAGGTGCAGCGCAGCCCGCCGGCTTCCCTCGCTATGAAGTCACTCTCTGGTTTCCTGCTGTCACTGAAGAAGCACCCACAAGCGTTACATTCTACAAACTGCTAGTCATGTCACTATTTACTTTGAATAAACCTTCCAGGAAAAAGAAAGAAAATGTATACTGTATAGTAACACACATGGAAACAATAGTACTGTGCTGTGCACGTGTGAGAAAATGCTGTAACTAAAGAATGCTTTCAGTTTATTTTAACCAATTAACAAAATGGAAAGTAAATGAAGAGAAGAGAAATCCAAATCAAATCAATATTTGGTGTGACCACCCTTTGCCCTCAAACCAGCATCAATTCTTCTAGGTACACTTGCACACAGTTTTTAAAGGAACTTGGCTTGTTGTTTTATGTACATCGTGGAGAACTAAGCACAGATCTTCTGTGGATATCCGCTGCCTCAAATCCTTCCGTCTTTTCATATAATCCCAGACAGACTCTATGGTAGTGAGATCAGGGCTCTGTGGGGGCCAAACCATCACTTCCAGGACTCCTTGTTCCTTCCTTACACCGAAGATAGTTCTTAATGACATCTGCTGTATGTTTGGGATGGTTGTCATGCTGCAGAATAAATTTGGGGCCAATGACACTCCTCCCTGATAGTATGGCATGATGGAGAAGTATCTGCCTGTATTTCTCAGCTTTGAAGATGCTATCGATCCTTACCAAATCTCCAACTCCATTTGCAGAAATGCAGCCCCAAACTTGCAAGGAACCTCCACCATGCTTCACAGTTGCCTGCAGACACTCATTATTGTACCGCTCTAAAGCCCTTCACCAACAAACTGCCTCCAGCTACAGCCAAATATTTTACATTTTGACTCATCAGTCCAGGGCACCTGGTGCCATTTTTTCTCCACCCAGTTCTTTGTTTCTCTGCCTAGGACATGGAAACAAGGCTAAGCGACTCAACTTTGCAGGAAAACATAGGAACTGGGCTGCAGAAAAATGGCAGCAGGTACTCTGGACTGATGAGTCAAAATGTAAAATGTTTGCCTGTAGATCAATAGATACCATTTTCAACTAGTGAACAGAATACATTAAAGTAAAAGAAAAAAAACAAAACAAAAACTTTACAACCATTCATAGGGTCCCCTTGCACACTGCCATACATAATACTGATCCCTGTACTCTGTCCTATAATCCACTGACCCCTGTACACTGTCTTATAAACTACTGACCCCCTTACTCTGCCCTACATACTACTGACCCCCTTACTCTGCCCTACATACTACTGACCCCCTTACTCTGCCCTATATACTACTGACCCCCTTACTCTGCCCTACATACAGTCAGGTCCATAAATATTGGAACATGGACACAATTCTAATCTTTTTGGCTCTATACACCACCACAATGGATTTGAAATTAAAAGAACAAGATATGCTTTAACTGCAGACTTTCAGCTTTAATTTGAGGGTATTTACATCCAAATCAGGTGAACGGTGTAGGAATTACAACAGTTTGTATATGTGCCTCCCACTTTTTAAGGGACCAAAAGTAATGGGACAATTGGCTGCTCAGCTGTTCCTTGGCCAGGTGTGTGTTATTCCCTCATTATCCCATTTACAAGGAGCAGATAAAAGGTCCAGAGTTTATTTCAAGTGTGCTATTTGCATTTGGAATCTGTTGCTGTCAACTCTCAATATGAGATCCAAAGAGCTGTCACTATCAGTGAAGCAAGCCATCCTTAGGCTGAAAAAACAAAACAAACCCATCAGAGAGATAGCAAAAACATTAGGTGTGGCCAAATCAACTGTTTGGAACATCCTTACAAAGAAAGAATGCACCGGTGAGCTCAGCAACACCAAAAGACCCAGAAGACCACGGAAAACAACTGTGGTGGATGACCGAAGAATTCTTTCCCCGGTGAAGAAAACGCCCTTCACAACAGTTGGCCAGATCAAGAACACTCTCCAGGAGGTAGGTGTATGTGTGTCAAAGTCAACAATCAAGAGAAGACTTCACCAGAGTGAATACAGAGGGTTCACCACAAGATGTAAACCATTGTTGAGCATCAAAAACAGGAAGGCCAGATTAGAGTTTGCCAAACATCATCTAAAAAAAGCCTTCACAGTTCTGGAACAACATCCTATGGACAGATGAGACCAAGATCAACTTGTACCAGAGTGATGGGAAGAGAAGAGTATGGAGAAGGAAAGGAGCTGCTCATGATCCAAAGCATACCACCTCATCAGTGAAGCATGGTGGTAGTAGTGTCATGGCATGGGCATGTATGGCTGCCAATGGAACTGGTTCTCTTGTATTTATTGATGATGTGCCTGCTGACAAAAGCAGCAGGATGAATTCTGAAGTGTTTCGGGCAATATTATCTGCTCATATTCAGCAAAATACTTCAGAACTCATTGGACGGCGCTTCACAGTGCAGATGGACAATGACCCAAAGCATACTGCGAAAGCAACCAAAGAGTTTTGTAAGGGAAAGAAGTGGAATGTTATGCAATGGCCAAGTCAATCACCTGACCTGAACCCGATTGAGCATGCATTTCACTTGCTGAAGACAAAACTGAAGGGAAAATGCCCCAAGAACAAGCAGGAACTGAAGACAGTTGCAGTAGAGGCCTGGCAGAGCATCACCAGGGATGAAACCCAGCGTCTAGTGATGTCTATGCGTTCCAGACTTCAGGCTGTAATTGACTGCAAAGGATTTGCAACCAAGTATTAGAAAGTGAAAGTTTGATGGATGATTGTTAATCTGTCCCATTACTTTTGGTCCCTTAAAAAGTGGGAGGCACATACACAAACTGTTGTAATTCCTACACCGTTCACCTGATTTGGATGTAAATACCCTCAACTCAAAGCTGAAAGTCTGCAGTTAAAGCACATCTTGTTTGTTTCATTTCAAATCCATTGTGGTGGTGTATAGAGCCAAAAAGATTAGAATTGTGTCGATGTCCCAATATTTATGGACCTGACTGTACTACTGACCCCCTTACTCTGCCCTACATACTACTGACCTCTGTACTCTGCCCTACATACTACTGACCTCTGTACTCTGCCCTACATACTACTGACCTCTGTACTCTGCCCTACATACTACTGACCACTGTACACCGCTCTACATACTACTGTAACAAGCAGCTTTCACATGCGTTTGCAAATGTGTGCTAACTAAACCCCTGCTTTTAACAGACGGTTAGACAGGCTAATTTGGTTGGTCAGCAGACTGGTTGGTGAGTTGAGCTATGGAATTGTCTTTGTTTTATATGTATATGCCTCCATGTGCTCCTTACTGTGAAGGCCAGTTATGGGTGTGGGCGGTGGCCAGTTTTTTGTTACTGTACGTAAATTTGGGTCGGGGACACGCTGGACACCTTTGCTGCCAATGTGCTCTTGCTGGGTGTCCAGTGTGCTCCTGTCCCTTTAAGGGGGCTTGGGCCGCCTCCAGGCTCACCTGCCTACACCTATCCATTTTATGCATGTGCTTCCACTGTGGAGACACTTATAAATTTAGTAGTGTTAGGACTGCAAGTATACAGGGTGCCTTGACGAGGCCTTGCAGCTTTCACATGCGTTTGCAAATGTGTGCTAACTAAACCCCTGCTTTTAACAGACGGTTAGACAGGCTAATTTGGTTGGTCAGCAGACTGGTTGGTGAGTTGAGCTATGGAATTGTCTTTGTTTTATATCTACATACTACTGACCTCTGTACACTGCTCTACTTACTACAGACCCCTGTACACTGCTCTACATAATACTGATCCCTATACACTACCCTATTAACTACTGACTCCTGTACTCTGCCCTACATACGACATACCCCTGACCCCTGTATACTGCCTTACATACTACAGACCCCTTTACACTGCCCTACATACTAATGACCCCTATACATTACAGTGTGAACTACTGACCCCTGTACACTGCCCTACATACTACTGACTCCTATACACTACAGTATGAACTACAGCCCCTGTACACTGCCCTATATACCACTAACCTCTGTACACTACCCTACATACTACAGACTCTTGTACATTGCCTTCATACTACAGACCTCTGTACACTGCCCTACATACTACTGATCCCTGTACACTGCCCTACATACCACTGACTCCTGTACATTGCCCTACATACTACTGACCTATGTGCTCTGCCATACCTACTACTGACCCCCTGTACACTGCCCTACTAACTACTGACCTCTTTACGCTGCCCAACATACTACTGACCTCTGTACACTGCCCAACATCCTACTGAGCTCTGTACACTGCTCTACATAATACTGATCCCTGTACACTGCCCTACATACTACTGACCCCTGTACCCTGCCCTACATACTACTGACCCCTGTACACTGCATTCATACTACTGACCCTCTGTACACTGCCCTACATACTACTGACCCCTATAAATACCATATGAACTATTGACCCCTGTACACTGCCCTATATACTACTGACCCCTGTACTCTGTCCTATAATCCACTGACCCCTGTACACTGCCCTACATACTACGACCCTTGTACACTGCCCTACATACTACTGACCCCAGTACTATGCCCTACATACTTTTGACCACTGTACACTGCCTGCATACTACTGACCCCTGTACACTGCCATACATACTACTGACCCCTGTACACTGCCTTAAATACTACTGACCCCTATACACTACCATATGAACTACTGACCCCTGTACACTGCCCTACATACTACAGACCCCTGTACACTGCCCTACATACTACAGACTCCTGTGTACTGCCTTCATACTACAGACCCCTGTACACTGCCCTACATACTACAGACTCCTGTGTACTGCCTTCATACTATAGACCCCTGTACACTGCCCTTTATACTACTGACCCCTGTACACTGCCCTTAATACTACTGACCCCTATACACTACCATATGAACTACTGACCCCTGTACACTGCCCTACCTACTACTGACCCCTGTACATTACCCTACTTACTACTGACCTCTGTACTCTGCCCAACATACTACTGACCTCTGTACACTGCCCAACATTCTACTGACCTCTGTACACTGCCCTACCTACTACTGACCCCTGTACACTACCCTACTTACTACTGACCTCTGTACTCTGCCCAACATACTACTGACCTCTGTACACTGCCCTACATCCTACTGACCCCTGTACGCTATCCTACATACTACTGACCTCTGTACACTGCCCTGCATCCTACTGACCCCTGTACGCTATCCTACATACTACTGACAGTTGTACGCTGCCTTACATACTACTGACGCCTGTACATTTCAGTCATACTACTGATCCCTTTACACTGCCCTACCTACTACTGACCCCTGTACACTGCCTTACTTTCTACTGATCCCTGTACACTGCCCTACTTACTGCTAACCTCTGTACACTGCCTACTGACCCCTGTACGCTGTCCTACATACTACTGACCCTGTACGCTGTCCTACATACTACTGACCCCTGTACGCTGTCCTACATACTACTGACTTCTGTACGCTGTCCTACATACTACTGACCTCTGTACACTGCCCTACATACCACTGACCTCTGTACTATGCCCTATATTCTACTGACCCCTGTACACTGCCCTACATCCCACTGACCTCTGTACACTTCTCCACATAATACTGATCCCTGTACACTTCCCTACATACTGCTAACCTCTGTACACTGCCCTACATACTACTGACCTCTGTACACTGCCCTACATACTACTGACCTCTGTACACTGCCCTACATACTACTGACCTCTGTACACTGCCCTACATACTACTGACCTCTGTACACTACCCTACATACTACTGACCTCTGTACACTGCCCTACATACTACTGACCTCTGTACACTACCCTACATTCTACCGACCTTTGTCCTAGGGTTGTCCCGATACCACTTTTTTTTAAGACTGAGTACAAGTACCAATACTTTTTTTTAAGTACTCGCTGATACCGATTACCGATAGTTTTTTTTTTAATGTCATGTGACATTAGCACTGATAGGTGGCACTGATTATGCAGCACTGATGAGCACTTCTAGGTGTCACTGACTGATGGCTGCCACTGATAGGTGGCACTGACTAATGGACACCAGTGTTGCCAACCCCCTGAAGTGAAATTTACTGGAAGGATGTAAAAATTTACAAACGGCACCACTTTTTTACTGGCAAAAATCATGGAAATTACTGGCAGATTCGCATTTATTACTGGCGCTGCAAAAAAGTACCTAAAATTACTATTTTCAGTGCTAAACAGTGCAAGGATACATATTTGAACTATAAACATATAGCTAGTGCTATTAGCAATGTGGTTAAGCTAAACAAAAGTCAAAAAACATATTTCTCCATTGACATGAAGGTCAGGTTACTATAACCCAGCTAGCAATAGGTTCCCTCCTTACATCAGAGTCTGCAGGGATCCCCCTTACAGTGAAAGGGAACTCTTATGTAAAGGGAACGCTGCAGATCATGATCTAAGGGGGAACTCTGATGTAAGGGGAGGCTCTGGTAACCAGAGACCACCTTATATCAGAGTCCACTGTGTTCCCTTTACATCAGAGTTCCCAATTACATCAGGGTCTGCAGATTGAGTTCCCCTTTGCACTGTAAGGGGAATGCCAGGAACTCTGATGTGGTGGGCACTCTGGTGACCAGAGACCACCTTCCGCAGAGTGAATACACTAAGGTAAGGGGAGTTACTAATTTAGGGGGAAACCCTTATATCAGTGTCCCTTACATTATTGTATTCACTCCCCCTTACATCAGCAACCCCCCTAGACTGGCCTGGCGGTGCTTTTACTGACCTCCTCTCAGGTGCATCGTGCAGGGCTCAGTCAGATGGCTCCAGCTTGGCGGCTCTGGTTTTCCTATGGTCTCCTCTCCACAGTCCACACACGTCTGATTTCTCCCGTGACCCCATGATCCCGGCGGCGCTCCCACTCTTGACTGCTTTCCCGACTCCCCCTCAGAGACTGCAGACATGATGTAGGAATAGGTCAGAGGCTGCGGACAGGAGATGGTCAGAGGCTGCAGACAGGAGATGGTCAGAGGCTGTGGGCACTGGGCAGGAGATGGTCAGAGGCTGCGGACAGGAGATGGTCAGAGGCTGCGGACAGGAGATGGTCAGAGGCTGCGGACAGGAGATGGTCAGAGGCTGCGGACAGGAGATGGTCAGAGGCTGCGGACAGGAGATGGTCAGAGCCTGCGGGCAGGGGATGGTCAGAGGCTGCGGGCAGGGGATGGTCAGAGGCTGTGGGCACTGAGCAGGAGATGGTCAGAGGCTGTGGGCAGGAGATGGTCAGAGGCTGTGGGCAGGAGATGGTCAGAGGCTGTGGGCACTGGGCAGGAGATGGTCAGAGGCTGTGGGCAGGAGATGGTCAGAGGCTGTGGGCACTGGGCAGGGGATGGTCAGAGGCTGTAGGCACTAGGCAGGGGATGGTCAGAGGCTGTGGGCAAGAGATGGTCAGAGGCTGTGGGCAGGAGATGGTCAGAGGCTGTGGGTAGGAGATGGTCAGAGGCTATGGGCAGGAGATGGTCAGAGGCTGTGGGCACTGGGCAGGGGATGGTCATGGACTGTGGGCACTGGGCAGGGGATGGTCAGAGGCTGTGGGCAGGAGATGGTCAGAGGCTGTGGGCAGGAGATGGTCAGAGGCTGTGGGCGCTGGGCAGGGGATGGTCAGAGGCTGTGGGCACTGGGCAGGGGATGGTCAGAGGCTGTGGGCAGGAGATGGTCAGAGGCTGTGGGCAGGAGATGGTCAGAGCAGGCTGTGGGCAGGAGATGGTCAGAGGCTGCGGGCAGGAGATGGTCAGAGGCTGCGGGCAGTAGATGGTCAGAGGCTGTGGGCAGGAGATGGTCAGAGCAGGCTGTGGGCAGGAGATGGTCAGAGGCTGCGGGCAGGAGATGGTCAGAGGCTGTCACTTCTGTCACTCACTGTGACCCTTTCATCTCTCCAGTGACAGTCACAGTGTCCTCCTCCAGTCCTCTATCGGGCCAGCTTCACCCCCCGTTACCGTAATGTCCTGCCGTGGCCGGGCACGGTAACATGGCTCCTCCTGCTCCCCCCGCTGAACCGCCGAGAAGAACGAGCCGCGGCTTCTGTTTAAAAATGGCGCCAGGCGGCGTCATTACATAACTGCACTTGCGCCGGCCTGCCAAGCTTGTGCGATCTTTCCCGAGTCCTGCAGGCTTCGGAACGGCGCATGCGCAGTTGCATGGCCGGCCTGCAGCCATCTTTTTTACGGGCACCGGCTGCCCGTAACGGACATTCACGGGCGCCCCGAAAATGGGGTGATTTTTATGGGCTTCCCGTAAATTAACGGGCGGTTGTCAACACTGATGGACACTGATAGGTGGCACTGACTGATGGCTGCCACTGATAGGTGGCACTTATGGGCATTGATGGGCAGGCACTGATGTGCGCTGAAATGCAGTACTGATTGGCAATTGCTGACCTGGCATAATAAATTACATGAATGATGAGATTAAAGGAAGGATTTTGCAATGCTATATGACATAAAGCATTGCAAAATCATTCCTTTCCTGTCATCATTCATGTAATTTATCATATAGTATATACTATATGCTGCGACGCCCATCTTGGTACACCTTGCACTCGGCCGCAGTAAGCAGCAGCGGACATCTTGTTACACCCAGCCCGAATGATATGGGCTGGGTGTAACAAGATGTCCACTGCTGGCTTACTGCGGCCGAGTACAGGGTGTACCAAGATGGGCGTTGTGATGTTTAACCTCCGACGGAGACATGGAACGTCACTTCCTTTACCGAATGTGATGGCTCCGGTCACCGATTTTGACAGAATATGCGGCTGCACCCTGCACCCCTTCCCCGGCCAGCTTACCCCTAGTTTCACTGCTGCTAGCCTGTTGACTCGCTCTCCACTCCGCCCTCTCCGCCCTCCCGCCTTCTCCGCCTGCTAACTTCCGGTTGCGAGCAACGCTGCCGCATTCCCAGGTATCGGATTAGGCATCGGGAGCATTTGTGCGAGCACAAGCACTCGCACGAATGCTCAGTATCGGGACAACCCTACTTTGTACACTGCCCAACTTATTACTTACCTCTGTACTCTGCCCTACATACTATTGACCCTTGTACACCTTGTACTACATACTACTGACCCCTGTACATTGCCCTACATACTGACCCTGTACGCTGCCCTACATACTACTGACCTCTGTACACTGTCCTACATACTACTGACTTCTGTACTCTGCCCTACATACTATTGACCTCTGTACACTGCCCAACATACTACTGACCTCTGTACACTGCCCTACATACTACTGACTTCTGTACACTGCCCTACATACTACTGACCCCTGTACACTGCCCTACATACTACTGACCCCTGTACACTGCCCTACATACTACTGACTTCTGTACTCTGCCCTACATACTATTGACCTCTGTACACCGCCCTACATACTACTGACCTCTGTACACCGCCCTACATACTACTGACCTCTGTACACTGCCCTACATACTACTGACCTCTGTACACTGCCCTTCATACTACTGACCTCTGTACAGTGCCCTACATACTACTGACCCCTGTACACTGCCCTACATACTACTGAGCCCTGTACACTGCCCTACATACTACTGACCTCTGTACACTGCCCTACATACTACTGACCTCTGTACACTGCCCCACATACTACTGACCTCTGTACACTGCCCTACATACTACTGACCTCTGTACACTGCCCCACATACTACTGACCTCTGTACACTGCCCCACATACTACTGACCTCTGTACACTGCCCTACATACTACTGACCCCTGTACACTGGATCAAAGGGTTAAAAGTGTGCCTAACAATGTTTACTGTGTGTGCTGTGGGATGCTTTTACTTAGTTAGCAATGGGCCGGTTTTTATTCACTGTTTTGCAGGGAAACAAAAAATGGCACGTCGCTGCTGTCAGAAGAGAGCTTTGTGTTGTTCACTTACACAAAGCTCTTTCTGTCACAGGCTCCGACGATCGGCAGGTCCCAGCCATAAATCATTAGCTGGGAACCATTGATTGGCATGTACTGCAGCCAAGTGACAGCACATTTGGGCAGGTGTGTGCGCATGCCCTCTACCCGTAAATGCAGAATCATGTATATATACATGATTCTGCACAGCCTGCCCAAACTGTTGCAGTAAAACTACAGTGCGCAGTCAATAGCGGTTTCAATTTACGCAGCACTTTACATATACAGTGGGTAAAATAAGTATTGAACACATCACCATCTTTCTAGGTAAATATATTTCTAAAGGTGCTATTGACATTAAATTTTCCCCACATGTTTCCCCCTATGCAATCTATACATACAAAGAAACGGAAATAAATATGTTCAGAAATTAAGTTATGTGTAATAAAATGGATTGGCACAGGGAAAAAGTATTGAACACGCTACCTGAAATGTATTTAATATTTTGTACAAAATCATTTGTTGGTAATGACAGCTTCAAGACTCCTCCTGTATGGAGAAACTAGTCGCATGCATTGCTCAGGTGTAATTTTGGCCCATTCTTCCACACAAACAGTCTTCAAATCTTGAAGGTTCCGTGAACCTCTTCTATGAACTCTGGTCTTTACCGCTTTCCTTAGATTTTCTATTGGATTCAAGTCAGGTGACTGGCTGGGCCATCCTAGCAGCTTTCTTTTCTTTTCTTTGAAACCAATTGGGATTTTCCTTGGCTTTGTGTTTGGGATCATTGTCTTGCTGAAATGTCCACTCTCATTTCATCTTCATAATCCTGGTAGATGGCAGCAGATTTTTATCAAGAATGTCTTGGAACATTTTTCCATTCATCATTCCTTCAATGATATGACGTTTGCCAGTACCATATGCTGAAAAAGAAGGTGCTCCTAACGACAACTTGTTATGTGTATAAAAGACACCTGTTCACAGAATCTCTTTATGCCATTCAAACCTCACCATCATGGGCAAGACCAAAGAGCTGTCAAAGGGTGTCAGGGACAAGATTGTAGACCTGCACAAGGCTGAAATGGGCTACAAGACCATCAGCAAGAAGCTTGGTGAGACAACTGTTGGAGTGATTATTCGCAAATTAAAGATCGAAGACACCTTTATGAACTCATCGGTTGTTAAAGTGGGGTTCCACCCAAAAAAACAAACATATCTAAAAAATTCTAAAAAAAAAAACAAAAAAACATTTGGATATTTTTTTTTTTTTTACTCACCTCTAAATGCCTGTTGCTAGGTGGTCCCTCGTAGTCTGCCCCCTTCCTCTGCCTGGGCTGGTGACATCACTTCCCCCTTGCACAGGAAGGGCTCGACTATTCTCCCTCCCTCCTGTCAATCATCTGGGACCCATTACAGGTCCCAGGTGACTGAGCGGCCAATCACGGCGCGCGGCGCGGCTCGCGCATGCGCAGTGGGTGCCAGGCTGTGAAGCCACAGCCCGGCGCCCACAGTTGAAATGCCGGCGCCGACGAGCGGAGGGGGGGGACGAGCGGGGCTTCGATCCCCCGCATCGCTGGACCCAGGGACAGGTAAGTGTTCAATTAAAAGTCAGCAGCTGCAGTATTTGTAGCTGCTGACTTTTAATTTTTTTTTTTTTTAATGGCCCGCCTGGGTGGAACTCCTCTTTAAGGACACAACAGCCACCTACTCCTTAACAACTCGCTGTTTACTAGTTGTTAAGGATTTTAAAGATATGGATTTGGGGGTATCCCACACAGTTTCTTATTTAATTTGGGCAAGGGGTAACCTTTCAATTCCATACCAGACCTGAAGGGCCTGGTATGGATTGGGGGGGGGGGCCTACACTGTTTTTTTTTTAATGCCGCCATTCTTTTGTTTACATTCAGCTATCAGCGGGGAATCCCGCTGACAGCTGATGAGTCATCGGTTGTTAAGGACGCGGTGCCGTCCGCTCTTTAACAACCCACTATTCACTGGTTGTTAAGGACACCGGCGGCCACCTGCTCCTTAACCATAAGTCTCATCCAAATTGCACCCATCCAAAGTAGGATCAATGTTGCGACAAGTGTGAATGGAGCCTCACTGATGCAACTTTGATGTTACTTGAGTGCCAGAGAGTGTAAAGTGGCATCAAAGTCAAACTACGTGAACAGAACTACTTTCCTATTAGCCAAAAATAAAACACAAAACACATTGCATAATGCGGAGGAAAAATTTATCAACCGTAACCTGCATGTAAACCTAGCCTGAAAGCCAATAAATTCCAAATAAGCTTCAGCCAGTAACCTCCCCAGCGGTATTCCCGAGTGTGGCTCGGGGTTAAAATTCAGTCCCATTAGCGGTAACCCCGAGCCACACTCGGGATCGCATTGCAGGATCCTGGGGCGGTGTTACTTACCTTGTCCCCAGCATCCTGCGATGTCCCCCGCAGTGTCCGTGGGCCGTGTCCTCCTCCGAAGCCTCTCCTTGCCAGGCTCCGTTCCCTGCGAGCGTCGCGACGCACGGGGGCAGAGCCTGGCGGCAAATTCAAAAAATTGTAAAAATCATAACACATACAGTACTGTAATCTTACAGATTACAGTACTGTATGAAATGATTTCACTTCCTTTTTGTCCCCAGTGCTTTGGCCCATGCCCTGCATGCAGTTTTATGTTATATATACTGTTCTTTCTGCCTGGAAACTGGAGATTGTCCATAGCAACCAAAAAGTGTCCCTTTACGTCAAAAGTGGCTTTAGACCAGCTAGAAAACAGCGATAGTAAATTAGAACACTTGCAGAATTGAGCGATAGTGAATCGTGGGGAAATTTATTTTATTATTATTTATTTTTATTTTTTTAATTATTTATTTTTATTTATTATGTTATAATTTATGTTTTTGTGTTTCAAACTTTATCATACCCGGGATGTCTACTAGACTCTTGTTTGGACAGATTTAAGTGCGTTATTGTTAAGAATTACAGACCTACAATATAAAACGCCAAATTTCCATGCAAAATAATTGTACCGCTTTCAGCACCTAAAATCCGAAATAATCATACCGCCAGGGAGGTTAATAAAGGTAAAAAAAAATTTGGTCTGTTTCTCATCAGAGTCCCCTCTTACCTCAAGGTGCCCATCAAAGTCTCATTAACATCAGAATCCCCATCAGATCCCCTCTTACATCAGGTTCCCCAACAGATCCCCTCTTATAATTGCACAAAGATCTTGTGAGCCACAGATGGATTAATGCCTATAAAATGAATTCCAATATCCAAATCAGCTGCACACACTAACCACGTTTCATATCGTGTATGTGACAAAATCAAATAAATAATTGTGTATGCGCTAGAAAAATAAAATAATGCGTGATAAAAAATAAATGAAATAAAAATAAAATCACAAGTAAATGCAATATTGTAAAATCTATAAATCTCAGTAATAAAATATTCAATCTTAGATGCTATAAGCAATAATCAGTGCCAATCGCTTGTGAGAAAAATAAATAAAATACATAACTAAATATATAAATATATAAATAAACATGCAACATGCAAAATGTGGAAAGTCCAAGTGCTAATTATATAATAATGAAGTGTCCAACAACTCAGTTCAAATCGGTTAATAAAAAATAAATATAAAGTGCAAAAATATAGTGTCCAAATAAACAGGCATTCCTCATGCTCTTCCTATATGATGTACAAACAACGGCATGCTTCAGTGCTCTCCAGTGACCGCCAATCGCTCATGCGCTCACCTCTGAGCGTGTGACACAGTGGTTAAACAGAGTCCAAACACGCATTGGAGCCACTCCTGGGCCCATTTAAGGTCTGCTGGTAATGATCTCCACCTCGCTCAGATAAACATCAATGGTGACATGTATAAGAAAGAAGGAGACTACATAGCATAATACCGCTGGGGATTTATTATAAAATCATAAACAAATTCCCTCCAGGGGGGTACTCACAATGTGTAGGTGCGTGAGTGCACCATCCTATCCAGAGTGTGGTATACAGGTATACAGGTATATGGATAGATAACTCGTATGGCGTGCGGTGTGGTGTGTATACCACACTCTGGATAGGATGGTGCACTCACGCACCTACACATTGTGAGTACCCCCCTGGAGGGAATTTGTTTATGATTTTATAATAAATCCCCGGCGGTATTATGCTATGTAGTCTCCTTCTTTCTTATACATGTCACCATTGATGTTTATCTGAGCGAGGTGGAGATCATTACCAGCAGACCTTATATGAGCCCAGGAGTGGCTCCAATGCGTGTTTGGACACTGTTTAACCACTGTGCCACACGCTCAGAGGTGAGCGCATGAGCGATTGGGGGTCACTGGAGAGCACTGAAGCATGCCGTTGTTTGTACATCATATAGGAAGAGCATGAGGAATGCCTGTTTATTTGGACACTATATTTTTGCACTTTATATTTATTTTTTATTAACCGATTTGAACTGAGTTGTTGGACACTTCATTATTATATAATTAGCACTTGGACTTTCCACATTTTGCATGTTGCATGTTTATTTATATATTTATATATTTAGTTATGTATTTTATTCATTTTTCTCACAAGCGATTGGCACTGATTATTGCTTATAGCATCTAAGATTGAATATTTTATTACTGATATTTATAGATTTTACAATATTACATTTACTTGTGATTTTATTTTTATTTCATTTATTTTTTATCATGCATTATTTTATTTTTCTAGCGCATACACAATTATTTATTAGATCCCCTCTTATATCAGGTTCCCCATCAGAGTCCCCATCAGATCCCCTCTTACTTCAGGTTCCCCATCAGATCCCCTTTTACTTCAGGTTTCCATTCAGATCCCCTCTTACTTCAGGTTCCCCATCAGATCCCCTTTTACATCAGGTTTCCATTCAGATCCCCTCTTACTTCAGGTTCCCCATCAGATCCCCTTTTACATCAGGTTTCCATTCAGATCCCCTCTTACTTCAGGTTCCCCATCAGATCCCCTCTTACATCAGGTTTCCCATCAGATCCCCTCTTACTTCAGGTTCCCCATCAGATCCCCTTTTACATC
The DNA here is from genome assembly GCA_037952835.1 of Lithobates septentrionalis. Lineage (NCBI taxonomy): Eukaryota > Metazoa > Chordata > Amphibia > Anura > Ranidae > Lithobates > Lithobates septentrionalis. The sequence continues at coordinate 168,080 of JBBDGP010001020.1, forward strand.
AGGTTTCCATTCAGATCCCCTCTTACATCAGGTTTCCCATCAGATCCCCTCTTACATCAGGTTCCCCATAAGAGTCCCCATCAGATCCCCTCTTACATCAAGGTCCCCATCAGATCCCCTCTTATATCAGGTTCCCCATCAGATCCCTCTTACATCAGGTTCCCCATTAGAGTCCCCATCAGATCCCCTCTTATATCAGGTTCCCCATCAGATCCCTCTTACATCAGGTTCCCCATTAGAGTCCCCATCAGATCCCCTCTTACATCAAGGTCCCCATCAGATCCCCTCTTATATCAGGTTCCCCATCAGATCCCTCTTACATCAGGTTCCCCATTAGAATCCCCATCAGATCCACTCTTACATCATGGTCCCCATCAGAGTCCTGCCTAATACAATATCAGAGTCCCCATTACATAAGACTCCACATCAGATCTCCCCTTACTTCAGGCTCCCTGACTTTTAACCATTGAGACTGTTGACTAATTGTCCGGAACACCAAGTGTCATATCATGAACTGTGAATGGAAAGTGAGATGCAACTTCCCAATATGTTGTCTTTGTCAGACACACCAATGATCTTACTCATCACATGCTACGGTTTCCTGTTCGGTATTTTTACACTCTACAGCTGTCTTTAGTGGCCTTGAGAAGTTAAAGGCCCCTCCTGACAAACACCAGTAAACCCTGCACCCATCACAGTTATTACAGTCACAGGGACAGGAAGTGAGAAAAAAAATTCTCTCTGATGGTGTCACAAACAGGATTGAAACTTGAGATAAGTTTCACACTGCGCCTTGCTGCCTTCTAAATGCCATTTTTTTAATTATTTCCTTGGTGGGTTTTTTCTTTGCCAAAAGGTAATTTTGAATGGAACTAACTCTTCCGAACCAAGTTATTGGCTTGTGGTTGCAGCACAGCCCCATTGACTACTTGCACGGTTGAGTTTTACAGGTGGTGCAACCTGTCAACTCCACGAGCTTCACTAAAGTTGGCACGGTCAAATTGTAAAGCATAGGATTTTATGTGCATTTAATATAACCACTTGCCGACCCGCTGCAGTACATAGACTACAGAGGGGCGGCTCATACAGGCACCGTAATGTACCTGTATGCTGCGGCTTACTATTGGGGTCTGGGCACGCATGCCCCCGCCCACCGGCTCTGCTGTAAATGAACACAGCGGGACTTAGTCAGCATGTACTGGCCAATGATTCATGGCTGGGACCTGCTGATCAGCTGTGTCCAATCACAGCCCAGAGCCCTGTATTGACAATCAACACAGGCCGTATAGTATAAATACTGCTGTTCAGAGTATATAGTGCTTGGGGGTCTGGGGGACCCCCATGCCATTTTTGGTGTGGGGTTCCCCTTAATATCTATACCAGACCTGAAGAGCCTGGTTAGGATTTTGTAGGTGATATGCACGCCATTTTTTTTGGGGAATTTTTGGCGCTGGGTTCCCCTTAATATTCATACTAGACCCAAAGGGCCTGGTAATGGGCTGGAGGGGAGAACTCACGCCGTTTTTTTCAATGATTTTTATCTATATTGCCGGGATCCGACAATACATTACACCCGCGAGCAGTTTTAAATTACATTTTTTCCTTTAGAAATTTCATTTTGCTGTGGTACTGTTATAAACATGGTAAAGATGCGCTACTTTACAGGCAGACTAAGGAGACACTCCAGACACGATATTTAAAGAAATATTTCATTTTTATTGTTTCACTTTAAGCATTGTTAAATTTCCTGCTCCCGAAAAAACTGCCATTTTTAAAACTTTTTTTGCATTGATACATGTCCCCTGGGGCAGGACCCGGGTCCCCCAAACACATTTTATGGCAATAACTTGCATATAAGCCTTTAAAATGACCACTTTTGATTTTTCACGTTCGCATCCAGTAGACTTTAACGGTGTTCACAAATTTTTTTTTTCCTGTTCGCATGTTCTGCTGCGAACCGAACCGGGGGGTGTTTGGCTCATCCCTATTAGGTACTAATGATGAATAAGGAGACTTGGCTTGCAATCGGCATTCCAATTTATCTCAGAGGTAACTCGTGTTTCTCCACACCAAACTCATCAAACCATGCCTTTATGGAGCTGGCTTTGTAGATAGAGGTACGGTCACACTGGAACAGAAATAGCTCTTCACCAAACTGTTACCACAAGGTTGGAAGAACGTAACTATCTACACTAAATTGTAAAAAAATGTGGTCACCTGACCGTCACACCTTGTTCAATATACCATTCCAAAGCCATGGGCATTAATAGGAAGTGTATGCTTTCCCTCACCCTTGATGCCCTTTTGTGGCTGAAGCAGCCTCCTTTCTTCTGGGAAGGCTTCCCTGAAGATTTTGGTGGGCGTCTGTAGGAATTTGTACCATTCAGCCTAAAAAACACTTGTGAGGTCAGGTACTAATGTTAGATGAGAAGACCTGGCTCAAAATTGGCATTCCAATTCATCCCAAAGCTGTTCGGTAGGGCTGAGGTCAGGGCTCCATTAAAGCCACTCCTGTTCCTCCATGCCATACTCATCAAACCATGTCTTTATGGAGCTTGCTTTGAGGATAGAGACACGATCATACTGGAACAGAAAAGGCCCTTCACCAAACTTTTACCACAAAGTTGGAAGTACGTAATTATTTACACTGCATTGTCAAAAGACATAATCACCTGACTATCACACCTTGTTCAATATCCCATTCCAAAGCCATAGGCATTAATATGAAGGGTATGCAGGGTGTCTGTGGGAATTAGTATCCATTCAGCCAAAAGAACACTTGTGAGGTTGGATACTAATGTTAGATCAGAAGACCTGGTTTGAGAATTGGCATTCTAATTCATCCCAAAGGTGATCAGTATGGTTGAGGTCAGGGCTCCATGCAGGACCCTTAAGTTTCTCCACACCAAACTCACCAAACCATATCTTTATGGAGCTGGCTTTGTCCATAGGGGCACTGTCATACAGAAACAGAAAAGGGCCTTCACCAAACTGTTACCACAAGGTTGGAAGAACATAATTATCTACACAAAATTGTCAAAAGACATGGTCACCGTGGTCCAATTCATCCCAAAGGTGATCAGTAGGGTTGAGGTCAGGGCTCCATGAAGGACCCTCAAGTTCCTTTACACCAAACTCATTAAACTATGTCTTTATGAAGCTGGCTTTGTCCACATGAGCACAGTCATACTGGAACAGAAAAGGGTGTTCACCAAACTGTTCCCACGAGGCTGGAAGCCCACAATTGTCTAGAACGTCTTTATGATATAGTATTAACAGTACCCTTCATAGAAACACCTAAACACCTGTCATTTTCAAGGTTGTCCACATACACCATATTGTATAACAACCACTTGTGCCTTTAGAAACACATCCAGCACTTTTTTTCCAGTGGAAGACTACATTTTTCCAGCTCTTACAGATCCTTTTCTATATAGATGGAGGTTAAATCTATTTTCCTACAGGTGCAAGGAATACCAACTAGCTAAAGTAGATGACTGACCAGACGGTAGTGCCGTGGAAGGTGGTTGGGTGCTGCACCTTGTATGTTACTCCATGTCCTAGCCTGTAAGAACAAGCTGCTATCTAGTAAATTACCCCCCCCCCCCCCTTTGTGGAAGGACAGGCCTTGTTTGTTCCTGAAGTCCTCAATGTTGCAGACAAATAGTCCTCTGCCTCTGATAAACCCACCACATAACTTTGCTATCTCATCATGCAGATAACATTTCTGGCGAATGCCTAGCATTCTTCACTGTGTGTCTTCAAGGTTTAAGATTTATTTATTCTGATATGGAGCATTATTGGGTATTAAAGAATACCTGTCACCAGTCTCTGTTAGGGAATACTAGTAAAGCTGGCCATAGATGATGCAATTTTCTTTCCTGCAACCACGTGGTTGCAGTGAAGAAAATAGATTGTGCTCCCATGGAGCCATTGTGTTCTGCCAGCTGGGAAGGGGGGGGGGGGGGCACAGAGAGCCATCCCTGCCGGCAAAACACAGTGATTGCCGCCAGCGGCTATAGCCATAGGCAATAATTGTATGCTAAAAATCTGACATGCTGATTGTCAGGGCTGGTGCAAGGATTTTTGACACCCTAGGCGAAACCTAATTTTGCAGCCCCCTTTGGCCCCACCCCTGACTCCACCCCCTTTGCCCTGCCCATGTATACCCCACCTTCTTAATGAAATGTCCATCAAATGCAGCCTCACCAGCGCCCATCAATGCAGCCTACCCAGGGCTGTCTTAATAGCATCATGGGCCCCTGGGCAGAGTAATATACTGGGGCCCCTACCAGCCTGCAGGGGCGCTGCTAGGTTTACAAAAGATCTGGGGCTAGAGCCCATAGTAGTGAAGTAAAGAAAGTCATACGCTTTACATCAGGGTCCCCAGAGAGCCCCCCCTCCTTACATCAGGGTCCCCAGAGCCCAACAAATGCCTGCCACAGCTTGCAGTCCTACAGGACGCGGCTGCTAATGGGAACGGTGTTCCTGCTGTGGGAAAAGTACAGGAACCCTCCTGTTCCCATGCGTTCCCACAGGACTCGAGCCCTGAGCGGTGTATTCTGATTTTGTGCTGCCCTAGGCAAGACTAAAATTGGGTGCCCCCCATGTAAATTTTTCCCACCCCTTCCTTCTCAAGTGGCTATTCATGGTCTCTAATGGCTGTGCAGGGTCTCTGGTGGACTGTGGCGTTGACAAAATTTGGACTTGGTAAGGGTTGCCGAGGAAGTCTGGTAGAACTATCAAAACAAAAAACAAACCCAAAAATATGTGAGTATGGTGTTGCAGGAGATGCAGTGTACCCTATAGAGGAGGCAGCCCTGTCTATGTCTATGTCTGGGTTGGAGAAGTGAAAACATTGGTGAGTGGAGGGGGGTGAGTGCACCCCACACTTACAGGTAGGTGACACACTCTGCATGGGGCAGGCACGAATGACAGTTCAGGTGAGGGGAGGTTTAGTGGAGAGCCCAGTCTAAGGAGGAGGGCGACAATGATGTCTGGTGTCTGTGCACAGTGTGGGCTTGGCTCACTCACATCTCCTCCTAGGACATGGTAGTCCACTGACCCAGATACGATGATGGGTAACAGCAGGAACAGGTGTCCCGGGTCGGGCACAGCCAGCGAGGAGAGTGGAGGGAGGTCAGAGCCCGCTATCTTCTCTCCCCTGGAGCGGCTCTGGTGGAATTTGAAAACATTTCTCGGAATTGGTGCTGGCAGCAGTCAGGCTCCTCCTTCCATCCCCCGTGTGTGCCGTCCTGTCAGATCGCTCACATCATCTATTTGGAGCTGCGCTCATACGCCGGCTTATGGAGTGGCGGCAGTGGGGCTGGAAGGTGTGTGTTCCTGGACAGTGCTGAGTGCTGACACCCTGCTGCACACAGCAGTCCAGAGTCTAGCTGGGACATGAGACCAGTCTGGATTGAGGCTATTTTCTGCACCTGCCCCCCCCCACTCCGCTATGCCAATGGCTGCCACGGGATGTCAGTGTGCTGGGGAGATGACAGGGAATCCCCTTCCGCCACTGTGCACAACAGAGCCTTAGTGTCCCTTCTGCCTGGGGGCGGCGGCGCCTCCCTTAAAAATGCCGCTGAGGCCTCAAGGTAGATATGCCCCTGGCTGCACCCGGTAAGAGACTCGGGGCTAAGGGCGCTAGACTCAGGGCTATAGCCCCAGAAGCCACCCTCTAGCGACGCCATTGCCAGCCTGCCTCAATTTACGCCCCTACTCTCAAGAACTAAAGTATAAATAATTGATAGATTTAACCACTTAAGGACCGAGCCTCTTTTTGAGATTTGTTGAGATTAAAAACTGTTTTTTTTGCTAGAAAATTACTTAGAACCCCCAAACATTATACTTTTTTTTTTTCTAACACCCTAGAAAATAAAATGGCGGTTGTTGCAATACTTTCTGTCACACCGTATTTTGCGCAGCGGTCTTACAAGCGCACTTTTTTTGGAAAAAAATACACTATTTTGAATTAAAAAATAAAACAGTAAAGTTAGCCCAATTTTTTTTTTATATTGTGAAAGATAATGTTACGCCAAGTAAATTGATTCCCAACGTCTTCAACATTGCGCCCGCTCGTGGAATGGCGACAAACTTTTACCCTTAAAAATGTCCATAGGCAACGTTTAAAAGATTCTACAGGTTGCATGTGTGGTTTGAACACCGTTTTCATATGAGGACGCTACCCACGTATGCGTTCGCTTCTGCATGCGAGCTCAGTGGGTCGGGGCGCGTTTAAAACTTTTTTTTTCTTATTTATTTTACCTTTTTTTATTTTTACACTGTTTAAAAAAAAAAAAATTGTGTCACTTTTATTCCTATTACAAGGAATGTAAACATCCCTTGTAATAGGAAAAAAAGCATGACAGGACCTCTTAAATATGAGATTCGGGGTCAAAAAGACCTCAGATCTGATATTTACACTAAAATGCAATAAAACCAAACAAAAAAACAATTTGTCATTTAAATTTTTTTTTTTTTTTAAATGGCCCTTTAAGAGCTATGGGCGAAAGTGACGTTTTAACGTGGCTTCTGCCCTGCAATGTCATGGAGACAGGTGGAGGCCATCTTCCTCTCACTCGTCTCTATGTACAGCAAGGGGAAACACGACGGCCCCGGCAAGCGGCGGAGGGCACTGGAGCGCGGCGGGAGGGGGGCCCTCTCCCACTGTCGATAAAAGTGATCTTGCGGCGAATTCGCCGCAGAGACCACTCAAATCAGAAAGCAGACCGCCGGCCGAAGAAGTGGATACCGGGGTTATGACAGCTAGCTGCTGCCATAACAACGATATTACTCTTTAAATTTAGGACGTATATTGGCGTGCGGTGGTCCGTAAGTAGTTAAACATTTATTTTATTAGTGCTTTCAATAAGAAAACATGTCATAAATCAAAGACTAATCAACACAAAGGGCACAGTACATGGGGGAGGCAGAAAGGCACAGTACGGGGGGGGGGGGGTTCAGGAGGGCACAGTACAGGTTCCGGGACGCTGCCCTGGACACTTCCATTCTGGGACAGCTTAGTAAAAAGCATGACTATCCCAGCAAATCCGGGACAGTTGGCAAGTATGATGTAATGCAAGATTATCATGGGGCCCCCCCATGCTCCGAGTTACGGGGCAGTTGAAAAAAATGCCCAACTGCTCCTAAACGTCCGTTTACCAGCAGCAGTGTACACGAGGCCTTAGACATTCATGGCTGTGTGTTGAGTTATTTTGAGGGGACAGCAAATTTACTCTGTTATACAAGCTGTACACTCACTACTTTACATTGTAGCAAAGTGTCATTTCTTCAGTGTTGTCACATGAAAAGATATAATAAAATATTTACAAAAATGTGAGGGGTGTACTCACTTTTGTGAGAAAACTGTATATATAGCTTAAAGTTATATGATATAACTATGAATTAGAAAATGGAAATATAATTATTATCACAAACACCATTATAAAGAGACTGCAGTGATACTTTTACACTATATATTATATATATATATATATATATATATATATATATATATATATATTTATTTTTTAAATATATTATTTTATTATGTTATATCATTTTATATATATATATAATGATATATATATATATATATATATATATATATATATATATATATAATGATATATATATATATATATATATATATATATATATATATATATATATATATATATATATATATATTGATATATATATATAAAATGATATAACATAATAAAATAATATATTTAAAAAATAAATATGAATTAGAAAAGTTATATATAATTATTACTAACACCATTATAACGACTACAGTGATATTTTCACGCCAATGTCAAAGCGCCAATATGTCACACATGATAATCATCCATAGTTACAAATCCGACATCGCAGCGATCATGCCAAAAGCTATCAATTCGAATCGATGGCATGTAACGTCAGTCGACGATTCTTGGATTTAAAGGGTTATTCCACATACTGTTGATATTTCCTGTTTAATGAATGACCACTGGCTAAAAAGACCTGTGTGAGAGACCTCAGACACAAGCTGCTATTCAGAAGCTCTACAATCTGCTGCGTCTGTTCAAAGCACGCAGGGCGGTGCGGAAAAGTCGAATATTTTAGATTTTGCAGCTCTGCATTTTTTGCATCCGGCAGTCAGCTTTGCACACCACCCTCACCCAAGTGCTGTAGAGCACAAATACTGGATTCTCTAGTGGGGGGATGGGGATGGATGTTTGTCCTATGTACACACTCATAGCACAATGCGCCCAAATTCCTCCCTAACCAGATGCAGCCCTGCAGACAAAAGAATGGAGCTGACCTGCGCCACCTACAGGACACAAGCGGTCCTGCCGCCTAGGCTGTTTAGCAAATTTTCTTAGAGGAATTTCAGATTTTTACCTCCCACTCGAAAAATGCCACATTCACCCCTGACAGCTGAAAACAGACATTTTCACTTCCAGCACAACAGCTGACAACAAATTCATATTTAAAGCGAACCTTTCTGTAGCTTTAAACAAATTCCTGAAATAACGATATACAGCAACAGTATCATTTCTCCCAAACCTCTCCTTTTCCCCCCTCACTTCTGTGTGTTTGGAACAAGCAGAACAAAAGATTATAGCGCACATTTAAAGCACCTGAACATAATAAGCAAATAAGCAAATATGGGGTTATTTGCTTATTATGTTCAGCCTTGTAGGATTTTAAATGATATTTTTGTATGTGAGCGCTATAATCTTTTGTTCTGTTTGTATGGTCTTATAGCAGCACCATCTTCAATGTAATGCATAGTTAGGGTGTGCCCCCCAAGTCTTTGTTTGGAACAAGCAGCGCACGTTAGTTGTGGTCATGGACACTACACATCCCATAGTCCCATGGTATAGGTTTGCACAGCCTATTGCATGACCAGTGTAGATCAGATGTTACCAACCTTCTATGTCTGCCCGACCACCGTACTCAGCTTACCCCTTAATAATAATTCCAATTATTGAGACCACACCTGTAATGGGAGTACAAATGGCCATAGCAGCCTTCTTTATTAACCAAACACTTATTAAAATTAACATTATTTTCACATAAACATCTGAAACAAACATAGCAATTTTTAGCCTGATTGGTCTTTTGACGGTACCCAGAAATCCAATGCTATTCCGCTCCTACACTGCGGACTCTTTTACCATAATAGGCCTCCAGCTGTGAACACCAGCTCGGAGACAACCGCCACTACCCGCAGTGCAGCCATTACCATATTCCGGTTAACCTATTTAACTGGAATACACCAGAGGGGCACATACCACCGATGAGTCCCCCATGCACTTCCATCTCTAAAGTATTTTCTTACACCATCAAAAGACCAACCACTGCCACCACCCAAAAGGGTGACACCTTACCCTTGCAGGCCCCTCCACGCCCGCAATGCCCTTTGAATTCCATCTTGCAACCCCAGGGACCATAAATCTATTCCCACTGCAGATACATGGACACCATCCCTTCTCAGGTACAGCCTAGTGTCAGATTCTAATTCCAAATGGCGGATAACCATGCCACAGACCTCCCAACATTTTGAGATGGGAATGAGGGATCCCTACTATCAAATGTATGTAGGCATAGGACACGCCCCCTGCCACACCCCCTTAAAGGAGAATTAACCCAAAAAAGGTTCATTAGATCCACAAGGGCTTTTTTTTACCACTACTATTCCTTTATATTGGCTTTTAAAATGTACAAATGCAGCAATTTAGAAATTGGATGAAATGTTTAGCACTAGGAAACACTTTTTGAAAGATAAAAAGTGCATTTTATATACAACTATATAGATCAGACCAAAATGAGGGACAGAGGGACATTACTCCAAATCAGGGACAGTCCCTCGAAATCAGGGACAGTTGGGAGCTTTCATGCCATTCTGAATAAAGAAACGCCCAACCACTTTATTAACCTTTATGCGAGTCTTGTTGATTCGGACAACCGACCTCGCCGACCTCATCCGAGCCACCATGTCGGACCACAAAACCATTATATTGGGGAAGGCCGTACGGAGCCTAAGGAAATGGATTTTGATGTCCAAAATGAGCTCCCTACTGGAACAAACCCCCAGATCGTTCCCACCGACATGAAGCACTAGTATGTCGGGTGGCCTGTCAAGGCATGCAAAATGATGTACCTCAGGCCCGACCCTGCTCCACCTCATCACTGGTACCCCCCAACCATTGAACACATGCCTCCCTCCTGAAAATCCCCAGCTGCCTCCCATCAGGTCTAACATCCGCCCGTCTGGTCCCCCAAAAAACATAGGAGTGGCCCAAGATCCAGATGAGGCGTAGCTGCACTCCATCTGAAAGAAAAGAACAAACCACCGGATAAAATCAATCTCCCAGTAATACTCACCCCACATGACAAGAATCACACTGTACAACAGCTGTCCATAAGACACTACCTCCCTGATCAAATGCTCAATCCACTAACAAATGTGGGCGAATGTAGGAACGAAACCTCTTGGAGTCCCATCTGTCAATCCGACTATCAACCACCTCGTCCAACCCGCACCGAGCGGCCTCTGTGGCCGCCCCGATGCGGAAGGAGTGTGAAGCGTACTGTTTTTCTTCCAAGCCCACTGCCCGTAGCCCCTTCCTGAATATGGCTATGAAATGAAACCTGGACAGCAGGGACCCATCTGCATGTATTAGAAATGGACTCTCAACAACCAGGTTTCTATCCATAAACTCCCGCACCACCCGTACTGGACAGACCAGGGAACCTGGCAGTGTAAACAGTTCGACCCTCACACCCTTGCCCGCCTGGTCTGTCTTCGACCTGCGCAGCAAAACTTGCAACCATTCCCCGCTACAGAGTGCATCTTGCACCAATATTCCCCCAAAGGACCCTACAAGATGGGCTGACCAGCTCACTGATCCGGAACGCCCCAAAAAATGCCAGGGAAAAGGCCGCTTTGAATAATGCAACCTTGTATACGGAGGAACATAGTGAGCCCAATCCCTCAAAGATGGCCTGTAAATTACTGAATAACACGGGCCACCTCATGTCCTTGCGCTTATGCGACTTACAATACCCTTTTACCGCCTGCCGAACCCAAAAATCCTTTGTAAAATCCACTCCACCCTGTAACTTAAAGAAAAACGCCAAACCTGCCAGTTTTTGCTCCAGAGCGGACAACGACACTCCTTGCTCTATGTTCCTAGACACAAAATATAGAACCGAACCACCAAGCGTACTGCCGAATCTCCCTGCTCCACCCCAGCTAAGCGTAGCACCTTACTCAATTCCCGCCATACCTTGGAGTAGGCCGTCCATGTAGCCTCACTCACAGACCTTCTGACCCATCCCCAACGACTCCAAGGCAATTCCCCACAGCCACGCGGGACAAGGGACCCCCACTTTGCTGCCGGTACAAGTTCCCGAAACCTGTCCAACTGAAACATAGACAAGGCATCAGCTATCGTATTTTCTACCCCCGGGAGGTGCACAGCATACAAATATATGTTCAACTAAAGGCAGCGTAACACCATGTACTGCAACAGCCTGATGACGGTTTGTGACAAAGCTGAGATGCGGTTAATAACCTGAACCACTCCCATGTTGTCACAATTCAAACGGATTTTGGAGTTTTGAAATGACTTGAAATGACTTGCCCCATATTTCCAAGGCCAGCACTACCGGAAAAAGCTCCAGGAGTACCATGTTACCAATCAAACCTGCGGCTATCCAGGAACGTGGTCAAAGTTCTGCGCTCCAATGCCCCTGGTAAAAAGCCCCATAGCCTGAAGACCCAGCAGCGTCTGTAAACAGTTCCAGGTCAAAATTATTTTCCGGCCCTGACATTCACACCGATCGTCCAGTATAGTGTTCCAGAAACGAGTGCCATACCCTCAAATCCTCCGATGCTCCCGCTTCAGCCGGATAAAATGGGTAGGAGATTTAACCTCCACTGTGGCAGCTGATAGCCGTCGGCAAAAGACCCTTCCCATGGGGCTAATGAGGCATGCAAAATTCAGCTTACCCAAAAAGGATTGTAGCGTCTGCAGCTGGATCTTGCGCAGACCCAAAATCCCACGTAACTCTGTCTTGAGGGCCACCAATTTATCCTCTGGCAGACGACACTCCATGGCGTTTGAGTCTAGGACTATGCCCAAGAACTTAAGCATGGTAGTCGGGCCCTCTGTCTTGTCCTCAGCCAATGGAATCCCAAACCTGTCTGCAATGTGCTGCAACATGGACAAGAGTATAGGACACATCTTCGACGAGGGAGGCCCCACACAAAGGAAATCATCCAAATAATGGATAACGGAATTCATCCCCGATACATCACAGACCAACCCAAAAGAACTGAACTGTTCAAACAGAGAACAGGAAACCGAGCATCCCATGGGCAAGCAGCGATCTACATAGAAGCTGTCTTGCCAACAGCACCTCAGAAGTCAGAAACTGTCCGGGTGAACAGGGAGCAAACGCAAAGCAGATTCTATGTCCACTTTTCCCATACCGGCGAACCCAGCCGACAGCCACATCAAAAGAAGTGTACGAAACCGTACACGCCTCCAGGTCTATGGCGTCATTGACCGAACCCCTCCTTTGGGAAAGACAGGTGGGATATAAGGCGAAATTTGTTCGGTTCCTTCTTAGGCACCACCCCCAGCGGTGAAATCACTAAAATTGGCAGTGGCTTGACAGTAAACGGCCCCCCCATGCGACCCAAAGCCACTTCTTTAGCCAGCTTCTCAGACACTACCACCGGATGTTGTAATGCGTAGCGCAAGTTCCACGCCATAGGAGGCACTGAACTCAACGAACATGGGATCCTAAAGCCCTCTAAAAAACCCTCCCTCAGCAGCCACGTGGCCTCCCTGTCTGGATACCTATTTAGGAAAGGTTGCATCCTTTCCCCCCTCACTGACGTCCTCCCTTTTATTTTCAGACTCTCCGGACTGGCCCTTACCTTTCTTAAAACAATGGGACCCTGGATGGGCGCCTCCGCACCCAGAGCACTACAAGATGTGAAGGGGTTACAATGTTGGGGGTATCTGAGGCCCTGTCAGGCTGGATGGTGCCTCATGATTTTTATTGGCGGCTGTGTCTATACTTGTTACAACTGTCCGCTTTGTTACTTTATGTATGTAGTATTTTCCCACTGTTCTTTGCTGTACAGAATGATTGTTCATGTAGTTAAAGCGGAGCTCCACCCAAAAGGGGAAGCTCCGCTTGTCTGCCTCCTGCCTACTTGATGTCTGTTTATCTGCACTGTCTCCATTGTAGGGGCCCCAGAGCATTACTTTGCCCAGGGGCCCCTGATGCCATTAAGACGGCCATGCACAGTCCTCCCAACAAATCCCTCATTTGGGCTTCTGTACTGGATGTGGCGGGTGTAACAACCACTACCTACGGGCCGGATGCGGGGCCCGCTGCTACCTGCGTGTTTTTCCCCGCCACTAAAGTGGTCCCACCTGCAACCCCCAGCAAGTTCCCCAAAACATTGCCAGCATTCATCAATAAGTTAGCAGATTTACCGGGCTGACCTGGGGTGGTCCCGACAGCCGCGGCGCCAGAATCCCTTGGTGTTGGCTGACTCTGCGCTTTCTCCTCCTCCGAGTAAGGCAGCTTACCCTCTGACCGAACATCTGGCATTTGCAGGTCTTCCTCCTGTAGCAGCCCAGGCAATGTAGGCCTGGCCGCTGTGGAACTGCGCCATTTTTGGCTTCGCCTCCCAGCATCAGCTCCACCCCACAATTTGGTGTTGTGGCTGGCCCCACGTCTCGCTCCCCGTGTCGCGGTCTCACCTTTCCTGCTGCACTTCTCCCTTTGTCCTTCCTTGCGGGCATCCCTGCGTTCTCCTCGGAGCTGCCGGCCTCATGAGGTGAGGGCAGCTGTGGTGTTGCCTCTCCCTTGCCGAGATTCCCCCCACCCCCGAGGCATCCGAGGGGGAGGAGTCTGCGTGCTCCGGCCGGTGACGCCAGGCGGGCTGAGGAGGCGTGCGCACTGTACCTGCCTCCCTGCTCGCCGAGCTCTGCCTCCGCCGAGGATTCCGTTCTGGCCCGCCACCTGTGGAAGCCCGTGTATTAGCCCTGTGTGTGCTGAACGGGTCCCCTAAGGGGCTTCTAACGTGGGGCCAAGGTATGGGGGACAATCCGGGCGAGAAACGCTCCGGCAGCCTAGACCGCCCCCCCCCTCCCCGCGGCCGATCCGGATGCCTGGTCCTCCAACAAAGCCGTGACCTGGCTTTGCAGCCACTCAGGCCCCCCCTCCTGCCGCCGCCAGTAGCTGGGCAATATCTCATTACAAGGCAGTGTTGCCAACCCCCCGAAGTGAAATTTACTGGCAGAACGTCAAAATTTACAAACGGTGCCCATTTTTTACTGGCAAACAAAAAAACATGAAATTTACTGGCAGATCCACATTTTTTACTGACACTGCAAAAAAAAGTCCCTAAAATTACTGTTTTTAGTGCTAAACATTGCAAATATTAATATTTGAACTATAAACACATAGCTAGTGCTATTAGCAATGTGTTTAAGTTAAACAAAAGTCAAAAAACATATTTCTCAATTTACATGTAGGTCAGGTTACTATAACCTGGCCAGCAGAGAGTTCTCCCTTACATCAGAGTCTGCAGGATGGTGACCAGAGACCACCTTCCGCAGTGTGAATACACTAAGGTAAGGGGGGGATTACTAATATAGAGGGGAACCTTTATATCAGTGCCCCCTTACATTATTGTATTTACTTCCGCCTTACATCAGTGACCCCCCCAGACTGGCCTGGCGGCACTGTCACTGACCTCCTCTCAGGTGCACCCAGCAGGGCTCAGTCAGATGGCTCCAGCTTGGTGGCTATTCTATAGCCTCCTCTCCACAGTCCACACGTGTCTGTCTCTTCCCGTAACCCCCATCCCGGCAGCACTCCCACTCTTGAATCCTTTCTAGGATCCCCTCAAAGACTGCAGACATGATAAGAGACAAGAGATGGTCAGAGACTGCGGACATACTACAGGAGAAGGACAGAGGCTGCGGACATACTACAGAAGGTGGACAGAGGCTGCGGACATACTACAAGAGGTGGACAGAGGTTGCGGACATACTACAGGAGGTGGACAGAGGCTGCGGACATACTACAAGAGGTGGACAGAGGTTGCGGACATACTACAGGAGGTGGACAGAGGTTGCGGGCATACTACAAGAGGTGGACAGAGGCTGCGGACATACTGCAAGAGGTGGACAGAGGTTGCGGACATACTACAGGAGGTGGACAGAGGTTGCGGGCATACTACAAGAGGTGGACAGAGGCTGCGGACATACTACAAGAGGTGGACAGAGGCTGCGGGCATACTACAAGAGGTGGACAGAGGTTGCGGGCATACTACAAGAGGTGGACAGAGGCTGCGGACATACTACAAGAGGTGGACAGAGGTTGCGGGCATACTACAAGAGGTGGACAGAGGTTGCGGGCATACTACAAGAGGTGGACAGAGGCTGCGGACATACTACAAGAGGTGGACAGAGGCTGCGGACATACTACAAGAGGTGGACAGAGGCTGCGGACATACTACAAGAGGTGGACAGAGGCTGCGGACATACTGCAGGAGGGGGACAGAGGCTGCGGACATGATACAGGAGGGGGACAGAGGCTGCGGACATACTACAGGAGGGGGACAGAGGCTGCGGACATGATACAGGAGGGGGACAGAGGCTGCGGACATACTACAAGAGGTGGACAGAGGCTGCGGACATACTACAAGAGGTGGACAGAGGCTGCGGACATACTGCAGGAGGGGGACAGAGGCTGCGGACATACTACAGGAGGGGGACAGAGGCTGCGGACATACTACAGGAGGTGAACAGAGACTGCGGACATACCACAGGAGGGGGACAGAGGCTGCGGACATACCACAGGAGGGGGACAGAGGCTGCGGACATACTACAGGAGGGGGACAGAGGCTGCGGACATACTACAGGAGGGGGACAGAGGCTGCGGACATACTACAGGAGGGGGACAGAGGTTGCGGACATACTACAAGAGGTGGACAGAGGTTGCGGACATACTACAAGAGGTGGACAGAGGTTGCGGACATACTACAAGAGGTGGACAGAGGTTGCGGACATACTACAAGAGGTGGACAGAGGTTGCGGACAGGACACATCCTCACAGCAGCCTCCTCCCCTGTCCACCATCATATTACTTCTCCAGTCCACATCAGATTCATCAGTGTGCTGTGTCCTCCTCCTGTACCCCTTTCACCTCTGCCCTGACCTGACTGATGGTGAATAGAGCACATAGAGCACATCAGTCTCTGTCCCCTGCATATGCCATGCAGCCAGGGCCCAGGGACAGAGACTGATATGCTCTATTCACCATCATATTACTTCTCCCGGCTCCAGTCCCAGTAATGTCCTCCTTTAGATCCCAATCCCATCCCCCCCACAGCTTCGCTCTCCGTACCTCCTGTGTGTGCAGCCAGCCAAGTCATGCACTGCATGACAGGACAGAGTCGCCTCGTCGCCTGGCTCAGCTCAGCTGTCAGCTTGCCTTGCCGCCGCGGCCGCGCTCGATCGATTCGAAAATGGCGCCGGGCGGCGGTATTACGTTACTGCGCATGCCATGCGCCGCCCGGCCGAGCGCGTACGAGCTTTCCCGAGCCCGGCCGGCTTCGGAACGGCGCATGCGCAGTTGCATGGCCGGCTCGCGGCCATCATTTTTATGGGCACCGGTGCCCGTAACGGGCATTCACGGGCGCCCTGAAAAACGGGTCGTTTTTACGGGCTGCCCGTAAATCTACGGGCGGTTGGCAACACTGTTACAAGGGCATCTGAAAATTGGTGGGATATATTAGGCAGCAAGTGAACATGTTGTCCATGATGTGGTGAAAGCAGAAAAAAAAAAATGGGCATCGTAATTTGTTGTGAATGGGGCTGTGAAGCCCATGGTGACCCGTGTCCACAGCCAAAAGCTTCTACAATGGTCACATGAACATCAGAACTGGACTACAGAGCAATGGAAGAAGGTGGCCTGGTCTGATGAATCATGTTTTCTTTTAATTCATGTAGATGGCCAGGTGCTTCACTTACCTAGTGAAGAGATGGCACCAGGATGCAATATAAAAAGGCAAGTCGGAAGAGGCAGTGTGATGCTTTGGGCGATGTTCTGCTGGGAAACCTTGGCTCCTGCCATTCATGTGGATGTTACTTTGGTGTCCATTTCTCAATGGGTCATGGCTCTTTTAGCAAAAGGGGGCCATACTCAATATTAAGTGGGTGGTCATAATGTTATGGCTGATCTATGTATATACACACAATATTTTCAAAAGTATTGGGGCACCTGCTTTAACACGCACATGAACTTTATTGGCATCTCAGTCTTATGCCGCATACACACGAGCTGATTTTCCATCAGAAAAATCTTGGATGGTTTTTCCAACGGAACTCCGCTCAAGCTTGCCTTGCATACACACGGTCACACAAAAGTTCGCTGAACTTTTGACCGCCAAGAACGCGGTGACGTACAGCACTACGATGAGCCGAGAAAATTAAGTTCAATGCTTCTGAGCATGCGTCGAATTGTTTCCGAGCATGCGTAGGAATTTTGCGTGTTGGAATTGCTACAGACGATCGCATTTTCGGATAGGAACCTTTTCCGACCGAAAAAGTGAGAACATGCTCTCAAACTTTTGCTGGCTGGATTTCGGCCAGCAAAAGTCCGGTGGAGCATACACACGGTCGCATTTTCCGACCAAAAGCTCTCTTCGATCTTTTGCTGGCCGAATTTCCGATCGTGTGTACACGGCATAAGTCCGTGCATAGGGTTCAATATTGAGTTGGCCCACCCTTTACAGCTATAACAGCTTTAACTCTTCTGGGAAGGCTGTCCGCAAGGTTTAGAGGTGTGTCTATAGGAATTTTTTTTTGTAATTCCTTTTATGGGAATGTTTGACCATTCTTCCAGAAGTGCATTTGTGAGGTCAGGCACTGATGTGGATGAGAAGGCCTGGCTCGAAGTCTCTGCTCTAATTCATCCCAAAGGTGTTTTATCAGGCTGAGGTCAGGACTCTGTGCAGGCCAGTCGAGTTCCTCCACCCCAAACTCGCTCATCCATGTCTTTATGGACCTTGCTTTATGCACTGGTGAGCAGTCATGTTGGATGAGGAAGGGCCCATCCCCAAACTGTTCCTACAAAGTTGGGAGCATGAAATTGTCCAAAATGTCTGACGCCTTAAGAGTTCCCTTCACTGGAACTAAGAGGCCAAGCCCAAACCCTGAAAAACATCCCCACACCATGATCCCCCCTCCACCAAATGATTTGGACCAGTCCCATAGACACACTTCTAAACCTTGTGGACAGCTTTCTCAGAAGAGTTGAAGCTGTTATAGCTGCAAAGTTTGGGCCAACTCAATACTGAATCCTACGGACTAAGACTGGGATGCCATTAACGTTCATGTGCTTGTAAAGGCAGACGTAAATACGCACATAAAGTATCTTACAAAAGTATACCCCTGACATTTTTGTAAACATTTTATTATATCTTTTCATGTGACAACACTGAAGAAATGACACTTTGCTACAATGTAAAGTAGTGAGTGTACAGCTTGCATAACAGTGTAAAGCTGGTGTCCCCTCAAAATAACTCAACACACAGCCATTCATGTCTAAACCGCTGGCAGTAAAAGTGAGTACACCCCTAAGTGAAAATGTCCAAATTGGGCCCAAAATGTCAATATTTTGTATGACCACCATTATTTTCCAGCACTGCCTTAACCATCTTGGGCATGAAGTTCACCAGAGCTTCACAGGTTGCCACTGGAGTCCACTTCCACTCCTCCATGATGACATCACAGAGCTGGTGGATGTTAGAGACCTTGCGCTCCTCCACCTTCCATTTGAGGATGACCCACAGATGCTCAATAGGGTTTAGTTCTGGAGACATGCTTGGCCAGTCCATCACCTTTACCCTCAGCTTCTTTAGAAAGGCAGTGGTTGTCTTGGAGGTGTGTTTGGGGTCGTTAACATGTTGGAATACTGCCCTGCAGTCCAGTCTCTGAAGGGAGGGGATCATGTTCGGCTTCAGTATGTCACAGTACATGTTGGCATTCACGGTTCCCTCAATGAACTGTAGCTCCCCAGTGCCGGCAGCACTCATGTAGCCCCAGACCATGACACTCCCACCACCATGCTTGACTGTAGGCAAGACACACTTGTCTTTGTACTCCTCACCTGGTTGCCGCCACACACGCTCGACACCATCTGAACCCAATAAGTTTATCTTGGTCTCATCATACCACAGGACATGGTTCCAGTAATCCATGTCCTTAGTCTGCTTGTCTTCAGCAAACTGTTTGTGGACTTTCTTGTGCATCATCTTTAGAAGAGGTTTCCTTCTGGGATGACAGCCATGCAGACCAATTTGATGCAGTGTGCGGCGTATGGTCTGAGCACTGACAGGCTGACCCCCCACCCCTTCAACCTTTGCAGCAATGCTGGAAGCACTCATCCGTCTATTTCCCAAAGACAACCTCTGGATATGATGCTGAGCACTTCGTTAGTTGACCATGGCGAGGCCTGTTCTGAGTGGAACCTGTCCTGTTAAACCCGCTGTATGGTCTTGGCCACCGTGCTGCAGCTCAGTTTCAGGGTTTTGGCAATCTTCTTATAGCCTAGGCCAACTTTATGTAGAGTAACAATTCTTTTTTTCAGATCCTCAGAGAGTTCTTTGCCATGAGGTGCCATGTTGAACTTCCAGTGACCAGTATGAGAGAGTGAGAGCGATAACACCAAATTTAACACAACTGCTCCCCATTCACACCTGAGACCTTGTAACACTAACAAGTCACACGGGGAGGGAAAATGGCTAATTGGGCCCAAGTTGGACATTTTCACTTAGGGGTGTACTCACTTTTGTTGCCAGCGGTTTAGACATTAATGGCTGTGTGTTGAGTTATTTTGAGGGGACAGCAAATTTACACTGTTATACAAGCTGTACACTCACTACTTTACATTGTAGCAAAGTGTCATTTCTTCAGTGTTGTCACATGAAAAGATATAATAAAAAATTTACAAAAATGTGAGGGGTGTACTCACTTTGGGAAGATACTGTACACACTCTTAAAAAAACAAACAAAATATTTTAAAATGTATTACAATATGGACAGTGTCAGTAGAGCAGTGGACGATGTCAGTAGTTTTTTATTTATATTATTTTTTATCATTTTAATTTTTTACAATTTTTTTAGAAGCCCCATTGGGGGGGCGCTTTGGTGAAATGTCAGCAGGAAGAATCTGCGCCCCACGGGGTGATTAGGGTGTGCCCAGGCACTTACCAGGACACCCTCTGCACATGCCTATGCATAGTCCATCTTGGAAGCGAGAAAGAGAGGGAGACTATGTTCCTACATACAGTGGGGCCACGGAGAAGGAACCTAGCCACCCTCTAAGGCTCCATTCACACTTGTGCGACTTGTCATGCAACTTTGGACATCAAAGTCACACGACAAGTAGTTTTTTGTGTTTTCCAATGATAACCACTCATGTATGTGCAACTTAAAGTTGCAGCGACTTGAAAGTAGTTCATGCACTACTTTGGTCTAACTTTCATGCAACTTGAGGGCCATAGACTTCAATGTTAAGCCTCAGAAGTTGCATGAAAGTCGTACCTGAAAGTCGTACCTGAATGTTATACAATGCAACAGTTGTCCGTTATCACTGGTCAAAGCCAAAGTTATATCCAAGTACCCATCCAGAGTTGCACCAAAGTTGCACTCCAAATGTGAATGGAGCTTAATGCCGCATACACACGGGCGGACTTTTCGACCGGACTGGTCCGATGGACTTTCGATGGACTTTCGACGGACTTCCGATGGACTTTTGAATGAATGGACTTGCCTACACATGATCACACCAAAGTCCGACGGATTCGTATGTGATGACATACGACTGGACTAAAATAAGGAAGTTGATAGCCAGTAGCCAATAGCTGCCCTAGCTTGGGTTTTCGTCCGTCGGACTAGCATACAGACGAGCAGATTTTTCGACCGGACTCGAGTCCGTCGGAAAGATTTGAAGCATGTTTCAAATCTAAACTCAGATTTTCGACTGGAAAAGTCCGCTGAAGGTCCGATGAAGCCCACACACGATCGGATTGTCCGCTGGACTCGGTCCGTCGGACCAGTCCAGTCGAAAAGTCCGCTCGTGTGTACGCGGCATAACAGGAAGTCAGATTACATCAGCAAAAAAAAAATGAAGGAGGCTGAGAAAGCAATAGAAGGGGCTTTTTAAAGTGGAACAAAACTCATCTCAGCTCCAGCGATGCAGCAACCCCGAGCTCCCGGCCCGGCCGCTGACATCTATGGATGTCCGGCTTCCGTGTCTTGATTGTCGGCTGCTGTCATTGTCCAGGCAGGAATGGCGTCCCGCACATGCGTGGGAGTTCAGTCACATTCGGCATTGCCAAATTTATACAGTGAGCTGCGCATGCACGGCTCTCTGTACAGGGGTGGACAGGCAGGTAAGTAGCTTCAATCAAGCATGTCTCTTCTGTATAAAAAATCCTGCCTGTCCGCTCATTTTAACTCCTTAGCCTAAAGTTCCCGAAGCATGTATAACACCCTCCAGCTAGTGTGCTAGATGTATATAGGTTTGTTAGTGTAGGAAAATTGGTCTGGCTGAGAGCCAGGCCTGGGTTGAATCTTGGCCAGGGATTAGTGACTCAGGGAGGCTGGATGGCTCAGCAAGCAGCTTCTCTGGTTCCTCACCCTGTTTCTGGAACCTTGGAGAAGCTTCTAGACATAGTTGGTGGAGGTTAGGAGGAGCTGTTTGGCATATTTATGAGGTCCTCAACCAATCCCCAGCAAAAAATGGTCTGGAAGAGGTTAGGAACCTCATAAATAGGCATGAGTCATTCCAGCAGGGGCAGTCGGGTGGAAGATGGAGATGGTGTGCTGAGAAGGCTGTCAGTGGTCCTTGAGGATGCCCCCTAGTCTTGGGGGGGGGGGTGACCTCGGGCCTGGGGCTCGAATGCTGGAGGAACCCTCTACAACACATGGAGGAATCTTTTCCTGGAGGCACGGCAGCAAGTGAGAGGACAGCAGGAGCAGGTCAGCACGTCCGGGAGATCTCCTTAGAAGCCAGTCGGGTGGGCTTGTAATTGTCAGTCTGGGAGGGCTGTAGGGAGAAGTAGCCAGGAGGGCTAGTGAAAGGGGCAGCTGCAGCCAGGTAGATTAGCAGTGTCTGGAGAGGTGGTTAGGGTTGCCACCTTTTCTTCAAGCCAAACCCAAACACTTTGGGTGCCCCAAGGAGAGTAGTAATGCAGTGCGCATAGCGTGCCGCAGCAAAATGTGGGTGTGGCCAAATTGCTTTTGCTGACTTCACCACCCTGCCCCCCAGTGATGCCGAACCTGCTCCCAGACAGCCACCCACAGCTCCCGGATGGCAACAGATTTGTGTGTGACTATCTTGGTTACTTGGGGAGCCACAGCCCAGTCTGAATAATGTGTCCGGGTTTCAGTTGACCTGAAACCTGGACACATGATTCAAAACCTGTACTGTCCGGGTGAATCCCGGACAGGTTGTAACCCTAGAGGTGGTGCTGGGATCAGTGACCACAGAGACAAAGTGCTGGGAAAGTGTGAGCTGTGTCACCCTATCTACTCTCAAGTATAGGAGCTGTGAGTCTCTGCCTGCAAAGGGCCTTTGCTACACAAATTATTACTACATGGTGACATAGCTGGGTACTGCAAGCAACAAGTGTGTGCTGGAGGAAGAATAGGAGCAGTATATACTGTGAGGGAAAAAAGTATTTGATCCCCTGCTGATTTTGTTTGTTTGCACACTGACAAAGAAATGATCAGTCTACATTTTTTAATGGTAAGTTTATTTTAACAGTGAGAAAGAGAATAACAACAAAAATATCCAGAAAAATGCATTTCAAAAAAGTTATAAATTGATTTGCATTTTATTGAGTGAAATAAGTATTTGACCCCTTCGCAAAACATGACTTGGTGGCAAAACCCTTGTTGGCAATCACAGAGGTCAGACGTTTCTTGTAATTGGCCACCAGGTTTCCACACATCTCAGGAGGGATTTTATCCCACTCCTCTTTGCAGATCCTCTCCAAGTCATTAAGGTTTGGGGGTTGATGTTTGGTAACTCCTTCCACATATTTTCTATGGGATTAAGGTCTGGAGACTGGCTAGGCCACTCCAAGACCTTAATGTGCCACTTCTTGAGCCACTCCTTTGTTGCCTTGGCCGTGTGTTTTGGTTCATTGTCATGCTGGAATAACCATCCATGACCCCTTTTCAATGCCCTGGCTGAGGGAAGGAAGTTCTCACCCAAGATTTGACGGTAAATGGCCCCATCCATTGTCCCTTTGATGCGGTGAAGTTGTCCTGGCCTCTTAGTGGAAAAACACCTCCAAAGCATAAGGTTTCCACCTCCATGTTTGACGGTGGGGAGGGTGTTCTTGGGGGCACAGACAGCATTCCTCCTAGTGCAAACACAGCGAGTTGAGTTGATGCCAAAGAGCTTGATTTTGGTCTCATCTGAACACAACACTTTCACCCAGTTCTCCTCTCAATCATTCAGATGTTAGTAAACTTCAGACGGGCCTGTACATGTGCTTTCTTGAATAGGGGGACCTTGCGGGCGCTGCAGGATTTCAGTCCTTCATGGTGTAGTATGTTAGGAGAGTGCTCCTAATTTCAGCTTGTTACTTGTATAGAAGACACCTGGGAACCAGAAATCTTGCTGATTGATAGGGGATAAAATACTTATTTCACTCATTAAAATGCAAATCAATTTATAACTGTTTGGGTTTTTCTGGATTTTTTTGTTGCCTCTCACTGTTAAAATAAGAATATAAACGAGAACCTGCGCTAAAAAGCAATAAAACAGAAACAAACTAGACTGCAGCTGCAACAAAAAATACACTAATATCTGTGTAATAAACCAAAGTGAAATAAATATAAATATAAGTGCGCTTGCAATCAAATGATCACTAATCTAAATTCATAAGGGGGCTCCAATGTGAAGGGGGGCTCTGATGTGAACGAGGGCTCTAATGTGAAGGGGGGCTCTGATGTGAAGGGGGGGATTCTGATGTGTAGTGCATTTCTGTATTTTCTACAGGTACGTTGCAGCATTCTCTTCGGGTGTGCTCCAGCATCTACAGCAGGTGTGTTCCTGCATCACCAAGTGTATTTATGTATCCCCAGAAGATGTGTTCCAGCAACCCTAGTAGGCGTGTTTCAGAATTCCCAGCGGGTGTGCTCTAATATCCCCAGAAGTTCACTTCATCCTCAGCAGGTGAATTCTAGCATTTTCAGCAGGTATGTTCCAGCAACCACAGCAGGTGTTGTGTTCCTTTATCTCCAGCAGGTGTAATTCAGTAATGCACCAGGTGTGTTCCTGCTTCACCAGCAGGTGTGTTTTAGCATCCACAGCAGATGTGTTCCGGCACTCCCACCAGATGTGTTTTGGCATCGCAGGCAGCATCCTTGGCAGGTGTTTTCATTTATCCCCATGTGTATTCCATGGTCCTCAGAAGGTGTGCTTTTCAGCATTTTCAGCAGGTGTGTTGCCTTTTCCCCAGAGGATGAGTTCCAGCATTTTCTACAGGTGTATTCCAGCACTCTCATCGGCTGTGTTCCACCTTCTACAGCATGTGTGTTCCTGCTTGACCGGTAAGTGTATTTGTGCATTCCCAGCAGGTGTGTTCCAGCATCCCTAGCAGGTGTGTTTCAGAATTCCCAGCAGGTGTGTTGTAATATCCCTAGAAGTTTAATTCATCCTCAGTAGGTGTATACCAGCAGTTTCAGCAGGTTTGCTCTAGCAACCACAGCAGGTGTGTTCCAGTACTGCACCAGATGTGTTTCAGCATCCCCACCAGATGTTTTTCAGCATCAAAGGCAGCATCCTCAGCAGGTGTTTTCATGTATCCCCAGGTGTATTCCAGGATTCCCAGAAGATGCGTTCCAGCATTTTTTAGCAGGTGTGTTGCCTTTTCCCCAGAAGGCGAGTTCCAGTATTTTCCACAGGTGTGTTCCAGCATCTATAGCAGGTGTGTTCCTGCATCACCAACAAGTGTTATTACTCCATCCCCGGCAGGTATGTTTTCAGAATTCCTAGCAAGTGTGTTCTAATACAGTCAGGTCCATAAATATTGGGACATCAACACAATTCTAATCTTTTTGGCTCTATACACCACCACAATGGATTTGAAATGAAACTAACAAGATGTGATTTAACTGCAGACTTTCAGCTTTAATTTGAGGGTATTTACATCCAAATCAGGTGAACGGTGTAGGAATTACAACAGTTTGTATACGTGCCTCCCACTTTTTAAGGGACCAAAAGTAATGGGACAATTGGCTGCTCAGCTGTTCCATGGCCCGGTGTGTGTTATTCCCTCATTATCCCATTTACAAGGAGCATATAAAAGGTCCAGAGTTTATTTCAAGTTTTCTATTTGCATTTGGAATCTGTTGCTGTCAACTCTCAATATGAGATCCAAAGAGCTGTCACTATCAGTGAAGCAATCCATCATTAGGCTGAAAAAACAAAACAAACCCATCAGAGAGATAGCAAAAACATTAGGCGTGGCCAAATCAACTGTTTGGAACATCCTTAAAAAGAAAGAACGCACCGGTGAGCTCAGCAACACCAAAAGACCCGGAAGACCACGGAAAACAACTGTGGTGGATGACCGAAGAATTCTTTCCCTGGTGAAGAAAACACCCTTCACAACAGTTGGCCAGATCAAGAACACTCTCCAGGAGGTAGGTGTATGGGTGTCAAAGTCAACAATCAAGAGAAGACTTCACCAGAGTGAATACAGAGGGTTTACCACAAGATGTAAACCATTGGTGAACCTCAAAAACAGGAAGGTCAGATTAGAGTTTGCCAAACAACATCTAAAAAAGCCTTCACAGTTCTGGAACAACATCCTATGGACAGATGAGACCAAGATCAACTTGTACCAGAGTGATAGGAAGAGAAGAGTATGGAGAAGGAAAGGAGCTGCTCATGATCCAAAGCATACCACCTCATCAGTGAAGCATGGTGGTGGTAGTGTCATGGCGTGGGCATGTATGGCTGCCAATGGAACTGGTTCTCTTGTATTTATTGATGATGTGACTGCTGACAAAAGCAGCAGGATGAATTCTGAAGTGTTTCAGGCAATATTATCTGTTCATATTCAGCAAAATGCTTCAGAACTCATTGGACGGCACTTAACAGTGCAGATGGACAATGACCCGAATCATACTGCGAAAACAACCAAAGAGTTTTTTAAGGGAAAGAAGTGGAATGTTATGCAATGGCCAAGTCAATCACCTGACCTGAACCCGATTGAGCATGCATTTCACTTGCTGAAGACAAAACTGAAGGGAAAATGCCCCAAGAACAAGCAGGAACTGAAGACAGTTGCAGTAGAGGCCTGGCAGAGCATCACCAGGGATGAAACCCAGCGTCTAGTGATGTCTATGCGTTCCAGACTTCAGGCTGTAATTGACTGCAAAGGATTTGCAACCAAGTATTAAAAAGTGAAAGTTTGATGGATGATTGTTATTCTGTCCCATTACTTTCGGTCCCTTAAAAAGTGGGAGGCACATACACAAACTGTTTTAATCCCTACACCGTTCACCTGATTTGTATGTAAATACCCTCAAATTAAAGCTGAAAGTCTGCAGTTAAAGCACATCTTGTGCGTTTCATTTCAAATCCATTGTGGTGGTGTATAGAGCCAAAAAGATTAGAATTGTGTCAATGTCCCAATATTTATGGACCTGACTGTATCTCTAGAAGTTTATTTTATCCTCAGCAGGTATATTCCAGCATCTCCAGTAGGTGTGCTCCAGAATTCTAAGCAAGAATGTTTTTGCATCACCAGCTGGTGTAATTCAGCATTCCCAGCAGTGGCGGCTGGTGCTCAAAAATTTTTTGGGGCCGCAAACAAACTGAAAAATTCTGAAAAAAAAACCCATCAATTGCAGCCTCACTGTACCATCAAACACAGCCACTGTGCTATCAAATGCTGCCACTGTGCCCCATCAAATGCTGCCACTGTGCCCCATCAAATGCTGCCACTGTGCCCCATCAAATGCTCCCACTGTGCCCCATCAAACGCTCCCACTGTGCCATATCAAATGCTGCCAGTGTGACCCCCACCCGCCGTCTGTACTTACCCTGTCTCGGTGGTGGCGGGACAGCTCCTCAATGTCTTCTCCCGTCCTCTGCTATGTTTGGACGCCTGATAGGCATCCAATCAAAAAAGCCATCAGGCCTTCAGAAAGAAACTCAAGACCTACCTCTTCTGAGAAGCTTGACAACACAGGCCGGATCCAGCGCCTTGAGGCGATTCAGTTCGCAAATGCAGCGCTATACAAATCATTCATTCATTCATTCATTCAATCACAGCGCCTGTCATTTCAGCCAATCAGGTGATGGGTAACAGATCCGAGCACCTGATTGGCGGAGAGGCGGTTTAGTGTTAGGAAAGCGAATATTCATTTGCTTTTCTAACACAGCTGAGTGACCTGCGAGTGCCCAGCATGGTGCTCGCAGGTCACCTTTTTTGACGCCTATTAGAGCCTATGGCACTAATCAGGTGCTTCACAAAGACCCCCCCGCCGCTGTAATTCAGGCACCCGGTGCCCGAAAAGGGGCGTCTGAATAGGGGGTGGCAGTGGCAGCCATAGATAGATTCATGCAATGCATGAATCTATCTATTGGTGCCAGAGGGGTGGCTGGAGAGAGAAGGTGGCGCCCGTGCGCCCTTATGGATGCACCGCCACTGATTCCCAGCAGGTGTGTTCTAATGGGTTACCTCATCCTCAGCAGGAGTATTCCAGCAACCACAGCAGTTGTGTTCTTTTAGGCCTGGTTCACACCTATGCATTTTTTAGTGCATTTTCAGTTTTGCAGAAACACACTACAGTCCATTTAACAAGGTTTCCTATGGATGTAGTTCACATCTGTGCATTTTATGGAAAGGGACAGGGACTTTTTTCTGGTTTTTGGTTCCATAGACTTCAATGGATCAAAAGCATGTATTGAAAAATGCAAAATGCACCTGCAATATGCAAACTGCAACATGCATAGGTGTGAACCAGGCCTTATCCCAGCAGGTGTGTTCCTGTTTCACCAGCAGGTGTGTTTCAGCATTGCAGGCAGCATTCTTAGTAGGTGTTTTGTTTTATTCCCAGATGTATTCTAGGATCCCCAGAAGATGTGTTCCAGTATTTTCAGCAGGTGTGTTCCAGCATTCTCATTGGGTGTGTTTCAGAATTCCCAGCAGGTGTGTCCCAGATCCCCCAGCAAGTGTTTTCTATCATCCCTAAAAGGTTACTTCATCCTCAGCAGGTGTTTGTTTCTGCTTCATCAGCAAGTATATTTCTGCATCCCCAGCAGTGCATTCTACCATTCCCGGCAGGTGTGCTTCAGAATTTCCAGCAGGTGTGTTTCAGATCCCCCAGCAGGTGTGTTTTATCATCCTCATCCCTAAAAGGTTACTTATCCTTGGCAGGTGTATTACAGCATTTTCAGAAGGTGTGTTGATCCAGCATCTCCCTTAGGCCTATTCCAGCATCTCCAGCAGTTGTGTTCCAGGATCTCCAGTAGGTGTATTCCAGCATCTCCAGCAGTTGTGTTCCAGGATCTCCAGTAGGTGTATTCCAGCATCTCCAGCAGTTGTGTTCCAGGATCTCCAGTAGGTATATTCCAGCATCTCCAGCAGTTGTGTTCCAGGATCTCCAGTAGGTGTATTCCAGCATCTCCAGCAGTTGTGTTTCAGGATCTCCAGTAGGTGTATTCCAGCATCTCCAGCATTTGTGTTCCAGGATTACAGACAAAAGAAAGGGGTGGGGTGGGGTGGGCTGATGTAATACAACCATGTCCGGATGAATCTCGACTGGAGTAAAGCTTTTAGTGGGTTAGCAGAAGATTATGATTTATTTCTGACAGAGGAGAACCTCTAGTATCGTGTACGATCCAATCCTCACAGACCAATGTGAATGTTTCCACGTTCTCTAAAGCACACTGTTACATGCAACATTGGAAACAATTTTCTCCTCTCCCATCCTGACAGGGCAGAGCACAGTGACGCCAGAAGCCACTACAGAAGATGATACGGCTAATGTGTGCAGGTCGATTTTCACATTTTAAAAGGTTCCTGTTTTATTGAAGAGACTAATGCAATCCTTTTATCGCTGCTATTTTCAGCCAGAGATGTCAGAAAATGCGGCTAAAAAAATCTGCTCTGAACAAAGCAAAGCTACTCAATTCCCTCTTTGAAGAAGTCATTTAAAGGCCAACTCCGCCCAATCTGATATTCCAGATGTGATTGGTAGGGTAAACCGAATGGTGTGCAAAATAAGCTCACTACAATTCCTATCTTTTTTCCTAAATGTTACAGCCATTGGAAAACAAAATTGATGGTGTCACCTTCCCCCAATGGATTATTGAAAAGGCAAAATAAGCAAATAACTGAGCAGAAAAAGAGAGTTAGCTTCATTATGGCCTTGTGGGAGTGGCAGAAACCCAACTACTACAGTGGTCAAAAATAAGCCCCGTAATCTAACATGTTTCTTTCCTATGATCATGAGCTCCATCTAGTGGCCATAATGCAATATTTCGCAGAAATATTGCAGTCAGGAAATTACCACATTATAGCCACTAGATGGAGCTGACAATCATGGTAAATACACATATAAGACACATTACTGGGATTATTTGCAATGGCTATGAGAATGCTGAAGCAAACAGCAAACTTTTAAAAAGTAGACCTGCAAAGTAATATTTCCTCCCCACTTCACTATTTCCTCCTACCTTGTAAGTTTGGTAAAAGCTGGTGACATAAACCATTACCACTTCCTAATAATAGTCAATGGCTTATGCCGCGTACACACGGTCGTACTTTTCGTCTACAAAAGTCCAACGGACGCTGACGGACTAAAGCTGGCTGGTAATCCGATCGTGTGTGGGCTTCTCCGGACTTTCAACTGACTTTTTTAGCCTCAAATCCGACGTACTTTAGATTTGAAACATGCTTCAAAACTTTACTTCGTAACTACGACGGACCCCGAAATCCGCTCGTCTGTGTGCTAGTCCGACGGACAAAAAGCCACGCTAGGGCACCTATTGGCTACTGGCTATGAACTTCCTTATTTTAGTCCGGTGTACGTCATCACGTACGAATCCGACCGACTTTTGTGTGGTCGTGTGTAGGCAAGTCCGTTCGTTAGAAAGTAGGCCGCAAGTCCGCCGCAAGTCCACCGAAAGTCTGCCGGAAGTCTGTCGGACAGGCTGTCTGACTTTTGTAGACGAAAAGTACGACCGTGTGTACGCGGCATTAACGTAACTAACCCTGTCCTATTAGGGACTGTCCCTAGATGGTTGGTGAATATGGTTGCCACCTCATCCCTTTAAACCCGAACACATATTAATTACACAGGTTCTGTGGCTGATTAAGGTGGTAATTAAACTCACATGGTGCCTTACCTGCATTTAATTAGCCTCAGAACCTGTGTAATTCATATGTGTTCGGGTTTAAAGGGATGAGGTGGCAACTCTATTGGTGAAAGATTACTTTTTTAAAAGCCCTCAATAAGTCCATGCATCATGCCTATCCAATGCACTTCTGGCTTCTGAACTCAAGACATACACACCTTGTGTTGCCTGTTTCTCCCTGATAACGTTGACATCCCATAATGACTTGTGATCCCTGTGGACTCCACACTGTAATGCCCCGTACACACGGTCGGACTTTGTTCGGACATTCCGACAACAAAATCCTAGGATTTTTTCCTACGGATGTTGGCTCAAACTTGTCTTGCATACACACGGTCACACAAAGTTGTTGGGAAATCCGATCATTCTGAACGCAGTGACGTAAAACACGTACGTCGGGACTATAAACAGGGCAGTGGCCAATAGCTTTCATCCCTTTATTTATTCTGAGCATGTGTGGCACTTTGTGCGTCGGATTTGTGTACACACGATCGGAATTTCCGACAACGGATTTTGTTGTCGGAAAATTTTATATCCTGCTCTCAAACTTTGTGGGTCGGAAAATCCGATGGAAAATGTGTGATGGAGCCCACACACGGTCGGAATTTCCGACAACAAGGTCCTATCACACATTTTCCGTCAGAAAATCCGACCGTGTGTATGGGGCAAAAGGGCTGGTACAGTGTGCATCTGAATGTCAGCTTGGAGTCCACAGGGAATGTACATCCTAGGGTGACAACACTGCCTCTGCTTTGGGAGCTGCTGAGAGGGTGTTGTCACCCTAGGAGTATAAGAAAAAAAAATGAAAATTGCAAAAAAAAATTTCTTTTTACAAATAGCTTATGTTACACTTTAAGCTCCTTCCTACTATGTCTCTGAAAACTGCTTGATGACATTAAAGTGCACCCCCCTTAACACAAAAATGTATGGTGCAGAAAATTAAGTCCTGCTAGAGCAATGTTTCTCAACTCCAGTCCTCAAGTACCCCCAACAGGTCATGTTTTCAGGATTTCCCTCTAATGAAACAGCTGTGGCAATTACTAAGGCAGTGAAACTGATCAAATCACCTGCGCAAAATAATGGAAAAACTGAAAACATGACCTGTTTGGGGTACTTGACTTGAGTTGAGAAACATTGTGTTAGATGACTTCAGGCTGACCCCTTTTGCAGGTATAGTTATGTAAAACATTAAAAATAAGTGTCTATACAGTTTAAAATCCAGTAATGCGCTGTCTCACTCTGCTCTGCACATGCTCAGTTACTCTCCCACCTTAGGTATTTTTAGGCACTGATGAGTTTGTAGAGGCCCATCTGCTGACAGCCTCAAAGCAGAATTAAAACCTCCTTTACAGCCAATGAAGCTGCTTCTGTTTGATCTGCAACTTCCATGGTGTTGCACATGTGAGCAGTTATGACACCAGCCATTTGATGGTTTGACAGTTTGGTTGAGGACACAAAAAATGTGACAGCAATGCCGGCATTCCAGGAAGGTAACTGTTTTTTGAAACAGTTAAATCGATGGATTTAGTTCCGATTCATGATTTACTGCTGTTCAGGGGCTCTGGGCTTCAGCAAAATGGCAGCTTCCAGCAAGAAGAAACAGGAACAATGCTGGAGGCAATTTACAGCACACACTCATTTTGGTAGCATAACTATTAATGTGGAATGTATGTTCCTTGCTAAAGAACGTTATTTTTTATCAAGTTGTTATGGGTAAAGTTCTGCTTTAATAAGTGAGGGGAAGGGCGGTCCACTTTAATCTCATAGGACCTATCACACTGAAAGTTCTGACAGCTGCTAAAAGCCATAAACCCCTCCCCCCAGAGACCCTTCCCACTAAAAGTTCTGATAGCTGCTAAAGCCATAAACTACTATCCCCCCCCCCCCCCCATATACCCTTTCCACTAAAACTCCTGACAGCTGCTAAAAGACATAAATTCCCCCCAGATACCCTTCCCACTAAAACATTTGACAGCTGCTAAAAGCCATAAACCCCTCCTCTAGAGGCCCTTCCCACTAAAAATTCTGATAGCTGCTAAAAGCCATAAACCCCTCCCCCCCAGAGGCCCTTCCCACTAAAAATTCTGATAGCTGCTAAAAGCCATAAACCCCTCCCCCCCAGAGGCCCTTCCTAGTAAAAATTCTGACAGCTACTAAAAGCCATAAACTCCTCCCCCAGACTGATACCCTTCCTACTAAAACTTCTGACAGCTGCTAAAAGCCATAAACCTTACCCCTCCCTCCAGAGAACCCTCCCACCAAAAGTCCTGAAAGCTGCTTAAAGCCATGAAACCCTAAACCCCTTCCCCTACAGTCCCTTGCCACTAAAACTTTTAACAACTGCTAAAAGCCATAAACCCCTCCCTCCAGAGATCCTTCCCAGTAAAATTCTGACAGTTGCTAAAAGGCATAAGCCCCTCCCCTCCCGAAGTAATTGTATCAGCTGTATGTGCTAATCTACACTGCTAAAAAAAATAAAAAATAAAAAAGGGGGGAGGGGGTGTTGAAATAATTAAGAGTTATTTTAAAATTCATTGTAATATAAACTCTGCAATAATAACCCAAAATATGTTTTCACTGCTAATCAGGGTTGCCAACTGCCAGTAAATTTACTGACAGTTTGTAAAAATCAGTGATTTTCCAGTAAAATCCAATAAATATCAGGGGCTGATCATTTCATGCTGTGATGAGTTTTTAAGTGTAAATCAAGCAAATGACTTTGTTATAGATATTGTCAGTGTTTCCATATCATGTTTATACTGTTCAAATATTCACTGTGTTAGTTAATTTCTCAGGTTGCCAGTAGAAAATGTATCCAGTCAGTAAATTTTCCATGTTTTGTCAGTAAAAAATGCTGTGGGAGGTTGGCAACCCTGCTGCTAATATGCCTTACATTGAACAAAATAATAATGATAATAGAAACAATTCCTTTCAATACTGTAACTGTAGCAAACAATGTAATCTATCACTCTAATGTTCCATTCATATATATATGCTATCGCTTATGCCCCATACACACGATGAGATTATCGGACGAATGATCGTCCGTTTTTTATTGCATGCTGATCTCAGATCGAATCTAATGAGTTTACTAAAGTCACGAAAATTCCCGCACGACATAAATAAATTTCGGAAGTGATGTCATGTGTTGTAATGCATTTGTATTGCATTTTCGAAACGATAGCTGTACTGATTAAATGAAAATCGTACGATCTGGCACGAAAAAACATTTCCTGCATGTCCGATAGAATACTATCGGATGAACTGTTCTGATCGGCTCTCGAAAGCTCTGTACTAACGATCCGATTATCGTACGATCGCTTCGAAAGAGGTATTTTCCGTACGATTTTCTGATCGTGTGTACGGGGCATAACAGTAGAGCTACAGGCAAAACTATTTATTTTTCATCTTGAATAGTGTAAGGGAGGTCATAACCCCCATCAGGTTTTTTTTTTTTTTTTTTTCATCTGTGTTGCATTGGGGAGATTTCCCTTCACTTCCTGTCCCAAAGCCACTATATCTAAAACTTGCCTTTAATTATACTTTAGAAATGCAGCTGTTCATAAAGCACAATGATGCTCATCCTAAATCCATGTTCTTTGAACATTTTGCAGCAGGAATGATAAAAGTGCACGAAAAGAAGCCTATCCAAGAACGCATTCGTGTGAATGGAGCTGAACTGAGTGCAGTTTGCTGACAATGGCTCGCAGACTGGGTGGATATTCACAAAGTGCAGGCCCCATCTGTAATCACTCATCAGACCGCCCTCCTCCAATCATCCCATCAGATCTGCAGGAGGGCAACTTGCCAGCAGCAAAAATGGAATCTTCTATCATGTGACTTCTGCTGCATTAATCTGGTGCTACTGTGCCCCCTGCTGGCTCCTTCATCTTATTATTTAGTTAGGTGGAACATGCACAAAATCCGCCAATCAATACAAAAAATATCTATCTGTCTGTCTATCTATTCTATCCTATTGGATTTGATTGTATCTAGCTAAGGCCGGCCATACATTATACAATTTTCTTGTACAATTTTCCTTTAGATTTACCAAAACCATATACATACCTCCCAACTTTTTGAGATGGGAATGAGGGACACCTATCAGCAAAAGTATGCAGGCAGAGGACACACCCCTTATCACGCCCCCTTAAAGGAGAATTGTACAAAAAACAAGATTGGGTAAACCCACAAGTGCTTTTTTTAGCACTGCTATTTCTTTATATTGGCTTTTGGAATTTACAAATGCAGCAATTTAGAAATCAGATGAAAGGTTTAGCTCTGGAAAACACTTTTTAATTGATAAAAAGTGCATTTTATATACATCTATATGGATCAGACCAAAATGAGGGACAAATGAGGGGCACAGAGGGACATTGCTCCAAATCATGGACAGTCCCTCGAAATCAGGGACAGTTGGGAGCTATGCATATAATAAGAGGTCACACCTAAACACTTTCAAATTGTATGCAATCAGGCAGGTCCTTGTCACTACATAGATGAAGGTAAATCTAAAGGAAATTGAACAAGAAAATTGTATAATGTATGGCCTCATTTAAAGTGGAAGAAAAACTTAAGGGTCCTTTCACACGGGCTGTCCAATCAGGTCCGTCTGTCAGGTTTTTAAGTGGACCTGATCTGACCTTGCGGTCTCCTCTATGGAGCGGCGGACATGTATCCACTGACACCCGCCACCATCTGATTCAATCCTGCCCACAAAAAACAGATGGATGGTGGTCTTATTTTCCATCCCTCTGGAGGACCGGATGGAAACAAATAGGTAAAAAAAAATCCAATGAAGCGTATATTGACTGGTTCGCGTAAAAGTTATAGCATCTACAAACTATGGGATATATTTTTGGAATTTTTATTTATTTTAATTTTTTACTAGTAATGGCGGCGATAGCGGTGACTGTGATATTGCAGCGAACAAATTGGACACCTAAGTGACACTTTTTGGGGACCAGTGACACTAATACAGTGATCAGTGCTACAAAATATACACTGTCACTGTACTAATGACACTGGCTGGGCATACCTCCCAAATTTTTGAGATGAGAATGAGGGACACCTATCAGCAAAAGTATGCAGGCATAGGACACACCCCTTACCACGCCCCCTTAAAGGAGAATTGTACAAAAAACCAAGATTGGTTAAACCCACAAGTGCTTTTTTTACCACTACTATTCCTTTATATTGACTGTTGGAATTTACAAATGCAGCAATTTAGAAATCAGATGAAAGGTTTAGCGCTGGAAAACACTTTTTGATAGATAAAAAGTGCATTTTATATACATCTATATAGATCAGACCAAAATGAGGGACAAATGAGGATGAATGAGGGACAGAGGGACATTGCTCTAAATCAGGGACAGTCCCTCGAAATCAGGGACCGTTGGGAGCTATGGCTGGGAAGGGGTTAACATCAGGGGCGATCAAAGGGTTAAATGTGTTCCTAGGGAGTGCTTACTAACTGTGGGGGAGGTGCTTGTACTGTAGGAAGGCTGAGATCCGTGTTCCTGCTTAGCAGAAACACAAGATCACTGTCTTCTCTTGTCACAGAACGCCAATATGCCTTGTTTACATAGGCAGCTAGCTGTTCTCCTTGTGTCCTGAATAATTGGCGCAGGTGGACATCACATTCGCCGGACCCGCTGATTGGCTCCCGCTGTGTCCAATCACAGCAGGAGCGGGTCACCAGCCAGGCGCGTGCGTGCCCCAGACCTGGAAGTGCAGAATCATGTACAGGTACGTGATTCTGCCCAGAGCCACCGCCCTTCCACAGTAAATGTATGTGGGGCGGTCCGCATCTGGTTAAGGGCACTTTCACACTGGTTCATTAATGGAGCATTTTTGTGGCGCTTTTGCATTTGCGGTGCAGTTTTTAAAAGGAAACTGCACCAAAAATGCTTAGTGGGGGCGCTTTTGAGGCGGCTCCCAGTCATTTCAATGGAATGGAGCGTTTTTGTTGCGTTTTTTTGCAAGCAGGATTTCTTTCACCGCAACAAAAGCGCAAACCCCAGTGTAAAAACATTCATTGATTTTAAGGCGAAGCTTTTTCTTGGGCTTTTCAGGCACTTTTTTAAACACAAAAGCGCTTGAAAAACTCCTCGTGTGAAAGGACCCTAAGGAATATTTCTATGTAAGTTTAAAGTATATTAGTGAATATATAAAAACATTGTAATTTATGCACATTTACTTTGTTCTATAATGTACAGGTATTTTGTATATACTTTCACAATACAGAAGAGCTCCAAGGACCCGGTACAATTTCATCTTTTTGCCAGTTTGATTAACAGGATATGTTGCAGAACGGGTTGCAGTGACTGTGTATTGTGTGTATTGTGTGTATTGTGGGCACACAAATTTCATAGCGTTTACTGCAGAGGACAAATATTTACTGACACATTAAATACTAAATAAATAAAGTCAGAGTTTATTCTCTATAAACTATAAGTGCGGGACTGAGGAAAGTCCCATTCAGCAGAACATTTCCAAAGCAGATTTCTGCAGCTTCTTGAAGTACTTAACCACGCTTCAATACCGGGCACTTTTACCCCCTTCCTGCCCAGGCCAATTTTCAGCTTTCAGTGCTGTCACACTTTGAATGACAATTGCGCAGTCATGCAACGCTGTACCCAAATTACATTTTTTTTCATACAAATAGAGCTTTCTTTTGGTTCTATTTAACCACTTCAGCCCCGGAAAATTTGGCTGCTGAATGCCCGGGCTGCTGAATGCTCGGCACTGTGTCAATTTAATTGACAATTGTGCGGTCGTGCGACGTTGCACCCAAACAAAATTGATGTCCTTTTTTTCCCACGAATAGAGATTTCTTTTGGTGGTATTTGATCGACTCTGTGGTTTTTATTTTTTGTGCTATAAACAAAAAAAGAGTGACAATTTTGAAAAAACACAATATTTTATACTTTTAGCTATAATAAATATCCCCATTTTTTTTTAAAGCTAACTTTTTCTCAGTTTAGGCTGATATGTATTCTTCTACATATTTTTGGTAAAAAAAAATCGCAATAAGCATATATTTATTGGTTTGCGCAAAAGTTATAGCGTCTACGAAATGGGGGCTATATTTATAGCATTTTTATTATTATTTTTTTTTTACTAGTATATATCCCTCGCTGCCACTTCTGGACAGGAACGTAACAGAGTTTACACTACTGTAGCTTCTTTAGAGGCAGAGTTCTTTCATTTCAAGTTTTTAGATGTTCAGTTTATTGTTTTTAAAGAGGAGCTTCAGCCAGGTTCCAAAAAATAATATAGAATACTGTAGCTGCTGACTTTTAATAAAGATACTTACCTGTCCAGGGATCCAGCACTGTCATCACCCAGGTCAGTTCTTTTACGAGTGTTCACGCTGTGCCCTGTGAATGGTCCTACAGCCTTCTGGGATCTGCGACGTGTCCCAGAAGGTTATGGGCACGGTGGGTGGGGGTCGGACCTCACTTGGATCATCTAGGACAGGGATATGCAATTAGCGGACCTCCAGCTGTTGCAGAACTACAAATCCCATGAGGCATAGCAAGACTCTGACAGCCACAAGCATGACACCCAGAGGCAGAGGCATGATGGGACTTGTAGTTTTGCAACAGCTGGAGGTCCGCTAATTGCATATCCCTGATCTAGGAGATCCGAGGGGACGTGGGAGAGGATAGCTGCTAAAACTAGATTCCTGCTCCCCCTAAAAAAAAAAAAAAAAAAAAATCCAAATATCGGGGGTGGAGGCTGATTAGGAGAAAGAACCGAACTTTACCTTTTGGGTTAAGTTCAGCTTTAAATATAATTTTATTTAAAAGAAGACCTGTAGTCAGAGGCCTCATGCACATTGGATTTTTGCCCAGCTTCTCTGAACGCCTTTTCTTCTGGCAGGAGAAAAGTAGCTTAAAAAACACGCCTAAAGCCGCGTTTAGACGCGTCAAGCCTTCGGGTGTTCATTCATTCCATTGGCCAGAATATTAATTCATTTTGGCTAGAGGTGCACCGAATGGAAATTTTGGTGCTGAAACCGAAACTGAAAATGAAGGATGCACTTGGCTGAAAACCGAAACTGAAAATTACAGTTTTTAAAAGATATTTATGTTTTTATCTATATAATTGTATTGTATTCGACTTTTTAATTAATATCATCAATTTAAATGAGTATTAATGTATTGTCGGCCATTATTGGCACCTTTAGCGCAAGAAAAGTTCAAGAAAAATGTATCCCTTTAAACTCTATGTATGTTTTCACACTGATCCCTTGTGCTTCAATCTTGCTTGCTGCATTTTTGGTCAGTTAAAAAAAAGCACACTAATGCCCCGTACACACGGGCGGATTTTCCGACGGAAAATGTGTGATAGGACCTTGTTGTCGGAAATTCCGACCGTGTGTAGGCTCCATCACACATTTTCCATCGGATTTTCCGACCCACAAATTTTGAGAGCAGGATATAAAATTTTCCGACAACAAAATCCATTGTCGGAAATTCCGATCGTGTGTACACAAATCCGACCGACAAAGTGCCACGCATGCTCAGAATAAATAAAGGGATGAAAGCTATTGGCCACTGCCCCGTTTATAGTCCCGACGTACGTGTTTTACGTCACTGCGTTCAGAATGATCGGATTTTCCGACAACTTTGTGTGACCGTGTGTTTGCAAGACAAGTTTGAGCCAACATCCGTCGGTAAAAATCCTAGGATTTTGTTGTCGGAATGTCCGAACAAAGTCCGACCGTGTGTACGGGGCATAAAAACGCACCTCACATTGAAATGTTTTTCATACAGTTTTTGAGACACATGACCTATGAAATACACACCGTAAGCACAGTAAAATCGTGGTAAAATCACGGCAAAATTGCGTGTATTTTTGGCGCCACTATCGGCACCTTTTTCTCTTATCGGCAAAATGCAGATAACATCATTTTCAACTGATATGTTTCAGCTCCCGAAATTTCAGTGCATCTCTAATTCTGGCCATTGCAATAAATGAATGATCAAGTGTCAAGCGTGCCACGCGTTTAGGCACGTCAAGCATTTTTTCTATTCAAACTCTTTTTTTTTTTTCAGCCCTGAAATGCTCCTTTTCTAGTACGCCTGTAAACACCTACAGTATGTATGCATGGACACATAGGCTAACATAGAGGGGCGTATATAGGCTGAAAATTAAGAAAAAAAATCAAATGTCCTTTTTTCACGCCCTGTGTGCATGAGGCCTAAAGCCTCATACATGCGATTGGATTTTCCGCAGACAAAACCCCGGACTTTTGTCCGAAGGCGTGTGCCTGGATTTTGTCTTGCATACAAACGGCAAGGAAGTGTCGGCCAACAAACACGAACGTAGTGACATACTACGTGTTTTTTTCAGCTCTTTAGCGCCACCCTTTGGGCTCCTGCTAATTTGGTGTTAGTAGAAGTTTGGTGAGTGTTGATTTGCGCTTTGCATTTAGTGCTTTTCATTTCGCGCTTTTCATTTCATGCTTTTCAATTCGTTTCTGAACGGCCGTTCGTCAACCAGACATGTTGCGGAATCTTAGAAGGTAACGTGTATTATTGGCGTTGGAGTTATTGCTTTGACCCAAGTCCAGTCCAGGAACAGGAGGAGGATTTCATGGACCAAAAATTGGTTGCTTTATTAATCGTGACCAATTATGTCATATGCCTTTGCTGCGGGAGCTCCAGGAGAATAATCCGGATGATTTTCAGAATTATCTCCAGATGACGGACCCCTGCTTTCACCAACTCTTGGCATTGTTGATCCCCTATATTAAGAAGCAAGAAACATGCATGAGGCTTTTATTTTATTTTTTGGTTGAATAATAATGATTTGATTTGTTATACTTTCTATATTTTGGGATGCATAGAATGCACTTTTTGGTTAAGTTCTATTGGCAGATAGCATGTCTAATTTTATTTGTTTTCTTTTTTTAATGCACAATAAAAAAATTGTGGAGAATAATATTTGGCTATGTGTTTTACTTCAAATGACAGTTGGGGAGTAGGCAGTTACATTTAAAAAAATACAATGTAAAATTGACAAGGGACACCAACATGGTTGTTACTTTGATCTTAAAAACTATGGGATAATGGTGTTGTGGTAACTTGCCCAAAAAAAAAAAAAAAAAGCATAATAATATTATTCTTGATATCACTAGAAAAAAAAAAGCCTTTGAAAATTTGTTTGCAATAACTCCATCAGTATCACCAGCAAAGCAGCTTCATTATTATCCCATTAAAGAAGAAGAGAAATGTGCGCTGCATTTCAAGATTTCATAATTTGCCACGTCACGAATGTTAATTCTCCATTACGAATGCTAGTTTACAAGACCGACCGCTTCTGGCTCGTCCTTGCTTCCGAGCATGCGTGTTTGTACTTTGAACTTTTGTCCAACGGACTTGTGTACACACGCTCGGAGAATCCGACAACAGACAT
Organism: Lithobates septentrionalis; assembly: GCA_037952835.1. NCBI lineage: Eukaryota > Metazoa > Chordata > Amphibia > Anura > Ranidae > Lithobates > Lithobates septentrionalis. Next base: position 209,003 of record JBBDGP010001020.1, read on the forward strand.
TTGTCCGCGGAAAATTTTAAAACCTGCTATCCAACATTTGTCAGTGGAAAATTCGACAACAATTGTCCGATGGAGCGTACAAACAGTCGGATTTTCCACCAACAGCCTGTCATCACACAATTCCCGTTGGAAAATCCGATCGTGTGTACGAGGCTTAACTCTAAAAAAAAAAAAAAAGTGGTGCAGAAACATATGATTAATGAGTTTGGTAAAGACTATAAACATCAGCATCGGGGTTTAGTTTGCTTTGTGTTAGGCAGCCAGAAGATGTGGCACTTCATATAGGTTGGGCTGGACATTGGTTCTTTGTTAGAACATACAGCACAGCCAATAACGGGGAGAGTAATAAGAGACGTTTGAGAGCTATTTAATCGGTTTGGTTGGGAATGTGTGGCGGCCTAAAGAAGGAAGGAATGGAGCCTTAATTTGCCAGATTCAGCTGATCACAGATGGGGGTAAAGGGCCAATCACAGTGGCCCTTTACCACGTGATCAGCTGTATCCAACGACAGCTGATCATCGAAGTAAACACAAGCTGGTTTTTTGGCTTTTATTTCCTCACACTAACAGCGTGAGGAGAGAAGAGAGCCAATAACCAGCTTGTGGTAAAGGGACATCGGCACTGATAATTAAAGCGGGATTCCGTCCTAAAAAAAAAAAAAAAAAAATTAAAGTCAGCAGCTACTACCACTGTAGCTGCTGACTTTAAATAAGTACTTACCTGTCCTGGGTGCCCGCGATGTCGGCCGCCTGAGGCCGACCCGTCCCTCGGCTCTCGGGTCCCGGCACTGCCATCCTAGGAAAGGAAAACAGGCAGTGGAGCCTTGCGGCTTAACTGCCAGTTTCCTACTGCGCATGCGCGAGCGGCGCGGCGCTCTGTTCTGTGAATGGCCCTGTGGTGTTCTGGGAACACACACAGTTCCCAGAAGACAACGGGGCCGCTCACCGAGGAGAAGAACTCACCGCGGAATAGGAAGAGGCAGATTAGGAAGACTGCCTAGCAACAAGGGTTTAGGTAAGTTTAAATTTATTTTTTTTTCAAATTTTTTTATTTATTTATTTTTTTAGGATTTTTGGTGATTTTTTTTTTTTCAGGGTGGCCCTCCACTTAAAGGGACTGGTTATCAGTGCCGTCCCAACAGTGCCCACCAGTGCTGCCAATCAGTGCTCATTAGTGCTGCCAAGCAGTGCCCATAAGTGCCTCCTATCAGTGCTGCCTATCAGTGCTGCCTATCAGTGCCCCTCAGTGCTGTCTACCAATGCCTATCAGTGCCGCCTCATCAGTGCCACCTCACAAGTGCCCATCAGTGCCACCTCATCAGTGCCTATCGGTGCCCAACAGTGCCACCTATCATTAAAAAATACCTTTTTATTCTGCTTTGTTGTAAGTTCCCATTTTGCTTGTGGTCATGTGAAGCCCACAAGCACCGTCTTGAATGACCAGCTTGCACCGCCCGTTCTCGCGCATGCACAATAGGAAATGATCGCAGCGCTGGAAACTTATGACGTTGCCATCACAACGGGTGGCGGCGTCGGAAGTGCCCGCCCCGTTGTGACGGCAAACCTAGCGGCGGCCAGCCACACTGACTCCTGGGAAATAAGACACATCGCTCCCAGGAGACAGTGCGCCGCTGGATATGACGGACATATCCGCGGGTGGCAGAGGCCGGAAACTAGATAGAAATCACTGCTATCTGGGTAAGCTCTCATTGAAAAAAAATCCATTGCTTGATCTATATGCTGCAATAATGATTTTAAGAAATAGTTCTAAAAGGTGGGTGGAACTCTGCTTTAAGCTTTAAAGATCTTGCTTCCTCAGACTTTCATCTACTGTGTGTGGACACCCCCATACCTAAGTCCTCTATAGGGTGCTGGCTGCCCAGGTAGCTGGTCCCCATGGTGCTGACAAGACTTAGCTGTGGTATTTGCTCAGTTGATTTGAAGGTTGTAGGCACTCAGTGTGACCCGGGAACACAATGACATTAATGAATAATAATAGGAGCCATTGTTTAACAATTTACTGGCTCTTGTAATAAATTAGACACAAATGACAGTATTAATGCCAATACTTCCAGCTTCTGCATAAAAAATTGAAGGAAAGGTTATAACTGAAACTCCTTATCAGGTGTAAATCCAAACACCATTACATTTAATTTGCTAAAGCATTTCACGTCACTGACAACTGCCATATTTTTGTTTTAGAAAATTATGTTTTCCATTTTTATCACTGTGGCCAGTGGGAGTAGAAAATGCCCCAGTGTCACTGGGTGTAAACAGTGCCGCAGGCTTGGTGGTCAATGAGAGTTTAAAAAAAAAAAAACATTACGCCTGTGGTCAGTAGGAGGAATAGTGCCCCATCATTGGTGTCGGTGGTTGGAATAGTCCCTCATCATTGGTGTCAGTAGGAGGAATAGTCCCCCATCATTGGCGTCAGTGGAAGGAATAGTCCCCCATCATTGGCGTCAGTGGGAGGAATAGTCCCCCATCATTGGTGTCAGTGGAAGGAATAGTGTCCCATTGTTGGTGTCATTGGGAGGAATAGTGTCCCATCATTGGTGTCAGTGGAAGGAATAGTGTCCCATTGTTGGTGTCATTGGGAGGAATAGTGCCTCACCCATCATTGGAGCACAGGTGTGTCAGGAGGAAGGTGTCTCTGAAGCTCCTCCAGGTGATCCGTGTGAGAGGGGAGTGGTGGTGAAATCTCTCCCAGCTCTCCTGGCCCCTTTCTGGGGAAGCCATGGAGGCCAGTGGGGCCTCTCCTGCTGGAAGCTCGCAGCCATCTCCTGGGCCATCCGGTGACATGCCTGCCCCTGTACAAGCTGATCTCTCTGCCCCTGGTGAGAAGAAAGGTTCCGGGGCCATTCGGGAGCGAGTGGTGGCCGGGATTAAGGTCCTGAATAGGGAGAGAGACAAGCTGTACAAGCTCAGAGCAGAGCTGAAGGCAGCGTGAGGGCTTGCACAGCCAGAAACGAGGATCCATGGATTCAGAGATCAAACTGGCCAAAGTCCGGGTGGAACACCCGGAGACCATTGTGGCCATGATGGAAGGAAGAGATGGGCCCTTCAAGGAGAAGTTTAGCAATGAGCAAAGGTTTGGAAGGATGGCAAAGGTGGAGGAGGAGACCCCCAGTTCTGACCCCCTGCCCCCTTAGGGAGAGGTAAGCAGCCCCATGCCTTCCCAGGACTCAGGAGGCTTGCTCAGGGCCATCCAGGAAATGGAGTCTCCTATGCGGGGGGATCAACTGGCGTTTGATGAGGACATTACTGATAATGTGCCTGATAATGTCAAGTGCCAAGCAGGGGATGAAACTGTTTTTGTGCCATCTAACACCATGAGCAATGTTGAAAGTGTGCCCAGTGACAATCAAGTTTCTAATGCTATGTGTAGCAATGTTTTACCTGCTAATGCTGCAGCGCAGCAAGAGCTGCATTTAAAAAATGACATTTCTGAAAAGGAACAACAGGTGTCAGCAGAGAGCCTATTAACCCTCTTTTGGCTGAGTCTAAAGCTGTTTGCCCCACAGCTGCTGGAGACTCTACAGTGCAGCATCAGGAGACAGCTGGTATTGCAGCAACTTTGACTATTCCTGATGGGAAATTGAATGTGTGTGTGACTGATAGCAATTGTGCAAGTGTGATGGACAATCATCCCAGCTCAGTCCAAGCAAATAATAATAATAATAGTAATGTACAGACTACTGTGGCATCAGTGTGGGGCCTTGGCTCTGATAAACCTACATTTGCTCAGGTGGTACGCTGTGCTCCTGGTAGCTCCGCTCCCAAGCGGGTTTTCCCCCTGCAGCCTACCATTTTGGGCACCCTGGGATCTGATCTTGGGTCTCTAGCTTCTTGGGGAGGGGGTCCGAGAAGAAATGTGGTAATTCTCAAATGGGAAGGTGGTGCAATCCCTCCAGCACGGCGTGCGGTGGTGGATTTGATTTTGGAGGTGGGTTTTGGGGCAAACGACCTGTATGCTCTAATACATGTAGCTGGGACACGGGATTATACCATTAGTTTCACCAGGCCAGAGGGTCTTGACCTGTTCTGGGAGGGATATGAGGCTCGGTGCAGGTCAAGACCTGAATGGGAAGGTCTGGCCCCAGTTGCGGTTTCTCAGAGGTCAACGGTGAAAAAGATAACCATCATACTCGCCAATGAGAGTGTCCCTGCTCGGGATCTAGAGGTCTGGTTAAGGAACTATGGGGAGGTTTTGACTAAGCCCAGCAAAATCCTTGATGAGCGTAACATCTGGACTGGGGGTTGGTCGGTTACAGTCAGGTTGGCCAGGGATGGGAATGTTGTCCGTCACCTGCCCTCCTCAGCTTTTATAGGGAGGGATAGGATGACTATTTTCTACCCTGATCAGCCGAAGCTGTGTCACCGCTGTGGAGAAAAGGGGCATTTGAGCTCCTCCTGTTCAGCCTTGATATGTTCAGTGTGTCGGGGTCAGGGTCATATGGCCAAGGACTGCCCTGAGATGATCAGGTGCAGCCTGTGCCTGCGCCTTGGCCACCCCTACAGCAGATGTCCTGAAGCCTGGCACAATATGGAGAAGGAGGTAATAGATGACTTGTCGAGGCTGGACGGGATGGAGGGTGATGCCCCTGGTGTACCATCCACCTCTGCGGTGACTGACTCCCCTGGTCCTGCTTAGGATCCCTCTCCAGTTCCTTTGGCCACCCCTCCTGTGTCTGTAATTATTCCTTCTGTATCTGTCTCTGTGTCCCCCCAGCCTACTGTACCCTCTCCTCTTGTGTCAGAGCCTTCCAAGTCTGTGCCCCCCAAGTCAGTTACCCCCCAGGAGTCTACCCCTCCTAAGTAAGTCTGACTCAAAGGGAGCACCCCCCCCCCCCCCACCAGAAGTGGTAGTGTGTACTAAAAAGATCGCTTCTTCCTCTATAAAGTCTTGTGGAAAGACTTCAAAGAAAAAAGTAAGAGATGAGGGCATCTCTGAAGCTGACCTTCAGTACCTGGAGGAGAGAAGGAAGGTTGGGAAGCGGAAGAAGCAGGTGGTGAGGACGGAACAGGCTCCAGTGCTTGTCTCGAACCGTTATAGGTCCTCTAATTGGGATATTTCTTCATCTGGAGCTTCTTCGGAGCGAAGTTCTGATTCCGAAATGGAGTTTGAGGCGGCCTCAAGAAAGAGAGAGGCTTCTGGTGATGAGCAGCAGAGGGGAGCTAAGAAGCAATCCACCCAATAACCCAAATGGCGGTTCCCCCTCCGTTAAAAGTGGTGACAATAAATGTCGCCAGCATTAAGTCAGTAAGAGCTCGTTCTATGGCCTTCTTTTTGTTCAGCCAATTAGATGCTGAAATTTTATTTTTGCAAGAGACTAGGCTCACCTCCTTGGCAGATATTCATATGGCCAAGAGAGAGTGGAGGTATGGTCCATCTTACTGGTCTCTTGCGGCCGAGCCTTACGGCGATGTGGCGGTGTTGTTTAAAACCGGCATGGTAACTGTCCGGCGGGTTATTGAGGTGGAGATTGGGAGATGTATGGTCTTAGACGTCCTTGTGGGAGGGCAGGACCTGCGCCTAATTAATATTTATGGACCGCACACAAAGTGGGACAGGAAGTGCCTTTTTACAAGGATCAAGCCATTTCTTTTTACATCCCGGCAAGTGGTCTTTGGAGGTGACTTTAATACAGTAACTAGGCCCAAGGACAGGAAGGACTTCAAGGACAGGCTGGGATATGATAGCGTTTTTTTAAATAGTATGGTTAGGGATGCTGGTCTTGTGGATGTGCACATTAAGCACCTCCCGGATGACACTGGGTTCACCTTTCATCGAAGTAGTAGTCAGAGTAGGATCTGGTTCAAGGGCCACAGTTTGGAGACCAATGCACTATAGCAATGCCTGTAGAATGTTGGACCATTCTTCCCGAAGTGCATTTGTGGGGTCAGGCACTGATGTTGGGGCAAGAAGGTCTGGCTCAGTCTCCGCTTTAATTCATCCCAAAGGTATTCTATCGGGTTGAGGTCAGGACTCTGTGCAGGCCAGTCAAGTTCCTCCACCCCAAACTCAATCATCCATGTCTTTATGGACCTTGCTTTGTGCACTGGTCCAAATAATGTAGTAGAGGGGGGATTATGGTGTGTGGTTGCCTTTCGGGGGTTGGGCTTGGCCCCTTAGTTCCAGTGAAGGGAACTCTTAAGGCGTCAGTATAACAAGATATTTTGGACTATTTCATGCTCCCAACTTTGTGGAAACAGTTTGGGGATGGCCCCTTCCTGTTCCAACATGACTGCTCACCAGCGCACAAAGCAAGGTCCATAAAGACATGGATGAGCGAGTTTGGGGTGGAGGAACTTGACTGGTCTGCACAGAGTCCTGACCTCAATCCAATAGAATACCTTTAGGATGAATTAGAGACTGCGTGGAGACTGCGAATCAGGCCTTATCGCATCAACAACATCAGCGCCTTACCTCACAAATGCGCTTCTGGAAGAATGGTCATCTTTCCATAGACACACTCCTAAACCTTGTGGACAGCCTTCCCAGAAGAGTTGAAGCTGTTATAGGTGAAAAGGGAGGGCCAACTCAATATTGAACCATACGGACTAAGACTGGGATGCCATTACAGTTCATGTGCGTGTTATGGCAGGTGTCCCAATACTTGTGGTATTATAGTGTATGTGGCAGTATGGAATGAGGCCGTCCCCTGTGCTGCCACATATTTGCGTATTGTCAGCAGAAAGTGGTTAAAATATATATAAAACCAGTCACTACAATATATAAGTTTTATCATATTAATGTTGTTTCAGAATTCTGGGGCTTTTTACTAAAATAGTACCTGATGATCCTGCAATGAATGCCCTTGTTGAGGCACGTCTTGTGATAGGGTGACAACATTGTGTCCCTATCTCCCAAATGTGTTCCTGCGTTGTCACCCGGTCAATGGAAAACTACAAGTTGCTGTTTCAACAAACATTAACCAGGCACATTCCACAAATGCCCTAAGAAATGCCACGCAGCCATCACAAGTGTCTGCAAAGAGACTGCAGGAGATCAACAGCACCAAGTTATATAACAAAGGATGGAAAATAAGGAAAAACAGTTTTTTTTTAAGAATTTAAAAAAGTGCCAGCTGGTTATGATCCATAGTGCTTTAGCAAAGTAAATATTTCAATTAGGGTTTAAATCTACTTTATTGCCATTGCAGGCCGCGGGGAGTTTTGATCAGATGACAGACAATTGTTTTTCCTGTAACAATAGAAGTGAAGTGTGCAAAATATTATTGGTTCCCCAATTATAATAGAACGGAGGGATGGTGAGGAGGGCAGGGGCAGAAGGATATATATTGGACCACAGGGAGTAACATTAGCAAATCCGGCCAGGAAGATAGACGGAAGGAGAGCGAAGGACGCGGTGGAGAATAATGGGAAAGTCATTGAGGGTGAAGGTGTCAGGTCTGTTTGAGCACTACCTACCTGCTCTGTGCCTCTTCTACCTGTCTGCACTCCCCGGAGTGTCATCCACACAGCCAACAATGTAAGTGAATACCGGCCTGATTCCACTTCTAGGATATGTAGGGGAGATGTGCTTTATGATTTAAATGGAGTGCGGGGGTCAACTTTCTTGATCTGGGGGGCTTTAAGTGTGGCCCCCGACATCACCAAAGGGCTGCACATAAAATTCTGTGAATTTTCGGTGTCAGAGACAGCAGTCACACAGTAGGATGTAGTCAAAGACTATGGATATGATAGAGGAGATGGTCGGAAACTGCAGACATGATAGATGGAGATGGTCAGGGACTGCAAACATGATACAAGAGATGGTCAGAGACTGCAGATATGATACAGGAGATGGACAGAGACTGCAGACATGATCCAGGAGATGGTCAGAGACTGCAGACATGATACAGGAGATGGTCAGAGACTGCAGACATGATACAGGAGATGGTCAGAGACTGCAGACATGATACAGGAGATGGTCAGAGACTGCAGACATGATACAGGAGATGGTCAGAGACTGCAGACATGATAAGAGACGGTCAGAGATTGCAGACATGATACAGGAGATGGTCAGAGACTGTGGACACAATACAGGAGATGGTCAGAGACTGTGGACATAATACAGGAGATGGTCAGAGACTGCAGACATGATAAGAGATGGTCAGAGATTGCAGACATGATACAGGAGATGGTCAGAGACTGTGGACATAATACAGGAGATGGTCAGAGACTGTGGACATGATACAGGAGATGGTCAGAGACTGCAGACATGATACTATAGATGCAGCTGGATGCAACATTGTCCCCCTGCTGGCTCTAACACTGAGAACAGAGCAATCAAACATTGCTGATTGCTCGGTTCTCAGAACTCCGTGAGCAGAGAGCTGGTGACTGTCAGTCAGCACCTCTCTGCTCTGCCCCCCCGCGCTCACTGGACCATATAGTTGCTATCCTTTCTGAGCCTAAAACGGCTCGGTGACTTCAGCCAGCAGCAAGCATCTAAAAGAAAAAAACTGCACTCCTGTGATCCACCAATGAGCTTTGGCTGTACTTCTCCTTTAAGCTCTGTCTCCTCAGGGGGCATGTTGGACCTCTGTAGAGAGACTACTGCTTCCACACAGCAAGCAATGGTTCTTCTCTGCAGCATGATGAAAGGGGACAGACTTTTCTGGATGTGGATGCTTTATAAGAACAACTGAAAACCTTTTTTCTGTTTTTTGCAACTGGCATGTATTTTGCTGTTATAGAGCTCAGTTGGGCTATAAGGAATTGTTTTATATATATATCACAAGTCCAGCTTGCTTTGATGTGTTTTTTTCATATTAGCCTTAAAATCAATAAAGAAGTGTCCTTCGCGCTTGTCGGATGATAGTGAAAAATAAGATGAAAAATAAGATGCAAGCTCATAAATATTAAATTAAATATGTAAAAGAAGTCACACACATATAAAGACTATATTGCAGCGAAATGTGAATGCTCACAGCAATCCTAATATTGTAAAATAAGAAGAAAAATTTTGCGCAATATTCAAGAGGATAATGTGAAATAAATAAGTTTAAATAATGTGCATCATGTGTAAACACCATATAAATCTATAAATAATAATAAAATATTTGATGTGTCATAAATAGCATTCACTATAGGGACCAAATTGTCTCTTATAGACCATGGATGCTAAAACTCATAATATCTAGACAGGACTATATAAAGTGCAAAGTCATGCAATAAATTGAATAATGTGACACTACCGCAATAAGTGAAATGAGAAATAAACTAAAATAAATTAAATGAATACACGTTAGTGCTAGGGGCACAGTGTAAAAGATTTAAAAGTGATATAGTCCATAAAAGTTAATAAAAATGGAAAAATGGAAAAAAGGAGAGTCTCTTAAATGTGGGATTAGGTGGATTAGAGATCCTCTGATCAGTAACTGGCTGGTGTTGAAATGTAGTGTGACCTATTGACTCTCCTGGTAGTGTCTTCTGAATGTGGTCTCACAGAATTCTCACCTTCAAGCTGTGGTATAAAGGCATTGAGGGTTATAGATAGCGCTGTACCAGTAATTGCAACATCCTATCAGTGAGGTCCATGGATCTTTCCCTTGTATTCCTCCATCGCTATTTCCTATATAACTCCGATGTTGCCACCCCGGCAACATGTGTTCGGGTTTAAAGGGATGAGGTGGCAACTCTACACACAAGTATCCTATTTAAGAGTCCATACAGTGGTGTGTACTTGAGGAGCAACAGGTGGTCGGCCACAAGTTTACTATACCCAGTTGTTTTCCCCGGCCACCGGGGTGGCAACATCGGAGTTATATAGGAAATAGCGATGGAGGAATACAAGGGAAAGATCCATGGACCTCACTGATAGCGCTGTACCAGTAATTGCAACATCCTATCTACAACCCTCAATGCCTTTATACCACAGCTTGAAGGTGAGAGTTCTGTGAGACCACATTCAGAAGACACTACCAGGAGAGTCAATAGGTCATCACACTACATTTCAACACCAGCCAGTTACTGATCAGAGGATCTCTCATCCACCTAATCCCACATTTAAGAGACTCTCCTTTTTTCCGTTTTTCAATTTTTTCATTTTTATTAACTTTTATGGACTATATCACTTTTAAATCTTTTACACTGTGCTACTAGCACTAACATGTATTCATTTCATTTATTTTAGTTTATTTCTCATTTCATTTATTGCGGTATTGTCACATTATTCAATTTATTGCACGACTTTGCACTTTATATAGTCCTGTCTAGATATTATGAGTTTTAGCATCCATGGTCTATAAGAGACAATTTGGTCCCTATAGTGAATGCTGTTTATGACACATCAAATATTTTATTATTATTTATAGATTTATATGGTGTTTACACATGATGCACATTATTTAAACGTATTTATTTCACATTATCCTCTTGAATATTGCGTAAAATTTTTCTTCTTATTTTTCATATTAGCCTATTTATAAAAATGTAAGATTAATGATCTGGATTTGCCTAAGCCCAGCTGTAACAGGTGATCTTCAAGGTGGAAGAACACGGATAGTGATGAAACGGCTCATCATACGGTTACGATTATGCGGAACAAAATCTTTACAAACATTACAACAACCACAACGCCTGGTAAACGTACAGATAACACTTATGTAAAATACTGTACTTCATTTATGTTGTCAGTAGATAACAGTTTCGACATAGCCCTCATTAGATAATTAGAAAACGTTTAATAACTACTTCTTTTTATTCATGTACAGTTATAATAGTAATAGTTTGGGAGTGATTGAAACTGGGGTGAACAGAATATATATATATATATATTTTTATTTTTTTTGGGGGGGGGGGTGGGATCATCGATCCTTCAGTTGATTTTTCTGCTCTTATGTGACTTTCCTGAAATACAGTCCAAAATTAAACCAACTACAGTGCCTTGAAAAAGTAGTCATACCCCTTGACATTTTCCACATTTTGTCATGGTACAACGAAAAACATAAATATATTTTGTTTGGATTTTATATTATAGATCAACACAAAGTGGCACATAATTGGGAAGTGGAAGGAAAATGGTTTTCAACATTTTTTTACAAATATCTGAAAAGTGTTGCGTGCATTTGTATTCAGCGATTTTACCGCAATTTACCGCGATTTTACAGCGATTTGGGAGCAGTACTACTTTGTACGACTTTGCCACATTTTTGGCATTAACAAATGAAAACATACAGTAGTTGGTATGAATCATAAGGGGGAACTCCACGCCAAGTTTTAAATAAAAAAACTGGCGTGGGTTCCCCCCCAGGGGCATACCAGGCCCTTAGGTCTGGTATGGATTGTAAGGGGAATCCCCTACGACGAAAAATCGGCGTGGGGGTCCCCCCAAAATCCATACCAGACCCTTATCCGAGCACGCAGGCCGGCCGGTCAGGAATGGGGGTGGGGACGAGTGAGCGCCCCCCCCCCCCTCCTGGACCGTACCGGGCCGCAGGCCCTCAACATGGGGGGTGGATGCTTTGGGGCATGGGGGGGCGCCCTGCGGCCCCCCCACCCCAAAGCACCTTGTCCCCATGTTGATGAGGACAAGGGCCTCTTCCCGACAACCCTGGTCGTTGGTTGTCGGGGTCTGCGGGCGGGGGGCTTATCGGAATCTGGGAGCCCCCTTTAATAAGGGAGCCCCCAGATCTCGGCCCCCCACCCTATGTGAATGAGTATGGGGTACATGGTACCCCTACCCATGCACCTAGGGAAAAAAGCATCAATAAAAAACATAGTACACAGGTTTTAAAGTAATTTATTAGGCAGCTCCGGGGTCTTCTTCCGACTTTGGGGGTCTCTCCAGCGTCTTCTCCCGATGTCCACATCTTCTGCCGGCTCCACCGCTATCTTCTGCCGCTCTTTTGCGAGCGGTGATCCGGACTTTTGGATCGTCTTCTTCCCTCTTCTCTTCCAGAGATGTTGACACGATGCTCTCTCCAGCTGCAATGGTCTCTGAACGCTCCGCAACGGACTTATATAGGCGGTGACCCCGCCCCCTTATGCCGTCACAGTCCCTGGGCATGCTGGGACTGTGACGTTTTAGGAGGCGTGGTCACCGGGTGATGACCACGCCCCCTTATGACGGCACAGTCCCAGCATGCCCCAGGACAGTGACCTCATAAGGGGGCAGGGTCACCGCCTATATAAGTCCATTGCGGAGCATTCAGAGACCATTCCAGCTGGAGAGAGCGTCGTGTCAACATCTCTGGAAGAAAAGAAGAAGGCAGAAGGCAGAAGTCCGGACCACCGCTAGCAATTGAGCTGCAGAAGATAGTGGAGGAGCCAGCAGAAGATCAGGACACCAGGAGGAGACGCCGGAGAGACCCCCGAAGTCCGAAGAGGACCCCGGAGCTGCCTAATAAATTATTTTAAAAACCTGTGCAGTGTGTTTTTTATTGACTTTTTTCCCTAGGTGAATGGGTAGGGGTACCATGTACCCCATACACATTCACATAGGGTGGGGGGCTGGGATCTGGGGGCTCCCTTATTAAAGGGGGCTCCCGGATTCCGATAAGCCCCCCGCCCGCAGACCCCGACAACCAACGGCCAGGGTTTTCGGGAAGAGGCCCTTGTCCTCATCAACATGGGGACAAGGTGCTTTGGGGTGGGGGGGCCCAGCAGGGTGCCCCCCATGCCCTAAAGCACCCACCCCCCATGTTGAGGGCATGCGGCCTGGGATGGTCCAGGAGGGGGGGGCGCTCGCTCGTCCCCACCCCCATTCCTGACCGGCCGGGCTGCGTGCTCGGATAAGGGTCTGGTATGGATTTTGGGGGGACCCCACGCCGATTTTTCGGCATAGGGGGTTCCCCTTAGATCCATACCAGACCTAAGGGCCTGGTATGCCCCTGGGGGGGAACCCACGCCGTTTTTTTCATTTAAAACTTGGCGCAGCGTTCCCCCTCAGGATTCATACCAGACAGCTGTCAGCACTGCCTGTCGCTCATCGCGAAAGGAAAAAAGTTTTCCTTTCCCGATCAGTGAGCCAGGCTTGTGCTTACAAAGTCGTGCTGAAATCGTGTCTATATTATTCAGGCACGATTTGCATGCTACTTCAGGGTTTAACATTGAGGTCTATGGAGTACAACTCGCATAGAAGTTGGACCAAAGTAGTGCAGGGACTACTTTCAAGTCGGCACGACTTAAAGCGCGGGTTCACCCACACCGCCAAAAAAAAAAATTATTAAAAGCCAGCAGCTACAAATACTGCAGCTGCTGACTTTTAATACATGGCCACTTACCTGTCCCAGGGTCCAGTGCTGTCGGCAGGGGACGCCGAGAACCCTCTCGGTTCTCGGCAGCTGCCGCCGCCATCCTAGGTGAGGGAATCAGGAAGTGAAGCGTTGCGGCTTCACTTCCCGGTTCCCTACTGCGCATGCGCGAGTCGCGCTGCGCATCCCTAGTGGTCCCCGCTCTCTCCTGGGAGCTGTGTGTTCCCAGCAGACAGCGCGGTCGAGACGGGAAGAGGCATAGACTCCCATGGGAGTCTATGCCGGAAGTGGGTGCAAATACCTGTCTTAGACAGGTATCTGCACCTCCCTCCCCCCTGAAAGGTGCCAAATGTGACACCGGAGGGGGGGAGGGTTCCGAAAAGCGGAAGTTCCATTTTTGTGTGGAACTCCGCTTTAAAGTCGTGCCAATATGAATGGTAGTCATTGCAAATCATGGAGAATGACTTGTCATACGATTTTGCAGTACAAAATCGTGGGACAAGTCGTATAAGTGTGAAAGGGGCCTTACTCTGATATCCCTAACTGAAATCTAGTGGAACCAATTGCCTTCAGAAGTCACATAATTAGTAAAAAGAGTCCACCTGTGTGTATAAATACAATTGTTCTGTGAAACCCTCAGAGGTTTGTTAGAGAACCTTGGTGAACGAACAGCATCATGAAGACCAAGGAACACATCAGACAGGTCAGGGGTAAAGTTGTGGAGAAGTTTAAAGCAGGGTTAGGTTATAAAAAGTATGCCAAGCTTTGAACACCATCCAAAAATGGAAAGAGCATGGCACAACTGCAAACCTACCAAGACATGGCCATCCACCTAAACTGACAGACCGGACAAGGAGAGCATTAATCAGAGAACCAGCCAAGAGGCCCATGGTAACTTTGGAGGAGCTGCAGAGATCCACAGCTCGGGTGGGAGAATCTGTCCACAGGACAACTATTAGTTCTGCACTCCACAAATCTGGCCTTTATGGAAGAGTGGCAAGAAGAAAGCCATTGTTGAAAGAAAGGCATAAAAAAGTCCCGTTTGCAGTCTGCGAGAAGCCATCTGGGGGACACAGCAAATATGTGGAAGAAGGTGCTCTGGTCAGATTAGACCAAAATTGAACCTTTTTGGCCTAAAAGGAAAACGCTATGTGTGGCGGAAAACTAATACTGCACATCACCCTGAACACACCATCCCCACCGTGATCTTGTTGTGGGGATGCTTTTCTTCATCAGGGAAAGGAAGATGGTCAGAGTTGATGGGAAGATGGACGGAGCCAAATACAGGGCAATCTCAGAAGAAAACCTGTTATGCCGCGTACACACGAGCGGAATTTCCGCAAACTTTTGTGTGACCGTGTGTATGCAAGCCAAGCTTGAGCGGAATTCCGTCGGAAAAACCATCCAAGATTTTTTCGACGGAATTCCGCTCAAGCTTGGCTTGCATACACAGGGTCACACAAAAGTTCGCTGAACTTTCGACCGTCAAGAACGCGGTGACGTACAACACTATGACGAGCCGAGAAAATGAAGTTCATGCGTTGAATTGTTTCCGAGCATGCATAGGAATTTTGCGCGTCAGAATTGGTACAGACGATTGGACTTTCCGTTCGGAACTTTTTTTGACCGAAAAATTGAGAACATGCTCTCAATCTTTTGCTGGCTGGTATTCCGCCAGCAAAAGTCTGATGGATCATACACACGGTATTTTCCAACCAAAAGCTTTTATCGGTCTTTTGCTGGCCGAATTTCCGATCGTGTGTACGGGGCATCAGTCTGCAAAAGACTTGAGACTGGGGTGGAGGTTCACCTTCTAGCAGGACAATGACCCTAAACATACAGTCAGAGCTACAATGGAATGGTTTATATTCATGGGTTAGAATGGCCCAGTCCAAGTCCAGACCTAAATCCAATGAGGAATCTGTGGCAAGACTTGAAAATTGCTGTTCACAGACACTTTCCATCCAATCTGACAGAGCTTGAGCTATTTTGCAAAAAGGAATGGGAAAAAATGTCACTCTCTAGATGTGCTAAGCTAGTAGAGACATACCCAAAAAGACTTGCAGCTGTAATTGCAGTGAAAGGTGGTTCTACAAAGCACTGACTCAGGGGGGCTGAATACAAATACACGCCACACTTTTCACATATTTATTTGTAAAAAATGTTGAAAACTTTTTATCATTTTCTTTCCACTTCACAATTATGTGCCACTTTGTGTTGGTCTATTACATAAAATCCCAATAAAATACATTTACGTTTATGGTTGTAACATGACAAAATGTGGAAAATTTCAAGGGGTGTGAATACTTTTTTCAAGGCACTGTATGTGCTTTCTCCCTGGTGAATAAATCCAGTGCTCCATCACCTTCAAAACTATAGGATTGTAGGCAGGTGTAGTTCATCCTCGCTGCACAGATGGCGCTGTTACTGCAGCCGCCATGCAGAGAGGAGGGAAGAAAGAGGAACTTTTGTTCCTCTGAGTCCTCTGTAGGCATCATCGGAGGAGCAGCCATCTGATCAGATGCTGTTGCACTGGAAGACCTCTGCGGCTATCTTTAGTGAAGGCAGTGCTAATAAATAGCACTGTCCCGCTGCAGTTGGTGTGCATTTGCAAAGTGGCTAGGTCAGGGAGAAGAAACCTGCTGGCGAGGGACAGTGTGTCTAGCATAGGGAAAGGTTCTGGTGGAGGAGGGATAGAGCAATGTCTATGTCTTAGTTTCCAACTAGGATCTCTTTTTGCCTCTTGGGTGCCCTTGCTGTCTCACCGCCTATCATCCACCTCCTTCTTCAGATGCTGTTAGGTATTGCAAGCCTTCTAATGTGCCTTCTACAGTATTTAGACTGTGTTCTCTGTAAGATTCTGCTATACTTGGTTCATCCGCGATATTTAGGCCCTGTTGCACCTTGTTGAAACTTTGTGCTAATACATTGTGCGCCGGTACTTGGCCTCCATGCACATTTACTCCACTTTGGGTGCCAAACATCTGGCCCTCTTACAGGCTGCTTACCAAATGTTTAGACCCCTAAAACTAAGAGGTCTAATAGTGCTCGTGTAATATTCACAGATATCCACATGCCCTGGCAGCAATGATCGGTTTCTCCCATCCAGTAATTCATTGAGAATGCACCCAATAATATCACGCATGTAAGGAATAAAGATGGAACTCCATAGTGTAACCCATTAAACTGCATTATTATTGGATTAACATCTTCAAAGTTAAACACAAGCAAACAGATAAGCCACTACCAGTGGGCGTGATAATGTCACTGCTAGCTCTTCCCTGTGCGTTTCGCCATTTCTTGTTTTTTCAAGAAACAAGGGGCTCTTTGGACAGGCCAGGTGAAATGTACCTGGTGAAGATCGCAACAGTGCAGAGACCATGCCAGGCTCTGGGACCGCACTGAGGTTGGGTAGCGTGTGATGTCACATCCGGTAGAAGGGGCAGGCATTTCCAGTTGACCCGCGGCTTCTGGTTCTGGCCTCGGGATGCTGAAAGGGAGCCAGGCATGGGCTGGAGAGGGGCTGCAATTGCTGTGGAGAAAGGACAAGCTCCAGTGGCGGCACCAGAATAGCGGAAGGAAGGGACCAGACTGCTCCAGCTGAGGCCAGCTCCAGCCACGCTAAGGTAAGGGGAACCTTGGGTGGAGCTCCCCTTGCCAGAACCTTCCCCCCATTGGACTAGGGGGTAGGGAAAGAGTCCCTCCGGTGTCAGAGGGAAGTTCATGGGGCCCCTAGTGAGGCAAGCCCACGTGAAAAAGGCTGCGTACCTGCAGTTTACTGCAGGAGGGGGGTGTAAAGTAATTCTTTAATGCCTGTGGGGTTTTTTTGTCTTTTAGAACAAAACAGACAAACCCAGAACCCCTCATAGCTCCAAGAGGAGGTGCCCCTCCTGTAAGACTACACTTAGTGACTTCTGGGGAAAAACACTCTGTAGAGAATGTAGCGCTAAAATAATAAATAAACAATATTGTCAATATTATATATAATATAATTCAAAGATGGCTGGCGCGGTTTTTTTTCTACAGAGGGGAGGAGCCAAGGTCTCTCAGGTGGCTATCCTGAAAGACTCTGGGAAAGAACGTTACCAGTAAGTAACTTTGTTTTTTTATCATAGAGAAGATTTGACCTGAAATCTAAAAGTAGCTGGTGGGTGATTTAACTTTGCCAGATCTATGGAACACTGAAATATCCTAATTCAGATGGATCCTTTACTCTGTAACATCATCTTTGATTGTATTCTTTGTGCAACTGTAGTATATATTCACTGTCATTTTTTAAGTATGATTGAATGCCTCATTATATCATACTATTTCTAAAAATGTGATTTCCTCACTTCTTCCTCCTCCTTTTTTTTTTTTTTTTTGTCAAGTCTGAAGTCGAACAATTTTTCAATCAGTGTTTTTTCCTCCCCAACTTTCCTCATTACTTTTACTTTTTTTTTTTTTTAATATATTTTAGTATTTCATCACATATAAAACAGATACACAACATCACTACATCTCTATATTCCTGCATATGGACATGACACATAAGGTTGAACTAAAGCGGACATTCACTTAAAAGTGAATGTACCACTAATCCGCCTCCCCCCTGCCCCCAACATATTTTTGTGGGAGGGGAGAGGCGGATTGGTGGTAATCCATTTTTTTTTTTTTTTAATGTATGAATTTTTTGAAAATTTACATTTTTCTTTTCATTTGGGAGTGGGTACTTAGGAGGGGGGTGTAAAGAGAATTATATAAGCTTGGTTCATCCCAACCTCCTGAGACGCGTCACACTTCCCAGAAGGCTGCGGAACCAATCTGGCAGCACAGTAAATGACCCCCTGTGGTTATCATGCAGCAGGGCAGCTGTTTAGCACAGGACTCAGAAAACAGCAAGAATCTCTGTAGTAGAGGCTGCTACTGCAGCGATTCTCTGCTTCCACAGGGATTGGTCAGGTATGGTATATGTACTTACTCAAAACTGGACTATGCAAAATGAACCATATGTGGAATTCAGAGAAAAAAAAAACAATCTCCTCTGGGTGATCTAAGTACATTGCAGAGAATTTAACAAACTTTGTAGCAGATTCTTACCTTTTGTTGCTGTGAAGAATTAGTTGTTTATTTCATCAGACTGATTCTGAATAGGAGGGTCTGGTTTGTTATAATCACCTGGTACCCTGTCATTGTTCTAATGGGGAAAGCTGCAGGGTCTGCAACCCTATAGAATTATTCAACCTTTGGCGAGTATCTGCCAAAACTGAAATTCCTGTTGCAGAGGATGCCTAAAATCTGACTTGTATTTTAGCGCAGACTTCTAGGAAAATCGGTAAGCTGATCACACAAGCAGGAAATGACATTTTCTGGGTGGGGGGGGGGGGGGATTTGTACACCAAGCACATCTCCAGGTTGCCATATTGCATTGAATTTTACAGAAAATTACAGAGCTGCATACTGTATTTGAAAAGAATGGTCATTTTTAATAACGTTAAATTATAATATGTACACTATATTACCAAAAGTATTGGGACACCTGCCTTTACACGCACATGAACTTTGATGCCATCCCAGTCTTAAGCCGTAGGGTTCAATATTGAGTTGGCCCACCCTTTACAGCTATAACAGCTTCAACTCTTCTGGGAAGGCTGTCCACAAGGTTTAGGAGTGTGTCTATGGGAATGTTTGACCATTCTTCCAGAATCTATTCTAATTTATCCCAAAGGTGTTCTATAGAGTGGAGGTCAGTGAATTTCCTCCACCCCAAACTCGCTCATCCATGTGTTTATAGACCTTGCTTTGTGCACTGGTGTGCAGTCATGTTGGAACAGGAAGGGGCCATCTCCAAACTGTTCCTACAAAGTTGGGAGGATGAAATTGTCCAAAATGTCTTGGTATGCTGACGCTTTAAGGCTTCCCCTCACTGAAACTAAAGGGCCAAGCCCAACCCCTGAAAAACCACCCCACACCATAATCCCCCCTCCACCAAATGATTTGGACCAGTGTACAAAGCAAGGTCCATAAAGACATGCATGAGCCAGTTTGGGGCGGAGGAATCTGACTGGTCTGCACAGTCTTGACCTCAACCCGATAGAACGCCTTTGGGATGAATTAGAGCGGAGACTGTGAGCCAGACCTTCTCCTCCACATCAGTGCCTGACCTCACAAATGCACTTCTGGAAGAATGGTCAAACATTCCCATAGACACACTCCTAAACCTTGTGGACAGCCTTACCAGAAGAGTCAAAGCTGTTATAGCTGCATAGGTTGGACCAACTCAATATTGAACCCTACGGACTAAGACTGGGATGCCATTAAAATCCATGGGCGTGTAAAGGCAGGCGTCCCAATACTTTTGGTAATATAGTGTATATTGGGTATGCAACTGAGAGTATATTTATTCAAAGTGTTCTGCTTTAATACCAGATGTAAACGATGACAAGAAAGCTGCAGTCATCTGAATATTTTACAGATTATATTATTTGCTCTTATTTGTACATTTATGTCTTTCAGTAACCACATGGTCCTTCTCCCGGCCCTTTTGCACTACCCATCCATAGAAACGGCTTGCCTCGTGCTGGATGGTGCTGTTGGCAATCCCAGATATTCTATAACTGTGACCTTGGAGACTTCAGGAGAAACTGTCGTTTTATATCCTAAAGATGGGTGTTCCCAGCTGCCCATTTCTTGCTGCACGTTCAAGGTGAGTGCGTTGTTTCATTGTGGGCTAAGATGATGGAATATGTTTTGTAACTTTTCACTTCCTACCTTTAAAGCAGGGGTGTCCAAACTATGCCCCGTGGGCCACATCTGGCCCCCAGCTAGGGTCAGTGGCATATCTTCAATGTACGCTGATTGAG
Source organism: Lithobates septentrionalis (assembly GCA_037952835.1). Lineage (NCBI taxonomy): Eukaryota > Metazoa > Chordata > Amphibia > Anura > Ranidae > Lithobates > Lithobates septentrionalis. The sequence goes on from JBBDGP010001020.1 coordinate 229,049, forward strand.
CATTAAGGTCAGCAGAGGCTGCCTATGGTCTCCACTTCTGATAGGGACTGTATTGTAAGGGAGGACTGTGATGGGGACCCTGATGTAAAGGGTGACTCTGCTAGGGATCCTGATGTAAGGGGGATTCTGATGAGGACCCTGATATATTAGGGGGAACTCTGATGAGAACCCTGTAATAAGGGATGACTCTTCTAGGGACCCAGATGTAAAGGGATTTCTGATGGGGAACTCTGATTGGGGAACTCTGGGGAACTCTGATTGGGACCTTGTTGAAAAGGGTGACTGATATGGACCTTGATGTAAGGGGGATTCTGATGAGGACCCTAATGTAAAGGGTGACTGTGATATGGACCCCCTGGTAAGGGGTGACTGTGATAGGAACCCAAATGTAAGGGGTGACTCTTCTAGGAACCCAAATGTAAGGGCTGACTCTAATAGGGACCTTGATGTAAGGGGGATTGTGATGAAGACCCTGATGTAAGGGGGGCTGTAATGAGGACCCTGATGTAAGTGGTTACTCTGATGGGATCCCTGGTGTAAGGGTTGACTCTGATGGGGACCCTGATGTAAGGGGTGATTTTGATAGGGACCCTGATGTAAGAAATTACTCTGATGAGGACCCTGATGTAAGGAGTGACTCTAATGGGGACCTTGATGTAAGGGGTAACTTTAATAGGGACCTTGATGTAAGGGATGACCCTAATGGGGACCCTGATGTAAGGGGGCACGCTGATGGGGACCCTGATGTAAGGGGTGACTCTAATAGGGAACTTGATGTAAGGGGGGACTGTGATGAGAATCCTGATGTAAGGGGGTATTCTGATGGAGACCCTGATGTAAGAGTTTACTCTGATAGGGACCCTGATGTAAGGGGTGATTTTGATGAGGGCCCTGATATAAGGAGTGACTCTGATGAGGACCCTGATGTAAGGGGTAACTTTATTAGGGACCCTGCTGTAAGGGGTGACCCTAATAGGGGACCCAGATATAAGGGGTAACTTTATTAGGGACCCTGCTGTAAGGGGTGACCCTAATAGGGGACCCAGATATAAGGGGTAACTCTGATGGGGACCTTGATGTAAGGAGGACTGTGATGAGGACCCTGATATAAGGGACTCTGATGGGGACCCTGATGTAAGGGGTGACTTTAATAGGGACCCTGATGTAAGGGGTGACCCCAATGGGGACCCTGATGTAAGGGGTGACTCTGATAGGGGCCCTGATGTAAGGGGTGACCCTAATGGGGACCCTGATGTGAGGGGTGACTCTGATAGGGACCCTGATATAATGTGGGTTTTTGTTGGCCTGCAAATATTTGTAAAATATACAATGTGGCCATACTGAAAGCCTGATGAAACCCTGATGTAAGGGGGGCTGTGATGAGGACCCTAATTTAAGGGGGATTCTGATGGTGACCCTGCTGTAAGGGTTGACTCTGATGGGAACCCTGATGTAAGGGGTGATTTTGATAGGGACCCTGATGTAAGTAGTGACTCTAATGAGGACCCTGATGTAAGAAGTGACTCTAATGGGGACCCTGATGTAAGGGGTGACCCTAATGGGGGCTCTGATGTAAGGGGTGACTCTGATAGGGACCCTTATGCAAGGGGTGATTTTGATGGGGACCCTGATGTAAGGGGTGACTTTGATAGGGACCCTGAAGTAAGGGATGACTCTGATGGGGACCCCGATGTAACAGGGGACTCTGATAGGAACTCTGACGTAAGGGGAATTCTGATGACGACCCTGATGTAAGGGTGACTCTGATGGGGACCCTGATATAAGGGGGAGTCTAATGGAGTTTTTTTTGGCCTGCAAATGTTTGTAAAACATACAATGTGGCCTTTATACGGAAAGGATTGGAGACAGCTGCTTTAAAGGATACTACAGGTACTATTACAGCATATGAGATAAATCGATCCATGCTGCCGAAAGGGAACTGATTCTACATCCCCTGCACATAGGTGCCTCTCGCAGGACCTAAACCTGGCCTGATCTGAATATAAGCAATAAAATCCCCCCAAAAAATGCACCTCTCTGCTAGACTAAAGGTTTATTGCACAATCAGATGCTTTTAGAAACCATGAATCAGAAGTACAGTTAAATCACACTCGTTTAATAATAAAAGTAAATAGAACAAACGTAGTCAAAACATAGCCAAAGTTCGGTAACCAGAACAGATAGTCAGCCAACCCAGAAAGTCTGGGATCAGTGTAGTGGAACCACAAGCAGGATCTGGAGCCAGAAGGAATGTCAGCCAAGCAAGTCTTTAACAGGAACACAGGAACCTATGGGAGTCAACAATGGACTGTACTTCATAACTCATGGTTCTCAACTTGTACAGGGTGAGGACGTGGCACCGAGGTGGTAAAGCGGTCGCAGACCAAAGATTTTAATAAGCAGACATGAAATACATTTGAGATACGCATATTAGAAGGAAGGTCTAACGCATAAGCCACTGGGTTAATCCTGCGAAGAATACGGAAAGGCCCAATAAACCGAGGTGCGAACTTCAGAGAGGGAATATGAAGTTGGAGGTTGCAAGATGACCGCCAGACCCTGTCCACAACCTGGTAGGAAGGCGCAGTGAGGCGTCTGCGGTCAGCATGGAGTCTGTACCTATCATTAGCATGTCGCAAAGCCTCCTGGACTTGTCCCCAAGTGGAACGAAGACCACGGAGATGCTCCTCTGACGCAGGAATATTCTGCGGAACAAACGAATCAGACAACATGGAAGGTTGGAAACCATAATTCGCCATAAACAGGGACAATCTGGAAGCAGAATTCAAGGCACTGTTGTGAGTAAACTCCGCCCACGGTAATAGGTCTGACCAGTTGTTATGATGGTCAGAAATATAGAAATGTAGGAATTGCTCCAAGGACTGATCGGCTCGTTCTGCGGCCCCATTAGACTGCGGATTATACGCAGAGGAGAAAGCAAGCTGAATTCCCAACTGTGCACAAAAGGCTCGCCAGAACCGGGACACAAACTGACTACCCCTGTCCGAGACAATCACCTTGGGTAGCCCATGTAAGCGAAAGATCTCCTGAGCAAAAATGGAAGCCAGTTCCTTAGATGTAGGCAACTTCTTAAGTGGAATACAATGACACATCTTTGAGAACCGGTCAACCACCATATGGATAACTGTGTTGCCCTGGGAGTTGGGCAACTCCACAATGAAATCCATAGACAGGTGGGTCTAGGGCCTCTCCTCATTGGGCATGGGTTGTAGGAGGCCCACTGGAAGGGTTCGTGGAGTCTTACTCTGAGCACACATGGAACAGGCAGCTACGAAGGCAGTTATATCAGCGCGTAGACTAGGCCACCAGAATTGATTAATTCCATAATCAACGGAATCGGATAGGCATTCTTAATCGTGAAATGATTGAGACCCCTATAATCAATACAAGTCTCAGTTCACCGCTCTTCTTCTTCACAAAGAAGAAACCAGCACCAGCAGGAGACGAGCATTTGCGGATGAAACCTCGAGAAAGTGCGTCTGCAACATACTCCTCCATGGCCCTATCCTCCAAGATGGACAAAGGGTAAACCCGGCCACGAGGGGGTATGGCACCAGGTTGAAGGTCAATTGCGCAATCATACGGCCGGTGTGAAGGCAAACTACTGGCTTGACATTTTTAAAGACATCGTGGTACTCGTGGGCAGGGAGGAGAGTGAAGAGGTGCACAGGACCTTGGCTACCTTCTGGAAGCATGTCTCACTGCATTGTGGTGACCAAAAGAGAACCTCAGCACGGAGCCAATCAAAAGAGGGGTTGTGCCTCTGTAACCAAGGATAACCAATAACCATCGGAAACTTAGGTGAGGAAATAACTTGGAATTGAATTATCTCATGGTGAAGAGCCCTTACGCCCATGGACAACGGTACCGTCTCATGAGTCACATGGGCAGGCTGTAGAGGTCTCCCGTCAAGAGCCTCAATGGCAAGTGGAGTGTCATGCAGCTGCAGCGGAATCGAGTGTTTCGATACAAAGGCAGCATCAATGAACAGGCCTGCAGCCCCAGAGTCGATTAGAGCCTGTATCTTAACGGATGACTCAGCCCAAGAAAGGGTGACCGAAACCAGGGGCTTATCCTTCTGGATAACTGGGGATGAAACAACGCCACCTAAGGTCTATCCATGACAGGACCTCAAGGTTCGGGCGTTCCCTGGAGGGGTAGGACAAGACTTCAAAAAGTGACCTGCCTGGCCACAATAAAGCCACAATCTCTCCCTCCTCCTAAAGGCTCTCTCATCCGCAGAGAGACGCATGAAACCCAAATGCAAGGGTTCACCTTCACTGACCGACTCGGTACCAGGAGGCATGGGAGGTGAGGGAGGCAAGGGTGGGACTGCAAAGCTCGGAGACAAACGTACAGGAGGCTTCTGCAAGCGCTCCTTAAAAGAGAGTCTTTCTCTAAGTCTGGAGTCCATGAGGATGGCAAACGTGATCAACTTCTCCAGCTCAGTGGGTATATCTCAGGCTGCTATCTCATCCTTGATGGAATCCGAGAGATCATGAGAAAAAGCAGCCACGAGGGCCTCATTGTTCCACACAACCTCTGCTGCCAGAGTACGGAATTCAATGGCGTAGTTGGCAACAGTTCTCGTACTCTGTCTGATGGACATGAGGCACTTGGCAGCAGAAGTGGAGCGTGCGGGAACGTCAAATACCCTTTTAAACAAAGCCACAAACTCAGGGTAGCACAAGACAACAGGTTTTTGCTTCTCCCATAGAGGGTTTACCCAGGCCAAGGCTCTTTCAGAAAGCAAAGATATCACGAAACCTGCCTGGGGCAGCATCTCAAAGTATATCTCAACCTGGTTGAGAAACCCTCTGCATTGGACTGGATCGCCCCCAAATCGCTGGTGAAGCGGAGCGGAATCAGACATACCTCTTATAGAGGTAATACTCGAGGCGGGTGCCTGCACAAAGACTGGAGCAGCAGCAGGGTCGGCCTGCAACATAGGTTGTACCGGGGCGGCCACAGTGAGAGATTCCAGGTAAGCCGTGCGACTCAGGAGTGTTTGTAACGCCATGGCAAACTCACACTAAAAAAATTGCATGTTTATCCATCAAAACTGCAAGTAATTTTTTTGCAAAAGGGGCAAAATCGAATGTTCTCAGGATAAATTGTCTGCGGATTGAATGTTATAAGATATTGGATTATGGCCATTAAATGGGGCTGAGGAGCATACTTATTTCTTATCATACTCATCACCATCTAGTGGCCATAATCTTGTTTTTTCCCCATTCATACAGTATTTTTTCAATGAATAATGAACGGTTTAATGAAGGGTGTAAATATAGTGTCAATAAGGAGCCTTGACGCATTTCGCACACTGGATGCCTAAATGTAGAGGTCAATAACAAAACTTGATGCATTTCACACACAGGATGCCCAATCATAGGGGTAAATAAGTAAGGAGCCTTGATACATTTCGCACACAGGATGCCTAATCATAGGGGTTGATAAGGAGCCTTGATGCATTTCGCGCACAGAATGCCCAATCGTATGGGGTCAAAAGGGAACCTTGACGCATTTCACACACAGAATGCCCAATCATAGGAGTCAGTAAAGAACCTTGCAGCATTTCACACACAGGATGCCTAATCAAAGGGGTCAATAAGATGCCTTGACACGTTTCCAACACAGGATGCCTAGTAGGGCTGCGCATCTTCACTGGCCTCACGATTCGATTCGATTACGATTATCAAGTCAACGATTCGATTCAATTCCGCGATGCATCACGATGCATCACGATTACAGCGCAAGTCCGCAAGTTCTCATGGTTTTCATCAAAAAAAAATTCAAGTAGTCAGGAGGACTCCATTTTTTTTATTCTATCTGTTCTTAAGAAAAAAAGAGACAGCAGAGGAGCTCCAGGCTCTCTTCCACAATACTAAAGGAGATGGTCAGAGCCTGCGGACATGCTACAGGAGATGATCAGAGACTGCAGACATGCTACAGGAGATGATCAGAGACTGCAGACATACTACAGGAGATGATCAGAGACTGCAGACATGCTACAGGAGATGATCAGAGACTGCAGACATGCTACAGGAGATGATCAGAGACTGCAGACATGCTACAGGAGATGGTCAGAGACTGCGGACATGCTACAGGAGATGGTCAGAGACTGCGGACATGCTACAGGAGATGGTCAGAGACTGCGGACATGCTACAGGAGATGGTCAGAGACTGCGGACATGCTACAGGAGATGGTCAGAGACAGCGGACATGCTACAGGAGATGGTCAGAGACTGCGGACATGCTACAGGAGATGGTCAGAGACAGCGGACATGCTACAGGAGATGGTCAGAGACAGTGGACATGCTACAGGAGATGGTCAGAGACTGCGGACATGCTACAGGAGATGGTCAGAGACAGCGGACATGCTACAGGAGATGGTCAGAGACAGCGGACATGCTACAGGAGATGGTCAGAGACAGCGGACATGCTACAGGAGATGGTCAGAGACTGCGGACATGCTACAGGAGATGGTCAGAGACTGCGGACATGCTACAGGAGATGGTCAGAGACTGCGGACATGCTACAGGAGATGGGCACAGACTGCGGACATGCTACAGGAGATGGTCAGAGACTGCGGACATGCTACAGGAGATGGTCAGAGACTGCGGACATGCTACAGGAGATGGTCAGAGACTGCGGACATGGTACAGGAGATGAGCACAGACTGCGGACATGGTACAGGAGATGAGCACAGACTACGGCGGACATGGCACAGGAGATGGGCACAGACTGCGGCGGACATGGCACAGGAGATGGGCACAGACTGCGGCGGACATGGCACAGGAGATGGGCACAGACTGCGGCGGACATGGCACAGGAGATGGGCACAGACTGCGGCGGACATGGCACAGGAGATGGGCACAGACTGCGGCGGACATGGCACAGGAGATGGGCACAGACTGCGGCGGACATGGCACAGGAGATGGGCACAGACTGCGGCGGACATGGCACAGGAGATGGGCACAGACTGCGGCGGACATGGCACAGGAGATGGGCACAGACTGCGGCGGACATGGCACAGGAGATGGGCACAGACTGCGGCGGAAATGGCACAGGAGATGGGCACAGACTGCGGCGGACATGGCACAGGAGATGGGCACAGACTGCGGCGGACATGGCACAGGAGATGGGCACAGACTGCGGCGGACATGGCACAGGAGATTGGCACAGACTGCGGCGGACATGGCACAGGAGATGGGCACAGACTGCGGCGGACATGGCACAGGAGATGGGCACAGACTGCGGCGGACATGGCACAGGAGATGGGCACAGACTGCGGCGGACATGGCACAGGAGATGGGCACAGACTGCGGCGGACATGGCACAGGAGATGGGCACAGACTGCGGCGGACATGGCACAGGAGATGGGCACAGACTGTGGCGGACATGGCACAGGAGATGGGCACAGACTGCGGTGGACATGGCACAGGAGATGGGCACAGACTGCGGTGGACATGGCACAGGAGATGGGCACAGACTGCGGACAATAATGCAGAGTTGTGGTGTGATGAAGGCACATAGAAGACAATTTATGATATGGACTTGTGTCACAGCGCCCCCCCCTCCCCCTCCCCCTCCGTACTCACATGCTGCTCTGCAGGTGGCAGCCTGTAATGAGCAGGGCGATCTGCCTGCTCACCATCTCCCCCCGATCTCCATTTGTGCGGCCGGTGTTCCGCCGGTTGTCACATCTGAGGTGGGCAGTGAATTCTCCCGGGAGAGCGCTCCGTGCGTAAAGCTGCTGTTAGTGTGTATATTGCGGTCATGTGACACTCGGCCGCGCCTCCCTCCTCTCACGTCTCTCCTGATGTCAGCCCCGCCCGCCTCTCTTCTGACCTGATAGCTCCAGTCAGTGGGCGGAGCTGACATCAGGAGAGACTGAGAGGAGGGAGGCGCGGCCGAGTGTCACATGACCGCAATATACACACTAATAACAGCTTTACGGACGGAGCGCTCTCCCGGGAGGGGGCGGGGCCAGAAATCGATTATTCGGGTCGCATGCATCGATGCCGCATCGGGGACACCCGAATCGCGATGCATCGATGCTGCGATTAATTTCAGCAGCCCTAATGCCTAGTCGTGACAACACTGAAGAAATTACACTTTGCTACAATGTAAATTAGGTGAGTGTACAGCTTGTATAACAGTGTAAATTTGCTGTCCCCTCAAAATAGCTCAACACACAGCCATTAATGTCTGAACCGCTGGCAACAAAAGTGAGTACACCCCTAAGTGAAAACGTCCAAATTGGGCCCAAAGTGTCAATATTTTGTGTGGTCACCGGTGGCGGCCCATGCACTGTGGGCGCAAGGGCGCTGCCCCCTCATCCATGCGCCCGGCCCCTTTTAGGAAGCCGGAGGTATGGATTCCTATGGCGGGGGTTGGAGGGGGTGGTACATTTTGAAGCACCTGATTAGAGCCTGAGGCTCTAATAGGCTTCAAAATAGGGTGGGCTCGGGGCGCAGAGAGTGTGCCCGAATCCCACCCAATTGTGTGACAATAGCAAATTCATTTTCGCTATTTTCACACTAACCTTCCTCCCCACCAATCAGGAGGCAGGAGGTCAGACCTGATGGGATGCAGCCAGAGCCGCAAACCTCATGAGTGGAGGGGGGGGGGTCAGTGGGCACATTGGCTGCATTTGATGGGCACAGGTGGCTGAATTTGATGGACAAGTGGCTGCATTTGATGGGCACAAGTGGCTGCATTTGATGGGCACAAGTGGCTGCATTTGATGGGCACAAGTGGCTGCATTTGATGGGCACAAGTGGCTGAATTTTATGGGCACAATGGCTGCGTTTGATGGGCACAGGTGGCTGCATTTGATTGGCACAGGTGGCTGCATATGATAGGCACAAGTGGCTGAATTTGATGGGCACAGTGGCTCCGTTTGATGGGCACAGTGGCTGCATTTGATGGGCACAGGTGGCTGCATTTGATGGGCACAAGTGGCGGCATTTGATGGGCACAGTTGGCTGCATTTGATGGGCACAGGTGGTTGCATATGATGGGCACAAGTGGCTAAATTTGATGGGCACAATGGCTGCATTTGATGGGCACAGTGGCTGCATTTGATGGGCAAGTGGCTGCATATGATGGGCACAAGTGGCTGCATATGATGGGCACAAGTGGCTGCATATGATGGGCACAAGTGGCTGCATTTGATGGGCAAGTGGCTGCATTTGATGGGCAAGTGGCTGCATATGATGGGCACAGTGGCTGCATTTGATGGGCAAGTGGCTGCATATGATGTTCACAGTGGTTGCGTTTGATGGGCACAAGTAGCTGCGTTTGATGGGCAAGTGGCTGCATATGATGGGCACAGTGGCTGCGTTTGATGGGCACAGGTGGCTGCATTTGAAGGGCACAGGTGGCTGCATTTGAAGGGCACAGGTGGCTGCATTTGATGGGCACAGGTGGCTGCATTTGATGGGCACAGGTGGCTGCATTTGATGGGCACAGGTGGCGACATTTGATGGGCACAGTTGACTGCATTTGATGGGCACAGGTGGTTGCATATGATGGGCACAATGGCTGCGTTTGGGCACAGTGGCTGCGTTTTATGGGCACAAGTAGCTGCATTTAAATGGGAAAGTGGCTGCATTTGATGGGCACAAGTGGCTGCATTTGATGGGCACAAGTGGCTGCATATGATGGGCACAATGGCTGCGTTTGATGGGCACAGGTGGCTGCATATGATGGGCACAAGTGGCTGCATATGATGGGCACAAGTGGCTGCGTTTGGGCACAATGGCTGCGTTTTATGGGCAAAATGGCTGCATATGATGGGCACAGTGACTGCATTTGATGGGCACAGTGAGGCTGCAATTGATGAGGGGGGGGGTTTCAGTATTTTTCAGTTTGTTTGCGCCCCCCAAAAAATTTTGAGCACCAGCCGCCACTGGTGGCCACCATTGTTTTCCAGCACTGCTTTAACGCTCTTGGGCATGGAGTTCACCAAGCTGCCATTAGAGTCCTCTTCCACTCCTCCATGACGACATCATGGAACTGGTGAATGTTAGAGACCTTGCGCTCCTCCACCTTCCATTTGAGGATGCCTCACAGATGCTCAATAGGGCTTAGGTCTGGAGACATGCTTGGCCAGTCCATCACCTTTACCCTCAGCCTCTTTAGTAAGGCAGTGGTAGTCTTGGAGGTAGAGCTGCACGATTCTGGCTAAAATGAGAATCACAATTTTTTTTGCTTAGAAGATAGATCACGATTCTCTCACGAGTCTCACGGCGTAACATCATCTTTCACATTAAACAAAATAATTGGGCTAACTTTACTGTTTCATTTTTTTTTTTGTATTCATTGAAGTGTATCTTTCCCAAAAAATTGCGTTTGAAAGAGCACTGTGCAAATACAGTGTGACATAAAATATTGCAACAATCGCCTCTGCTAAAAAATATATATATAATGTTTGGGGGTTCCAAGTAATTTTCTAGCAAAAAAAAAAAATCTGATTTCAACTGTAAGAAACAAGTGTCAGAAAAAGGTTTAGACTTTAAGTGGTTAAACTTCCTGCATATTCACACAGAAGTTTTATCCCTTTGATCTAAGTGGAAGAGTTACAATGTTGTTAAAAACCTGGCAGACTGCCAGAGTGAGCACAGAACTATCTATACTTGTTACATGAAAGAATCTGGAAACACTGCAATGCAGATCATCAGAGGGGGTGAATCGAGATTGTGATCTTTTAACAATTAATTGTGCAGCTCTACTTGGAGGTGTGTTTCCCAGTGAAGGAAGGGGATCATGTTCTGCTTCAGTATGTCACAGTACATATTGGCATTCATGGTTCTCTCAATGAACTGTAGCTCCCCAGTGCCGGCAGCACTCATGCAGCCCAAGGCCATGACATTCCCACCACCATGCTTTACTGAAGGCAAGACACACTTGTCTTTGTACTCCTCACCTGGTTGCCACCACACACGCTTGACACCATCTGAACCAAATAAGTTTATCTTGGTCTCATCAGACCACAGGACATGGCTCCAGTAATCCATGTCTGCTTGTCTTCAGCAAACTGTTTGCGGGCTTTCTTGTGCATCATCTTTAGAAGAGGCTTCCTTCTGGGACGACAGCCATGCAGACCAATTTGATGCAATGTGCGGCATATGGTCTGAGCACTGACAGGCTGACCCCACTACCCCTTTCAACCTCTGCAGCAATGCTGGCAGCACTCATATATCTATTTACCAAAGACAACCTCTGGATATGACGCGGAGCGTGTGCATTCAACTTCTTTGGTCGAACAAACTGAAAAATTCTGAAAAATACTGAAAAAACATCAATTGCAGCCACTGTGCCCATAATATGCAGCCACTGTGCCCATCATATGCAGCCACTGTGCTCATCATATGCAGCCACCTGTGCCCATCATATGCAGCCACTGTGCCCATCATATGCAGCCACTGTGCCCATCATATGCAGCCACCTGTGCCCATCATATGCAGCCACCTGTGCCCATCATATGCAGCCACCTGTGCCCATCATATGCAGCCACCTGTGCCCATCATATGCAACCCACTGTGCCCATCATATGCAACCCACTGTGCCCATTAAATGCAACCCACTGTGCCCATTAAATGCAACCCACTGTGCCCATCATATGCAGCCAACTGTGCCCATAATATGCAGCCTTTGTGCCCATCATATGCAGCCACTATGCCCAGCAAATGCAGCCAACTGTGCCTATCATATGCAGCCTCTGTGCCCATAATATGCAGCCACTCATTCCCCTGTCTGCCCGCTGTCTGCCTGGCACTTACCCCATCGTGGTGGTGGGTCAGGCAGCGGGTGATGGCGGCGAGCTGTGGGACGGGTAACGCGGGTCAGGCGATGGCTCCTGTGTCCTCCCTGCGTCTCTTCTTCCTGTTCTGCTAGGCGGCCAATGGGATCGCCTCTGCCTCCAGCCAATCAGGTGACCGTGCTTCCGTGCTTCCTGATTGGCGGAGAGGCAGTTCAGTGTTAGAAAAGCAAATATTAATTTGCTTTGCTAACACACCTATGGCTCCAATCAGGTGCTTAAAAAAAAAACACCTGCCGCTGTAATTCAGGCGTCCGATGCAGTGCATGAATCTATCCATTTTACATAGAGGGGGCGGCTGGAGAGAGGGGGCGACGCCCATCCCCCCTAAAGGACGCACCGCCACTGGCAAAGCCTGTTCTGAGTGGAACCTGTCCTGTTTAACCATTGTATGGTCTTGGCCACCATGCTGCAGCTTAGTTTCAGGGACTTGGCAATCTTCTTATAGCCTAGGTCATCTTTATGTAGAGCAACAATTATTTTTTTCAGATCCTCAGAGAGTTCTTTGCCATGAGGTGCCATGTTGAACTTCCAGTGACCAGTATGAGAGAGTGAGAGCGATAACACCAAATTTTACACACCTGATTCCCATTCACACCTGAGACCTTGTAACACTAACGAGTCACACGACATCGGGGGGGGGGGGATGGTTAATTGGGCCCAATTTGGACATTTTCACTTGGGGTGTACTCACTTTTGTTGCAAGTGGTGTAGACCAGAATGGCTGTGTGTTGAGTTATTTTGAGGGGACAGCAAATTTATACTGTTGTACAAGCTGGTCACTCGCTACTTTACATTGTAGCAAAGTGCCATTTCTTCAGTGTTGTCACATGAAAAGATATAAAATATTTACAAAAATGTGAAGGGTTTTCTTCTCTTTTGTGAGATACTGTATATGTCTGTTTGCATTGTGCATCTTTTTGTTCAATAAGACTAATGCCGCGTATACACGAGTGGACTTTAAGGCAGACTTTGCCCGGCGGACGGGATTTCGTCGGACAATTCGATCGTGTGTGGGCTCCAGCGGACTTTGTTTGCTCAAAAGTTGGACGGACTTAGATTTGAAACATGTTTTAAATCTATCCGACGGACTAGAGTCCGGTCGAAAAGTCCGCTCGTCTGTATGCTAGTTCGACGGACAAAAAGCCACGCTAGGGCAGCTATTGGCTACTGGCTATGAACTTCCTTATTTTAGTCCGGTCGTACCTCATCACGTCCGAATTCGACGGACTTTGGTTGATTGTGTGTTGGAAAGTCTGTTCATTCAGAAAGTCCGTCGAAAAGTCTGCCGGGCAAAGTCTGCCGTAAAGTCCGCTCATGTGTACGCGGCATAAGTCTAGCAGACAGAAGCATAGGCCTGACCAGTTTCCTCAATAAGGCAACATCAATCCACCCACTGATAACTGGATTTTCATGATCCAATGTCTCTCCGCTTGCCTGAGGGAGCGTTGTGTTGTCAGCATCAGAGCTTCCATAGAGTTAAAGCCCTTCTCCCCTCTCCCCAGCATTTGACCAGGCAATTAGCCCACTGCTTCCTGGGAAGAAGGGCAGAAAATGGGAAAGACTGGATTGGTGGCAGGAGGGCATTTGCCCCCTGGGCCAGTAAGAGTAAGATACGTTGTCATGAGTCATGAGTAGAGATGCTACACTAGTCAGACACTGGTACATTATATTGCTACTTGCTCCCTGTTCAGACCTGTGCATTTTGTGTCTCTGAGATGTCATGTGACCAAATGCCACAAAGGTAGCATAAACATAAATTTGACCCTGCCATGAAAAGATCACTGGCTTGTAGCTGCTCCCCAGGCCAAACATTCTCAGTCCTCACCAGGGAGGAGGCCACATGCTCCCCATACCAGTAAATGTAGGGCATTTCTGAGGGCTCCAACAGAGGAACAGAGCAGCATGGTAGCATTACAAAGGTGAGTATCATTGGGTGGGAGGGTTCCCTAAGATGTCCTAATGGCCAAAGTGACATATTCTGTCTAAGAAAGGTCCATCACATACCCTGGCGATTTCATTAAGAGCATATGGGGTAATGTATTTTCTTTCCCCCCCTATAATATATATGTCTTGAGGGTTCACTGACATCAATTGCAGATGCAAAAAATTAGACTTTCTATAACTGAGTTTAATGGGGTCTCGCATATGTCTGAATGGGTCTAGCTTTCATATAACAAATTACGTATATAACACATATGTACAGCATTAAATGGGTAGTTATGGAAACTTTTATATAAAGCCTTTCTTTCACCCTACCCAGGTTCCACCTCCCAGCCAGGACACCTCCGAAGTGGCAACAGTCAAAGTTGTGGCGAAGGGAGACATCTCTTTTACAGAAACAAAACAAGTCCTTATCCAGGCAATATCAGATGGAATTGTGGTCCAAACAGACAAACCTCATTACAAGCCTAGAGACATGGGTGAGGTTTGGAATGGGATTGGGTGGATAGTAGACAAGACAGAACAAGATAGAAGGTGTCAAGGCTTATCTTTTTTTCCCCAGTTGGCTTTGTTGTCTTCATTTTCAATATTTATTATTTAATAAAGCCATAAAGGGACCAATGATAATCAAAATGGAAGAATGTAAAGCACCCAATCAGACCTGAATCAAATGGGTTTAGCGTTGAGGGGATGCAAAAGGTTTTTTTTTTCTTTTTTTAATCAATTTATTTTTGTCTTTTGGTTAAACTCGAAAATGTCATGCGTTTTTTTTTTTTACCTGACTATGTAACTACACTAAGTGGCTAAAGGTTTGTGGACACTTGACCATCAAACTTATCTGTTCCAACAGCCAGCTCCATAAAGACATGGTTTGATGAGTTTGGTTAGAAGGAACTTGAAGGGCCTGCACAGAGCCCTGACGTCAATCCTACAGAGCAGCTTTGAAATGAGCTGACAGGTCAATTATAGACCATGTCTTCTCATCCAACATGATAATGTACACAAAGCCAGCTCCATAAAGATATAGTTTGATCAGTTTGGTGTGGAAAAACTCAAGTGGCCATCAGAGATCCGAACCTCACTCATAGCACGAAGCTAGCTCCATAAAGACATGGTTTAATGAGTTTACTCTGAGGGAACAGGAGTGGCCTCCATAGAGCCCCGACCTCAACCCTACAGAGCATGACAGACTACACAAAGCTAGCTCTATAAGGAAATGGTTTGATCAATTTAGTGTGGAAAAGCTCAAGTGGACATCACAGAGATCCAAACCTCAATTATAGTGAACACGACTATGGTACGCAAGGCCAAATCAATAAAAACACGATTTAATGAGTTTGGTGTGAGGGAACTGGAAAGGCCTTCACAGAGCCCTGACCTCAACTATACTGAACACGACAATGTACACAAAGCCAGCTCCATAAAAACATGGTTCAACCAATTTTGTGTTGAAAAACTTGAGTGGCTTGCACAGAGCCCTAACCTCAACCCTACTGAACGCCTTTAGGATGTTCTGAAATTCTTCTAATCCAACATTGGTACCTGATCCCACAACTGTTTTTTTTATTTTTTTGACACCCTCCAAAATCGTGTTGAAAGCTTTTTCTACATGAGCTTAGGCTTTAAAATCAAAGTTCTGTTTTTACTTGTTTATAGATTTGCAAAGAGTCATTACTTCTGTTACATTTTTTAGTTGCTGCCCATAACCCCATTATACAGACTCCACCTTACCTTCAGTCCTTATTTATTCTGATGACCGCTGACACAAGTGAGTGTAAATCCAACTTTTATGCCGTGTACACACGATCGAAAATGCCGCCAGCAAAACTCTGATGAGAGCTTTTTGTCGGAAAATGCAACCGTGTGTATGCTCCATCGGTCTTTTGCTGGCGGAATTCCAGCCAGCAAAATACTGAGAGCATATTCTCTATTTTTCGGTCGGGAAAAGCTCCTATCCAAAAAATGCATTCGTCTGTATGCAATTCGGACGAGCAAGAAATCACGCATGCTCGGAAACAATTTGACGCATGCTCAGAAGCATTGAACTTCATTTTCTCGGCTCGTCGTAGTGTTGTACGTCACCGTGCTCTTGACGGTCGAAAGTTCAGAGAACTTTTGTGTGACTGCGTGTATGCAAGGCAAGCTTGAGCGGAATCCCGTCGGAAACACCATCCAAGTTTTTTCTGATGGAAATTCCGATCGTGTGTTCGCGGCATTAGTGTTGTAAACAGCACAGTTTTGGGGACACTTGTTCCAGAGAAAAGATGGGATTGCCTTCATTTTCAAGAGATTTCCTTTTACTTCCTGTTGTGTTTATGAACAGTAAGTAAAGGGAAATCTCTCCAATGTCCTCCCAAGGAGATTCCCTTTCACTTCCTGTCCCAGAGGGCTAAAAAAACGACTTTTCCTTCCCTTATATTATTATATTTTTTGTTTTTATTTTTTATTTTATTCCTATTTTATATCTTATTTTAATTATACTTGATCATAATCTAAAATACTCTAAATTACTCAGTTAGAATGAGTTTTTGACAAGGAATCAAGAAATGTTAAAATGTTAAACTGTAAAATGGTCCAACTGTTCATCCATGCTTAACAATAACTATTATGTTAAGAGTACCAAATTATTATCAAATGAACTACACATACTGTATTTGCCATTCTTCCAATATAAGCGTTATTTGACACATTCTGTATGATAACCTCTTGTTTGTACAAATTAACCAGAACATAAAAATTATAGGGAAAAACCCCCCCAAAAAACACCGTTTTGGCTTTTGTATATACATAAATGCTGATGTCTTTTTGGGTACTTTGGGTCTATGAACATCACTGCTTTTTACCTTTCATTACCAATATATGTCATAAAATATTAGAATAAATATATTGTACACAGGCATGTAGTCTTATCTTTTTGTCTTTTTTTTGCAGTTAGCTTTCGCATTGTGACGTTAGATGAGAACTTTCTGTGCAAAAAGCCGATGGTAATATATTGATATTTAAAAGCACACAGCAGTCTTTAACATTTATGCCCTGAAATCCATACAGTGAGCACAGCGTAGCTGCTCAGTACTTCAGTTTCTCATCTAGACCTCGCCATAGTTTACCAACCCACACCACTTCTTCTTTGAATAGCCCAACTCCAGTCAAAATGCATTAATTTGTTTTGAATGTGGAATGAAAGGGCTAGAATGTCAGGTTTTGCTATCTGTGTCCTCACTGGGGCAATTATCTCTCACTTCCTGTTGGAACAGGGGACAAAGACAATGGGGACACAAACAAGAAATAAAAACACATGTTTAGTAGAAGTGTAGAGCAGTAGAGAGGA
Source organism: Lithobates septentrionalis (assembly GCA_037952835.1). NCBI lineage: Eukaryota > Metazoa > Chordata > Amphibia > Anura > Ranidae > Lithobates > Lithobates septentrionalis. The sequence goes on from JBBDGP010001020.1 coordinate 246,169, forward strand.
AGGGTTAAAACAAGGGTTAGCGACCTTTTCCTTACTAAGGGGTCTATTTATAAAACATTCAATGCACAAATGTCAGAAGCATGAAATGGCCCATATTGTATGTAAGAGATTAAAGCGGTTGTATACCCGCTGTCATTTTTTTTTTTTTTTTACACCTGCAAGGGAAAAGGCATAATGAGCTAGTATGCACCGCATACTAGCTCATTATGAGATACTTACCTTAGAACGAGGCGCCGGCATCTCACCTGGTCCACGCCGAGGGAGCCGACATCTCCCCTCGGCGTGTCTTCCGGGTATCGCGGCTCCGGCGCTGTGAGTGGCCGGAGCCGCGATGTCGTCACTCCCGCGCATGCACGCGGGAGACTTCTGCCCGGCAAGCTCCGGAGTTTGCCGGGCTGTCAGCCGAGAGTCCCCTGTGCGCATGCGCCGCTGCAGTTAGCGGCTCATTGCGAGGGGAATATCTCCTAAACCTTACAGGTTTAGGAGATATTTTTTTTACCTACAGGTAAGCCTTATTATAGGCTTACCTGTAGGTAAAAGTTACAAATATAGGTATACAACCGCTTTAATGCCTGTATCGTCAGCTCCATCTAATGGCCAAAATGCGGCACCATTTTTTTATTGAGGATTTTTAGAAAAGTATACTGCATTGTGGCCACTTGATGGAGCTGACGATACAGGCATTAATCTTTTTAAAAAAAATGTGGGATATGTTTTTCAACTTGCACAAATGCCTCTGACATTTGTGCAAAATAATGTTTTATAAATAAAACCCATAAACCCCAGACTTCAGATCTGCCCCAGTGCATAAACTTTAGACCTCAGATCAGCCTCAGTACCTACACTTCAGATCTCAGATCAGCTCCAATGCATGCACTTCAGACCTCAGATCATCCCCAATGCATGCACTTCAGACCTCAGATCATCCCCAATGCATGCACTTCAGATCATCCCCAATGCATGCACTTCAGACCTCAGATCATCCCCAATGCATGCACTTCAGATCATCCCCAATGCATACACTTCAGATCATCCCCAATGCATACACTTCAGATCATCCCCAATGCATGCACTTCAGATCATCCCCAATGCATGCACTTCAGATCATCCCCAATGCATACACTTCAGATCATCCCCAATGCATGCACTTCAGATCATCCCCAAAGCATGCACTTCAGATCATCCCCAATGCATGCACTTCAGATCATCCCCAATGCATGCACTTAAGATCATCCCCAATGCATACACTTCAGATCATCCCCAATGCATGCACTTCAGATCATCCCCAATGCATGCACTTCAGATCATCCCCAATGCATGCACTTCAGATCTCAGATCATCCCCAATGCATGCACTTCAGATCATCCCCAATGCATGCACTTCAGATCATCCCCAATGCATGCACTTCAGATCATCCCCAATGCATACACTTCAGATCATCCCCAATGCATGCACTTCAGATCATCCCCCAAAGCATGCACTTCAGATCATCCCCAATGCATGAACTTCAGATCATCCCCAATGCATGCACTTCAGATCATCCCCAATGCATGCACTTCAGATCATCCCCAATGCATGCACTTCATATCTCAGATCATCCCCAATGCATGCACTTCAGATCATCCCCAATGCATGCACTTCAGATCTGCGATCATCCCTAATGCATGCACTTCAGATCATCCCCAATGCATACACTTCAGATCATCCCCAATGCATGCACTTCAGATCATCCCCAATGCATGCACATCAGATCATCCCCAATGCATGCACATCAGATCATCCCCAATGCATGCACATCAGATCATCCCCAATGCATGCACTTCAGATCATCTCCAATGCATGCACTTCAGATAATCCCCAATGCATGCACTTCAGATAATCCCCAATGCATGCACTTCAGATAATCCCCAATGCATGCACTTCAGATTATCTCCAATGCATGCACTTCAGATCATCTCCAATGCATGCACTTCATACCTCAGATCATCTCCAATGCAGGCACTTCAGATCATCCCCAATGCATGCACTTCAGACCTCAGATCAGCCCCAATGCATGCACTTCAGATCATCTCCAATGCATGCACTTCATACCTCAGATCATCTCCAAATGCATGCACTTCAGATCATCCCCAATGCATGCACTTCAGACCTCAGATCATCCCCAATGCATGCACTTCAGACCTCAGATCATCCCCAATGCATGCACTTCAGACCTCAGATCAGCTCCAATGCATGCACTTCAGATCAGCTCCAATGCATGCACTTCATACCTCAGATCAGCCCCAATGCATGTACTTCTTTCCTCAGATCAGCCCCAATGCATGCACTTCAGATTTCAGATTAGCCCCAATGCATGTACTTCTTTCCTCAGATCAGCTCCAATGCATGCACTTCAGATTTCAGATTAGCCCCAATGCATGCACTTCATACCTCAGATCAGCCCCAATGCATGTACTTCTTTCCTCAGATCAGCTCCAATGCATGCACTTCAGATCTCAGATCAGCTTCAATGCATGCACTTCAGATTTCAGATTAGCCCCAATGCATGCACTTCATACCTCAGATCAGCCCCAATGCATGTACTTCTTTCCTCAGATCAGCTCCAATGCATGCACTTCAGATCTCAGATCAGCTTCAATGCATAAACTTTCAGATTCAGATCATCCCCAATGCATGCACTTCAGACCTCAGATCAGCCCCAGTACATAAACTTCAGGCTTTAGATCAACCTCATGCGCTTCAGACCTCAGATCAGTTGCTCTATGTGCATTTGGCCCTTGAAATATGCTCTTGCTCCTTTTTGGGTGACCAGCTTTGTTTGATTTTTAAACTAGTGATTGCCGCATGATTTTGTTGTGTCACAATTGCGACAGAATCGCAAATAAAGGCACCCAAACATGCATGCGTTTTGCCACGATTTGAAATTGTGCGCAGAATCACAGCAATTCTGCCCACATTTCCAAATCGCCTAATGTGTACAGGGCCTTAACTAATAACCTGTACAGTAGGCTTTTAAAGTGTCCACAGTTTTTAACTATTTCAGGGGCGCATGCAATTTTGAGTCTTGACATGTGTGGTATCTGTTTTCTCAACACAACCCCAACTTTTATGTGTCACCAAAAATTGGGTATTATATTGTATTTCAGTGCACTAAAATTCATTTTAGTGTATTTTTTTCCCTGAACATTTGTGTTTGATAGACAGTTGCACAAAGATTGTGTTGCATAAAAAATTGCGACCACCACCATTTTATTCTCCAGGGCCTCTGCTTTCATATTTGGGAATCCTAAGTAATTTTCTAGCAAAAAAAAAAATGCTGATTTTAACATGTGTGTGAAAATGTAAAAACTGCCCTGAGATGAAGTGGTTAGGGTTAGACTCCTTTCACACTGGGGCCGCTTGTTTTAGCAGCGATTTAATGCTGTGTAAGCGGCGTTTTTTTGGCCACTAGCGGGGCGCTTTTAACCCCGCTTCCAAAGCAGGGCAGGGTGTTTTGGGAGTGCTAAATACATCGCTCCTAAACCGTCCCAAAGATGCTGCTTGCAGGACTTTTTCTAACGTCCCACAAGCGCACCGCCCCAGTGTGAAAAGACACACTGAAATTTATGGGAGACAGTTTTCAGGCGCTATTTAGAGGCTATTTCTATTGCTAAAACGCCTGAAAACCGCCTCAGTGTGAAAGGGGTCTAAGGGTCGGTTCACACATGGGCAACACGACTTTAGCGCGACTTTGTACCGCGACTTCAACGCGGCTTCAGCGCGACTTTAGCGCGACTTCAGCGCGACTTCGGCAAATTACGAGGCGACTTGAAGTCGCCTCCATGACAGGCGACTTCGCCTGTGGCCAATCACCTCTCTGGGAGGGAGGGGGGGAGGGAGGGGTTTTCTCTGCAAAGTCGCTTGACTTTACAGAGAGATCCGACTTGCAGGCGACTTACATTGAGTTGAATGGGTACAAGTTGCCTACAAGTCGGATGGAAGTAGTACAGGAACCTTTTCTGAAGTCGGAGCGACTTCAGTAGTGTCAATTAAGAAGCTCCCATTGCCTACCATGATAATCTAAATGCAAAGCGACTTGGGGCGACTTGGGGCGACTTGAGGGCGTACAAGTCGGATCCCAAGTCGCCCCAGTGTGAACCGACCCTTAGGGTAAGTCCGTGTTAAATGCATTGGGTGCAAGTACTATGTACATTCTAATTAGAGATAAGCAAATCAGCCTGAGTCTTCATTACTTCCAGACCAGGCATATTTATGGACACCTGGATAATGGGCAATCCTGCCTGGTTGGAGAACAGATTTGATGTGATTTGATGATGAAACCTTCTTCATTCACTTCTGCAGCAAATGTTCTTTTCCACCCCCAGGAGCGTGGGCACAGTGGTCTCTTTTATAGATACAGTGAATAAGCCAATAGGAAATCTCCATATGTTTTCCTAGATATAATTCTGATTTATTATATACAGGAGACTGCACAGCGGTATTCCCGCGCTGTACTCTGCGTTCTTTACATAAGAGGTGAGATATGTAATTAGACCGATTGTTTCCTCTAATTTAATGTTCTCTTTTCTTGCAGTATTCCATAGTGGAGCTGACGGTGAGTGCTGGTGGTTGGACGCTGGTAGTTTTTTAGTGACCTGAACAGACGTTAGACATGATGGAATTAAATCAGAATTTCATATTTAACCACTTGCTTACTGGGCACTTTTACTCCCTTTTACAAAGAGCCATTCTTTTATATGTATCCAATTTTTTCTTCTACTTGGATTGTATATTCCACATGAAATTATCATTTTTAAACCTTTGAATGTTTTGTATAATCAATAAAATACATTTTTTATATATATACTTTGTTGGTTCCAGTCACCTTTTAAAGTCCCACTCCTCGGAGGGGGGGGGGGGGGGGTGCTTTTTTCTTTTTCCAATACCTGGGATGTGATGACTGTCAATCAACCAGTCTTTTGTGAACTTTGGGTTTCCCTTTTTTCCAATTTTACTCCCTTCCTGCCCAGGCCAATTTTCAGCTTTCAGCGCTGTCACACTTTGAATGACAATTGCGCGGTCATGCCACACTGTACCTATATGAAATTTATATAAATTTTTTCACACAAATGCAGCTTTCTTTTGGTGGTATTTAATTACCGCTGGGTTTTTTATTTTTTGCTAAATAAACAAAAAAACCTGCAAACAAGTCATTTTTGTCCTTCACTGATGTGCGCTGATGAGGCGGCACTAATGGGCACTGATAGGCGGCACTAATAGGCGGCACTAATGGGCGGCATGGATGAGGCTGCAATGGTGAGCATAGATGAGACTGCTCTGATAGGTGGCACTGATGGGCACTGATAGGCACAATTAGCCACTGATAGGCAGCACTGATAAGTGACACTGATGATGAGGCACTGATTGGCAGCTCTGATGGGCACTGATTGGCAGCTCTAGGCACTGATTGGCAGCTCTGGTGGGCACTGATTAGGAGCACTGGTGGGCACTGTTGGGACCAATGATCCTTTAACAGAAGCCGGTTATCGTCTTTCTTCTTCTCTTCTCACGCTGTCAGTTGAGGAAAGAAAAGCCGATAACCAGCTTCTGTTTACATCCTGTGATCAGCTGTCATTGGCTGACAGCTGATCACGTGGTAAAGGGCTACTGTGATTGGCCCTTTACCCTGATCTGTGATCAGCTGAGTCCGAAGGGGGCACACGGGCAGTGCGATCCCGGGAGGATGTCCATGTACATCCTCCAGGCATTATAAGCCCAAGTTGTAGTTGTCTTTCGGCTATAGTGTGGGCGGGAAGTGGTTAAAGTGGATGTTTTCGTATCCCTCCAAGTTGGCATGTCACCATTTACAACACCAGTTCCAAAAACAAACAAAAAAAAATTGGGACTTTTTTTAAATCTATATAAAAACAGAATGCATGACTTGCAAATCTCATAAATGTTATTCACAATAGAAAATAGAAAACATATTGAATGTTTAAACTGAGAAAATCTATTATTTAAAAACTAAAAAAAAAAAAGGTTTTGAATTTGATGGCTGAGGCTTGGGTTCATCCTCAAGCGGGTTGAAGATAAACCCATCCTCAACCCGGAAGTCAGCTGTCAGTACCGGGCCAGTGAGCTGTTGATGGGATATTCCTCACGCCGCAGGTATACAAAGGGGCAGGGATGATTGTGTCACAGGTTTTAATAAGGAGTACCCTACTATGCCAGCCCTTTCTGCCCATCATTCATAGAAACCAGTACCACAGCTTCTATAAATGAAAAGTGATCTATGAACGGAAGGAGCAAATCAATCAACATCCACCCATCCTCCATTCATAGATCGATTCAGTGACCTGTCTGCAAATAGCTGTCCTGGTGAGTGGATAAAGTATAGATCACTAAACATCAGTATGGATAGTGTTATGTGTTGTGCAGAGTTTTGAAATAATGCGCTGGAAGCTTCTTGTTTGCAGCAATAGCTTTGCTTTTATGGAGGATTAGCAATGCATGTTTTTACAGCACGCGAAACGTGAAACAGGAACTAACCCCAAACAATTGCACTGAATTTAGATAGGACTGCATACATCACTGTGTGTGAGCTGCAGGGGGTGGGTAGTTTTTTTTTTTTTTTTTGAGATGCCTGTGGAAGGGGAGCACATGTGCTTTTTGCTTCAATACAGCACTTGCATTTCATAAACACTTTGCAAGGCGCTATTGTCAAATCTTCTGATAAACCTCTCTTTATAATGTCCTGTATAGCTTCTGGACTTCTGTGCCCCAGCCGCCTGTGCGATAAATGAATACATTTGTTGTGTAGGTCATTAGAGACTATATTGGCCTGCTGGTCTGTGGTGATGAGCCTGTATAGGTGATCATCTAGTTTTCCTTTTGCGAGGAATCGCTTGTTATTGTGAACTGTGCATTCGTCACCCTGGAACTTAACTGTGAGACCGTTGTCTGCAAGACTTTTCACTGATAGAAAGCTGCCTTCTAGTTCTGGAACATACAGCATTTTCTTTACAAGGATACTCTGCTTGCCTTGTGGTGTAATGCAGTTCAGGAATCCCTGGCCTTTACCGTCTATAGTGATGCTTTTCCCGTTTGCTAGGAAAACTTTGTCTTTTGCATGTTAATCAATGTTTGTGAAGAAAGTCTCGGATTTGCTAGTCGTGTGGCTTTTCGCACCTGAGTATATGCACTAGCCGTGTGGCTTGCCCCTTTTTGTCACTTTAAAGGTGCCATTCCATGATGTGTCTGCAGTTTCCTTTGTGATTGCTTTGACTCTTTCTTTTGTGGATTTCTCTACCTTTCGCAGCTCGGCTTTCCAGATAGAACAGTCCTTTTTTACGTGACCAGTCCTTTTACAGCGAAAACAGGCCCTGTTTTCTTTGTTCTGCTTTGTGCCTTTGTACATCTTAAGAGCTTTGTCATCATGGTGCGTATTTTCCTTCCTTCTGTCATATCCATGGATTAATTTGCCTTTGACATATTCCAAGGACATGAATTAGCCTGTGCCTATGCTCAGGATGCTGTACTTTCTGACAGATTATAAAGTGAGGATTGGAGATTTTGGGCATTGAGAGCTTGTTATAATTTCCAATTACAGTTTCCTGTTAACGACGCTTTCACTTAATTTTGTCACTTTGTCCCACAAGTTCTACTAGCCAAGCACAGTGATGTAATTGGATGTTCCTTGACTTTCTCACCTATATTGTTCAGGATCCCCAAAATAATCGAATCGCTCAATGGCTCCAAGTCCCCACCAGAATGTGCATCGCAGACCTGAGCTTCAATCTGACATCTGACCCTATTATGGGCACCTACACCATCCACGTGGAGAATACCCCAGTACAGACCTTCATTATTGAAGAGAAGGGTGAGTGTCTGTGCTTCAAACTTCCTACAACTAAATGGAAAATTCATTACTTCTAACTGAGTAGTAGTGATTATGTAGAAAGTTAAAGTACACCTCAAACAAAACTGAACTGTAAAGCTTTGAGGTACATACATAAGACATAGACTCTCCATTAAGGGAATATGATGGGGAAGGGGGATTGGGTTGGTATAGCGGACATGGGTGGCATTGCCTTTCTGCTACCTAACTATAGGGGCATAGCCTAAGTGGATACAGGGGCATAGCCTTTCCATTGAGTGGATATGGGTGGCATACCCTTTCCATTGAATAAATACAGGTGCATAATATTTTCATTGATTAGATATGTGGGTATAGCCTTCCTATGAAGTGGATTTGGTAGGCACAACCTTTCAATTAGGTGGATATGAAGGGCATAGCCTTTCTACTGAATGCATATCAGTAACATAGCCTCGCTATTAAGTGCATATATCGTAACATACAGTAGGTGGCATAGCCTTTCCATTGAGTGGATACGGGGGGCATAGCTTTTCCATTGAGTGGATATTGGGCATATAGCATTTCTATTGAGTTGATACGGGAAGGCATAGCCTTTCCATTGAGTGTATATGGGTGCTATAGCCTTTCTGTTGAGTAGATACGGGGCATAGCCTTTACATTGAGTGGGTACAGGGGGCATAGCTTTTTCATTGAGTGGATATGGGAAACACAGCTTTTCTATTGAGTAGATACAGGGAGGCATAGCTTTTCCATTGAGTTATATGGGTGGTATAGCCATTCTGTTGAGTAAATATGGGGCATAGTCTTTTCATTGAGTGGATACGGGGTATTGCCTAATAGGTGCATACAAGGGGGGCAAAGCCTTTCCATTGAGGGGATATGGGTAACATAGCCTTTCTATTAGGTAAATACTGGGGCATAGCCTTAGCCTTTGTGAATGGTTATGTGGATATAGCCTTTCTAATCGGTGCATATGGGGAGCATCGTTTTTCCATTTAGTAGATATGGGTGTTATACACTTTCTTTGGAGTAAATACTAGAGCATAGCCTTTCCGTTGAGTGGATGCGGGGGGGATAGCTTTTCCATTGAGTGGATATGGTTGGCTTAGCTTTTCCAAGGAGTTAATACTGGGGCATAGCCTTTCCACTGAGTGGATAAAGGGGGGGGGGGGGCAAAGCTTTTACATTGAGTGTATATGGGGGCATAGCATTTCTATTGAGTAGATACAGGAGGGCATAGCCTTTCTGCTAAGTGGGTACGGGGGGCATAGCCTTTCCACTGACTGATTTAAGATACATGGACACCTTGCCCATTGAAGGAATAGTGTAATTGTCTCCTGTTATCTGCCCCCCAGCAAACTGTACTGCCCTCACCTGCTACCCCACTGCTGCAGGAGACTACTCCATGTTAGCTCTGGTGTTATGCTGCGTACACACGAGTGGACTTTACGGCAGACTTTGCCCGGCGGACTGGATTTCGTCAGACAATTCGATCGTGTGTGGGCTCCAGCGGACTTTGTTTTCTGAAAAGTTGGACGGACTTAGATTTGAAACATGTTTTAAATCAATCCGTCGAAATCGAGTCCGGCCGAAAAGTCCGCTCGTCTGTATGCTAGTTCGACGAACAAAAAGCCACGCTAGGGCAGCTATTGACTACTGGCTATGAACTTCCTTGTTTTAGTCCGGTCGTACATCATCACGTACGAATTCGACGGACTTTGGTGGATTGTGTGTAGGCAAGTCCGTTCATTCAGAAAGTCCGTCGTAAAGTCTGTTGAAAAGTCCGCCGAGCAAAGTCTGCCGTAAAGTCCGCTCGTGTGTACGCGGCATTAGAGTTTACCTGGGTGGGCTACATCACTGCCTCCCACATGTGTCAGTGTTCAGGCCTGGTAATCAGCTGACCAGGCCTGAGCACTGTTACACGAAGGAGGTAATATGCTCCCCCATACCTGGAAACCCAACTCCACTCTGATATGAGGTGGCGATAAAGTGGGGCTGTCAGAAGACACGGTCGGTTTGCCGTGAATCCTCTCCAGTCCCTTTTTTTTTTTTTTTTTTTGTAATCAGGTGATCCTGGGAAACACCCACTGGGGATGATGAAACAACCATCTTGTTTCCTTTTATAGACGATAGCCTAATGTAACAAATGCCAAAACTTTCAAAAAGTTTCTCAAAACCACTCATTGGAATCAAACCTGCCTTAGAGGTTTGAATGGAATTGGTGATGCAGGTAATTGGGGAAAGAAAAGCTTTATAGAGCAAAGGCTCAGGGTGCCCACCTACTTAGCCTATGGAATGTTATGTGAAAATTCTGCCTAGAATTTAGAATTAGTCACTTGCTGAACTACTTTGTTCCGATATTGCACTTGCTGACCACAATATGTGTATAAATACATTGAGGTTTGCAAGTGGTTTACCGGGATTATTGCTATCAGCCATAACCCAGGTACCATTTTTTGCAGCCGACGGCAGGCTTTCTCATAAAAGCGGTCCAAGCAGCTCATGAGACGTCCCCTCTCACTGCTCTCTGGTGTTTCTTGGGCTAATCCTTCTGCCGGTACACCTGAGAAATGATCTGACGGTGCGGCGGGTTCTGCTCCAAAAGGCGATCGAAGAGTAGTTACTCTATGTCAGGGGTCTTCAAACTACGGCCCTCCAGTTGTTCAGGAACTACAATTCTCATCATGCCTAGTCATGCCTGTGAATGTCAGTGTTTTACAATGCCTCATGAGATGTGTAGTTCCGTAAGAGCTGGAGGGCCGTAGTTTGAGGATCCCTGCTCTATGTCCTTGGAGGCCTGGATGGAGGTCATGACGTCACTTAAGCTCTAGGCTAGAAGTAAATCATTTTTTTTTCAAAGCAAAAGATCCAATTTTTTTTTCTTCATCCATTGCTTCTAAAGGTAAAGAAGAAATTTGACCCCAGATCTCTCCATAAAGAGGGCTTGTGATCAGTGGTGGCTGGTGCTCAATATTTGGGGGGGGGGGCAACCCACAGGAGATGGACCAGGAAGGCGTCCCAAGACTCCCTGGCCAATCGCGTTTTGAGGACCCGCTTCCTGATTGTCCGGGAGGACAATCAGGAAGACAATAGCGAATATTAATTTTGCATGCATATGCGCTGGCTTATGTAAACGGTGCTCGCACCACATGTGAGGTACCACTGCGAGCATTAGAGCGAGAGCAATAATTCTAGCGTTAGACCTCCCCTGTAATGCCCCGTACACACGGTCGGATTTTCCGATGGAAAATGTCCGATCGGAGCATGTTGTCGGAAATTCCGACCGTGTGTGGGCTCCATCGGACATTTTTCATTGGATTTTCCGACACACAAAGTTGGAGAGCAGGAGATAAAATTTTCTGACAACAAAATCCATTGTCGGAAATTCCGATCGTGTGTACACAAATCCGACGGACAAAGTGCCACGCATGCTCAGAATAAATAAAGAGATGAAAGCTATTGGCCACTGCCCCGTTTATAGTCCCGACGTACGTGTTTTACGTCACTGCGTTCAGAACGATCGGATTTTCCGACAACTTTGTGTGACCATGTGTATGCAAGACAAGTTTGAGCCAACATCCGTCGGAAAAAATCCTAGGATTTTGTTGTCGGAATGTCCGAACAAAGTCCGACCGTGTGTACGGGGCATAACTCTAAAAAGGTAACCTGTAAAGGCGTTTAAAACATTGCCTATGGAGATTTTTAAGTACCGTAGTTTGTCACCATTCCACGAGCGTGCGCAATTTTAAAGTGTGACATGCTAGGTATCTATTTACTCAGCGTAGTTATCATCTTTCACATTTTACTAAACAATTGGGGTATATATTGTGTTTTTTTTTTTTAATTCATTAAAATATATTTTTTTCTCAAAATTGCGTTTGAAAAATTGCCGTGCAAATACTGTGTGACAAAAAATTGCAATGATTGCCATTTCATTCCCTAGGGTTTCTGCTAAAAAATGTATAATGTTTGGGGGTTCTAAGAAATTTTCTATCAAAATTAATGATTTAAACTTCTAAACAAAATGTGCCAAAAAAGCCTGTTTGGCAAGTGGTTAATGTAAACCCGGAACATTAGATGAAGTTGAAGATCATCGGAAACACACATATTAGACACATTACTGGGATTATTCACAATGGCTTTGCTGAGACAGCCACACAGCAGATTTTTTTTCTCATAAATAAGACCTAATGTCTGAATAGGCCCTTACTGAGGTTCTCTGAGCATGTTACATTAGATTTATCAGCAACAGGGGTTGCAACTTGTCAATGTTCTGCAGGAATTTGGGGAACGGTCTCTTCTGCTGGTCAGAGGGTGAAGATTCTAGCCTTTAAAATGCTTGCCAGGCTGAACTTCAATAGCTGAATAGCCAGAGCCCATTATGAGTATTGCCTTACCTCTAATAAGTTTGTCTTTCTTTCAGTTCTTCCCCGTTTTGATGTTACGATAGAAGCTCCTTCCAAAATATATATTTCAGATAACAATTTTCCAGTTAAAGTGTGCGCCAGGTGAGTTTGACCGATGGGAGCCTTTGCTGTGGATAGACCTGAATAGTAAAAGATTAGATTATACACACAGCTGAATGAACCTTTTGTCTTAGAGAGATTTTTTTGTTTACTAACAGTCTATACATAGTGATCGAGTGGGACAAGCATCATTCTATGAGGATGTATCCATACGTCCTTCAACTCTAGGTGGAAACTGATTGCTCATACGGTCATGATGACTGTATAAGCAATCACAGTGTTTGAAAAAAAAAAAATCACCTCCCCAGAATAGTACAGAGACAATATGGTGACACTGCATTGCTCTGGTGGTGGTATGTAAAAAAAAAAAATTTAAAATTAATTTTTTTTTTTACATACTGTCACCAGAGCAATAGCATTGTACTGTGGTGGCGGTGATCATGTACAATGGCTGGCTGCTCTAATATCACTGTATGTCAGTGCCGCCAGCCATTGTCTCTGATCACACCAGTGCTGCCAGTGTCCCCATGTTGCCACACCAGTCACCAGGGGTTGATTTACTAAAGGCAAATAGACTGTGAACTTTGCAAAGTGCATTTGCAATCTTCAAGAGCAGTTGCTCCAGCGCTTAGTAAATGAACAGAAGCTCTGCTGACTTCCATCATCCAATCATGTGTAAGTAAAATGCATTTTTTTATTTTTTTTTTATTTCTTGCACGTGAATGGGTACTTTTTGCAAGTGAAACTTTACCTCATTTACTAAGCTCTGGAGCTCTTGCAGAATGCAACTGCACTTTGCAAAGTGCACAGTGTATTTGCCTCTAGTCAATCAACCCCTATAAGTCACCATTAGGGCTTGTTCACGCGTGCGATTCTCTCTGAATTCCCACCCGTGTTCGGTTTGCTCTTCAAAGAGCTGTAGCACCCTTGTTCCCAAAGCAGGGCTACAGGTAAATTTTAGTTATTCAGGGTGGTAGCCAGCCTGGCTAATTTGTAGTGTTTAGTGGTCAAATGGTTTCTCTCCTAATCCTGTTTAGCTGTGGTTTCTCCCTTTTGTCAGTAGGTGGCGCTGTTGCTTTTGGCACTAGAGTGATGAGCTAAAATGAGTTCAGGTTATGAATAAACATACCTTTCTCAGCCAATTAGATTTGCTGCTATGAATGCTAGGAGAAGCTTTTTATTTGGAAGAAGTCAGGTGATCTTGGTCTTTTCTGCCCAGGGCTGCGGTCTCGGTGGATGTGTGTTAAACAGCTCCTTGCTGCTAGGCCTTAAGCCTATCCAGGTGTTCTCCTGGCTGCTACGCCTATCTGGGTGTTCAAGATTCACATAGAAAAGCCTGATCAATATCCGGAAACAATTCTGAGAGGGATGGAGTTCTAAGGGAAGTGCCAGAGGTTACTCTTCATGGACCGGGGATCCATGGGGTGGCTGGGAGAGCTTCAAGGGGGACTCATCCAAAAGTAGTTAATATGATGCAGTGAGTTAAGTTCAGTTACTTTAGGAGACAGCCTATCCTACAAAGTACAGATGTGCTGATTCAGCTTAAAGACTAATTTCCTGTACTGCTGTCTACCTTATCTCACCTTTTTGTCTAAGGAGTCTGCCTGTCTGCTGATCGTTACTATTTTGACTGTGTCCTGTGCCCTATCCCCTCTCTCCCACATTTTTCCTCTTGTGAGAAATAAACTTCTCTTTGTTCAAGCATAAAAGTGACTGGCGCCCAATTTCTTTCTTGTTCATCACCCACCATGCCTAGTACCCTGCACCCTGAGGAAGTATGTTGGCCCTCCCCGCCTCTGGGGGTCACCACCAGGCTCCCGGAAAGTTGGGGTAGGTGCTACAGAGTAGTTGACAGGCGGTGAGGAGGCATCATTTTACCTCCTAACCACCTCCTTTAATCCCTTGGCCGCAACACTACTTGAACGGATCATGATTAGCGGGAGTACAGAGGGTATAATTGCTGCCACGAATGCAAAGCATTGCAGCTGTGGCATGTGTACCCCCCCTCCAGCCACTGCCTCTGCAGCTTAAAGGGGGCAGCGAGGGGCAGTAAAATTGTGGCTCAGCCATGCGGTTTTACAGTTACCACAACCTCACTCATGAACTAGCAGCCAGTCGCAGTTTTCTCAGATCACTACGGCACCAGTGTCAGACCAGTGTAGCTAGAGTCAGTGTTCCTGATTGCCACCACACCAGACCGGTGCATCAATAAAACATAAAAAAGTGGAGCTGGTGGTGTGTGTGTGTCTATAATTAGATAAGGCACCTCATCCCAATGGGTAAGTAGAAACAATGGGTGGAATAATGGGATTATTACGGTGCCAGAGATGCAACAAAACGAAATATTAAAATAAATTAATTTTATTACAAAAAGTCGCTTTAAAATAAATGCATTTCATTTACAGTACAGATACATACAGGAGCATATACAAATATATTACAACCAATGGATGAAGGAATCAAACAAATCCCTACTAGTTTGGCCAATACATTGGCCTCTTCAGGGGATGTATTAGGTTGTAATTCTACAAAAAGAAAATTTAAATTAATATGATGAAATAAACTAAATACACAAAGAGCAGCGTCATGCAAATCCCTAACAAAAGTGCACGGAAACTAGACAATAGCACCCAATCAATAGGTCCCAGCAAAGATGGAAATATCATCAATTGAGGATCAATTGAGGATCGCACATACATACCCAAAGAGACCCAGAGGGCCACACAGGAAATCTCCAAAATGAGGGCCAACTCCTCACTGCCTTAGTGTGACTGCAGGGGGTGCTATTGTCTAGTTTCCATGCACTTTTCTTAGGGATTTGCATGACGCTGCTCTTTGTGTAATTTGTTTATTTTATCATATTAATTTAATTTTCTTTTTGTAGAATTACAACCTAATACATTCCCTGAAGAAGCCAATGTATTGGCGAAACTAGTAGGGATTTGTTTTGATTCCTTCATCCATTGGTTGTAATATATTTGTATATGCTCCTGTATGTATATGTACTGTAAATGAAATGCATTTATTTTTAAGCGATTTTTTGTAATAAAATTAATTTATTTTAATATTTTGTTTTGTTGTATCTCTGGCACCGCAATAATCCCATTATTCCACCCATTGTTTCTGCATCAAGTAACAGTTTTCTTATCACCGCCACACCAGTTCCAGTGTCACTAGACCAGTGTTTGCCAACAACAGTGTTTCTTATCACCGCCACATCAGTTGCAGTCTCACCAGACCAGTGTAAGCTAGCACCTGATTCTCACACCAGTCCCAGTGTCACCAGACAGGTTCAAGTCCGCAACAGTGTTCCTAATTGCAGGTACACTAGTCCCACTGTCACCAGACCAGTGTATCCAGCAACAGTCTGATCATTGCCACACCAGTTCAGTTCAGTGTTGCCTCTGCCTTCCGCCTGTACTGACCCTGACCTGTTTATTGACCACAATTCTGCCTGCTGCCTGGACCAATCCTTTGCCTGTTTGCTGACCATATTTCTGCCTGCTGTCTCAAGTGACCCATCTGCAACTCTGACTGACTATGTTCCTGAGAGACCCCAGTCCCTGCCATCCCCAGTGGACAGATGCACTTCTGGAACCACTCTTTTGTTTATCCTTTCTCCATCCTGTACTACTTGGTCAGCGAACATGGCATTCCTGGGGGAAGCCGCATACCTTTAGGCTAGGCTTACTTGGCTTATAGGAATAGGTACTGCTATAGGTGATGCTACACTAAGCTATATTCTCATGCCACTCGTATAGAGGTGACCATTACAATGAATTGGTTTTGATACAATTTGTTGATTTGTGTGATACACAAGATACAATGTTCGATACACAATCAGTCCAGACAGTAAAATTCTCACACAAGTGGTATAATCAGCAGGAGGAGCAGAATGAGTGTGCTTTGGGTTGTATATCTAAGTATGCCCATGCTTTGTGCGAAAAATATCTTATAAAATTGACCACTTTGTGTAAAAAAAAGTTAATTTCAATTTCTTTATGCATTTTTCAAAAATATGTGGTAAATAAATGAAGTCTTCAGAAGACTCACCATGCCTAAAAAAAAATATCAATACCTTGGAATGTTTACTCTCCAAAATGTGGTCTTTTTATGAGTGTTTCTGCTGTCCTGGTGCTCCAGGGCCTTCAAAATAGTCATAGGTAGTCAGAAAATTGGATGTGTAATTTATGCCCCTAGAAAGCCTAAAGCTGCTCCTTGGATTTTGGGCCTCTCTATGCGGCTAGGCTGTGAAAGTCTCAAACGTGGTGTGGCCATACTCGGGAGGAGTAGCAGAATGCGTTTTGGGGTGTAACTCTAAGTTTGCCTATGCTGTGTGTTAGAAATATCTTATTCGCTGACAACTTTTCATTTTCTTTCCTACATTTTCCAAAAACTTAGACTCGTAATGCATTTCAGAAAATACCTCGGGGTGTTTGCTTTCTAAAACGTGGTCATCTTGTGGGTGTTTCCACTGTCCTGGTGTTCCAGGGCATCAAAAAATGTGAAAGCCCAAAGGTGCTCCTTGAACTGTGGGCCCCTCTATGCATCTAGGTTTTGAAAAAGTTTCACAGATATGGTAACCCCATACTTGGCAGGTGTAGAAAGATGTGTTTTGGGGTGTAATTGTCATTGCAGGACACCAGTTCTAGACACAAGTATCCTGCTTTGGAGAGACTTTTGTCCCTGTGTATTGCGTTCTAATGCAAAACTTTGTTTTCTGGTCCTTGAATATCCTCTATGGTCACCTGTAGTTCTTGGTTTCCGTGACGGTAGCAGACCTCCTGAACTATTTCTTGATTGTAGTATATATTCTAAAGAGACCAGGAAGGCTTGTACCCCAAATGGACAGCAACCCCTGAGGAAGCCCAGGATGTGGGCGAAACATGTTGGGAACTCCATCTAAAGTGCTGTATCCATAAAAATTGTGTTCAATGTATTTGCCATAATTGTTTTTTAAACATATTTTTTTATTTGTGCTTAAACTAAAATATTTTTAAATTACTCTTTGAGATCACTGTACCTTACTTGCACCTTTAAAAATCACACAAATTTTCTTGTATATACTGTATGCCTATGCTGTGTGTGAGAAGTAACTCAAAATGACAAGTTTGTGCAAAAACAAATGCAGCCACCATATCCAAGGACAGTAAGCTGCAATATATTACATGTTTTGTTCTTAATATTCTTTAGATAAACTTTAAACCTGCAAAGGCAGCCTACAGGAGTGCAGACAGTGCTGGGCTTCGAAAGCACAATATGCTTTACAAATTGAGGTTCATGGAAGTAACCTGAAATAAAATGTATTCATAAAAATACATGGTAAAGGAATCATGCATTTAAATAGTGATATAAACCATCACTTTATAAATGTGCAATCGTTCCCTTTAAAGCAAAGAAGTAGTCGGTTATAAAGTAATTTCTACTGTCATTCATGGCAGACAGATAGGAAAGCTTCTGTGCAACAAACTGCCACTTATCTCCTCTGATAATAGATTACCATTGAGATAACATGTAGAAAATAGTTGTTATCTGGCCAGTCAGGTGGCTCTGGTGGAGTCTTAGTTGTTTTTTAATGTGACTTAAATTACAACACAACTGTGTTCCAACACACATCACACAATAAAAACCACAATCTAACATTGTATGTTGGCACGTTGATCACAAGGCCATTACAATGAATACATCAAATATAATAAATATTAATAATAAAAATGCATATGATAAAATAATAAAAATAAAATGTACATATACAATAAAACAATACCAAAAATATAATACATTTACAGAGTTCGGGGTCGCCCCATGTCCTAGCAACACGCCACGGCCGCCGCGCGCAAGAGTGGCTGTTCTGGGACACTGTCAAATGGCGTCGTCCCAGAATGAGAGCCGCACTGCCCCCTCATTTGACGGTGGGTGGGCGGCAACTAGTTAATCACTTGCTGACCAGCCACTCTATATATACGGCGGCAGGTCGGCTTGATTGCGCAAACCGGCGGTCCGAGCATGTGACACTGTGGACACGCGCGCACCGACTGCAAGCCGCGGGAGTGCGCCCACAGTTCCCATGGCCTTGATGTGCGCGGCGACCCCCGATCGCGGTACACAGAGGCAGAATGGTGATCTGCCTATGTAAATAAGGCGGATCTCCGTTCTGTCATGAGACGACATGGGGATCTACTGTTCCAAGTGATCGGTAACAGTGATCTCTGTGGTGTTCCAGTAAGCCCATCCCCCACACAGTTAGAACACACTCAGGGAACACAGTTAACCCCTTGATCGCCCCCTAGTGTTAACCCCTTCTCTGCCAGTGTCATTTATACATTGCAATTTTTTTTTCATTTTTTTTTTTTTAGCACTTATCAATGTAATAATGTCACTGGTCCCCAAAAAGTGTCACTTAGGGTCAGATTTGTCCGCCACAATGTCGCAGTCCCGCAAAAAAATCGCAGATCGCCGCCATTACCAGTAAAAACATAAAAAAAAATAAAAGTCCCTAAATCTATCTCATTGTTCTTAGACGCAATAACGTTTGCGCAAACCAATCAATATACGTTTATTGCGATTTTTTTTTTTTTTAACCAAAAATATGTAGCAGAATAAATTTTGGCCTAAAACTGATAATAAAAAATATTGTTTTTTTTAAAAAATTGGCGGTCTTTTTTATAGCGCATAAAATAAAAACCGCAGAGGTGATCAAATACCATCAAAAGAAAGCTCTATTTGTGGGAAAAAGGGACATCAATTTTGTTTGGGAACAACGTTGCACGACCGCGCAATTATCAGTTAAAGCGACCCATTGCCATATCGCAAAAAAATGGCCTGGTCATTAAGGGGGCAAATCTTCTGGTGGTTAAGGGGGTAAATCCTTCCAGTGCTAAAGTGGTTAAATATAGTGCCTGGGGGGTCCCCTTAGTCTACCTGTAAAGTGGCGCATCTGTAGCAGGTTTAAAACCTGCTGCATCAAAAATTAAATTTCTGAAGAAAAAAAAAAATTGTCAAATCACATTCAAATTGACTGGCAGTTACAATTGCTGGCACCTGGCTATTTAAAAAAAGAAAGAAAAAAAGGATGTGGGGACCCCCCCAGTCCATACCAGGCCCTTCAGGTCTGATATGCATTTTAAGGGAAAGCCCATGCCAAAATTTAAAAATAAAACAGCGTAGGGTCCCCCCCAAAATCCATACCAGACCCTTATCAGGGCATGGAGCCTGGCAGGTCAGGAAATGAACCATACCAAGCCACATGCCCTCAACATCGGGCCTCAACCGTGGCCGGTGGTTGTGGGGGTCTGCGGGCAGGGGGCTTATCGGAATCTGGAAGCCCCTTTAATAAGAGGGCCGCCAGATCCTGCCCCCCCCCCATGTGAATGGGTATCGGGTACATTGTACCCCTACCCATTCACAAAAAAAGCATCAAAAAGTTATAAAAACACAGACAGTTTTTGACAAATCCTTTATTAAAAAATAAACAGTGTCCCCCGATGTATATCCATTGTCAATCACGCTGCTTGCCGCAATGGAAAAAAAGACGCTCTCGTTAACACGAAGGTCGTCTGCCTACTGCAGGCTTCTATGTTTGACATTCCTTATATAGGGTAAGGGGCGGGGCCACCTGGCTACGCCACCTGGTGGCACTGCCCCTTCTGATGTCACGGACCGTTGCATGCTGGGTCCGTGATGTAGGAGGTGTGGTGCCACCAGGTGACGTAGCCAGGTGGCCCGGTCCCTTACCTATATAAGAAATGTCAAACGCATGAGCCTGAAGTAGGCAGGTAGCCTCCATGTTGGCGAGAGCGACCTTTTTTCTTTTTTTTCTTTTTCGGGCGTGGTGGGTGACGTGATTGACTATGAATTTGCATCAGGGACACTGTTTTTTATCTTTTATTTTTAAATAAAGGATTTGTCAAAACGGTCTGTGTTTTTATTACTTTTTGACACTTTTTTGGTGAATGTATGTTACCCCATACTCATTCACATGTGGGGGTTCCGATAAGCCCCCCGCGGTCAGACCCCCACAACCACTGGCCACGGTTGTGGGGATGAGGCACTTTTCCCCATCAATATAGGGACAAGGTGCTTTGGGGTGCTCGCTCCCCCCCCCTTTCCTGCCAGGCTGCACGCTCAGATAAGAATCTGGTATGGATTTTTGGGGGGACCCCACGCCGGCTTTTTCTTTCAAGTTTGGCATAGGTTTCCCACTAAAATATGAAGGGCCTGGTATTAATTGGGGGGGGGGACCCATGCCGTTTTCTTTAACATTTTTCAATTGCCGGCAATGCCGACATTCTTTTCTTTACAGTTGTCTGCCAGTGGGGAAACCCGCTGACAGATGATGAGTCATGGTTGTTAAGGACATGGCTGGCCGGCTTCCCGACCCCCTGCTTAACCACTTTCCACCCGCCATATAGCAAAATGACGGCTGGGAAGTGGTTTCATTATCCTGACTGGGCATCATATGACATCCAGCAGAATAAGCCACGATCGTATGCCCACGGGGGCATGCAGCTCGGCGATCGGTGGTGTGGTGTGTCAGTCTGACACATTGTATCTCCGATCGAGGTAAAGAGCCTCTGACGGAGTGTCTTGTTACAGTATATAAAGCTACCTGAAGAAAATTACTGGTGTTCTTTTGATCCTATTAGTACCACGGTCAGGCAGCTAGACTATTTACATTTAGTACAGTGCGTCCTGCTCACAGTGTTCAGCTAGATCCATTCCTGTTATCTTCCTACTGACAGGCAGGCTTGTCTTGTTACAGTATATAAAGCTACCTGAAGAAAATTACTGGTGTTCTTTTGATCCTATTAGTACCACAGTCAGGCAGCTAGACTATTTACAGTTAGTGCAGTGCGTCCTGCTCACAGTGTTCAGCTAAACCTACAAGTTAGTGGGGTGCGTCCACCTCACAGTGTTCAGCTAAAGCTACCTGTAGAAGGTTGGTGGTGTTCTCATACTACAGGCAGGCAGTTGATTTTGCTAGCTGCAGTATCAGTACATATATAATAATGGACTGGGGGGTACCCATGCCGTTTGTCTCACTGATTTTCATCCATATTGCCATGACCCGACATTACATTAAACCCGCAAGCAGTTTTAAATGAGATTTTTTCCTTTGAAAATGACATTTGGTGCAGGGACTGTTCTAAACACGGGAAACACGCGTCACTTTACAGGCATACTATAGACACCCCCCAGGTACGATATTTAAAGGAATATTTCACTTTTTTTTTTTTTACTTTAAGCATCATTAAAATTACTGCTCCCGAAAAAACGTCCGTTTTTAAAAGTTTTTTTTGCATTGATACATGTCCCCTGGGGTAGGACCCGGGTCCCCAAACCCTTTTTAGGACAATACCATGCAAATTAGCCTTTAAAATGAGCACTTTTGATTTCGAACGTTCGAGTCCCATAGACGTCAATGGGGTTCTAACATTCGTGCGAACTTTCGGTCCGTTCGCAGGTTCTGGTGCGAACCGAACCGGGGGGTGTTCGGCTCATCCCTACTTGTGACATCAAAATGTGAAGATTAACATTAACATGGGCAAATGGCACCATGAAACTACATGATCCATACCTCCCTAACCTTTGATGATGATCCATTCCTAATTTTTAAAACAGGAACAAGGGACACCTATTAACAAAAGTATGTAGGCATAGGACACACCCCCAGCCACACCCCCTTAAAGGAGAAAGATACGAAAAAAAAGATTAGTTAAACCCACAAGTCCTTTTTTTACCACTATTATTCATTTATAGTGGCTTTTGAAATTTACAAATGCAGCAATTTAGAAATTGGATGAAAGGTTTAGCACTGAAAGACACATTTTGAAAGATAAAAAGTGCATTTTATATATAACTATATAGATCAGACCAAAATGTGGGACAATTGAGAAGGAGGGACAGAGGGACTTTGTTCCAAATCGGGGACAGTCCCTCGAAATCAGTGACAGTTGGGAGCTAAGCATGATCCATGGACATCTTAGGCAGGTGAAAAGCACAGGGTGCAGGTAGGAAGATGTGTAATGCCTTTTAGTCCACAATGATATCACCTACTATTAGAAACACTTCTATACCTGTTTATTCGTGCAATTTTCAGCCAATCATAAAGCCATACAGATACAGGTCAGGAGCATCACTAAGACCTGCCTTGCATTAATGCGGTGACAACAGCTTATCTCATTTCTGCTATAGTTGTCACAGGGACAAGAAGTCATAAAAAATCTCTCCGTCAATGAGATCATAGACAAAAAAAAAACAAACATTACTGCATTGGGTGAAAGCACTGTATTGTTGGCGTAAAATAAACTTTTCTGTCCATTACCTTTTACAGATTTACTTATGGGAAAGGAGTCATTGGAAATGTCAATGTAGAGCTTTGTCATCCCGACAACGTCTGTATCTCCGTGAGTGGAGAGGTAAGCTCGATATTAAAGGGGCTTTCCCTTTTCCTGTAGACATTTTACATAGCATATTACATATTATTATATACACTATATTGTCAAAAGTATTGGGACACCTGTCTTTACAGGCACATGAACTTTAATGCCATCCCAGTCTTAGTCCGTAGGGTTCAATATTGAGTTGGTCCGCCCTTTTCAGCTATAACAGCTTCAACTCTTCTACGAAGGCTGTCCACAAAGTTTAGGAGCGTGTCTATGGGAATGTTTGACCATTCTTCCAGAAGCACATTTGTGAGGTCAGGCACTGATGTTGGATGAGAAGGCCTGGCTTGCAGTCTCCACTCCAATTCATCCCAAAGGTGTTCTATTGGGTTGAGGTCAGGATTTTGTGCAGGCCAGTCAAGTTCCTCCACCCCAAACTCGCTCATCCATGTCTTTATGGCCCTTGCTTTATGCACTGGTGAGCAGTCATGTTGGAACAGGAAGGGGCCATCCCCAAACTGTTCCCACAAAGTTGGGAGAATGAAATTGTCCAGAATGTCTTGGTATGCTGACGCATAAGTGTTCCCTTCACTGGAACTAAGGGACCAAGCCCAACCCCTGAAAAACAACCCCACACCATAATCCCCCTCCGCCAAATGATTTGGACCAGTGCACAAAGCAAGGTCCATAAAGACATGGATGAGCGTGTTGACTTGACTGGCCTGCACAGAGTCCTGACCTCAACCCGATAGAACACCTTAGGGATGAATTAGAGTGGAGTCTGTGAGCCAGGCCTTCCTGTCCGACATCAGTGCCCGACCTCACAAATGCACTTCTGGAAGAATGGTCAAAAATAGAGAAAATTATAAAGTACCAGGTCATGTAGAATAATATTTGCTATTATTAGTTGTAAATAAAACCCCTCTTTGTTTCTAAGGGTGGTTTTTTGGTCATGCAGTGGCTTCAATTTGGGAGCGCGGGCACATGCCAGACGGTGACACTATCAAGTAGGAAGTGCGATGGTGTCAAACCCATCCTTGACAGCACATGGATTGGCGCGTTGGCACTAACCACATAATTTACACTGTTAGCCCAAAACCTCTGCAGGCTACTGACAGGCTAGACAGGAGAGAGCCCTGAGGGGGTCACCTAATGCTTTACTGCACCAGGTGACACCAACCCTGGTGATGCCACTGTGGTCAAGCACAGCAAGTGTAGCTTCTCTTTAGATTCCTGAGACTTTCGAGAAGAACAACCATACTGATCATGATGGTATCTCTCACACACTAGCAAAAAAAAGCATATCCGGCCAAGACCCGCTTTAATAGAATAACCTCTTACGGCCCACAATCTGTAGAATAACGCTCCCCTACACCATGCTGAGGATATACTGATCTATTTCATTCCTTTGATCAGTAAGTTTGCTAGCTGTCAAACTCACTGACAAGTCTGGTCCATACTAATGATTAGGAACCAATCAAAGTGGTTCTCAATCTTGTGACCCAAATGTTATCACATATACTGTAAGTAAGGTTGCCACCTGTCTGGGATTCAACCACAGGGTTTTGAATCGTGTGTCCAGGTTTCAGTCCGCCTGAAACCCGGACACAATATTCAGACAGGAATGTGGCTTGGAACAGGGCCTGACAGGAGGGTGAGGGGGCACTACACACGCCACATTACTATTCTCTTTGGAGTGCCCAAAGGTGTCCCAGGTCTGTTACAATCCTATGGTGTATGCTAAAAAAAACAAAATTACTGTGCTCCACTAAAGTGTTCCGGTTTGACTTGAAGAAAAAATGGCAACCCTAACTGTAAGCTGGAAGCTTCATTTAGAAAAAAAAATGGTTTTGGATTGCAGAAGCCACTGCAGCCTGCACATGGCAGTGTGCTTCTTCTTTAATACTGTAACTGTCTGATACCATTATAGTATTTAAAAATGAAAACATATATATTAAAAAAAAGTTTTATATTTTTTTCCACAAAAAAAAAAGTTAACCAATGTATATTGATCTTGCTAGATTTAGCCTGGGCTTCTAAGCTTCTATGATCTTCGGTCAAGATAGAGGGAACCTGGAAGATGAAAGCTATTTAACTAATTCCCATCCGGGCCAATTCTGGCACTTCGCTCCTACATGTAAAAATCATCATTTTTTTGGTAGAAAATTACTCAGAACTCCCAAACATTATATATATATATATATATATATATATATATATATATATATATATTTTTTAGCAGAAACAACTGCCATAAAATGGCAGTTGTCGCAACTTTTTATGTCACAAGGTATTTGCGCAGCAATATTTCAAACGCGTTTTTTTTTTTTAGAAAAATATTTGTTTCACGAAATAACAAAACACTAAAGTTAGCCCAATTTTTTTGTATAATGTGAAAGATAATGTTACGCAGAGTAAATAGATACCTAACATGTCATGCTTGAAAATTGCGCTTGCTTGTGGAATGGCGCCAAACTTTGGTACTCCAAAGTCTCCATAGGCAACGCTTAAATTTTTTTTTACAGGTTACCTGCTTAGGGTTACAGAGCGAGTCTTGGTATTAAAATTGTTGCTCTTGCCCTAACGTTAGTGGCAATACCTCAAATGTGTGATTTGAATGTCGTGCGTGCGAGCTCGTGGGGACGGGCATGTTTGAATTTTTTTTTTTATTGGTTATTTTATTTTCATTTTTTGATTTTTACACTTTCCCTTTAGAAAAAAAAAAATCACTTTTATACCTATTACAAGGAATGTGAACATCCCTTGTAATAGGAATATTGCATGACAGGTCCTCTTTATGGAGAGATGTGGGGTCAATAAGACCTCACATCTCTCCTCCAGGGTGGAAAGCCTGAGATAAAAAAAAAACCAGGATGATCTCGGCTGTCCAGCCGAGTATACGGCAATATTTACAACTGCCAGGCCGGGCGTGACGTCATAATGTTGCGCCTTGACCTCCGAGAGTCTTAGAGATGACTGGGGACCATCTGTTCCCTGGAAATCTCTATGGTCAACTTCCGCCGCTGGTGGATTCCTTCTCTGGCTCGCTGATCGCAGGGGCGAGCCCGGAGAAGCACCTGTAAGAACAATCAAGCAGCTGAACTGCCGATATGATCGTTCTTACGGTGAAGGGAATTTCCGGCTGAAGAGAATGATACTGTGTTGATGCCTGTAGGTGCAAGCATCTTCCCGGTATAACCACTAAAACGGGAGGACATCCATGTACGCCCTCCCAGTGGGAAGTGGTTAAAAGGGGCACTTTACCTTAAATAGCGTGTGCCTGTTTTCCATGTCAACTCCCCTTCTATGCTGTATCCACTTTAACCACTTGCCAACCGCCTAACTGTAAATATACGTGAAAATTTTGAGGTCAAATACTGGGGTTATGGCTGCAGCTAGATGCCATAACCCTGGTATTTTTTTTTTATCCTCGGGCTGTTGGCTTTCCCATAAAAGTGATTCCCGCGGCATCACTTTTCGAATCGACGGGAAAGGTACCCCCCCGCCCCTTCCTGGGCTAACGTTACCGATCGGTAGCTCCAGGAATCATCCGACATCGGCAGGGTTTTTTCCATAGAAATGAGCTCATCTCTATGCCCTTGGAGGACCAGAGCAACGTCGACATCACTTCTGGTTCTTGGGCAATATAAACATGATTTTTTTTTTTCTTAGAGCAAAAGATAAAAGCAAAAGATCAAGATTTTTTTTTTTAAGAGTAAAGGAGAGATTTGGGGTCTTTTAGACTCCAGATCTCTCCATAAAGAGGACCTGTCATGCTGTATTGTTAATGTAAAGGGACAGTGTAACAGTTTAAAAAATGTAATAAAATAAATTAATTTCTTTTTTAAAGCGACCCTGTCCCCGCGTGCAGTAGTGAACGCATACGTAGGTCACACCCACATATGTAAACGGTGTTTGCACCACACATGTGAGGTATCCCCGTGAATGTCTGAGCGAGAGCAATAGTTCTAGCGCTAGACCTCCTCTGTAACTCTAAACAGGTAACCTGTAGAAATGTTTAAATATCTCTCTCTCTCTCTCTCCCCCCCACTACCTGTCCTACCCACCCCCATTACTAAACACTTACCTGGCTCCTGTCACCGCTTTAGCACGCTTTCGGCTCCAGCACTGGCCATAGGTTCCCCCTGCTGTCAGTTAAACTCTTGTTGTAAGTTCAATGTTTTTTTTGTTTTTCTATCTCTCCAGACAGACATCTCCGGCTGCTTCAACACCACGGTCAACACCAAAGATGTGGTAGACAGTTATTATATCGGTTACACTATTGCAATGGATGCAGCCTTTACAGAGCAAGACACAGGTAGGAAGATGGAACGGCATCACATAAGGCACGGGATCGGCGGTATAAGGTCGATTGTTTTCGTTTTTCTGGGCTGAATGAGCACAGAAATCCAGGAGAAAGATCTGTAATAATAATTGGAAATGTCACGATAAAATAATAATAATATATTAAAAATACATTAAGATATGATGATGATTCTTAATATTAATAATAATAATAATATATTAAAAATACATTTTGATGATGATAATTATTATTATCATTATTATTACTTTGTTGTGAATATTAATAATAAAATCCCCTTCCCGCCGAGCGTATGCAGATGTGCGTACTTGGCTTTCGTGGGGTTATACCGGGATGATGCCCGCAGCTGCAGGCATCATCCCGGTACTGTTTTTTAGGAGCCGACGATCGGCTTTCCTGGTATAACAACCGATGCGGATAAAAGCCACTCGTCTGTTATACCGGAGGAGTGGGAGGGGACGTCCCCCCCTCCCGCTGCCTCCCGCCGCCTCCCGCTGCTCTTACCGGGCCTCCCGTTCCATCGGGAGGCCCGATGACCAATCAGCTGCCTCTGGCGGCTAGGGACGTGAGCGGCTTCCTTCCAGCCTCCTAATAGTAAACACGGAAGAGACGTCATGACGTCACTTCCCGTTTACTCGGCTGCCAATGGCGCCGGTTTAAAAAAAACCCACAGTATTTAGAATCGCCGCAAACGGCGATCTGAATACTTTGAAGTGCAAAGGTGCAAAGTCTTTTAGACCCCCCGATCCCACCATAAAGAGTACCTGTCACCACCTATTACTGTCACAAAGGATGTTTACATTCCTTGTGACGGCAATAAAAGTGATCAAAAAAATTTTTTTTTAAAAACACAATTTATTAACAAAAAAATAAATAAGAAAAAAAAATGTTTTAAAGCTCCCCCGTCCCCGCGCAGCAAAGAAAACACATACGGAAGTCGTGCCCGCATATGTAAACTGTGTTCAAATCACACATCGCGATCGTCCGAGTGAGAGCAATAATTCTAGCACTAGACCTCCTCTGTAACTCTAACCTGGTAACCGTAAAATAAATTTAAAGCTTCGCCTATGGAGATTTTTAGGTACCGTAGTTTGTCGCCATTCCACGAGTGAGTGCAATTATAAATCGTGACATGTTTGGTATCTATTTACTCGGCGTAACATCATCTTTCACATTATACAAAAAAATTGGGGTAACTTTACTGTTAGATTTTTTTTAAAATTCATGAAAGTGTCCCTTTTCCCAAAAAGTTGCGTTTAATACACCGCTGCACAAATACCGTGTGACATAAAATATTGCAACAATCGAATTTTATTCTCTAGATTCTCTGCTAAAAATATATATATATATAATGTTTGGGGGCTGTAAGTAATTTTCTAGCAAAAAATACGGATTTTAACTTGTAAATACCAAATTTCAAAAATAGGCTTAGTCATGAAAGGGATAATATATTAAAAATATAATGTTATTGTAAAAATAATAATAATAAAAAATAAATCCACTTCTGGATCGCCCACTATATATCTACGTCATTAATTTGACATCATATACCATGGTTATGGCAGCTGTATTTTTTTAAACAGTGAGTGATCCTCTGTCATATAAAAGTGGTCCTGGTGGCAAGTCCACAACAGGATCACTTTTATAGGCAGCAGGAGAGGTGCCCCCCCCCCTTCTGCCGCTTCCCGGTCATTCTCCCCACTAGTCAGGAAGTCAAGTGAAGGCAAGATGGCCCCCGGAAGTCCCCGGAGGACCCGAGCAACATTCGAAGTCACTTCCGCCTAACTGCATTAAAGGGCCCATTTCTTATTAAGTTAATGTAAAATGACTTTTTTTTTTCTTTTAAAGGTAAAGAAGAGATTTGGGGTCTTTTAGACCCCAGATCTCGCAATAACGAGGACCTGTCATGCTTTCTATTACAAGGGATGTTTGCATTCCTTGTAATAGGAATAAAAGAGATCAAAAAAATTTACAGCGCCCCGTCCCTCCGAGCTCACGTGCAGAAGCAAGCACATACGTAAGTCACGCCCACATATGTAAACTGTGTTCAAACCACACACGTGAGGTATTGCTGCAATCATTAGAGAGAGAGCAATAATTCTAACACTAGACCTCCTCTGTAACTCCAAACAAGTAACCTGTAAAAAATTTTACAGCGTCGCCTATGGAGATTTTTAAGTACTGTACTTTGTCGCCATTCCATGAGTATGCGCAATTTTGAAGCGTGGCATGTTAGGTATCTATTTCCTCCGCGTAACATCAGCTTTCACATTGTACAAAAAAAAGGGGTTAACTTTACTGTTTTGCTATTTTTTAATTCATGAAAGTGTATTTTTTCTTTAAAAATTTAATTTAAAACACCACTGCACAAATACAGTGCAACATAAAATATTGCAACAACCGACATTTTATTCTCTAGGGTCTCTGCTAAAAGAATATATACAATGTTTGGGGTTCTAAGTAATTTTCTAGCAAAAAATACTAATTTACACTTGTAAACAACAAATGTCAGAAAAAGGCCTGGTTCTTAGCCACTTCAGCCCCAGAAGAATTTACCCCCTTCCTGATTAGAACACTTTTTGCATTTCGGCACTGCGTCGCTGTAACTGACAATTGCGCGGTCGTGCGAAGTGGCTCCCAAGCAAAATTGACGTCCTTTTTTCCCCACAAATAGAGCTTTCTTTTGGTGGTATTTGATCGCCTCTGCGGTTTTTATTTTTTGTGCTTTAAACAAAAAAATAGTGACAATTTTGAAAAAAACGCATTATTTTTTAATTTTTGCTATAATAAATATCCCCAAAAAAAATATTTAAAAAAATTTTTTTTCCCTCAATTTAGGCCTATACGTATTCTTCTACATATTTTTGGTAAAACAAAAAAATCGCAATAAGTGTTTATTGATTGGTTTGCGCAAAAGTTATAGCGTTTACAAAATAGGGGATAGTTTTATGGCATTTTTATTATTCATTTTTTTTTACTAATAATGGCGGTGATCAGCGATTTTTATCATGACTGCGACATTATGGTGGACACATCAGACATTTTTGACACATTTTTGGGACCATTGTCATTTATACAGCAATCAGTGCTATACAAATGCACTGATTCCTGTGTAAATGACACTGGCAGTGAAGGGGTTAACCACTAGGGGGCTAGGAAGGGGTTAAGTATGTCCTGGAGAGTGTTACTAACTGTAGGGGGGTGTGGCTACGTGTGACATGTCACTGATCTCTGCTCCCGATCACAGGGAGCAGAGATCAGTGACACTGTCACTAGGCAGAACAGGGAGATGCTTGTTTACATTAGCATCTCCCCGTTCGTCCTCTCCGTGAGGCGATTGCGTGTATCCCCGCGGCAATCGAGTCTGCAGGACCCGCGACCCGACTCACGGAGCTCCTGGCCGGCGCGCACGCGTGCCACCGGCAGCGCGCATGCAATGGCACGGCGGCAAATTTAAAGGGACGTACGGGTACGCCCATTTGCCCAGCCGTGCCATTCTGCCAACGTACATCGGCGTGCGCCGGTCGGGAACCGGTTAAAGAAGAACTGCAGTCTGCTCACATAATTTGTAATAAAAACATCTTTGCCATTCTGAAGCTTCCCTCCAACCACTTTGCATATTATTTTATATATGCTGTGATTCTGTACTTGCCAAATATGCTGCAGAAATCTCCCTCTGCTGAGTCTGGCTGCAACCATTTTACCTGTGGGCAGCTGAAGCTGGTGCCTGTTCACTTCCTGGATTTACGCAAACACACAGAGGCACACCTCCAGCTCTGCAGCTCTCATTGGCCCTCTTATGACTCACCCCCCTCTCTTCCTGGCAAACTCTCACGTGATGTCATACGCCTAGGCTTTTTACCAGACAAGAAACAGGAAGTAGGCTGTATAAGGTATTTACTGGCAGGAAAAAAAATGTTTACTATCCAAAGTTAAAACAACAAGGGCAGAAGATTTAATAGATGAAAAAATGACTGAGGTCCCACTTTAACTGGATATACAGTCCATGTCTGCAGTACATGCACATTTCCCCATGTTTTATCTCTTTAAATCCAATAAATTTCCTGTCTCGGCTGACAACACTGGGCCTCTACTGTCTTAAAGTCTTGACCGGTGTTGTCAGCCCTACCAGCTACATTACAAAACTCCACCCATCCCCCCACACTTTGGCCCTCTTCGAAAGAACAGGATGGAAAAAATTTTTCTTGATGGAACAAAGTGTAAGTGGTTTTCATTTGGGAAAGTCCATGCATTTCAAAATTGAATGCGATAAACACTTTGGAACCACATTCGTCATGTCATCGAATGTACTGAGAATTTTTGTACAATCTTTCGTTGAGAAATCTAAAAGTGTGTGGCCAGCTTAAAGTGGATGTAAACCCGATTCATCAAATTTGAGCTGGGCACATATATCTGTAGTGTTTACTTATCTCCCTTCAAAGAATTAAGTCCTGTGGCTTTCTCCTGCTCCGTTCTTCTGTTATGAGCATGATAACTTTCTGACAAGTTCTCCGACACCTGATAAAACCAGGCTGAAATTTGTGTCAGGGTGGGTGCTATAAATTAGGGTGCCCACGTGTCCCGGATTGCCCGGAACATTCCCGCAATCAGCAGGTCTGTCCCGGGTCCCGGGCACCTCCATTCCGGGACAATACAGTGTCCCGGAATTAATATGATGCAGCTGTTCGCGTTTTCCATTGACTGCCGAATGTCAATGATGTCATCCGGCCGGGCCAGCCCAGTGGTGTAGCGTGGGGGTGGGCAGCCCAAGTGACTTCTTCCAGGCTCCAGCATACACCTCCAACGAGGCAGACACTTCTCAATCTCAGCACCCAGGTCTCCCCCCGCCCAGGGACTCCAGTGGTCCAGCCTGCCCTGTCCCCCATGATTCCTCAGGTGCGTGCCGCCCACAGGCAGCCCGTGTGTGTGAGGGGGAGGGGCGGTGCTCGATGCAGACGAGCGTATGGCGGCTGCTGGCGGAGTTCCTGGCCTGCGGGGGATACTGAGGTCTGAGGAACGACTAGGGGATATACATCTATGGATGATCTTCATGGAGGCCTGGAGTGGTGAGTGAAATCCACCGATCTACCTTATGTTTGTGTGGGGGAGTAGTCAGTAGTGTGAGTAGTGCAGGAAGGAGTGTAGTGGTCAGGGGGGTCAGGTAGGTCAGTGCAGGGGACAGGGAAGTCAGTGTAGTGGGCTGGTGGGTCATGGTAGAGGTCAGGTAGGTTATAGTGGTCAGGTAGGTCATTTAAGGGGTCAGGTAGGTCAGTGTAGGAATCAGGTAGGCAATTGGATCAAGGGACTTACCCAGCAAGAGCACAGGGTGGCAAGTGCCACTGCATCTGGTGGCAGGATATGGTGGCAAGTGACACCCTGCATCAGGTGGCAGGAGACGGTGGCAAGTGACGCCACTGTCTCCTGCCACCAGATGCAGGGTGTCACTTGCCACCATCTCCTGCCACCAGATGCAGGGTGTCACTTGCCACCATATCCTGCCACCAAATGCAGGGTGTCACTTGCCCCCGTAGCCTGCCACCAGATGCAGCATCACTTGCCACCATCTCCTGCCACCAGATGCAGGGTGTCACTTGCCACAATATCCTGCCACCAGATGCAGGGTGTCACTTGCCCCCGTAGCCTGCCACCAGATGCAGCGTCACTTGCCACCGTCTCCTGCCACCAGATGCAGGGTGTCACTTGCCACCATCTCCTGCCACCAGATGCAGGGTGTCACTTGCCACCGTCTCCTGCCACCAGATGCAGGGTGTCACTTGCCACCATATCCTGCCATCAGATGCAGGGTGTCACTTGCCCCCGTAGCCTGCCACCAGATGCAGCGTCACTTGCCACCATCTCCTGCCACCAGATGCAGGGTGTCACTTGCCACCATCTCCTGCCACCAGATGCAGGGTGTCACTTGCCACCATATCCTGCCACCAAATGCAGGGTGTCACTTGCCCCCGTAGCCTGCCACCAGATGCAGCGTCACTTGCCACCATCTCCTGCCACCAGATGCAGGGTGTCACTTGCCACAATATCCTGCCACCAGATGCAGGGTGTCACTTGCCCCCGTAGCCTGCCACCAGATGCAGCGTCACTTGCCACCGTCTCCTGCCACCAGATGCAGGGTGTCACTTGCCACCATCTCCTGCCACCAGATGCAAGGTGTCACTTGCCACCGTCTCCTGCCACCAGATGCAGGGTGTCACTTGCCACCATATCCTGCCATCAGATGCAGGGTGTCACTTGCCCCCGTAGCCTGCCACCAGATGCAGCGTCACTTGCCACCATCTCCTGCCACCAGATGCAGGGTGTCACTTGCCACCATATCCTGCCACCAGATGCAGGGTGTCACTTGTAAGTGACACCCTGCATCTGGTGGCAGGAGACGTGGCAAGTGACACACTGCATCTGGTGGCAGGAGACGGTGGCAAGTGACACCCTGCATCTGGTGGCAGGAGACGTGGCAAGTGACACACTGCATCTTGTGGCAAGTGACAAGCTCAGGGTTCCCAATGATTCGGCATTATGGTGAGTTGAACTACTTCATTATATATTACAATGTAGTAATAGAAATAATATGATTTTATCCTCCTGGCACCATATCAAGCATGGTGTTGGGATGATATAAGGGCTAAAACCAGCCATTCACCTGACCAATTACTCGCTCCTGAAATCCCCGTCAACCCCGAGACTACATTCAACGAAAACGTCCCCCCCCCCCCCCCCCCCCCGGTCCTTGGCAAAATTGTCCCTGAATGGCAGTTTGGAAATGTGGTCACCCTACTATAAATAAATTAGCAGAAAGCTGGTCTATTCACAGCAGAGCTCTGAAAGAAGGAGGGTGTGTGCCTTTCCTCCAATCAGCTGTCTCCCAGTGTAATCCAACACTACACTGCTACTGCTGAGTGAGGAAGTGAAAATTCTAACACAATGTGCACTTTTTAACCACTTCAGCCCCGGAAGGATTTACCCCCTTCCTGACCAGAGCACTTTTTACAATTCGGCACTGCGTCGCTTTAACTGCTAATTGCGCGGTCATGCAATGCTGTACCCAAACGAAATTTGCGTCCTTTTCTTCCCACAAATAGAGCTTTCTTTTGATGGTATTTGATCACCTCTGCCGTTTTTATTTTTTGCGCTATACACGGAAAAAGACCGAAAATTTTGAAAAAAAATGATATTTTCTACTTTTTGTTCTAAAAAAAATCCAATAAACTCAATTTTAGTCATACATTTAGGCCAAAATGTATTCGGCCACATGTCTTTGGTAAAAAAAATGTCAATAAGTGTATATTTATTGGTTTGCGCAAAAGTTATAGCGTCTACAAACTAGGGTACATTTTCTGGAATTTACACAGCCTTTAATTTATGACTGCCTATGTCGATTCTTGAGGTGCTAAAATGGCAGGGCAGTACAAAACCCCCACAAATGACCCCATTTTGGAAAGTAGACACCCCAAGGAATTTGCTGAGAGGCATGTTGAGCCCATTGAATATTCATTTTTTTTGTCCCAAGTGATTGAATAATGACAAAAAAAAAAAAAAAAAAAAAAAAATTACAAAAAGTTGTCACTAAATGATATATTGCTCACACAGGCCATGGGCATATGTGGAATTGCACCCCAAAATACATTTAGCTGCTTCTCCTGAGTACGGGGATACCACATGTGTGGGACTTTTTGGGAGCCTAGCCGCGTACGGGGCCCCGAAAACCAAGCACCGCCTTCAGGATTTCTAAGGGCGTACATTTTTGATTTTACTCCTCACTACCTATCACGGTTTTGAAGGCCATAAAATGCCCAGATGACATAAACCCCCCCCAAATGACCCCATTTTGGAACGTAGACACCCCAAGCTATTTGCTTTGAGGCATGTTGAGTCCATGGAATGTTTTATATTTTGACACAAGTTGCGGGAAAGTGACAATTTTTTTTTTTTTTTTTTTTTTTTGCACAAAGTTGTCACTAAATGATATATTGCTCACACAGGCCATGGGCATATGTGGAATTGCACCCCAAAATACATTTAGCTGCTTCTCCTGAGTACGGGGATACCACATGTGTGGGACTTTTTAGGAGCCTAGCCGCGTACGGGACCCCGAAAACCAAGCACTGCCTTCAGGATTTCTAAGGGCGTACATTTTTGATTTTACTCCTCACTGCCTATCACAGTTTCGGAGGCCATGGAATGCCCAGGTGGCACAAACCCCCCCCAAATGACCCCATTTTGGAAAGTAGACACCCCAAGCTATTTGCTGAGAGGCATGGTGAGTATTTTGCAGCTCTCATTTGTTTTTGAAAATAAAGAAAGACGAGAAAAAAAAATTTTTTTTTTCTTTTTTCAATTTTCAAAACTTTGTGACAAAAAGTGAGGTCTGCAAAATACTCACTATACCTCTCATCAAATAGCTTGGGGTGTCTACTTTCCAAAATGGGGTCATTTGGGGTTTTTTTTTGCCACCTGGGCATTCCATGGCCCCCGAAACTGTGATAGGCGGTGAAGAGTGAAATCAAAAATTTACGGCCTTAGAAAGCCTGAAGGCGGTGCTTGGTTTTCGGGGTCCCGTACGCGGCTAGGCTCCCAAAAAGTCTCACACATGTGGTATCCCCGTACTCAGGAGAAGCAGCAGAATGTATTTTGGGGTGTAATTTCACATATTCCCATGGCATGTTTGAGCAATATATCATTTAGTGACAACTTTGCGCAAAAAAAAATAAAAAAAATAAAAAATTGTCTCTTTCCCGCAACTTGTGTCACAATATAAATTATTCCATGGACTCAACATGACTCTCAGCAAATAGCTTGGGGTGTCTACTTTCCAAAATGGGGTCATTTGGGGGGGGTTTGAACTGTCCTGGCATTTTATGCACAACATCTAGAAGCTTATGTCACACATCACCCACTCTTCTAACCACTTGAAGACAAAGCCCTTTCTGACACTTATTGTTTACATAAAAAAATAATTTTTTTTTGCAAGAAAATTACTTTGAACCCCCAAACATTATATATTTTTTTTAAAGCAAATGTCCTACAGATTAAAATGGTGGGTGTTTCATTTTTTTTTTTCACACAGTATTTGCGCAGCGATTTTTCAAACGCATTTTTTGGGGAAAAAACACACTTTTTTACATTTTAATGCACTAAAACACACTATATTGCCCAAATGTTTGATGAGATAAAAAAGATGATCTTAGGCCGAGTACATAGATACCAAACATGACATGCTTTAAAATTGCGCACAAACGTGCAGTGGCGACAAACTAAATACATTTTTAAAAGCCTTTAAAAGCCTTTACAGGTTACCACTTTAGATTTACAGAGGAGGTCTACTGCTAAAATTACTGCCCTCGATCTGACCTTCGCGGCGATACCTCACATGCATGGTGCAATTGCTGTTTACATTTGACGCCAGACCAACGCTTGCGTTCACCTTAGCGCGAGAGCAGGGGGGACAGGGGTGCTTTTTTTTTTTTTTTTTTTTTTTTTCTTTATTATTATTATTTTTTTATCTTATTTTTAAACTGTTCCTTTCATTTTTTTTTTTTTTAAATCATTTTTATTGTTATCTCAGGGAATGTAAATATCCCCTATGATAGCAATAGGTAGTGACAGGTACTCTTTTTTGCAAAAATTGGGGTCTATTAGACCCTAGATTTCTCCTCTGCCCTCAAAGCATCTGATCACACCAAGATCGGTGTGATAAAATGCTTTCCCAATTTCCCAATGGCGCTGTTTACATCCGGCGAAATCTACGTCATAAAATGCTCGTAGCTTCCGGTTTCTTAGGTCATAGAGATGTTTGGAGCCACTCTGGTCTCTGATCAGCTCTATGGTCAGCTGGCTGAATCACCGGCTGCATTTTCAGGTTCCCTGTTGAGACAGGAGAGCCAGAGAAAAACACGGAAGATGTTGGGGGGGGGGGGCATTCCCTCCCACTGCTTGTAAAAGCAGTCTAGAGGCTAATTAGCCACTAGGATTGCTTTTACATGAAAGCCGACCGCTGGCTGAAAAGAATGATACCAAGATGATACCTAAACCTGCAGGCATCATTCTGGTATAACCACTCAAAGTCGTGAATGGCATACCTGAAGACAAAAAAATGGTTAACAATAAAGCACAGTAAACGGTAAGGTATAAAAAAATTGCATACCTGAAAAGCAAACATGATAAAACATAATAACAATAACAATAACAATAAAACATTGCAGAATAGAATACAGTAAAAAAGAGCAGAACAATAGAGAGAGAATAGAGAGAGAGAGAACAATAAAACGACAACTATTTTTATTTTATATTTTTGTTTGTGTTTTTTTTTTTTTACACTTTTTTTTGTAACTAACTATAATAACTGTAACCGGTTCCAGGTTCGGGTCTCTCAAAATGCGATGGCATCTTGGGAGACCCTGTGAAAGTGTGCCTAGTCTGTGCAATGTTGTACCCTACGCTAATACTCAACTAGTGCATGGTAGCGTTCAAAACATTCACCAATGCAAAGACCAGGATTGTCAGGACAGGAGGGACAATAATAGCGGGTGTCACGGCTATATCCGCGCTTGCTGCAGACACAACATATTTTTTGGGGGGTTCGCTGGGTAGGGGTACTCGGGAGGACATAAAGAAAATGCCTCTCATGCAGCCGACTGCATTTGGTTGGGGATGTGAATGGGGGAAGTACGGGCGCTGCAGAAGCGGTGGGTTCCCAATTAGGATTGGCGAATGCAGCAGGAAGGGCACTATGGGCATGACGGGCCTGTGTTTGTCTTTTTGGTGGCAGCGGGACACTACTTGTGCTTGCCACCTCACCAGCTTGAACTGCACTTATGGGACTCGCCACGTCACCAAGTGTTACTGCAGTGCTGGTTTGACTACGACCGGGGTGACAGTGATCGATCGATACTGCACTTGGGTGGGCTGGGCCGGGCCGGGCGGAGGGGCAAAACGCAGGTGCTAGCAGGTATCTGGGCTGATCCCGCTAACACTGCGTTTTTGGGAACCCTAAACTGCTGGGGACGCTAGTATAGATCTGATCGGATCAGATATTGATCTGTTCAGATACTATACCACTAAGGGAGGCGTATGCTGCGTGCGTGGGTGTTAGCGGTACTGGCGCTAATCTGACGCTGCCTGGGGCTGGTGCTTGCCAGTTCACCAAAATGCTACCAAAAAAACTGTTAGCGATCGCAGGGATCAGGCCTGACTCTGCGAACGCTGCAGTTATGCGTTTAGTGTTTTGTAAGTGACAGTGATCGATCGATACTGCACTTGGGTGGGCTGGGCTCGCCTGGGCGGAGGGGCAAAACGCAGGTGCTAGCAGGTATCTGGGCTGATCCCGCTAACACTGCGTTTTTGGGAACCCTAAACTGCTGGGGACGCTAGTATAGATCTGATCGGATCAGATATTGATCCGATCAGATACTATACCACTAAGGGAGGTGTATGGTGCGTGTACGGTGCGTGCGTGGGTGTTCGCGGTACTGGCGCTAATCTGACGCTGCCTGGGGCAACGCATATCACCGCCGGGCGATCAGGGGGCTAAACCTTTATTCGGTAATAAACGGCGGGTGCCCTGACACTATAAAAAATAAACTAACTAACCAGCGTCACCCGTAACAGTTATACGGTGATCAGTGGTGAAAGGGTTAACTAGGGGGCAATCAAGGGGTTAAAACATTTATTAGATAGTATATGGGGGTCCCTGTCGCTATAAAACACTGACGGCGAACCTAAATATTTACGTCCCTAACTAGCGTCACCAGTGACACTAATACAGCGATCAGAAAAATGATCGCTTAGCGACACTGGCGACAGGGGGTGATCAAGGGGTTAAAACTTTATTAGGGGGGGTACTGGCGCTAATCTGACGCTGCCTGGGGCGACGCATATCACCGCCGGGCGATTAGGGGGCTAAACCTTTATTCGGTAATAAACGGCGGGTGCCCTGACACTATAAAAAATAAACGAACTAACCAGCGTCACCCGTAACGGTTATACGGTGATCAGTGGTGAAAGGGTTAACTAGGGGGCAATCAAGGGGTTAAAACATTTATTAGATAGTATATGGGGGTCCCTGTCGCTATAAAACACTGACGGCGAACCTAAATATTTACGTCCCTAACTACCGTCACCAGCGACACTAATACAGCGATCAGAAAAATGATCTCTTAGCGACACTGGTGAGGGGGGGTGATCAAGGGGTTAAAACTTTATTAGGGGGGGTAAGGGGGGTACCCTAGACCTACAGGGGGGTTACAGTAACTGTCCTAACACTGCTAACTGTCACAAACTGACACTATGCAGTAATCAGGAAAAAAAAAAAAAAAAAAAAAAAAAAACCTGCTTGGTGTCAGTTTGTGACAGGGGGGGGGTGATTGGGGGGGGATCGGGGGGCGATCGGGGGGGGATCGGGGGTGTAATGTATGCCTGGCATGTTCTACTGTGTGTGTTTGTGTTGTGCACTTACTTACATGTCATCTCTCCTCGGCGCTGGAACGGAAACTGACAGCCGAGGAGAGATGACATCACATCCTCTGCCTCTGTGTACTATACAGAGGCAGGGGATGTTTGTCAGTGGCTGGGAGCGATCGCGAGGGGGGGGCCACGATCGGATGGTCTCCCCCTCGTCTCTCATCGCTCCCAACCAAATGCCGACCGCAGCTGGCACCGGGGGGGGGTCCGATCGGACCCCCCACCCGCGGGAAGGCAATCACGTTTCAGGTACGTGATTTTGCCTGCCCGTGCCGCTCTGCTCACGTATATAGGCGTGAGGCGGTCGGCAAGTGGTTAAACAGTATATAAAGCTGAAGACAGTAGATATACATATATAGGAGGATTTGTTTCATCTCTGTGTATCATCCGAGGCTGTTCACTTCACTGGATATATGTGAGGGTTTACAACAACTTTGAAGTGATGCTAAAATTTAGATTCTTTATTACCTTAATGCATTGTCTGCATTCATGTAAAAAAAACCAGCCCACTACCTTCCTACCCACCTCCATCCCTAAACACTTACCTGGCTCCTCTTACCGCTTCAGCGCTGTGTCAGCTGCAGCACCACTCCCATCACTTCCTGGACTGAAGAGACACTGACCATTGGTTCCCACTGCTATCAGGGCTGAGCGTGTCTATGGATGCACACATAAAGGGGGTAAAACCTTCCGGAGCTTAGGTGATTAAACAAAAAAATACACATTTATAATATTAACTACTTGACCTCTGGAAGATTTACCCCCCTTCCTGACCAGGCCACTTTTTGTGATACGGCACTGCATTAATTTAACTGACAATTACGTGGTCATACAACGCTGTACCCTAATAAAATTGATGTCATTTTTTCCCACAAATAGAAATTTCTTTTGGTGGTATTTGATCACCTCTACATTTTTTTTATTTTTTGCGCCATAAACAAAAAAAGAGCGACAATTTTGAAAAAAAAAACTCTATTTCTGCTATAAAACATATCCAATACAAAAATTGAAAAAAATCGAATTCCTTCATAAATTTAGGCCAATATGTATTCTGCTACAAATTTCTGGTAAAGAAAATCCTAAATCTCTCTGGAGACGAGACGCTTGAGAGGGGATATGATTTCAACTTATAAATACCGTATTGGTGACCCCACAATAGAAATAAAACTTTTCCGTGGAAGGGAGTTTAACAAGACATGTGGCCACCTATTAAAATTAGAAGAAAAGAGGTTTAACCTTAAACTACGTAGAGGGTTCTTTACTGTAAGAGTGGCAAGGATGTGGAATTCCCTTCCACAGGCGGTGGTCTCAGCGGGGAGCATCGATAGTTTCAAAAAACTATTAGATAAGCACCGGAACGACCACAACATACAGGGATATACAATGTAATACTGACATATAATCACACACATGGGTTGGACTTGATGGACTTGTGTCTTTTTTCAACCTCACCTACTGTGTAACTATGTGTATATTGATTGGTTTATGCAAAATATAGCATCTACAAACTAGGGGATAAATACTGGAATTTCTATATATATTCTTTTACTACTAGTAATGGCGGCGATCAGCGACTTATAGTGGGACTGCAATATTTTGCGGTGGACAATCGGACACTAACTGACACTTTTTGGGGACCAGTGACACTAATACAGTGATCAGCGCTAAAAAATGCACTGTCACTGTACTAATAACACTGGCAAGGAAGGGGTTAACATCTAGGGCAATCAAAGGGTTAGATGTGCACCTAGCCAGTGTTTGTGTGTACTAAGTGTGCTTTTTTAAGTAAGGAAAGAAATGGATTCTAGTCCTTGCTTTGCAGTAACAGAATCCATTTCTTCTCTCCTGTCAGAATGGCGATCACCGTTCTGTATTCTTTACCGATGATCAGCAGGTGCTGGAAGACATTGAGAGCCCGACACCCGCAGAACGGCTGCTGCTGTGAATATTCGGACGTGTCCCCTGCAGGCAGAAATGCCAAGTCACGCGTGTAGTGTGTATATGTATGTATGTGTGTGTGTGTGTATATATGTGTGTGTGTATGTATATATGTGTGTGTATATATATATATATATATATATATATATATATATATATATATATATATACACCCCTCACATTTTTGTAAATATTTTATTATATCTTTTCATGTGACAACACTGAAGAAATGACACTTTGCTACAATGTAAAGTAGTGAGTTTGCAGCTTGTATAACAGTGTAAATCTGCTGTCCCCTCAAAATAACTCAACACACAGTTATTATTGTCTAAACCGCTGGCAACAAAAGTGAGTACACCCCTAAGTGAAAGTATTCAAATTGGGCCCAATTAGCCATTTTCCCTCCCAGGTGTCATGTGACTCGTTAGTGTTACAAGGTCTCAGGTGTGAATGGGGAGCAGGTGTGTTAAATTTGGTGTCATCACTCTCACTCTCTCATACTGGTTCAACATGGCACCTCATGGCAAAGAACTCTCTGAGGTTCTAAAAAAAAGAATTGTTGCTCTACATAAAGATGGCCCAGGCTATAAGAAGATTGCCAAGACCCTGAAACTGAGCTGCAGCACGGTGGCCAAGACCATACAGCGGGTTTAACAGGACAGGTTCCACTCAGAACAGGCCTCGCCATGGTCGACCAAAGAAGTTGAGTGCACATGCTCAGCGTCATATCCAGAGGTTGTCTTTGGGAAATAAATGTATGAGTACTGCCAGCATTGCTGCAGAGGTTGAAGGGGTGGGGGTTCAGCCTGTCAGTGCTCAGACTATACGCTGCACACTGCATCAAATTGGTCTGCATGGCTGTCATCCCAGAAGGAAGCCTCTTCTAAAGATGATGCACAAGAAAGCCCGCAAACAGTTTGTTGAAGACAAGCAGACTAAGGACATGGATTACTGGAACCATGTCCTGTGGTCTGATGAGACCAAGATAAACTTATTTGGTTCAGATGGTGTCAAGCCTGTGTTGTGGAAACCAGGTGAGGAGTACAAAGACAAGTGTGTCTTGCCTACAGTCAAGCATGGTGGTGGGAGTGTCATGGTCTGGGGCTGCATGAGTTCTGCCAGCACTGGGGAGCTACAGTTCATTGAGGGAACCATGAATGCCAACATGTACTGTGACATACTGAAGCAGAGCATGATCCCCTTCCTTCAGAGTCTGGACCGCAGGGCAGTATTCCAACATGATAACGACCCCAAACACACCTCCAAGACAACCACTGCCTTGCTAAAGAATCTGAGGGTAAAGGTGATGGACTGGCCAAGCATGTCTCCAGGCCTAAACCCTATTGAGCATCTGTGGGGCATCCTCATACGGAAGGTGGAGGAGCGCAAGGTCTCTAACATTCACCAGCTCTGTGATGTCATCATGGAGGAGTGGAAGAGGACTCCAGTGGCAACCTGTGAAGCTCTGGTGAACTCCATGCCCAAGAGGGTAAAGGCAGTGCTGGAAAATAATGGTGGCCACACAAATATTGACACTTTGGGCCCAATTTGGACATTTTTACTTAGGGGTGTACTCACTTTTGTTGTCAGCGGTTTAGACATTAATGGCTGTGTGTTGAGTTATTTTGAGGGGACAGCAAATTTACACTGTTATACAAGCTGTACACTCACTACTTTACATTGTAGCAAAGTGTCATTTCTTCAGTGTAGTCACATGAAAAGATAGAATGAGATTTTTACAAAAATGTGAGGGGTGTACTCACTTTTGTGAGATACTGTGTATATGTATGTGTGTGTGTGTATATGTGTGTATGTGTGTGTATATATATATATATAAACAGGGCTTTTTTTCAGGGGGAACTTGGTGGAACTCAGTTCCACCACCTTTGGCTCAGACCCTTTGGTGCCTGCTCACCACAATCACTTGTAAACACAGAAGTCTGGTTTCTGTGTTTACAAGTGACAGCTCTGCACTCTGTATGTAATACAATCCTGGTATTTAATGCCCCCTTAAGACCCTCCTACTGTTTTTGTGAAATTTGACCGAATGCACCCACTATTTGATCTGCTTTGGAGGTTTTGTAGGGTGAGGGGTTTTGTGGGGCCGTGGTTAAGTTCCAGCACCTTTTGTTTGAGAAAAAAAGCCCTGTATATATATATATATATATATATATATTACAGTATGTAATCCGGCACACAGCTGCTGCCCTGTAGCAGTAAAACTGCTATAGGGCGATCAGCAAGTGGTTCATAATAATAATAAACATATACAGTACATGTCTGCAGTACATGTACATTTCCCCAAGTTTTATCCCTTTAAATGCAGTAAACTTCCTGTCTGGGCTGACAACATGGGGCCTCTACTGTCCTAAAATCTTGACCGGCATTGTCAGTTCTACCTGCTGGACTACAAAACTCCATTACCCCCACTTCTTTGTCCCTCTTCAAATGTATACACTGATTTCATTCCTAGCAAAACAACGCCGCTGCCTGGACCCCCAAGGGCCTCCATACAGGCCGTGTGTAAGGAAAGGGCTCTCGGGAGATGTAGTTCTGGGGGGGGGGGGGGGAGCGAATGTCTATGTCAATAGCAACTGAGCTCCCACAGGCTACCCCTGCCAACATTTTACAAAGCCTGGTAATGGCAGCACAGGAAATAATAAAAGTTGTTTCTCACTACATGAACTACGAGCTCTAGATGGAAAGAGGGAGGTTTGGGGATACGTTTGGGTAATAAATTGAATGTGTGAAACTTAAAGCTGACTTCCAGCTTCCCCTTCAGTCTTGCACAGTTGTACCGGCTCCTCTCCTGGACTAGAATAGCTTACTCTGATTTCGCTGCATGCTGTGAGCTTCTCACAATGTGCATTAGAAGCTGCAGCATGTCGGCACAGAGCCCTGCATCATCTAGCTCTTTCCTGTCCCCGGCTCACTTTCATTCATTGGATTTCCATTCTTGCAATCATGGGGGCTCAGCATCACATGTGAGCGTCACTAAGGCCATGTTCACACTGGCATTAGAAAAAGGCCTTTGGGGTGTGTTTTTGTCGCTCCCCAAACTCCTAGCGAAGTAGCCTGCAGTGGGTAATATGGACAGCGGGCAGAGCTCCTCACATCTGAAAGACATGTATCGTTTGCGTCGTTGTACAGCGAAAAGGAAGCATGTCAAGTCTGGGAGGAGTTGAAGCTTGTGAACTCCTTCCATTCAGGCGCTACAGGCACGTCTTCAGTGCGTTTACAGAACTTAGAAGCTCCTTCAGGGTCTCACTCCATATCATTTTTTTTTATTGTGCCCAGACACTGTTGGGTTGATTTACTAAGACTGAAGAGTGCAAAATTTGGTGCAGCTGTACATGGTAGCCAATCAGCTTCTAACTTCAGATTGTTCAATTAAGTTTTGACAAAGAGCCCTGGAAGCTGATTGGTTTCTATGCAGAGCTTCACCAGATATTCTACTGT
Organism: Lithobates septentrionalis; assembly: GCA_037952835.1. Classification (NCBI taxonomy): domain Eukaryota; kingdom Metazoa; phylum Chordata; class Amphibia; order Anura; family Ranidae; genus Lithobates; species Lithobates septentrionalis. The sequence goes on from JBBDGP010001020.1 coordinate 291,067, forward strand.
CCAGTTCTAGTAAATCAACCCCAGTGTTATCAGTCTCCCGGCAATGATCTTCCATTATGTCGGAAAACCAATATGCTAATTTTCAGCAGATTATACACAATAAAGAAAAACACTCTTCATGCTAAGAGACAAAATAAATTCAATCTAAATCTTTGTGTTTAACCACATGCCGACCAGCACACGACGATGCACAATGGCACGGCTGGGCAAATGAGCATATAGGTACATCCCCTTTAAATCGCGGCATTGTGGGCCCGCCACATACTTCGTGACCGTGCCCGCGGGTCACGCAGACTCGATGTCCATTGGGGACCCGCGATCGTGTCACAGAGCGGAAGAACGGGGAGATGCCTTTCTAAACAAGGCATTTCCCCGTTCTGATTAATGTAATGACAGGGAGCTACTGCTCCCTGTCACCGAGAGCAGTGATCGCTGTCATGTCAGTGGTAGCCAATCCCCCCCCACAGTTAGAATCACTCCCAAGGACACACTTAACCCCTTGATCGCCCCCTAGTGTTTAACCCCTTCCCTGCCAGTGTCCTTTACACAGCAATCGGGGCATTTTTATAGCACTGATCGCTGTATAAATGACAATGGTCCCAAAATGGTGTCAAAAGTGTCCGCCATAATGTTGCAGTCATGCTAAAAATCGCAGATCGCCGCTATTACTAATAAAAAAAAAAAATTATAAAAATGCCATAAATCTATCCCCTATTTTGTAGATGCTATAACTTTCGCGCAAATCAATTAATATACGCTTATTGCGATTTTTTTTTTAACCAAAAATATGTAGAAGAATACATATCAGCCTAAACTGAGAAAGAAATTTGTTTTTTTATATATTTTTGGGGGATATTTATTTTAGCAAAAAGTAAAAAACATTGCATTTTTTTCAAAATTGTTGCTCTTTTTTTGTTTATAGCACAAAAAATAAAAACCGCAGAGGTGATCAAATACCACCAAAAGAAAACTCTATTTGTGGGAAAAAAAGGGCGTCAATTTTGTTTGGGTGCAACGTCGTACGACCGCGCAATTGTCAGTTAAAGCGACGCAGTGTCGTATCGCAAAAAGTGCTCTGGTCAGGAAGGGGGGAAATCCTTCCGGGGCTGAAGTGGTTGAATACATCAAATAATATTCCTCAATCACCGCTGCCACCTTTAAAATTAAGTCTATAAAAATGTACAACAAAGTGTAAAATCTTATCTCAGTGCAAAATTCACCACTCTGTCAGTAGCATTGTGATAAAAGTAATCAACATCAAGTGTACACACAGTTCATGAAAAAAGACAAATTAAAAAAAATAATATATATAAATTAAAGTGGTTTTCCTAAGTTGTTGATCATTTGGTTACTTTACCATTGGAGGCATTTTCTTTCTTTTATATGGGACACTTAGAAAAAAATCCAATTAAAATCCATGCGTCCGGCGCCCTGCATGTAGATTAGGGGCCGGGCGCATGGATTGGGGGGGGGGGGGGGGCGGCACCCCTGTGCCCCTAATAGATGAGCCACCACTGCTTTGATATATCCACCCCACGGAGGAACTCACGGTCACGGCGTCAACCGATTCAATGTTCTATTGAGCTTGATACACCAACCATGAGAATGGAAGGCATATGTTTCTGGTGAGTTCCTGTCTATTGGGAGAGGGATCACGTTTGTGCACAGAAGGTACTTTCTTTGGAAAGAACACAAAGTGGAATATTGACCAATACAGTGGATTTCTTTCAGCACATTGCACTGGTTGGAATCATTTTTGATTGTTTACTTTTAAAAACATTTTTTTCTTTCGCCTTGGACTATATGATTTCGTGTTTTTTTTCATGAACTGTGTGTACACTTGATGTTGATTACTTTTATTACAACGCTACTGACAGAGTGGTGAATTTTGCACTGAGATAAGATTTTACACTTTGTTGTATATTTTTATTTAGTAGATTATGTCAATATTTTTGTGATGGTTTTGTATATGAAAAGAACGAACAGTCGTAAGCTTTTCTTATATGTTTTCTTCATTTCCCATGACGGGTCTGATTTAAAATGTTCTCTTTGTATCCTGTGTTTTAGATGTCCAGGCTACTGCCCATAAGGATGTCCCCGTTGCATTGTTTTCAGAGACTATCACATTCAAAGAGATTGGCACATATTATAGAACAGGATATCCCTTCTTGGTGAAGGTGAGTTGGACATTTAATGCTTACAAATTACTTTGTATTTGGATTACAGTAGTCATGTGATGTGTTTCTAATCTGGTAGAGTAGGTCAGGTTCCTATCTGGTTGACCAGGTCATGTTACCGATTTTCTGGTTGAGCAAGTCATGTGTTGTGTTTCTTATTTCGTAGAGTAGAATATGTGATATGTTTATTATCTGGCAGAGCACAAGTGTGAAACATTTCCTATTCAGCAAAGCAGGTCATGAGGTGTGTTCCCCGGTGGTAGCACAAGTCATGTGATGTGTTTCTTGTCTGGTAGAGCAGGTCATACTGTATGATGCATTTCCTATCCAGTAGAGCAGATCATATGATGTGTTTCCTATCCAGTAGAGCTGGTCATGTGATGTGTTTCCAATATCCAGTAGAACAGGTCATATACATAGTTACATAGCGGGCAAGGTTGAAAAAAGACACAAGTCCATCAAGTCCAACCTATTTGTGTGATTTTATGCCAGTATTACATTGTATATCCCTGTATGTTGTGGTTGTTCAGGCACTTATCTAGTAGTTTTTTGAAATTATCAATGCTCCCCGCTGAAACCACTGCCTGTGGAAGAGAATTCCACATCCTAACCGCTCTTACAGTAAAGAACCCTCTACACAGTTTAGGTTAAACTGCTATTCCTCTAATTTCGGTTAATGGCCACATGTCTTATTAAATTCCCTTTCGCGCAAAAGTTTTATCCCTATTGTGGGGTCACCAGTAGGGTATTTATACACTGATATCATATCTCCTCTCAAGCGTCTCTTCTCCAGAGAGAGCAAGTTCAGTGCTCTTAACCTTTACTAATAACTAAGGTCCTCCAGTCCCTTTATTAGTTTTGTTGCCCTTCTCTGGACTCTCTCCAGTTCCAGCACATCCTTCCTGAGGACTGGTGCCCAGAACTGGACGGCATACTCCAGGTGCGGAGAATTATCATTTTATCTCTAGACTTAATGCCCTTTTTAATGCATGCCAATATTCTGTTTGCTTTGCATGCAGCAGCTTGGCATTGCATGCCATTGCTGAGCCTGTCATCTACTAGGACCCCCAGGTCCTTTTCCATCCTAGATTCCCCCAGAGGATCTCTCCCTAGTGAGTAGATTGCATTCATATTTTTGCCACCCAAATGCATTATTTTACCTTTTTCTACATTAAACCTCATTTGTCATGTAGTTGCCCACCCCATTAATTTTTTTCAGATCTTCTTGCAAAGTTTCCACATCCTGCGGAGAAGTTATTGCCCTGCTTAGCTTAGTATCGTCTGCAAATACAGAGATTGAGCTGTTTATCCTATCCTCCAGGTCGTTTATGAATAAATGAAATAGGATTGGTCCAGGACAGAACCCTGGGGGACCCAACTTTCCACCCCAAACCATTCCGATTACTCCCCATTTTGTCCCTACCCTTTGAACGCGCCCCTGTAGCCAGTTTTCAATCCATGTACTCATCTTACGGTCCATGCCAACGGACCTTACTTTGTACAGTAAACGTTTATGGGGAACTGTGTCAAATGCTTTTGCAAAATCCAGATACACCACTTCTACAGGCCTTTCTTTAGATGGCAGCTCACCTCCTCATAGAAGGTTAATAGATTGGTTTGGCAAGAACGATTCTTCATGAATCCATGCTGATTACTGCTAATGATATAGTTGTCATTGCTAAAATCTTGTATATAGCCCCTTATCATCCCCTCCAAGAGCTTGCATACAATTGATGTTAGGCTAACTGGTGTGTTTTTTCCAGGGATGTATCTTGGCCCTTTTTTTTAAATATTGGTGCTACATTGGCTTTTCTCCAATCAGCTGGTAGGCTGTTCATAAAAATTAGGAACACTGGTCTGGCAGTTACTTGACTGAGTTCTTTAAGGACCCTCGGGTGCAAGCCATCTGGTCCCGGTGACTTATTAAATTATTTCTAATTCTGCCCTCTGTTAGCCATGAGGGTGCTTCCTGTGACATGTCATGAGGATAAACATTGCAGTTTTGGTTACTGAAGCCCCCCGATTCCATCGTGAAGACTGAGGAGAAGAATACATTCAATACCTTCGCCATCTCTCCATCCTTAGTAACCGGATTCCCTTCATCGTTCTTTATGGGACCAATATGATCTGACCTCCCTTTCTTACTATTTATGTTCTTAAAGTATTTCTTGGGATTTTTTTTTTTACTCTCCTCCGCAATGTGCCTTTTGTGTTCTATCTTAGCCGCTCTGATTACACCCTTACATTTCTTGTTGCATTCTTTGTAAAGTTGGAATGCTGATGATGATTCCTCAGCCTTGTATTTTTAAAGGCCTTTTCCTTTGCTTTTATATGCATTTTCACGTTGGATTTAAGCCACCCAGGACTTTTATTATCTCTTTTAAATGTATTTCCCATTGGGATGCACTAGCTAATGCCCTTATTTAATATGCTCTTAAAGTATACCCATTTTTCCTCCGTGTTCTTTGGTCCTAAGATTTTATCCCAATTATTATCTTCTAGCAAGGATTGTAGTTTAGGGAAGTTGGCTCTTTTGAAATTCAGTGTCTTTGTATAAACGAATTGACCTGTGATCGCTGTTTACTAAATTGCCCCGTATTTCCACATCTGTGATCAGGCCTGTATTGTTGGTAATCAGTAGGTCTAGTAAAGCTTTGTTTCTAGTTGGTGCATTTATCATCTGACCCATGAAATTGTCCTTCAAGACATTTAGGAACTGACGAGCCTTAGATGAATGAGCGGTTCCTTCCACCCAGTCTATGTCCGGATAATTAAAATCCACTATTATAATGACACTTCCCATTCTTGTCACTAATCCAAATTGTGATGGGAGGTCCGCCTCTGCCTCCTCCCTTTGGTTAGGGGGCCTATAGCATACTCCCAGTATTACTTTCCCCTTAGTTTCCTTCCTTTGTAGCTCTACCCATAAGGATTCCACCACCTCGCTGGCTCCCTTACTGATGTCATCTCTCACATTCACTTGTACATCATTTTTGATATACAGGCATACCCCTCCCCCTTTTTTACCCTCTATCCCTGCGATCTAGGGAATACCCTTGAATGGTTGCCAGCCAATCATGAGAGCTGTCGAACCAAGTCTCTGTAATTCCTACAAAATCAAAATCCTCCTCATACAACAGTAGCTCTAGTTCACCCATTTTGTCTGCCAGACTCCTGGCATTGGTGAACATGCCACGTAGTTTAGACCGGTCGCATACTACCTCCTTATTAGGTGCTCTGGGGTTGCAAATAGGACTTGTTACTGTACTTACCTCGGGTTTAGGTGCTTTAGTCAACCTACCACTAATGCCCTCAATACTACCCTCTGGAATATGTTCTGCACTGACTATCTCTACCTCTGGACCCCACCCCCCCGTCACCTAGTTTAAAAGCCCCTCTAACTTTTCGGTCATCTTCACTCCCAGCAGATCTGCACCTTCCCAGTTTAGGTGCAGTCCATCCCTTCTTAAGAGCTGGTAACCAAATGAGAAGTCGCCCCAGTTCTCCAGGAAACAAAACCCCTCCTTGCTACACCAGCTCCTCAGCCACTTGTTTACTTCCCTAATCTTCCTCTGCCTTTCTGGTGTGGCTCAAAGTACCAGTAGTATGTCTCAGAATAGTACCTTGGAGGTCCTTTTCCTCAATTTAGCTCCTAAGTCCCTAAAATCATTTTTTAGGACAATCCATCTTCCTCTGACTTTGTCATTGGTGCCAACGTGCACCATGACAGCCGGGCCTTCCCCCCGCCCCTCCTAGTAATCTATCCACCAGATCCGTGATGTGCGAATTCGAGTGCCCAGTAGACAACATACAGTTCGGCACTTCAGGTCTTTGTGACAGATTGTCCTCTCTGTCCTAAGAATTGAGTCCCCTACCACCAGAATCTGTCTTTCCTTTCCCTTGGCTTTACTCCCACCCTCACTGGAGGAGTCATTCCTCTGGCAGCTAGGGGAGTCACTCAGCTCTAGCAGTGCTGGTCCCTGACTGGTTTCACCAATGTCATTCAACGGGGCGTACTTATTGGGATGTTCCAGCCCAGAACCGGCCTCCCTGACTCTTTCCCCTCTATCCTTCCTGACTGTTACCCATCTACTCTGCTTGGGTGCCTGCCCTTCTTTACCTCCACCACCCTCTGTGCTGGCCCCTGCCAGCACCTGCCTGGTACGAACCTAACTCTCCTTTAGTATGCAGGGACTTCTCATTGTTGACAATTGATTCCCTAGATTCAGAACCTGGGCTTCCAGGAAAACAATGTGCTTACATTTTGCACAGCAGTATTCGCCCTTGATCGGATGATTAAGGAATGCATACATGCCGCAAGATGTACACTGAGTCGCATATCCACACCCAACGGGCATCGTACCTACTAATTTAATGGGAAATGGGGGTTTTACTCTGTCCAAATTAACTAACAACTAGCTTCCTGACACTAACACTCAACAATACACAGGTTCTCAACAAGACAATACATGTACACTCGCAACACACCTGCACTCACAGTTCAAATGCACTCACAGTCCACATGCACTCACATCACTCTTGCACTCACAGTCCACATGCACTCACAGTCCACGTGCACTCACAGCACTCGTGTACTCACAGCCCATGTACACTCATATGATGTGTTTCCTATCCAGTAGAGCATGTCATGTGATGTGTTTCCTATGCAGTAGAAGAGGTCATGTGATGTGTTTCCTATCCAGTAGAGCAGGTCATGTGATGTGTTTCCTATCCAGTAGAGCATGTCATGTGATGTGTTTCCTATGCAGTAGAAGAGGTCATGTGATGTGTTTCCTATCCAGTAGAGCAGGTCATGTGATGTGTTTCCTATCCAGTAGAGCAGATCATATCATATGATGTGTTTCCTATCCAGTAGAGCAAGTCATGTAATGTGTTTCCTTTGGGGTAGCAACTTGGGGAAGCTTTTCCTATCTGGTAGAATAGGTCACATTCCTATCTGGTTGACCAGGACATGTGACCGATTTTCTGTCTGGTAGAGGAAGTCTTATTTCCTTGGGTTAGCACAGGTCATGGGATATGTTTCCTATCTGGTAGAGTAGGTCAGGTTCCTATTTGGTTGACCAGGTCACTTGAGGCATTTCTATCAGGTAGAGCAAGTCATGTGTTTCCTATCTGGCATAGTAGGGCATATGATGTGTTTCCTATCTGATAGAGCAGGTCATGTAATATGTCATATTTGGTAAAGCAGGTCATGTGATGTATTTCCTATCTGTTAGAGCAGATCATGGGATGTGTTTTTTATATATTAAAGTAGGTCAGGTTGCCTATCTGGTTGAGCAAGTCATGTGATGGATTTTCTATCTGGTAGAGCAGGTTATATGGTGTGTTTCCTAACTTGTGGAGCAAGTCATGTAGTACATGTCCTATGTGGTGGATGAGGTAATGTCATGATTGTAAAATCTGATAGAAAATATTATGTTATAGGTGTCCTACCCGGTAGTGGAGGGCATATAATATATATAGCAAGGTCCCAGGCCTCCTTTGATCTAATGAGAACCTCCAGGGCCAGGGATAGCTGACATCCTTCTGTATGTAGTGGGTTGTGAGGCATGGTGGGCTCAAAGTAGTTAAAGTTATTGGGCACCAGACACTTCTTGGATGCAAAAGAAAGTTTATTTCTCTTAACAAACCTATTTTTGGGGGAGAGAGGTTTAGGGTCAGGACACCCTTAGGTAGTTGCAAGATTAAATGGCAGACTCCGAGACTTCAATAGGAGGACAGCCATCTACATTTGCAGGAATGCTGTCTCCTATGGTAATAGTCTTTAACAGTTCCTAACACAAAGCTTAACAGTTCCTTCACTTTCACTACAATCCCTCCTTGTAGTTCTTCAGCACACTGAGCTCTTGGTCTCTCACTTGACCCACTGATTCACTGCCACTGAATCCCTTGAGCTCCTCCAATCTTCACGATGGTATCTTCCTCAAGCGTCAACCCCGCTTCTCTGCTGGGTCCCTAGCTTGGCACTCTAGATACCTCTCAAGCTTCACCCCCGCTGGCCTGCTCAGGCCCTGGGTTGGCACACAAGGCTGCTCTGCATGCCTCCCCTCTGCTGGCTGGGTCCCTGGCTTGATTCCCACTGAAGTTTCCTGATTCTTCACCGTCCCCAGTTGGTGAGAATACTGCTCCGGTACTTGCTTCAGTTACTCACTGTGGTCCCTGGTAATTAGGCGGATAGTCCCTTACTGGTGACAGCTTCCCTTCTACCTCCGACCACGACAGGTTCCCCGGCCGGCAGAACCGTCACCTCTGGTTGGACTGCAAGCCGCAGTCCCAACCCTGCGCTGCTCTCTTGCTTCTGAATAGGCTCTCACACAGCCTAGAAGCCAGATGTGCCCAGGATAGGCCCCATCTCTGGCCTAGCAGCCCAGGCAATACGACACATGTCCACCCAGACACCCGTCCAGGTGGCACAGAACCTAGATCACCTGACTCCACCCGAATATATAGGCTCTCCCAGCAGGCCAAGGGATCCAAGAAAACCCCTGCTCATTGGCTGAGATACCCCATATACCCATAACCTGACCTTGTGTTGCCCTTCTCGTATCTAGTACCACCAAGCCCCCAGCCACCTAGTGGTAGAAGACAAAAGTGCAACAAGGCCAAACTTAGGAAGAAATCAATAAATCTCTAGCAATCGACCAGGATAACTACTCCTGGCTAGTAGATTTGTTAGGAGCAACCCTGCCTAAACTCCAGGGTGCTACATATACTGTATATCTCTTCTAGTAGAGCAGGTCATGAAATGGATTCCCTATCTAGTAATAAAGGTAATGCAAAGTGTGTTATATCTCATAGAGCAGGTCATGTGATGTGTGTTTAGATCTGGTAGAGCAGGTCACGTGATGTGTGTTAGATCTTGTAGAGCAGGTCACGTGATGTGTGTTTAGATCTGGTAGAGCAGGTCACGTGATGTGTGTTAGATCTGGTAGAGCAGGTCACGTGATGTGTGTTTAGATCTGGTAGAGCAGGTCACGTGATGTGTGTTAGATCTGGTAGAGCAGGTCACGTGATGTGTGTTTAGATCTGGTAAAGCAGGTCACGTGATGTGTGTTACATCTGGTAGAGCAGATCATGTGATGTGTGTTTAGATCTGGTAGAGCAGGTCACGTGATGTGTGTTAGATCTGGTAGAGCAGGTCACGTGATGTGTGTTTAGATCTGGTAGAGCAGGTCACGTGATGTGTGTTAGATCTGGTAGAGCAGGTCACGTGATGTGTGTTTAGATCTGGTAGAGCAGGTCACGTGATGTGTGTTACATCTGGTAGAGCAGATCATGTGATGTGTGTTTAGATCTGGTAGAGCAGGTCACGTGATGTGTGTTAGATTTGGTAGAGCAGGTCATGTAACCTATATCATGTCTGCCATAGCTGGCAGTTACAGACCGGAATGGCTCGCCAGTGCCAACTAGAGTAATCCAACTGGAAGTCGATAATGGAAGTAACAAGATGCTTATAAATGAAATCACAGACCAAAAAGGAGAAGTGACATTCAACGTGCAAACATCATCATGGGCTGACCAAGTCTTAATAAGGGTAAGTCGGAATCATACATATACTCTTAGTATGAAATTTTATAGATGAAATGTGATCATCCTCATTTTTTAGCCTCCCTGTGCCTCCGATATTTCTCACACTTGGGCTCCAGGCAGATATAAAAGACACACATCAATGCAGCTCTGTAAACAGTAATACATTCTTAAACATATTTTACTTACAAGCAGCACAAGGAGCCAATTGGTTGTGTTGCAGCGCAAGGGGCATGCTGATGAGAGGAGAGATCAAAATGACAGGGTTGAGGAGGGACAAGACCTGTAAGTGTTTCTTGCACAGAGCTGTGTGATTTTTAGAACTGGATGGACAGAAATACAAATCCTTATAAGTTTATATATACTGTAAGCTTTCTTGAATGTATTTTAATTTTGGACAATATACACGGACTATACATATCCTGCAAAAGGTCAGCTTTGATCCCACCACCTGTTTACTGAGCACTGTTGGGCTGGAGACCTCTTACTCTAAAAACTATAAAGCCTCATGGACAAAGGATGTCAAAAATGCTGCCTTTGTAGGCGTTTGACCTTTTTGTAGCCTCTATACTCCTCTCTAGGAGGAAAATAAGTCCCGTGTGCGTGAGGCCTCTTTGTTTAGTTTCGATTCAATATTTACATTTTGTTTAATTCGTTTTCGGAATTAATTTTGTTTATTCAAATTCGAATCGATTCAAATTTTCTGCATTCGGAAATTTCGAATTGATTCAAATTCTATGTGAATTCCATTCCAAATGCATTCAAATCAAATTCCATTTAAAATCAAATTCATTCTATTCGAAATTCAAATTTTAGAAGATGGTTATATTCTTTCTATTCCATTCTTTTCTATTGTTTTTTTCTATTCTATTCTTTTATTTTCTGTTCTATTCTTTTCTTTTATATTCTATTCCTCTCTATTCTATTAAAATTTATTCTATTCTATTTTTTTTCTATTTTATTTTCTATTCTATTTTACTCAAATTCAAATTTATTCATTTCTATTATTTTCTATCCTATTCGAATTTGAATTTATTTTATTCAAAATTCAAATTTCGGCAGAAGGTTATATTCTCTCTATTTTTTTCTATTCTTTTCTTTTCTATTCAAATTCAAATGTATTCTATTTGAAAATCAAATTTCACAAGATGGTTAGATTCTTCCTATTTTATTCTATTTTTTTTTATTATATTCTATTACTTTATTTTCTATTCTATTTTGTTTTGTTTTACTCTATTCTTTTCTTTTATTTTCTATTCTATCCTTTTATTTTTAATTCTTTTCTATTCTATTCTTTTTCTATTCCTTTATTTTCTATGCTTTTTTATTCTCTTTGGAAATTTGAATTTGATTTGAAAACTATTCAAATTTCGTCCAAAATTTTGTTTCGGTATTTCGGATTTATTTAAATTCTTTGCTATTGTAATTCCAAAATTTGGATACATCCGAATTTCCGAATAAGGAAAAATTTGTCCGAATTTCAATGCAGAACGAAATGAACCGCACATGTCTAGAATGTCTATTAGGCTCATGTATGGAGCACTCGTGCTGTTATTCCTTATACTGACTATTACAATTCTATTTTATTTTTAGCCGTTTTTAGGGGAAAAGAATGGCGGGATGACGGACAATGACTATCAAACGGTTTCTCCCTTTTACACCACAGCTAAGTCCTTCTTACGGCTGGAGACAATCAATGAAGTTATCAAATGTGGTGATAGAAGAACGGTCCAGGTTCAGTACGTCATAAACCCCCAAGACCTGGAAAGGGACACCAGAAGTGTGAACTTCTATTATATAGTAAGATTTTCCACACAAAAAAAATACATTTTAAAAGGACAGTGTAAAAATAAAAAGTAAAATAAATAAGACATTGACATTCGATGTAAGGAGGGGGGGGGGGGGGGTGCTCTGGACATCTAGTCTTCCAGATACAATCGGCAAGTTTGACACCCCTGACTTGGAGTATAACTAAAGGCAAAACTTTTTCTTCTAGAAAAGTAATAGAGGGGAAATCTTTCAATGGGGACACTATTTCTGGTGAGCTGGGGGAGGGGGCCCAGTGCATCACCTTAATTTGCAGGGATGTCGTCCCACTTCCTGTTTGACTTTGAGACAGGAAGTGAAGGGAAATCTCTGCAATGGGACACAGATGGTGAAAAATCTGACAGGGGTTATAACCCACCCTTGCTCTATCCAAAATGAAAAAAAAAAAATATTTGCCTGTCGTTCTACGTTCTACGATCTCGGTAGCTTTGCAGGCAGTGACTCGATCCAAATTACATCCAAATTACATCTTGCACATAGTACAAAGCTTTCATCCAAAACTTGTGCAGATCATAACACATCAACATCAGTCAAAAAATCATTGTGTGTCAGAATACAGTACAGGTGGTGAATGGAGTCTAAAGTGTGAAGAATAAAGCTGGGACTAACTACACAGAGTATCCTCTAACTACAGAATGAGGAAAGGATAAAATTAATAAAGGCAAACAGACAATGCATGCGCAGCATGATATTTATTGTGTTTGGGTGTACTAAAATTACCTCTAGTGTATTTTTTACTGAAATTTTGCATTTCCTAAACCTTTGAGCTAATATCGTGTGACATAAATAAAAAATTGGAACTACCACCATTTTATTCTCTAGGGCAGGGGTCTCCAAACTCTCTAAACAAAGGGCCAGTTTACTGTTCTTCAGACTTTAGGGGGGTGCACTGTGGCTGTCGGGAGTAGAAAATGTCCTGACATCAGTGGGGAAAAAAAATAACAGTTATCGTTTAAGTGGGAGGAATTGTGCCCCATTATTGCTGACATTGGGAGGAATTGTGCCCCATTATTGGTGTCATTGGGAGGAATTGTGCGCCATTATTGTTGTCATTGGGATGAATTGTGTCCCATTATTGGTGTCATTGGGAGGAATTGTGCCTCATCATTAGTGTCATTGGGAGGAATTGTGCCCCATTATTGGTGTCATTGGGAGGAATTGTGCCCCATTATTGGTGTCATTGGGAGGAATTGTGCCCCATTATTGTTGTCATTGGGAGGAATTGTGCCCCATTATTGTTGTCATTGGGAGGAATTGTGCCCCATTATTGTTGTCATTGGGAGGAATTGTGCCCCATTATTGGTGTAATTGGGAGGGATTGTACCCCATTATTGGTGTCATTGGGAGTAATTATGCCCATTATTGGTGTCACTGGGATGAATTGTGCCCCAATATTGGTGTCATTGGGAGGAATTGTGCCCCATCATTGGTGTCATTGGGAGGAATTGTCCCTCATCATTGGTGTCATTGGGAGGAATTGTGCCTCATCATTGGTGTTATTGGGAGAAATTGTGCCCCATTGTTGGCATCAATGACTGAAATAGTGCCTCAAGGGCTGGATAAAAGCAAACAAAGGGCCACAGTTTGGAGACCACTGCTCTAGGGCAAAGGTCTCCAAACCCTTTGCTTGCCTTTATCTGGCCCTTGGGGCATTATTCCTCCAACTGACACCATTTATGGGGAAAATTTTTCTCCCACTGATACCAACAATGGGGCACTGTTCCTCCACCTGACACCATTAATGGGGTACCATTTCTTCCACTGACACCATTGAAGGCGCACCCTTCCTTCCTCTGATACCAACGATGGGGCACTAAACCTAACACTTATACCAATAATAAGGCATTGTTTACGCCAACTGATCATGGGGTATATTCTACTCCACTGGCCACAGTCCGGCCCCCCTAAAGCCTGAAGGGAAGTAAACTGGCCCTTTTGCTTAGAAAGTTTGGAGACCCTTGCTCTAGGACCTCTGCTTTCAGAAAAATACATTGTGTTTGGGGGTTTTAGTTAATCCTCAGGCCTAAAATGATTTTTTTTAAACGGGTGTAGAAAAATGCTAAAAACAAGTGTGGCAGTGAAAGGGACAAAGATAGTGACGTGTGCTTTTACCTGATTGATTTTTTTTTTCTATTATATTTTTTAGGTTGTTGGCAAAGGAGGGATTATGGTAAACGGAACTGAAATAATTAAACTGAAAGACTTCTGTAAGTACAATCACTGCACCTAATACGACCCAAACTTGGGTCAACCATGTGGGACTTTCATGAGCTCCCTTGTGTGTAGCGGTAGAGTCATTGTACCATTGGCCTTGGGCTCCTTTTTTAGTTCATGTGGGCCAACTCAATATTGAACCCTACGGACTAAGACTGGGATGCCATTAACCGCATAAGGACCTTTAGCGCAAAATCATGTACCTGTACACGATTGTTTCCTTCGGCTCTGGGGCAGGCACGTGTGCCGCTGGAGCCCCGCTCCCGCTGTGTTTGGACACAGCAGGAGCCAAACAGCTTTTTTTCCGCCGCAATGTCACAGTCCCGCTAAAAATCACTGATCGTCGCCATTGCTAGTAAAAGAAATAATAATTTTAAAAAAGTCAATAAATGTATCCCATAGTTTGTAGACACTATAACTTTTGCGCAGGCCAATTAGTATACGCTTATTGGGATTTTTTTTACCAAAAATATGTAGCAGAATACATATTGGCCTAAATTGACGAAGACATTTTTTTTTTTTTTACTTTTTTTCTTATTGGATATGTTTTATAGCAAAAAGTAACCAAAATTTTATTTTATTTTTTCAAAATGGTCTTTTTTTTTTTTTTTTGCGCAAAAAATAAAAACCGCAGAGGTGATCAAATGCCATCAAATGAAAGCTGTATTTGTGGGGGAAAAAAAAAGGACATCAATTTTATTGGGGTACAGCGTTGCACGATTATCAGTTAAAGCAACGCAGTGGCATATGGCAAAAAAAATGGCCTGGTCATGAAGGGGGTGAAACCTTCCAGGGCTGAAGTGGTAAAGTTTATGCGCGTGTAAAGACAGGCTACCCAATACTTTTGACAATAGAGCAACTAGTATTAGGAGCAACTGCAGTATGCTAACTTGCCACTAGATGTCAGTGTTGCCCAGAATTAGAGACAGCAAATGATTTTGGCAAGAGACCTGCAAAGGGAAAAAAAAGCATCACTGAGAGGGAATATCAGAATTGCTTTAGGTTGGGTTTACATCTAAAACGGATGCGGTCTACAGCAGGGGCAGTTTTTCCTTTTCTACTAAGGGCCTGCTTATTCAGCAATAACTTTGTCATTACTTAAAGGAACACACTAGGGCTCCTTTTGACAATTTTGTCCGGTCCAAAATTATTTGATTTTCTATGTAATCTAAATACAAAAAATTATATTTTGACAAAAAAAGTATTTTTCCTGAAAATAAAGTGGTTATTACCTGTTTTAAGCTCCCACACTACAAAGACATGCTGGTAGGTTAATTGGCTCCTGTTTAACCACTTACCTACAGGGCACTTATACCCCTTCCTGCCCAGGCCATTTTTCAGCTTTCAACGCTGTCACACTGAATGACATTTGCGCGGTCGTGCTACACTGTACCCAAACTATTTTTTTATGATTTTCTTCAAACAAATAGAGCTTTCTTTTGGTGGTATTTAATCACTGCTTGTTTTTTATTTTTTTACAAAAAAAAAAAAAAGACCAAAGATTTTGAAAAAAAAAAAATGTTTTTTACTTTTTTTCTGTCAGTAAATTAGGCGGCACTGATGGGCACTGATAGGCTGAACTGGTGGGCATTGATGAGGTGGCACTTATGAGCACTGATGAGGTGGCACTTATGAGCACTGATGAGGCGGCACTTATGGGCACTGATTAGGAAGCACTGATGAGGTGTGACGTAAGAGCATTAGATTGTAAGCTCCTTGAGGGCAGAAACTGATGTGAAAAATGGTAAAAGTAAAATAAATAATATGTTTTTTTCTATTTTATTATTTTATTTATAATAGTAAAAGCACATAACGGTAACGCGTTTTAGACACATTCGTGCGCTTGCACGTTTATTAATTCCAATGGTCAAAATAAATTCATATTCTGGGCATAGAACACGTGAATTCCTGTGTTAATTTTGACATCAAATTTAGTCGTAGTCATTTGACTAAAATGTTATTTTAGTTTTAATCGTATTTTAGTCATCTGAGTTGTTTTAGTTTTAGCCGTATTTTAGTCGACTAAAATCTCCAGTACATTTAAATCGAATGGGTTTGGTTAATTTTTAATGCATTATTTCTTTAGAACTTCCAAACATTATATAAATCTATCAACTTCCTCTTGACAATACCCCACAGATTCTCTATGGGGTTTAGGCTCTCTACAATAAAAAAAACCTTTGAATGGTGATTGTTGATCCATTGTGTGCTGGCGAATATGTACCCTTCCAACACCAGCAGATGACATGGCTCCCCAAATCATCATCGCCTCCACGCCACGCTGCATTGATGCAGTAATTAATGCAAAAGCAGCCCCAACCAAGTATTGAGTGCATACTATACTGTACATGTGTACATGTGGATTGACTGTATCTTCTGAATTCATGGCCTTCGCCTACTGTCAGGAACCATGAACCAGACCGAGACAGAAGTACAGTAAAATCACACTTGTTTATTAATAAAAATAAAAAGGTAAATAGAGTAAGCATAGTCAAAGCATAGGCAGAGTCCAGTAACCGGATCGGGTAGTCAGCCAAGCCACAGTTCAGTAACCAGATTGGGTAATCAGCCAAGCCAGAGTTCAGTAACCAGATTGGGTAATCAGCCAGGCCAGAAGTCAGGGATCCAAGTAGAGGAACAGCAAGCAGAATAAGGAGCCAGAAGGGATGTCAGCAAAGCCAGTCTTTAAACAGGAACACAGGAGATGGTTTCTTGTGATGTGACCAAGGGGAAGGCAGGAATGAAGTGAGCTGGAGATCTTTAAGTAGGCGGGACTGACGAGCAGATCCACAAAGCTGGTTAATTGTGGAGAGAGATAAGAGATGGTAATTAGCCAACAACACAACTCACAACTGAGCGGCCAGCTCAGAGAAGGAAGGGCTGAACTCTGGCTTAGCTGACTACCCGATCCGGTTACTGGACTCTGTCTTTGATTTGACTACGCTTACTCTATTTACCTTTTTAATTTAAAAAAAATAAACAAGTGTGAATTTACTGTACTTCTGTCTCGGTCTGGTTCATGGTTCCTGACAACATGGACTTACTTTTCAGTAAGCCAACATTTCTGTATTAAAAATCCTTTTTTTTATTGGTCTTATGTAATATGCTAAACAAGTAAAAAGGCGCAATGTGCAGATACCTCAAAGCGTAATACCCAGTAGGCAAGGGCATCCAAGGGCATAGAAGTATGTACATATGTGTACACTAGTAGTGTAAACCACTACATCAGTCAGGGCAGCCACCAAGAAACCAAAAGCAAGTTCCAATAAGCTGAGAAAAGACAAGGAATAGGGGCGCCTCTGAGAATATATCTTTAAACAATTTTATTACAAACACAGTATCCACTCACATGAAATAAAGAGGAGTCGTGTGCCTGATCATGTTCCTGCACACGACTCCTCTTTATTTCATGTGAGTGGATACTGTGTTTGTAATAAAATTGTTTTATGATATATTCTCAGAGGCGCCCCAATTCCTTGTCTTTTATGTAATATGCTAATTTTCTGAGATACAGAATTTGGGGTTTTCACTAGCTGTAAGCCATAATCATCAAAATTAAAAGAAAGAACTGTTTGAAATATATCACTCTTTGTGTAACTCATCTCTAAAAAATATGAGTTTCACTTTTTAAATTGATTTACTGAAATAAATTTTTTGATATTCTAATTTTATGAGATGAACCTGTATGTGCGACTTAAAGTTGCAGCGACTTCAAAGAAGTTCATGCACTACTTTGGTCCAACTTTCGTGCAACTTGAGGGCCATAGACTTCAATGTTAACCCTCAAAAGTTGCACGAAAGTCTAATGCCGCGTACACACGGTCGGACTTTTCGTCTACAAAAGTCAGACAGCCTGTCCGACAGACTTCCGGCAGACTTTCGGCGGACTTTCGACGGACTTGCGGCGGACTTTCTAACGAACAGACTTGCCTACACACGATCACACAAAAGTCCGTCGAATTCTTACGTGATGACGTACACCGGACTAAAATAAGGAAGTTCATAGCCAGTAGCCAATAGGTGCCCTAGCGTGGCTTTTTGTCCGTCGGACTAGCACACAGACGAGCGGATTTCGGGGTCCGTCGTAGTTACGAAGTAAAGATTTGAAGCATGTTTCAAATCTAAAGTACGTCGGATTTGAGGCTAAAAAAGTATGTTGAAAGTCCGGAGAAGCCCACACACGATCGGATTACCAGCCAGCTTTAGTCCGTCAGCGTCCGTTGGACTTTTGTAGACGAAAAGTCCGACCGTGTGTACGCGGCATAATGCTGCGTACACACGAGTGGACTTTACGGCAGACTTTGCCTGGCGGACTTTTCACCGTACTTTGTCCGCTAGGTGTGCCGGTCTTAAAAACGGACGGACTTGGACACACACGATCACTCCAAAAGTCCACTGGTTTGGAACGCGGTGACGTACAGCACGTACGACGGCACTAGAAAAAGGAAGTTCAAGCCCCACTACGGCACCCTTTGGGCTCCTTCTGCTAATCTCGTGTTTATCTTGTGTTAGTAGAAGTTTGGTTAGAGACGATTCGCGCTTCTCACACTTCAGCTTATTTCGATCGTTTTCTGCGGTTCAGTTTGTGCTTGTGAGGTTTGTATCTGCTTTTCAGTGCGTGTTGGTCAGTTCGTAACCTGCCTTGCAGGCCGTTCTGGTCCGCTCATTCCTGATTTTCAGGTCACTCTTCATAGGCCTTGCTGTTCTTCAGTGCGTTTGTTATAAGTTTGTTTGTTTGACCAGCCGACCGTTTTGAAGCCATGTCGCGTGGACGTACTCGTTCTCGAGTTCGTGCTGTGTGGGGACTTGGTGTTGGGGTTAATACTTTGACCCGAGTCCAGTCCATGTACAGGGCGAGGAGGAGTTCATGGATGAAGAATTGGTTGCGCCAGCGTGACCAATTCTCGCATATGCCTTTGCTCCGTGAGATCCGTGAGAATAATCCTGAGGATTTCAGGAATTATCTCAGGATGACGGACCCCGTCTTTAAGCGTCTGCTGGCTATGCTGACCCCCTATATCAGCAGGCAGGATACCTGCATGAGGCAAGCCATCAGTGCGGAGCAGAGGCTAGTTGCCACGTTATGGTACTTGGCGACTGGGGGAAGTCTTCAGGACTTGAAGTTCTCGACAGGCATCTCCCCCCAGGCTCTGGGGATCATAATCCCAGAGACCTGTTCTGCCATCATTCAGGTCCTGCAGAAGGACTATATGAAGGTAAGTTTTATCCTTTAACATTACATGATATGTATTAAATGTTTGCTAATGTATTGTCTAAATGTCCTCGTTACCTAATTACCATGCTTGGAATATGCTGTGAATGTCCCCTTTATCTTCATGCATGCCTGTTTTTTTACATTAATCATTTTTTGCCCTACATGCATATTTACCTTCAATAACCTCCCCACCATGCAATCCTGGGTCTATTTATATCTCTAGCCTATAGTCCCTTGAACAATGTATATTATCAGCTCCATTGTACTGTTTGACCCTCCCCCACCCCCTCAAATGTTAGCAACTGTCAGGTGTGTTATTTAACATAATTAGAACCCCCCCACCTCCTCAAATGTTTGCAACTGTCAGGTGTGTTTTTTAACATAATTAAAACCCCTCCCCCACCCCCTCAAATGTTAGCAACTGTCAGGTGTGTTTTTTAACATAATTAGAACCCCTCCCCCACCCCCTCAAATGTTTGCAACTGTCAGGTGTGTTTTTTAACATAATTAGAACCCCTCCCCCACCCCCTCAAATGTTTGCAACTGTCAGGGGTGTTTTTTAACATATCAAAAATATGGTCCACAGGTTCTCTGCCCTCTCCTGTGTGCCAAACGCTGCGCTTAGGGGATTACACCTCACTCTAAGCAGCTGCTTAAACAATAAAATAGTGCAAAATGATAAATGATTCACTATAAACACGCCCTCCCAAATAGTGAAATCAAATAGCAGCGCTAAAAATTCCCTCAACATAAAAACCTGAAAATTAACTGTAACAAGATAATGTGACAGAGTAATTAACACCACTCTTTAGCAACACAATATAACCTTGTGCTCATAATCAACACGTGATCTGTGTAACATCTATGTGATAGATTATAACAAACCTAACCTAACCAAGTGTAAAAATCAAATATAAAAATGAAAAATCAAATAATCAATGTGACATAGTGTTATTAGTGGTAGTCCATAACATAATATAGTGCAGATCCTCAATGAATAAATCTTCCACCACACCGCTGTGACTGTGAAATCCACTCCCCTTCAGCGAGCACACTCACCAGCTCCTTTTGCCTTACACTCTCGTGTTCGGCTCACAGGCTTTTCCCACACACTATGGGGCAGAGTAATGACCTCCAATGACTCCCCGTCTAGTATCCAGAGTGTATATGCATAGATCTCTCCACATGAAAGAAAGAAAGGCGATCCAATAGTGCAGTAACGCAATAAAACTTTAATTAAAACAACACTCTCCTCCACCATTGAACTCACATTTCACAAATTTCAAATCAGCAAAGAATCACAGCAACCATGGTTATCACCAAGAAAAACTCTCCAAACAATGAGAAGGACGTATGGTGGTCACGGCGGACCCAGGTCAACTCAACAGCCGGTGACACTCTCACCCATTCACTCGAGTCTCCTGGAGCCGCTTTCCCGTATGGCGCTTCCTGTCACAGCGTCCTACGTCAAGCACGTTAGATTGCCGAATAGCCACGCCCCGACATGTTTCGTCACAAAGGACTTAATCATGGGATTGGCTGAATGGTCTGGCAATCTTTCTTTTATACCCTCCGATCGTATAACGAGCGGCATTGATGACACTGCGCCTGCGCGCTCCCTGTGTCCCCGCTCGCACCATACGTGCATATTACCTGTGCTAAATAATCATTATACATTTAAGATACATTAAAAATACATATAAAATCCATTATTACTGCAAAATAACCCACTTTGCAACCAAGACAAACACTAACTGGCTGAATGGTCACACTGTATACCCATAAAAAGCACAGACAGTGAAATATTCCTACCTGCAGATGATCTTTCTTACAAGTATAAATAACCACTAAACAATATCAGTTGCAGAATTATACAGTATAAAGATATAAGATCAACATAAAATAAGCACTAAAATAAATGGTTGGACATATCTATAAAAAACTTAACCCATTATGCTGTACATCAAATTCGTCCATCATATGGGGTCCCTTGGTGCACCCAATGATATATATTACCTATCCAGAGTCAAAACCCCCCAAAACCTTTCTTAAAGGAAGCTAATTAACATGCCCCTCCAGTCTCCCCAAATAATTCCCCCCTCATAGGTAGCCTCCTAATTGCATTGGTGTTACAGAGTGCTTAACAACCTATCAACTTATCAGGGTGAGGGTGAAGCAAGAATAGACCCCAACCGCTCCATCAATAATTATTGATAAAGCAGTTGAGGTCCAACTCTATATTCAAACCCCCGGGGAAAAGACACCTCAAAAGGTATATCCATCGGGTTTCTCGTTGGGATAGGTCCCTTATCCTGTTTGAGCCCCTCCATGATGGATATACAATGTCTATCCCACAGAACTGGAGTAGGCTCGGGTCTTGGTTATGTCTTTCTTTAAAATGGAGCGACACACTATGATGTTTGAAGCCATTTTTTATATTTGTTAGATGCTCAGAGATACGAACCCTCAACAATCTTTTTGTGCGTCCTACATAGAACAGGCCGCACGGGCACCACATCAAGTACACCACATATGATGAATTACATGTGATGAACTCCTTAATTTCAAATATCTCATTTACTTGATTAGTTATGCTCTTCGTGCTCCTGTTCATAGTTCTCACTGTCCTGCAGCACACACACTTTCTACATGGGAAAAAACCATTAAGGTTTATTTTAATTGATGGCCTACCTGGTGGATCAAGAATTTTTTTCACCACTTTATCTCCAAAGCTAGGAGCTCTTCTGTAAATGAACTTGGGAGTCTCTGGTAATAGCTCTCCCAAATGCCTATCCCTACGAAGGATGTACCAATATTTTTTAAAAATCACCTCAACCTCTCTATATTGACTATGGTAGTTCGATATAAATCCCCACTGGTGTTTCTCGACAGCTCTGGCCCTTTCTTTCTTCTTTAAACAGTCCTCCCTTGGTATGTTGGCCACCCGCTCTATGACCTCATCCACAGATTTTTCTGAGTATCCCTTCTGAAGGAATCTCTCCTTCAGCACATTTGCCTGTGCATAATACTTCACTTGTTCTGTACAATTCCGACGGACCCTCAATAGTTGTCCCTTCGGAATGTTCTTTATCCATACAGGATGGTGTCCACTCCTGATGGACAAAAAACTATTCCGGTCCGTGGGTTTAAAGTATACGTACGTTGTCAGACAGTGATTTTTCCTTTCAATGGTTACATCCAAAAAGTTGACACTTGTATCACTAATCTGGGCTTCTAATCTAATATTGTTATTATTAGTATTGAGGTACCTCAAAAAGTCATCCACAGATTCCCTGGACCCCTCCCAAATGAACAGGAGGTCGTCTATGAACCTTCGGTAGAATTTCAGCTGAGGGAAAGCTCGACTAAAGATATACTTGTCTTCCCACTCAGCCATAAACAGGTTGGCGAGGCTCGGGGCATCTCATTGGAGGTCATTACTCTGCCCCATAGTGTGTGGGAAAAGCCTGTGAGCCGAACACGAGAGTGTAAGGCAAAAGGAGCTGGTGAGTGTGCTCGCTGAAGGGGAGTGGATTTCACAGTCACAGCGGTGTGGTGGAAGATTTCTTCATTGAGGATCTGCACTATATTATGTTATGGACTACCACTAATAACACTATGTCACATTAATTATTTGATTTTTCATTTTTATATTTGATTTTTACACTTGATATTAGGTTTGTTATAATCTATCACATAGATGTTACACAGATCACGTGTTGATTATGAGCACAAGGTTATATTGTGTTGCTAAAGAGTGGTGTTAATTACTCTGTCACATTATCTTGTTACAGTTAATTTTCAGGTTTTTATGTTGAGGGAATTTTTAGCGCTGCTATTTGATTTCACTATTTGGGAGGGCGTGTTTATAGTGTTTTTTAACATAATTAGAACCCCTCCCCCCACATTCAAATTGATCAATGGGCCATCAGAGGGGGTGAGTAATCTTATAAGTGGACCTTATGTTTTTTAGAATTAAAAGCAAAAAAACACATATTAATAATGTTCGACTGCTGTCGTTCAAGAATGTTTTTGTGTAATCTGATATCCAAGTTATGTTTAAAAGTACTTATCTTATTTTTTTTATTGTTTCACTCCACAGTTTCCTTCCAGTACATAGGAATGGCAGACTGTGGCCTCCCAGTTCGCTGACCGTTGGGACTTTCCCAACTGTGTCGGGGCGATTGATGGGAAGCTTGTCCGCATTGTGCAACCACCCCATTCGGGGTCTTATTTCTACATATATAAGGGGTTCCATAGTGTAGTTTTGATGGCGGTGGTCTCGGCACAATTGGAATTTATGTTCGTGGACGTGGGGAAGAACGGCCGGATGTCTGACGGAGGAGTCTTTGCACAGACTAAGCTGTGCCAGCGTCTCCAGACTGGTGGCCTGGGATTGCCACCTGATGACCAGAATCTTGATGGACTCTCCTCAGTTTTTATCGCTGATGAAGCGTTTGCTCTCGGCGAGCACTTGATGAGGCCGTTCCCCCAAAGGACACTCACCCCTCAGAGGAGGGTATTTAATTACGGGCTGGCCAGAGCAAGAAGAGTTGTGGAGAATGCCTTTGGGATTCTGGCCAGCCGGTTCAGTTTGTTCCTCTCGGCCATAAATCTGGCGGACTATAAAATAAATCATGTGGCCCCCCAAACTGCACATCAAGTGCGTGACCGATATGTGAATTATTTTAATGGTCGGGGGGCCATTGCTATTCAACAAGAGCTCTAATTTCTTACAAAAATAAAGAAAATTAATTTTTACAAAAATATCTTGTTTTTATTCTTGTTTGCATTTAGTTTTGTCTGTCTCCTAGTGCACTTGTAGTGGCAAGTGCATTTCCCTTTAGTTAATAAGGCCCTTTGTCACTGTAACCACACAAAAATTAGCAAAACATCTTATTGATAAATAATCAGCCACACACATTGTAGTAGTAAAAACATTTTACTGTGTGCACATTGAAAGGTGCATTTTTTTTAAAGGTTTTTTATTTATTTATTTTTTTAAGGTTTTTTTTTTTGGTTATTTTAGGCATATTTCCACAAAAATAGACCTTTTTTACAAAATTATAATTAACAACAGTGTTTTTAAAAACATACAAAAAAAACAAAAGAACTTACAAAGTTCAACATGTTAATAACGGTGCTGCTGATGTCACCCTTGTAAAGCCGACAATTTGCAGATGCTCAAAATTGGGTATTAAAAAAGGTTCAAGTCAACATGTGCTATCTCCCATCATGGGGGAGCAATGTACGTGTTTTGTGTGTGCAATCCCTTTGTTCCTCTCACAAACAAACATTTTGATGATGAAGGGGTGGCAAACACAAAACAAGTACATTGATATCCCCTGATGGAAGATAGCACATGATGACACACCGTGTGCATCTGCAAATTTTTTTTTTTAATAAAAACTTCAAAAATTTAACAATACACAAACTTGACAATGAAATGAAGAACATGATTGATGTTTTTAGGCAAAACGTTATTATATTCTGCCCAAAACATCAATCATGTTCTTCATTTCCTGTTGCATGGTGTCCAGCCGATTCCTCATGCTGTCAATTTGGTCACGCATTCGATCAATTTGGCCATTCCACAACATTATCTTTCCAATAAGTCTTTGTGCACTGTCTGTGCTAAATGGCTCTGCCACTTGGCCTTCCACAACCAGAACCTCACCTAAAATGTGTTGAAAAAAAAATGGGTTAATGGACGCCTAAATAGATTTCCTTAAGCTGGGGTGTCAGTCACTCGGTGGGGTTGAAATGTCGCACACTTCCTCCACCTCTCCTTCCTCCAGCTAGTTGGGTGGGCGTGGTCTTGGGCTGGGGCTTGGGGTAATGTCAACTTCAGGCTGGTGACTTGGGGGGGTCCTGGGATCCTTGGACTGTTGTCTGAGTCTTTTCTCCCCTATGATAATTAAACAAAAGGTATAGTTAAAACACAGTGATATTTCTTTTTCCAAAAATTTTTATGAAACGTTGGTTATGAGTTGGGAACAATTGACATTTTTTGGCCACAAAAATTTTTTTTTTTTTTAAATTTATTTTTATTCAAATTTTCCTTATAAGACACAAAGACATAAAGACATATACAAATTGGTTGTCTAGCTTGTACAGGTAATATCGCAAGTACATCAGGTAAAAGAAAAAAAATGAAAGGGAAAGAAAAAGAGAGAAATACATCCATGCAATACAGTTTTAGCATGTAAGTGAAAAGGGGATTTTTGGAATTTTTGGGCCGCCCCCCCACTGCCCATAAAGGCCTATACCTATTAACTAGGAATTACATTTAATCGTCGATTCTTGGTATCGTAACTGAAGCTAGTCCAACATTAGTAAGCAATGTTCATTTCCTCCAGCCACCCACTCCAAACCTTATTAAATTTCAATTGGCAGCCTCTATTAAGATAGGTATCTTTATATAGTGGAAGATTATCGTTAACCAAACGTTTCCACTGGACATTTGTGGGGGGATAGGGCTTCTTCCATTGAAATGTTATGGTTTTCCTAGCGTAAAATAGAAGCAAACCAATCATCGTGCGTTTAGCTACAGCAGGAACTAATTTTTTTATAATGCCCAACATACAAATCTCCATAGACAGTGGTAGATTAGTGGATGCAATTTTATTGATTAGGCCTAGTACCTCCCCCCAGAATTGTTGTATCTTTGGACAATGCCAAAAGATATGGGAAAAATCTCCGGGGGTGTAGCTACATCTCCAACACTTAGGGGAGTGGGCAGGATTTATCAAATGAAGTCTGTGGGGAGTGAAATACGCCCGGTGGACTATTTTAAATTGGACTAACTTGTCACGTATAGAGACTAGCGAACTAAAAGGGAAGTCCCAAACACCATCCCAATCTTCGCCACTCAAAGCTGGAATGTCACGCTGCCAACGGGACAAAAGGCCGTCCAACGGAGGCAAGGACTCATAGATTAAATGCTGATATATGTGAGATGTAGGTTTTTTTGTACAACCGGATCTAAGAGTAGTCTTCCTTTTTAGACTGTATTAATATACAGGACGAACGTGGGAATTGGGCTTCGAAAGCATGCAAAAGTTGAAGATAACGGAACTGATAGTGCTGCGGAAGATTATACTGGGAGGAAAGCTGACAAAAAGAAAGCAGTGAGGTGCAAGACACCACTTGTGAGATTAATTTTATACCATATCTAGTCCATATCTGGGGGTCAATAGATTTGTAAAAATGTGGTAAATTGGGGTTTAGCCATAGGGGTGTATTAGGGGAAATTCCCATCTGGCTGTGTTTTTCAATAGCCAAGCCCATTTTCCAGGCCCGTAAAGTAGTAAGCATAGACGGAGTTAATAAGTGTGGGGCACATGGGCCTCTGTAAATTAGGTATTGAAGAGATTCCCAGGAGCCTGCCACGGTGGCCTCCAAAGCGGAGGCCACATTGGTTTTATCAGGATTTAGCCACCAGACCACTGTCACCAGCTGTGTCGCCAAAAAGTACTTATAGCAATCCGGAAAGGCCATGCCACCCTGCGATAGTGGCCTCATTAGTGTAGTTAACTTATATCTCGGTGGTAAGGAGCCCCAGAGAAACTCTGAAAAGCGTTGGTTTAGTTTAATAAAGAAGGATTTAGGAATCCACTGCGGGGAATGGCGGAATAAATATATGAATTTGGGGATGACCTTCATTTTAAGCAAGTTGACCCTTCCCCATACCGATAGGGGGAGATTATTCCATGCCTTGAGTTTAGCTTTCATATCCCCCACTACCGGATCCAAGTTTAATTTAAGAAAATCTGAGGCTTGTGCAGAGACACAAACCCCAAGATATTTAAAGGAGTCAACCCACTTTAATGGGCTATCTGGAGAGGATGTCAATTTGGCTGCTTGATCTATTGGAAATAGAGTAGATTTTGGCCAGTTTACCCGGAGGCCCGTTACCATGGAGAAAGTGTTGAGGAGTGACAGAGCACCCTGAAGTGATGGACCCGCGTCCCCCAAAAATAAAACCATGTCGTCAGCATACAGGGCTACCCTCTCCTCCAGCATGCCTATCCTAAGCCCCTTAATATGAGGCGATGTACGGAGAGCCTCTGCAACTGGCTCTATAGCTAGAGCAAATAGAGCCGGAGAAAGAGGGCAGCCCTGTCTAGTTCCCCGAAACAGTTGAAATGGGGTTGAGAGTCTGGAGCCCAAACGAATCGATGAGATGGGACACCTATAGATCACCTGCAACCATGATATAAACCGTAGTGGAAAACCCATTCGACGTAGAGTCTCCCACAAAAAGGGCCACTCTACAGTGTCGAATGCCTT
The DNA here is from genome assembly GCA_037952835.1 of Lithobates septentrionalis. Lineage (NCBI taxonomy): Eukaryota > Metazoa > Chordata > Amphibia > Anura > Ranidae > Lithobates > Lithobates septentrionalis. The sequence goes on from JBBDGP010001020.1 coordinate 318,340, forward strand.
TTCTATATCTAGTAGGGCAATAGCTCTGGTACCGGAGTTGTTGTGTTGGGCATGAATATTGGTAAAGAGTCTCCTAAGATTAACGTCGGTTGACCTTTTAGGCATAAATCCTGTTTGATCAGAGTCAATAACCGAAGGTAATAATGGATATAGACGGGTAGCCAGCAGTTTGGTTAAGATTTTCAGGTCATTATTCAATAGGGCTATTGGCCTATATGAGGCACATAGCTCTGGGTCCTTAAGGTCCTTATGGATCAAAGTAAGATAGGCCTGGTGCATTGAAAGGGGCAGATCACCCTTGGATAGGCAGAGGGTGTATAATTGGGCCAGGATGGGTGCCAAAAATGCTGCATGTGCCCTATAAAATTCTATAGGAAGGCCATCCGGCCCTGGCGCCTTACCCAAAGGGAAGGACCGTATAATTTTTAAAACCTCTAAGGCCGAAATAGGGCGTACCAACGATTCTCGTTCCTCATTCGACAGCCAGCCAAGTGCTAGTGGATCTAAAAGGTTTTGCAACATCTCTGGCTGGAAGTCGGGGGGAAGAGCAGAGGTATAAAGAGTTTGGTAAAAGGCTTTAAACATTTGTAAGATTTCTACCTGAGAGGTCACCTTATCCCCAGTTGAAGACCGCAGGCCCGAAACCACTGTGGATGGATATTCATGCTGTGCCAACATGGCCAGGAAACGACCATTCTTGTCCCCCTGTTCAAATAGTCGCTGTCTACCTTTATGCATATCCAATCTTGTAACTTCCGTTAAATGTAAATTTAGTGAACTGCGGGCGGCATTTAATGCGTCAAAATGAGCTGCTGTAGGATCTGTACTATAGATTACTGTTTGATCCTCTACCATCTGTTGTAACCTGTAAGTTTCCCGGCCCTGCTGTTTCTTGACACTAGCGATAATAGAGATATATTGCCCTCTTGTATAGGCCTTAAAGGTGTCCCAGACCGTCTGTGGGGTCGAGGAGCCTTCATTAAGTTCCCAAAACTCAACTAGTCTGGGTGGGATAGTGTCAGCCACCTCAGGGTGGGAAATCCACTGTGCCCCCAGCCTCCACAGGGCCGCAATAAACAAGTAGAAGAAGGCGCAATGTCATATACCTTATATACTGTTGCCTATACGCACAAAGGCAGGGTCCATACAAACATATATATGACCTGTATATGTAAGTATAATAAGTCATTCAAGGCAGCCACCGAAAGGAACCAAAGCCAGATCCAATGTACTAAGATAAAAACAAGGAAAAGGGGCGCCACTGAATATATATCAAATAAAATTTATTAATAAAAATAACATCCACTCACATGTGGGACTGAAGAGTAGATCTCAGGTACATCTTGTGGCACACAATGGAGGGAAGGACTACAAATGTCAGCAAGTCCAATGGCACTGGTATCACCTCTGATGGACCAAAGAGAAGTAGCGCTGAGTCAAAGTAGTTTGTGGGCACACCACGAACAGGAGGGTGAAGGAGCCGCCTGGGGTAGTGTGGGTTCCAAGAGTAGAGGATGTGAGGGCGTCCAGCCAGTTGCTGTGTGTGTGAGGCGGAAGTCCAAGCAAATCGTCCGGCATCCGTGATGGTTGGAGGAGCACGGCCGTGTGGTCGGAGCCAGAACGAGGCTAGGATCGCAAACACTGCGGCGCCGGGCTGTGACGTCACTCCTGTGCGACGCGTTTCTGAGATAGCTCGCTATCGATGGAGAGGATAGCGGCACTCCTTTGTCAAGCATAGGGCAATGATGTATAGCGGAAGTATTATATAGTCCATGGGGAGGAGGGGCCTTAACAAGGAACATTCACATGAAATAAATACCATTAACAAGGGAAAATAATAATAGCGGACATCCTATGGACATATGATAAAAACATATATATTAAGCAACATGTGGGTCATAGAAAAAAATACTAATGACAGGTGGAAATGCAGCATGAAAAGGCTCTTGACAGTAAAAATACATAGAAGGGATCAAAGCATAAACAGTCTAATTCATAAATGTAAAGTATATATAGACGAAAAATAATAATAATAATGATAATGTATGATAAATAATGACAGTGTAAACTAAAACTGGAGCTGGATAATGATCATAATAATAATGAAATGATGAACTAAAATATTAGGTGGAAAACTAATATAAAATATATCAGTATTAGAAGTGGATAATGGTAGTGGTGACTCAGGAATGGTAATACAACCACATGCAATATCAACATGTATAGGTAGCACAATCTATGGGGCAAACTAAATATGAGGGGCAGATTTAGGTGTGTGATCTTCAAAAAATTGAATAAAGGTTAAAATTAAAATTAAAAAATTAAATGATTAAAATTATTTTATATTCAAATATAGTATTTAATATATGCTTAAAAAACGCTAGCGTCAACACGCTAACGTCTGAACGCTAACGCTAGCAAATTTATAGAGGATATACAGTCTCTGGGGCACTAGTAATAGGATATAGAGAAAATGGTAAATTAATATTTTAAAATTGATTGATGCTAAAAAGTATACACATAAAAGTATATATGTGTATACAAGTTATCATAAGACAGTGGAGATTTCTATACTCTCGTTAAGGCCACCAGGCGAAAGAACATCGAGGGTATAGATCCAAAAGGTTTCTCTGGCGCAAAGCCTTTTGAAACGTTCTGCTGCAGTGGGGCATTCTGGAATTTGTTCAATAACCCACACACGGAGGCCAGTAGTGGATTTATTATGAAACTCTGCATAATGTCGCGGTACACTGTGCATGTCCTTCCCTCCTTCTATAAGTCGACGATGTTGTCCGAATCGCTGTCTCAAAGGGCAGATGGTTCGGCCCACATAGATGAGACCGCAAGGGCAGGTGAGGGCATACACCACAAAATTGGAAGAACAATTATAAAAATGGTCCATCTGGTACGTTTTGCCCTTACAAGAAAAAGATTTCTGTCCATGTGTAATATAGGGACAGGTTTTGCACAGCACCTTTTTGCATTGAAACATGCCAACTAGGGGTATGAGGGTGATGGAGTGGTTGGTAAGCTGACTAGATGGCAAAGAAGGTAGTTTGCTGGGAGCAATTTTGTTCTTTAAGTTGGGGGCTTTGCGATATGTGACTCTAGGTTTGGTGGGAATGATGGTGTTCAGAAGGGGATCCTGTAATAGAATATCCCAGTGTTTTCTCATTATTTTTTCCATTTTCTTATATTGAAAATGGAAGGTGGTAATGAATCGCATGGAGTGATCAATTACACCTTTTTCTGGTCTTGGAGGCTTGCCCTTGGAGTAATAGGTGCATGCCTCGTCGACCAGGTTGTTGGGGTAGGATTTTTCTGCAAATTTTTTCTTGAGAGAAACACTGGATGCAACATAGTCCACAGGGCCGCATCTCGGCGTGCAGACGAGCGAAGCTCGATTACCAGTGGGCTATGATCGGACAACCCACTGGGTAGGTATTTAGCCCCTATTACATCCGTCAACAGGATTGAATTAGAGAAGGCTAGGTCAATCCGTGAGGCAGTCCTATGTGAGGCCGAAAAGCATGAGTATGCCCTAATAGCCGGGTGTTTCCATCTCCATATCTCCTGTAGCCCCATTGCCTGTGCCCATATAGATAGTTCAGAGCTATAGTTTTTTGATGGGACTGGTCTGTCCAAATCTGGGGAGATAGTAGAGTTGAAATCCCCCATCACCAGCAATTTCGCTGGATAAAAAGGAGCTGCTTTTTCCAAAACCTTATATAATAAATCATGTGTAAAAGGTGGAGGAATATAAACATTTATGATTATATATCGCTGAGACCAGTGTGAAAACACCACCATTGCAAACTTGCCCTGGGGGTCCGTGCACACGTCCTCAATAACACAGGGGAATTTCTTGTGTATTAGGATTGAGACCCCTCTAGCATAAGAGGAGTAAGTCGCATGGATGGCCCTCTGAATCCAGGGTTTTTTTAGAGTTAAAACCTTGCTGCCTGTGAGGTGGGTTTCCTGTAGGAGAATAAAATGTGGAGAGTGGGTTTTTAGATATCTTATCAACAGTGCCCGTTTAAATTTAGAATTAAGACCTCTCACATTCCATGAAAGGACCGAAAAGGTTTCAGCTAAGGAAGTGGCCATATAGGTTTAAGAAGCCATGGCCAAGTAAAATGACTAGGGGAACACCATTTGGGGTAACTCACAAGCAGCAAGATTTTTACAATATACCATGTACCAGCAATGTTAATTTTTAAGGCAATTTTTGAAACAAGCTTATACAAACCATGACAAAGACCAACATAAAACAACAAAAAAAAATATATACCCAAGCACGAAGTGCTTATCCGACTAAGTCCCATCTCCTCTCAAAAAACAAAAAAAGGAGGAGGAGAGTTGGGATTAGTTTTCTCCCAAAAAAAAAAAAAAAAAAAAGAACACACACGCAAGCTGCAACTGTATTGCAACTATATTGCAGATATACCCCTAAAAGGGGATATCGTACTACTACTACTATTTGTTCAGGCACCCTATAGCCGAACAAATATATAAAAAAGGAAAAAAGAAAAAACCTATCCAATACCTATCCAAAAAAAAAAAAAAAAAAAAAAGGGGACGGGATGGGGAGAAAAGGGCAGGAGGGGGAGGGAAAAAAAAAAAAAAAAAAGAAGAAGAGAAAAAAGGGGACAAAAAAGGGAGCAACAGAAAGTAATTGAGGTGGGGTTGGGTTCTAATTATCTAACTCTTGGCTCTTAGTGTAAGAGATATAGTCCAAGTCCAAAGGACTGAGCAATCCAACTCCAAATAAAGTACATTTATCTAAGCATTCATTAGGAGACCACAGAATAGCAAGAAAATTTTAGACACTATAGGGGTGCACTATAATGGACTATAGTAGTAAGGATGTTACAAAAAAAAAAAAAAAAACACATGCGTCACCCACGGCCATCTAACCAGGATATAGCGGCCTCCGGATTGGTAAAAAAGAATGCTCGGTCCCCGTCTGCAACTCGAAGCTTGCTGGGATATAATAAGCTAAATTTAAGACCTTTATCCCTTAGGCGTCTTCTGACCTCTGTAAAGGCCCGGCGTCGCTGCTGGACTTCAGGGGAGTAATCAGGAAACAACATGATTTTTGCATTATTAAACCGCAGTTCTTGTTTATCTCTAGCTGCAGCTAATATCTTATCTCTGTCTCTGAAATTCAAAAGTCTCAATAAAAGAGGCCTGGGGGGATTACCAGGGGCTGGAGGGGTTGGTGGAATCCTATGCGCCCTCTCTACCACGAATGTAGGGGGCATAGCAGGTAAGTCCAACAATGATATAAGAAAGGATTCCACAAACTCAGCTGGTTTATTACCTTCTGTTTTTTCCGGTAGGCCTATGATCCTTAGATTGTTTCTCCTCATGCGATTTTCTGTGTCTATCGACTTATCTTGTAGGGCTTTTACCTGCAGCTGCAAAGCGCGAAGGTTCCTGGAGTCTGCACTGGTAACGTCCTCCAGTTGTGAGATCCGACTCTCAGCCTCTACGAAGCGGGATCTAAATTTGTCCATATCATGCCGAATTAAGCTGATATCTGAAGCCAAATGGTCTATTTTAACCATCACCTTTTCATTTCCAGCTTTAATTGCTGCCAGCAGCTCAGCATGGGAGGCCACGTGAGAGGCTACAGGTGGAGACGGATCAGGGAGCGTCTGCGTGCTAACTGACATGTTTGGTATGGGAAGCCTCGGAGGTAATATCGCGGCGGCGGCAGCAGGCGCAACAACAGCAGCAGGCTTAGCAGGCTTAACAGAGCCAAGAGCAGCAGCAGCAGAGGCGGCAGAGGTGGTGGTGGAGACCGCAGGCACTGTGGAGGACCGGAGCCTACCCGGAGATATAGTGGGACCTCGCGGTGCACCGAAAGCCTTTTTCTTTCCCAGGGTGCCTGTATACGAACGGATCTGGTGAGAATCGGCACTGAGAGTCGCTGGAAGTCAGAGAGTCCGCCCGGCCAGTGCCAGAGAAATTTTCAGGATGAATGGTTGGAGCGGAGCTCAGCCCGCACACGTCCTCTCACTTACTCACTCTCTCTCACATCCCGGAAGTGTGGAAGGGCGTCGCCCGAAGTGTGGCCACAAAAATTTAGAAGGCAGGATGAAAATTCCCTCTGAACAACAATTAAAAACAATACACATTTTCATGCAAGTTTCACAGATGCAGACACCTCAATGATCTCCTATGTGTATTACCCCTCAAAAATTTATTTATGGTCACATAGTACACTATAGTGCTCTTGAGTCCAGATGTGGAACCAGCTGCTGTGTCCTGTCCTTACATTACACTGAATCATTTTTGAAGAAACATATTTTCAAACACATCTACACCACATCATCACATTTTTGGAATCCGACAAATTCTCAAGACCTAAATGTATGTCCAACCCTGTACCATCGTTTTTTCGCAAAAAAAAGAGTCATTTTCATAGTATCATATGTATTTTACAAAGAACGGTCCTTACGAACGATGCTGTATAAACTAAAACAATATGGATCAGCCTGCAAGTTAAGTATCTCAATAGGAACACACAAGTACTTACTTTTTTTAAGCAGGTTCTTTATTCGCCAATATTGTTCCGGCTCCCTACTTTTGATGTCAGACCACCACTTCCTAAATTATTCTTTCGACCGTTTAGTGCCATTATTTTGTCCTTCCGCATATTCGGGCGTGTGTACGGTCCTTTTTTCCCATCGTAGTCCTCCCTTCTCAATATGGACACCATCTCCACCATATCTTCAAAAGCCATGTTGGTGGCCTTATATCTCCTCCTGGATGTGGATGGTTGTGGCTCAGGGCTTTCCTCCGTGCTACTTCCAGTTAATCTCTCCGCCATCTTTCTCTATATACTCCCACTGCGCAACGAAGAGTGAAGGGGCGGGGACAAATCGTACTAAAGAACGTTAGGGGCGGGCGACGCAGGCGGAGCTTGACACATGCGCAGTGTATATAAAGCTATTACGATGGCCTACGTATGTCCGTGCGGAAGTAGCGAGCGTCAGAAACAAAGATAAGATTAAACGTGGGTGTGTGTGTGTGTTTGTTGAATGTGTTTTGTGTGTGTGTGTGTATGTATATATGTGTCCCCTAGATTCTGCCAAAAATAATCCTGGGAGTTCTGACTGACATTACAGTTTTTATCTTGTGTCTTGTCTTTCAGCAAAAATGAATCCCTTTTAAGGAGGCTGATTTTTTGTCAAGATTCATTGATTTGTATCAGGAAAACAAAAACCTGTGGGAGGTCAAACACCCATTATATTTCAATAGAGATGTGAGGAAGGCAACACTGGGCACACTTTTGGAATTTGTGAAGACTCGAGTCCCCCAGGCAGACCTCAAGTTTGTGGACAAGAAAATTGGTATCTTGCGCAACATGTACAAGCGGGAACACAATAAGATTCAGGAGTCGCTCAGATCCGGAGCAGCAGCCGACCAGGTTTATGTACCCAAGCTGTGGTACTACCAAAAACTGCGATTTCTAGATGACCAGACAGAAGCAAGGCAATCACTTTCGACCCTTCCCCCCACCCTTCCCTCCAGCCCTCCCTCCAGCCTTCCCCCCACCCTTCCCTCCAGCCTTCCCTCCACCTCCACCCCAGCTGAGGAGTCCCAGGAAGAACTGGGCCTTTTCATCCTTGATGAAGTGGATACGCCCAGCTTCAGCCAGGTATCCTTTTTTGTGGAATTTGTGATTGTGTAAATCTTAATGATGTTAACGTCTCAAATTTTTAAGTGGTTCATAAAAAATGACTTCATCACAAATATTAATATGTAGACATATCACTAGACAGTAGTGGCCAAAAATATACTAACTTCAGATATTGGGGAGCAGCTGGAATAATGGTGGGGTCAAATAGATAGCCTTTACTATTTGTTTAAAATTATATTTTATCATGAGCTGAAAATTGTGTGTGATTGCGTAACCCAAAATTACAACTATGTACCTTTTTTTTACCCAGGATGACCTCAGCCAGGAGGAGGCCTTGCCCAGTGGGAGAGAGGAGGAGGCTGTGGCTGGGCCCAGTAGAAGCCGTACGGAGTGTCAGGTGCCTCCCCTCCGCATTACCACCAAAAGGCCAAGAAAAATTACACAAACTGAGGAGGAATCCCTAGCCCTCATTCGTGAAGCGAGCAAAATCATAAGCACACCACCCAATGCAGAGGAGGCGTATGGGACATATATGGCCAGCAGATTGCTGGAACTTGAAAAGGGGCAACGCCTCCTCTGTGAGGGTTTGATTTTTCAGGCCTATCAGAAGGGCTTGAGAGGGGAGCTTACTGCTAAAACACATCTAGTAGATGAAGCCACTCCTCCTCCTCCTCCTCCACCTCCTCCTCCTCCTGCCCCAAGTACACCACCAGAGGCCCAGCATCCGAGGAAGGCTGCAGAGAAGCGTGGAAGGAAGGCTGCAGAGAAGCGTGCAGGGAAGGCTCCACGGAAGAGTCGAAAGTGATTGCCTGGCTTCTGTCTGGTCTGACTGTGCTCCCTAGTCGCAAGATACCAATTTTCTTGTCCTAAAACTTGATGTGTGTCTTGGGGGACGAAAGGCTTCACAGATTCCAAAAGTGTCTTCAGTGTTGCCTTCCTCATTTTTTTTTGCCAAAAATAAATGGATTTTTTAGTTACCTTACATTATTGACTATGTGTTTGGATTCCAAAACGACATTTGGTTTGGGAGTAGGCAGGTACAGGTCAAAAAGACTATGTGTGTTTTTTCAAAAAGGCTAAATCATTTAGAAAATCAAGTGCAAAGTACTAGTGAAAAGTGCACTTTAAAAATTGCACTGCAAGAGCACTTGTTGGAAGTGCAGTCGCTGTAAATCCGAAGGGAAGAGCTGAAATGAGAGGAAGCTCTGCTGATTTTATCATACAATCATGTGCAAGAAAAAGTTTTTTTTTTTTTGGGGTTCCTTGCATGTGCCCCTCGGATCCACAGCGAATGCACTTCCAAATGCTCTTTCTGTGCAATTCCAAGTACAATTTGCACTTGTAGTGAAAAATAAATTTGCCTTTGGAAAATAAACCCCCCCCTATGTCTAATTAACAAGGGACACCAACCTCATTAAGGTTCATTAAAACAACACAAAATATTAAGGTTATTGAAACTCCAAAACTAAAAGAAAAAAAAAATTTTGTATAATTTAGCACACATTGTAAAATAGATAGTGTTTAAATCTAAAAAAAGAAAGATGAGTCCAAAATCTAATTTAATACTTTAATTATGGACATCTGGCTTTTAAAAAATATATTAGTCATGGCATGAGGATAAATCATGAAGAAAGTAGTTTGTGAGAACTCTGTGTGAATATAAAGCAGCAAAACAGCTTAATTTCTCTCGCATTATAAAGAAAAAAAAAGCGCTGTATTAAAAGATCACAGAAGAGGAATGTGCTAGCTTCAATACGAAGGCTAGTTTTACCAGACCGAGCGCTTCCGTCTTGTAATTGCTTCAGAGCATGCGTGAGTTTTGGTCCGTCGGACTAGCACACACACGACCGGTTTGTCCGCTAGAAAGCAAAGTCCGTCGGATAGATTTGAAACATGTTTCAAATCTAAGTCCGTCCAACTTTTGAGGAAACAAAGTCCACTGGAGCCCACACATGATCGGATTGCCTGACGAAATCCAGTCCGCCGGACCAAGTCTGCCGTAAAGTCTGCTTGTGTGTACGCGGCATTACCTGAATATTATACAATGCAACAATTGTCCATTATCAATGGTCAAAGTAAATGGAGCTTGGTTTAATACTGCTTTAATAGAAATGTGATTACTATAGTTTTAGTAACCAATTTTTTTTCTTTCTGATGAGTAAAAGTAGAAGTCATTCCTTGAATCTTTTCATTTTCTAATAGCTCTGAACGGCATTTGCAAAATCGGGATTACCTTCACACACAAGTTTGGGCCAAATCCCAAAATGATCAGTTTCCTTTTACTGAAGAATCAAAGGATGGTTGCAGATAGAATCTTTTTCAACCTGGAAATGTGTTTTCCCAACATGGTAAGGCATGATTCCTATATGCATTGCATGTAATGGAAGAACTGTCTGTGTTTACCCCATCGACCAATGGCATTTCCATTTGCTGTAGAGTTTCTAGGGCAGTGTGCAAGGTGTGGGTTCAATCAGTGCCGTATTAAACTCTCTGAAAGCTCCTAGGCAGTTGAAACCTTAGGGCCCCCCTCGCAGATTTCTGGAGGTTTTTTGTGCTCATGCTCTAGTGCCTGGGTCGGCAACCCGTCATTCGCCAGCTACCTGTCTACCGCCGACAGGTAGCTCACGAACATGTCCCTGTGTTGCCAACCCGGTCTTTTCCTGAGTTTCACCGAGCGGTGCATGCTCACTCAGTCCCAGGGTGCAGAAGCAGCCCCCGACCCGCAGCCGCACGTATGCAAGGGACGGAAAAAGCCTCCGGAATAGCTTGGGCGGGTTTGGGCTCTTCTCTGAACATGCACAAGCTCTTTCTCTTCCGTCCTCCTCCCCCCCGGCCCTCCTTCCCGATCCAAGGGGGCAGGGCTTGTGAGTGATACCTGGTGGAATGGCGGGATTGCCAGCAGCAATCAGAGCCAGGACATGTGGGTTTGCCATTGCACCTTCCCTGCACCTTCCCTGCGCCACTCTGCATTCAAAAAACAACAACTTCTGTGCCCTCCTAACACTAGTGTTAATTTCACTGACTAAAACATTTTAGTCGACTAACTTAATACCATTTTAGTTGACTAAAATACGACTAAAACAATTGAGATGACTAAAATACAACTAAAAATAAAATGGGACTAAAATTAAAATACCATTTTAGTCAAGACTAAGACTAAAACTAAACTGAAATTTGACGTCACAATTAACACTGGTCTGTGGTGCATAGACCATACCATAAATAATAACATTTAATTTTTCACTCCAGCAGTATATAATGAGTTTGGAAATTGCAGAAAAATGTTTAAATAATGCATTACAATTTAACCACACCCATTAGATAAATGTACTGGAGATTTTAGTCGACTAAAATGTAGCACATTTTAGTTGACTAAAATATCCTGGAGATTTAGTCGACTAAAACGAAAACAATTGCAGAAGACTAAAGCTAAAATGCCATTTTAGTCTTAAGACTAAAACAAAATCAAAATTTTCTGCCAAAATTAACACTGCCTCATATTGCATTAGGGTGTGCACTACAAAGCTCAAACCCTCTCACTTTTGAGACAGAGAAAGGGACTGAGGACAGAGATTTCCCAGTCCCTTTCTCTGTAGGTTTAGCTGCATCAGACAGCGAATGAATGGATAGTGCTCTGTGCTGAGTGGCTTCCTGGTCATTCACACAGTGAAGCATAGTAAACAGAGTTTACTATTCTTCAGTTATGAATGAGCACAGTGAGTGATTGATCACTCATTCTGTTTATTTAGAAAAAGAAGGGGTCGGTAACTGATATATTTACTGGCCCCAGGCGCACCCGGCACACCCTGTGCACATGCCTATGCACTGCCTAACACCCAGCACTGACCCCCCCAGCTCCCTGCCCTCCTGACCCCCCAGCTCCCTGCCCTTCTGACCCCCCAGATCCCTGCCCTCTTGACCCCCCAGCTCCATGCCCTCCTGACCCCCCAGCTCCATGCCCTCCCCCCCTCAGCTCCATACCCTCCTGACACCTAGCACCATGCCCTCCTGACACCCAGCACCATGCCCTCCTGACCCCCAGCACCATGCCCTCCTGACCCCCAGCACCATGCCCTCCTAACCCTCAGCACCCTGCCCATATGACGCCCAGCATCATGCCCTCCTGACCCCCTGCACCATGCATTTCTGACACCCAGGACCAATCCTCAGCACCATGCCATTTGATCCTCAGCACCATGCCATTTGATCCCCAGCACCATGCCATTTGATCCCCAGCACCATGCCATTCGATCCCCAGCACCATGCACTCCTGACACCCAGCAACATCCCCTAGCACCATGCCCTCCTGACCCCCAACACCAACCCTCAGCACCATGCCTATCTGATCCCCAGCACCATGCCCTTCTGACACCCAGCACCATGCCCTCCTGACACCCAGCACCGACATCCAGCACCATACCCTCCTGACCCCCCCCCACACCATGCCCATCTGATCCCCAGCACCATGCTCTCCTGACACCCAACCCTCAGAACTATACCCTCCTGACACCCAGCACCATGCCCTCCTGACACCCAGCACCATGCCCTCCTGACACCCAGCACCATGCCTTCCTGACACCAACACCAACCCTCAGCGCCATGCCCATCTGATCCCCAGCACCATGCCCTCCTGACACCCAGCACCAACCCCCAGCACCATGCCCTCCTGACACCCAGCACCGACACCCAGCACCGACAACCAGCACCATACCCTCCTCACCCTCAGCACCAACCCTCAACACCATGCCCATCTGACCCCCCCATCATGCCCTCCTGACACCCAGATCCATGCACTACTGACCCCCTGCACCATGCCTTTCTGACACCCAGTACCAACCCCCAGCACCATGTCCATCTAACCCCCAACATCATGCCCTCCTGACACCCAGCACCAACCCCAAGCACCATGCCATCCTGACCCCCAGCACCAACCCTCAGCACCATGCTCATCTGATCCCCAGCACTATGCCCTCCTGACACCCGACCCCAGCACTAAATCCTCCTGACACCCAGCACCATGTCCTCTTGACGGCCAGCATCAACCCCCAGCACCATACCCTCCTGACCCACAGCACCATGCCCTCCTGACCCCCAGCATCAACCCTCAGCACCATGCCCTCCTGACCCCCAGCACCATGCCCTCCTGACCCCCAGCACCATGCTCTCCTGACACCCCAGCCATCCTGACCCTCCAGTACCCTCCAGTACCGTGCCTACCTGACCCTCCAGTACTGTGCCCACCTGACCCTCCAGTACCATGCCTTCCTGGCACCCCTGCCCTCCTGATCCCCCTAATACCATACCCTCCTGTCCCCCCCCCCAGTGCCATACCCTCTCGACCCTCCAGCCGTCCTGATCCCCCTGTACTATGTCCTCCTTATCTCCCAGTACCATACTCCCCTGACCCCCAAGTACCATGCCCTCCTGACCCCCCCCCGCACCATGCCCTTCTTATCCCCCAGTACCGTGCCCCCCAACTCCCCTATACCTTGCCCACTTGAACCCAGCCCTACATACTAATGACCTCTGTACCCTGCCCTATATGCTACTGACCTCTGTACACTGACCTACATCCTACTGATCTTTGTATGCTGCCCTACCTACTACTGACCTCCTGTATGATGCCCTACCTACTACTGACCTCTGTACGCTTCCTTACACCATACTGACCTCTGTACACTGCCCTACATACTACTGAGCCCTGTACACTGCGCTACATACTACTGACCCCTGTATACTGCCCTACATACTACTGAGCCCTGTATGCTGCCCTACATACTACTGAGCCCTGTACGCTGCCCTACATACTACTCACACTGGCCAGAAGTCAGAGCAGATAGCCAGGCCTTAAACTAGTCAAGAAAATCAGCCTGCAATACCAGATGTTCTGCTTTCATGATGAACTCAGGCATCAGACTTGTGGGGGTGACCAATTACTCCCCAGGCATGAAAAAAAATGTGAATAAAAGTGAATGCCGAGTTTCTCACTGAAACTTTTAAGGTAGGCTAAGTTTTTATATTTTTACAGTGACATTAGTTTTAGTAGGTTTTCTTCATGCTGTTTTTACTTTTTATTTGGGGCTTGCTAGTTAATTTATTTTTTTTAATAAAAAAGGGGTGCTGGCCCCCGGTGATCTTTGATCTCTTCAATGTTGTCCAGGATCTCATCTCTTAAAGGTTGCCTACCCCTGCTCTAGTGGCATAACATTGAACTACAGTTGCAACAAAAAGTATGTGAACCCTTTTGGAATGATATGGATTTCTGCACAAATTGGTCATAAAATGTGATCTGGTCTTCATCTAAGTCACAGCAATAGACAATCACAGTCTGCTTAAACTAATAACACACAAAGAGTTAAATGTTACCATGTTTTTATTGAACACACCATGTAAACATTCACAGTGCAGGTGGAAAAAATATGTGAACCCCTAGACTAATGAGATCTCCAAGAGCTAATTGGAGTGAGGTGTCAGCCAACTGGAGTCTAATCGATGAGATTGGAGGTGTTGGTTACAGCTGCCCTGCCCTATAAAAAAACACACATCAGTTCTGGGTTTGCTTTTCACAAGAAGCATTGCCTGATGTTAATGATGCCTCGCACAAAAGAGCTCTCAGAAGACCTACGATTAAGAATTGTTGACTTGTATAAAGCTTGAAAGGGTTATAAAAGTATCTCCAAAAGCCTTGCTGTTCATCAGTCCATGGTAAGACAAATTGTCTATAAATGGAGAAAGTTCAGCACTGCTGCTACTCTCCCTAGGAGTGGGTGTCCTGTAAAGATGACTGCAAGAGCACAGCGCAGACTGCTCAATAAGGTGAAGAAGAATCCTAGAGTGTCAGCTAAAGACTTAAAAAAGTCTCTGGCATATGCTAACATCCCTGTTAGCGAATCTACGATACATAAAACACTAAACAAGAATGGATTTCATGGGAGGATACCACAGAGGAAGCCACTGCTGTCCAAAAAAAACATTGCTGCATGTTTACAGTTTGCACAAGAGCACCTGGATGTTCTACAGCAGTACTGGCAAAATATTCTGTGGACAGATGAAACCAAAGTTGAGTTGTTTGGAAGAAACACACTATACTATGTGTGGAGAAAAAGAGGCACAGCACACCAACATCAAAACCTCATCCCAACTGTGAAGTATGGTGGTCTGGGCATCATGGTTTGGGGCTGCTTTGCTGCGTCAGGGCCTGGACGGATTGCTATCATCGAAGGAAAAATGAATTCCCAAGTTTATCAAGACATTTTTCAGGAGAACTTAAGGCCATCTGTCCACCAGCTGAAGCTCAACAGAAGATGGGTGTTGCAACAGGACAACGACCCAAAGCATAGAAGTAAATCAACAACAGAATGGCTTAAACAGAAGAAAATACGCCTTCTGGAGTGGCCCAGTCAGAGTCCTGACCTCAACCTGATTGAGATGCTGTGGCATGACCTCAAGAAAGCAATTCACACCAGACATCCCAAGAATATTGCTGAACTGAAACAGTTCTGTAAAGAGGAATGGTCAAGAATTACTCCTGACCGTTGTGCACGTCTGATCTGCAACTACAGGAAACGTTTGGTTGAAGTTATTGCTGCCAAAGGAGGTTCAACCAGTTATTAAATCCAAGGGTTCATATACTTTTTCCACCTGCACTGTGAATGTTTACATGGTGTGTTCAATAAAAACATGGTAACATTTAATTCTTTGTGTGTTATTAGTTTAAGCAGACTGTGATTGTCTATTGTTGTGACTTAGATGAAGATCAGATCACATTTTATAGCCAATTTGTGCAGAAATCCATATCATTCCAAAAGGGTTCACATAATTTTTATTGCAACTGTAAGTAGTGTGTCCGTCCTAGATGGAGATGACCATCACTACTGTGCATTACACTGACATAGGCTGCACCAGATTTTTTTACACAGCTGAAAAAAGAAGAGCTTTTGAGGCGGGATTCACACTCGTGTGATATAGGAACCAGTGCACCTGAAGCGCCGGCGGTTAACAATGACATCTGCGAGTTAATGACACCCCCAGATCATTTCGCAGATCGCAGTGCAAACTGTGAAATGGTGCAGGAATCGTATCGCATAGGTGTGAACACATTCTAGTGCGGACCAAACAAAAGGGTTCTGCACCATTTTGGTGCGAATGTGATGCGATTTCAGCCATACAGTTTTGCATCGCACAGACATCGCATGTGATCTGCTGAGCAATGCGGTGCAAATCACATGATATGATATGATCATATGAACAAGTGTGAACCCAGCCTCAGAGACAAACTGTAATGTGAACCTGATGTCTATGGTTTATGGACATTAAGTTGTTATCATGTACATTACATTAATACAGGATTTTCTCTATAGAGTCTTCAATGTAAAGTTTTTGTTTCTTTGAGTCGATTCATTTTTTTTATCCTTTGTAAATAATTTAAGAAAGCTTCATTGTAATTTTCTTTCAAGTTCAAGTCGATATTATTTTGATCTGTTGTTGCAGGGCCCTTAGGCTGGATTCACACCTATGCATTTTTTGTGCTTTTTCATTATGCAGATTTGCACTACAGTCCATTTAACATTGTTTCCTATGGAACACATTCTGTAATGCAAATCTGCAAAATGCAAAAAAGCACTAAAAATGCATAGGTATGAATCCAGCCTTAAACGGCGTGGGGCCCATAGGCTTGTGCCTACTCTGCTTATTTGGTAATCAGACTCTGGGTTCAACTCCTTTACAAGCATACTAGATTTCCATCATCACGGCACCTGGCTCATACATTCCTGACCTCACAATATTCAGCAACAGTATAATTTGTTTTAGAAAAGCTCTACCTTTTATCATGGAAAAACCAACCGCTGAAGAGGAACCTCAATCCCCTTTACCTTTGACCCCATTGCTTCAGCACTGCCATCTTTGTTGGTCTGGCACCTGCTTAGATGTTCCAAAGGGCTCTGCCCAGGCCATTGGGTCCCAGCAGAGCCCTGTAACACATCTGTGCACATGCGTGGGGTTTTCTGCCCATGCTCAGATACGACGAGGTTTGGGACTTTCATATTCACACTGTCTTTGGCGGGAAATCCACATGGTAACAGATGTGCCACAGGGCTCTGCTGGGAGCCTGACGCTCTGCAGTACATCTGCACAGAATCTGGGGGGGGGGAGGCAGAAGGTCTGCTTTAAGCTCCATTCCAGTAATTTTGCCTAGGGGAGCACTTTGGAAAATATCATTCCTGGAGGCGTTCTTTAAGAATCGGGGACTAAATAAATAGGCAGCTTTCTGTGAACATTGTCCCAGTTCACATTATGGCTGACTCCTAAAGGTTAGCATTAAGGCTGAATGAACTAGGCCAGATTCAGTTTGCAGGAGGTTCGATGAACCAAGCGGGAAGGCTGCAAACACTGAACTTAAAGTTGTTGTAATCTCTGTTACACCACTTGTACCTACAGGTAAGCCTATAATACGGCTTACCTGTAGGTACTGTAAATATCTTGTAAACTTGCACAGTTTAGGAGATATTCAATATATGCTTAAATATAAGGTGCTAATAGTAAAGCGCTAGTAATGTTCATAAGATAACCTAAACCAATCCTTAGGCATAAAGTGCTAATAGTAAAGTACTAATAATGTTCTCACTTCCCAGTGTGCAAAACAGTGCAATACAATAACATCAGAAAAATGAATAAATCAAAAAGTCAATGTAAGGATAACTGATCCAAAGTATATCCAAAGTATCTAGAGATACTGTGCAATAGTCTCTTTAGGAAATAAACAAATGTGCAAAAAAGTGAAACAAAAGGGAGCGGGAAAGGAAACAGAGTCCAATTGCAGGTATAGTGATAACTTGTAGATATCCTTCTCCAATCCACACCCTGTGTGTGCTAGCCTCTCACCTTAGAAATAGACCCCAAATGGGTCTAGTCGTGCATCAACAAACGTATAACAACGGTGTCTTCTTTTCCTCCTTCGTGGGTATGTCCTGGACAGATGATCACTGCGGCATTAAGGCTGTTTCTCCATAGGATCCAAGCTCCACGACCAGCTCCTTTAAAACATTATCTCCAAGACCATAGGGTAGAAGAGAAGAGGCTCCATAGTGTAGTAGTTAAAAAATCGTTCGTTTTAGTTTAAAATATATAGCAACATAACAGTTTAAAATGGCAAAAACGCCATCAGCAGAAAAATGTGCCAAACACAGGGACTTCCCGTTTCCTCCCTACGCGTTACGTCACACCACATGTGACTTTTTCAAGGGTATTACTCTCATCGTTTACACTTCTAAGTAGCGCATTAGTACTTCAGTTTTATATCATTCACTATATGCACTGCTGCTGACGTCATCAGGGCATGAGCACTGAAGAAACCGCCCGCTCGTGCCGTTTCTTCAGTGCCCGTGCCATGACTTGCGCACCTGCGTGCATGTGTGGGAATGACATCATCGGGGCTCCTGCCAATCACAGCGCTGGAGCCCGCAAACCCAGAAGTAACTCCGGTGAAAGACATCGGCCATGGGAGCGGAGTGCGGGCGGCACTGCAAGGCATCGTTCTAAGGTAGGTATTTCATAATGAGCTAGTATGCGATGCATACTAGCTCATTATGCCATTGTCTTGCAGGTTATGCCATTGTCTTGCAAGGCCCATTAAAGTGGTTGTAAACCCTTACAATACACTTTTTACTACAGGTAAGGCTATAATGAGGCTTATCTGAAGCTACCCCGGATATCTCCTAAACCTACACAGTTTAGGAGATATCCCCTGTATCTGCATGTGCCAACGTCACGTTCGTGACGTTGCTTCAGTTAGTGTGCTGTTACTGCATGCGCGGGAGTGACGTCATTGCGGCTCTGGCGAATCACAGTGCTGGAGCCCACGAACTCAAACAAGTAACTGCGGGAACGATGTCGCCGGCAGGAGCTGTGTATGAGGACCTCCTGCAGGGGCTTTGATCTAAGGAGAGTATTTCATAATGAGCTAGTATGCTATGCATACTAGCTTTTTATGCCTTTTGTCTTGCAGGGGTTTTTTTTTGTTGTGGGTTTACAACCACTTTAAAGTCTATGTAAGCTGAAGCTTGAAAACACATTCTCGACTTTTGTAAAGCTATTATTTATTTTTAAAATGGGCAGGGAGACCTTGGCACTGCCAGGGGAAAATGTACTGATGAAAATAAAAAAATAAAAATATAGTTTGTTGGGTCTTTTCATGTGGCTTAAAGGGCAACTTTAAAAAACAAAAATCTATTATAATCAGAGCCTTATGCTGGCATGCAACCTAGTATTCCAACCAGAATTCTTAAGCCGGATACACACTATATAAATTCCTTTAGGGCCCGTACACACAATATGAAAATCAGAAGTAAAATTTCGTCCGACGAACGATCTGCCGATTTTCGGATCGTTAGTATGGTGCTTTCGACAGCCGATTCCGTTTTTCGTCAGACAAAAGCTGAATGTGCAGACTATAAAATTTTTGACGTACGTGACCTCAACGTTCGATTTTCGATTAATTAATGCAGTTTTTGTACGAAAAAAAAAAACGTAAGAGCAAGACTACGCATGCTCAGAAATGATAGTATACATACAAAACAATTTATGGTTTTTGGCAGTTTTATGGCATGATAGATTACATAGGATACACAGCCCCTGTCCCTTCCTGCACCTCAGTAGTCCATCTACAGATGTGATGTATAATGAGATGTACCAAGAGCCCTTTTACACTGACAGTGTGGGGGCGTTGGCGGTAATGCTCCGCTGCTTTTAGTGGCGCTTTACCATCGCTTTAGAGGTACATTTAACCACCACTAAAGGGTTGAAAGGCGCAACTGCGGAGGCGCTTTGCAGGCACTGCCCATTGATTTCAATGGGCAAGGGCGCTGTAGGAGAGGTGTATACACCTCTCCTACAGCGCCTCAAAGAAGCTACTTGCAGGAATTTTTTGGACGTCAAGCCAGTGCTCTGCTCCAGTGTGACAGCATTCGGGTTCTCACACTGGGATTGCAGATAAGGCTTTTCCCAGGCGCTATTTTTAACACTAAAGCTCCTGAAAAACGCCTCCAGTGTGAAAGGGGTCTAAAGGACCATCTCCTGTACTATGTCTGCAGTAAGGATAAGCTCCGGCGTGTTCACAAGCTGCACGTGCAGAGCCCGCCAGGAACTCGGCACTGCATATCGCTACTTACAAGCAGTGAGACATTTCCCAATGTACGGCTGCAGAGATCGGGAAATGTCTCACTGCCTGCGATTTAGCGCAGTGCATTGCCGACTTCCTGGCGGGCTCTGCACGTGCAGCTTGCGAACACGCCGGAGCTCATCCTTAGTCTGCAGTCTCGGACCATCTCCTGTAGTATGTCTGCAGTCTCTGACCATCTCTTGTATTATGTCTGCAGTCTCTGACCATCTCCTGTACTATGTCTGCAGTCTCTGACCGTCTCCTGTACTATGTCTGCAGTCTCTGACCATCTCCTGTACTATGTCTGCAGTCTCTGACCATTTCCTGTACTATGTCTGCAGTCTCTGACCGTCTCCTGTACTATGTCTGCAGTCTCTGACCATCTCCTGTACTATGTCTGCAGTCTCTGATCATCTCCTGTACTATGTCTGCAGTCTCTGACCATCTCGTGTACTATGTCTGCGGTGACTGATCATCTCCTGTACTATGTCTATGGTCTCTGACTATCTCCTGTATTATGTCTGCGGTCTCTGATCATCTCCTGTACTATGTCTGCAGTCTCTGACCATCTCCTGTACTATGTCTGCAGTCTCTGACCATCTCCTGTATCATGTCTACAGTCTCTGACCATCTCCTGTAATATGTCTGCAGTCTCTGACCGTCTCCTGTACTATGTCTGCAGTCTCTGACCATCTCCTGTACTATGTCTGCAGTCCCTGACCATCTCCTGTATCATGTCGGTAGTCTCTGACCATCTTCTGTACCATGTCGATAGTCTCTGACCATCTCCTGTACCATGTCTGCAGTCTCTGACCATCTCCTGTACTATGTATGCAATCTCTGATCATCTCCTGTACTATGTCTGCAGTCTCTGACCATCTCGTGTACTATGTCTGCGGTGACTGATCATCTCCTGTACTATGTCTATGGTCTATGACTATCTCCTGTATTATGTCTGCGGTCTCTGATCATCTCCTGTACTATGTCTGCAGTCTCTGACCATCTCCTGTACTATGTCTGCAGTCTCTGACCATCTCCTGTATCATGTCTGTAGTATTTCTGGGGGCTCTTTCTAACAGACTCTCTAACAGAAGCTCTCTCTGTCTCTATCAGAGAGGCCCCCCTCCAGCCCCTAATAAAGTACTCTTGCTTCTCTTCCTGTATTTTGTTTATTGTACCTGTAAGGATCCCAGGGTAATGAAGACTTCGTGGTGGAGCATCTCTGTGGTTGAATCGTTGCCATAGAAATATTTGTAAAGGGGAGGAGTTACTAAAATGACCACGCCCATGCGGGGGCGCCAGAAATATTTCTGCACCCAGGAGCCTGTGACCCTAGGATCAGCCCTGCCCTTGCACTACATAGTTGAAGGTAAATCTAATGCAGTGGTTCTCAACTCCTATCCTCAGGACCCACTAACAGGCCAGATTTTAAGTATTACCTTGGGGAGATGCAGACTAGAATACTGCAATCAATGAGCAACAAATTATATCACCTGTGATGTATTTCAGTTATCTTGCAAACCTGGCCTGTTAGTGGGTTCCGAGGACAGGAGTTGAGAACCACTGATCTAAAGGAAATCTAACAACAAAAGTTGTATAGTGTGTATCCAGCTTTATCCAGGCATGCAACCTAATATTCTAACCCGACCCTTATCCAGGTATGCAACCTAATATTCCAACCAGATCCTTGGAGACTCCTATCCAAGCTTGCAGCCTGGGTGGCCAGAAAAGGGAAGAGAGCAAGCTGGCATTTTCCCTACATCCAATGCCCCACAAGAATGTGGGAGTTTGTGGGGAGAGGACTTCCTTTTATAATAAGGGGGCTCCCAGATATCCCCCCTTCCCATGAGTAGAGAGGTGCATTAGTATCCCTTACCCATTCCCACAAAGAGTAAATCCAATGCAAATCATGTTGTCCAGTGATGTAGAACCATTGTCAAGTATGAGGACCCACTGAAGGAAAAAGATTCCCTGCCATCTTCCACCACCAAGAAAGATTCTGCAGCACCAATGCAATGCAAACAACAGTCCCTGGGATGCCTGATTGATATTATTGACAGATATGTCTTGACCATATTTGGTCAAGGATGGTGCCTGGATTCCCTGGCTCGCTGCTTTTACAATATAGCAGCTGATGATTCGGGTGGGCAAACTGTCCAAATATGGCGAGTGTGTTATCAATTTTCCAAACCGCAAACAGGCTAGGTATGGGTCGAGCTCATGTGTGACACGATCCAGAACATCTTGTTTCTGTTTTTGTTCATAGCATTGACAATCTGTTGCTCCCCTTGCAGGCAACGTTGAAGTTTACAAGCTCGCAGTCCATCCCAAAAGGTAAAGTCAACCTCCGCATTGTATCCTCTGCCAGGTCTTTGTGTGCACTACGTGCCGTAGATAAAAGCGTCCAGATCGGTTTTGAAGATAAGGAATTAACCAATGAAATGGTAAGGAAAAATATCAGTTTGGGGTTTAGAAAAGGACTTATACAGCGGGCAGTAACTGTATGTATACTATATAGGAAATACTGCGTTAATAGCCTATAAGAAAAGCTGCTGGCACCACAATTGACATACTATGTATAAAAGAAAAATAGTAAACAAGTGCTATGCTGAAAATGATACAAAAATAGTGTATGATACACTCAAGTATCAAAGTGCTATAGTGTACCAAATAAAGTGCTAAAAATACAAATCAATTGAAACAAGTCTAGAAATGTATAATAACAAAAATCAATGATCAATGGTAGGAGAAATCAATGTATATAAAACATTAAAATGACAAGGTGCACCATATAATGCAATAAAGTGCCAATGTGCAAAGCAAAATGAATAAAAATAAAGTCCAGACAATTGATGGATGTGAGTGCTATCCGGGTCACCGTGATAATTATCTGAATTAATATGGATAACCACCAAGAGTGCCCATGTGTTCCCTGGATTACATCAAAGTACAGAGATCCACCACCAGAAAAATTGAACACACTTACCAAATACGTGGATTTGAATACCATAGGGTACTGAATCACATGAGCTGGTAGATTACCGAAGGTATATTTCATTTGTACAGTAGCAAAGAGCAACACCAAATCTTTAAAAGGGGCTCAATAGGAAGGGGACACCCCTTGCTCAATCCAATCTCCCATTCCGTGAGTACATGTGAAGACACATAAAGCATCCACACATAGTGTATAACTTATGTAAAAATTATTGAAAATGTATAGAACACTTACACAAACCACAAGAATACAGCGCTGTTCAATTAATCCAACACAGATATGATCACAGGAGATAAGAAAGTAGCATGCAATGGCCTTGATGGGAACTTGATCCGACGCATTTTGTCAAATCTGATGTCATCTGGATTTGGAGTCCCTTCTGATCATTGCGTTTAAAAATGTCCAATGAAATTTAATGTGGGAATAAGTTAAAAACGAAAATTACCATGACGGCTGCTACCCGATGTAAGATAGCACTGGTCGTGTGCGTTACTGGCCTCGTTTCCAGTACCATTATGGAAATTGCGCATATGTAAATCCATGAGTAACGCGATTAAGCAGTACCATCACGAGATGATATACATGCTGCAGTGATGACCACCCAGTAGGAAATCTCTCCTTAAAAATTTGGAACTATTGTTGTATTTATATAAAACAAAAATGATATATAATATACAAAATTTTACAGCGGGCGGTAACTGTATGTACTTACAGAGATGCAGTTTGGTACATGTTGCACTGATGTCCATTCATGGATGAATGCCAGACCCCTTTAAAATTAGCACAGGACCAGTTTGCCTGTGAAGGTTCTCATT
This sequence comes from Lithobates septentrionalis, assembly GCA_037952835.1. Taxonomy (NCBI): domain Eukaryota; kingdom Metazoa; phylum Chordata; class Amphibia; order Anura; family Ranidae; genus Lithobates; species Lithobates septentrionalis. The sequence goes on from JBBDGP010001020.1 coordinate 341,958, forward strand.
TATGTAGGTCATGCTAGAGCTAGTAGTAATTAGTCAAATTCAACTGGTCTTGTTCTGTAATGATGAAGTTGTTTCGTAGCTCAAAGTTTCTCGACCAGGGTGCAGAGAATTTGGAACACAGTTTGCCCAGAATCAGCCACATGCGCTGCCATGGTGCGGACACAGTAACAGCCAATGAAGTTCTAGGGCCAGGGTGCACAGTGTCTGGCCTACCAATGCTTGACGCTGATCCAGGGCAGGTGGCGTGCAGGGCCACACCCAGCATTCAGGAGAAGACGTAGTGCACCTCTGTCCAGACCTGCTCCACCTACTGCCCACTGCCATGCTGATGTAGTAAGGTAAGGTTCTGATGGGATGCGGGGGGACTCTGATATATTGGGGGCACACTGACATATTAGGGGGTACTCTAAGGTATAGGGGGACTTTGATGGAAAGGGTAGGACTTCTGATGTGATGAGAGAATTGTATGATGGGGGGATGCTGCGGATGTGATGGGGTGGGGGCTCTGAAATGATGGAGAGGCTTTGATGTGATGTTGGGTACTGTGAAGTGACAGAGGGACCTCTGATGTGAAGGAGGACTTCTGATTAGAACTCAATTTCAGGAAGGCAGTTGTCTGCATTGTTTGAAGCTCCTGTTAAACCAAAAAAAATTGTCAGCTCCGGTTGGAGCCGCTGTACTAACCATGCAAATTTTGTACAGCGAAACCCCCTGCTGAGCTGTTGTGTTCTGACAGCGGGACCCCCCCCCCCCCCCCCCGCCAGAACACTCTGATCAGTGCTCTTTGCCATTGGCTGAAATGGCCGGCTTCTGCTGGACTGGGTGGCATACACACAGAATATTGGACGTTTTTTTTTGTACTGGCCGGTGTCTCCAGACATTCAGCACCTGTGTACGGGGCTTTGGTGTCAGGAAGCCTACATAGGTGTTAGCTTTTCAATTTATATGGCTTTATGTGTGAATTGTTGTCAAATCACTAGGGTAGAGAGGTTAAATGTGAAAAACAGATGGTGTTGAAGGCTCCCACCTTTGCTTAGGGATGGTTGTTCCATTTTGTTGTAAATAGCCTCTCGTGAGCTGACATGTGTCTGACATGTGCACTTCTCTACCCTCAAAAGAATGTCCCTTTAAAAATTGTCCTGCTATGCTGGGCCATTTGTTTGTTGAGAACACTGTGATCTCACCATCCATTATGTTAATGAAAAATTGACATCTACCATAGAGATTGGATTATGGTGTCTTATGCCTATTACACACGGGCCGAATGTCTTCAAAATTACAGAAGAAGTCCAGTTGAAAGAGAATAACTACTACTAGTCACAGGGTCAATTGTATGCAGAAGCTTACCTGCTAAAAGCTGTTAGAATATACCTTTCCAGTGACCCCGTTCATCACTTGACTGATGCAAGCATTTCACCAGTCAAAAACCTATTTCCCTTGCCACATGCAGTGGTTCCTCCTGCAGTGGCATATGAGTAAAGAGGAGAAACCACAGTGTGGGGTGGGGCAGCAGGTATTTCACACACCAAAAAGTGTAGATTACTTACAGGGACAGGGTGCAGCAAAATGGCGGCATTTTAACAAATGAGCCCCTCTGGAATGGTAAGTATATTTCTTCTTTCTTTAGCAAACATGTTTTTGTCTGCCTTTCTCAGTGGCCTTCACACCTCTCCTGCAGCTGTGGTACCCCCCCCCCCCCCCTTGTCTCAACCCCCGCCTTGTTTAGCAGTCGGCAGCAGAGAGGATAGAATTCCTCTTACAGATCCTGCACCTCTTTGCACCTGCAGCACCACCTGTTTTCAGCATTCAGCAGACTCTGGCAACTGACTCCAGCCCTCCTTTGGTCCTCCTCCAGACCCTGCACTTTCTGCTTCCCAGCTCTGCCCCCAGCTTCTTCCTGGCAGCAAGACAAAGGGGTGCATTTTGATGTAAGGGAGAGTGGATGATTCTTGACTTCTGATGATGGGGGCACTTGACATCTAATGTAAGGGGGGTGGGGGTGCTCTGGACATCTGCTTATAATTCTTATGAGAATAATACAATTCTACGTCAGTTGAAAAGGTGGATTGCACACCACTGTTATCATCCAAAAAAAATTATATTGGAAACTGCTTAGATAAAACACCATGGAAGAACCAGTTTCTTGTGGATAATACCAGTGGTATGCGACCCTCCTTTTCAGAATTGCATCATCTGCTACAGGAGTGTGAGTGGGCTCCGTGCCAGTCTGCCCCTGCCCTTCACAGCTTAAGTCTTAAGTTATTACTAAAAACAGTAATAATCAGATGCAGAGGCAAAAATGTAATCTGATAAAGAGTAGATACATTTATATAGTCTTACAGATACAACCGGCCATTTGAGGGCAACCATAATGCTGATGCGACCCACGACGCTGTAAAGGAACCCTTGCAATAATTTTCAGGTCTCAGGGCCACCCTGCTAAAACCAGTTTATCAGGGGTCAGTTGAAAGTTGCCCTCCTTACATTGTGGACAGAATGCCACCCTTATGCCGCGTACACACGAGCGGATTTTCCGTCAGAAAAAACTTGGATGGTTTTTCTGACGGAATTCCGCTTAAGCTTGCCTTGCATACACACGGTCACACAAAAGTTCTCTGAGCTTTCGACCATCAAGAACTCAGTGACGTACAACACTACGACGAGCCGAGAAAATGAAATTCAATGCTTCCGAGCATGTGTCAAATTGTTTCCGAGCATGCGTAGGAATTTTGCGCGGCAGAATTTGTACAGACGCCAGCAAAAGTCCGATGGAGCGTACACACGGTCACATTTTCCGACCAAAAACTCTCATCTGTCTTTTGCTGGCCAAATTTCCGATCGTGTGTACGCGGCATTACAGTTAGCTAAAAAGTTCATTGCTGCTGGGGCGGAGCTTGCCGCGGATGAAGATGGACGCTCAATAGAGGAGCTCCACAGCGCTTGGGAACACACCGGCACACATCGCTCGTTCCATTGACCCAAATCCACAGATAACCACCTACGGACCGGCAGCACTTCTCCGGGAACCGATCGATCATGCCGCGGCGCAACAAGGAGAACCGGAGGCCGCAAAAACTAACTGAATACTACCCGCTCGGGCCTAAGCAAGATGGCGGCGGCGGGACAGCGGCGCGAGGTATGTCTAGTACCCCACTGTATGAAGCAGGCAAGGGCAATCCACAAAAAAGGAATGCACCACAACGGAGCACACACTCCCCTATACATACCCCTAACTCAGGCAGCCCGGAAAAAACAAGGGTGAGGCTGGATGCCTCGGATTCCAGCCGGAACTTGACACCAGGCCTAGACTCAGGAGATGATACGAGAGATCTCCCTGACTCAATTGATCTCTTTCCCACCACTAATCAACCTGTACTGGACACCACACTAAAGGATATGCTAGTCTCACTCCGGAGTTCACTACACGCTGATATGCTATCCTGTGTTCACAGATTTAGTGTGGAACTTAAAGAAACAGCATCCAGGGTAGATCATATTGAACACAAAATGGGGGAATTCGCCACCACTATCAATAATCTAGTGGATGCAAATGATAACAATGCTGATGAATTGGATGGCCTTAAAGCAAAGCTAGCAGACATTGAGGACCGCTCTAGGAGAAATAACTTTAAAATAAGGGGGATCCCTGAGTCAGTAGTGCAATCTGATCTGCGCACCTACACAGCCCACCTATTTCAGGCTATACTACCAGATTTAACGGAACTGGATATTACTATAGACAGGATCCACCGCCTGCCCAAACCATCACATCTACCGGATAATGTACCAAGAGATGTCATACTCCGGTTACATTTCTACCAAACAAAAGAACGACTGATGGCGGCTTCCCGCAACAAAGATCTTTTCCCAACACAATATAAAGATCTGCAATTTTTCGCCGACCTATCGCAATTCACCTTACAGAAACGTAGGAACCTTAACACAATCTCTAAAGCACTAAGAAATCACAAGATTGCATACAAATGGGGGTTCCCTACTAAATTAATCATCACTAAAGATGGGAAGGAACATGTTGTTGACACTCTTAACAAGGGAATGCAGCTCCTCCAAAGATGGCAGATCATAGCAGAGGACTCGCCAAAAATCCAAACTTCCCGTAGTCCTGAGCAATTTACAGATAACTGGAACCTGGTTACCTCCAAAAACTCCCGCAAGCACACATGAGCTGAAGGAGGTCAACGGAAACCATATTCTACTATTTCCCAAGCAGAGGAAAGAAACGCTAAGCTGAACTGTTTCGCTGTTTACCCCCTACTTGCAATATAAGTGACTATTCGTCACACTCAGGTCACACAGACCTAATCAGGGTTGGGTTTATAACCCCTATATGTTTTCTTTTTTTTTACCTTTTTCTACACTGTTCTTTTTTGTGTTAACCGTTATATATGTCCGCAGCCGCAACTACCACTAAAAAGTCTACTTCATAAAGTGAACCTTCAGGAACTCTACAGGCGCCAGGATTCATCTCCCCATCGCATATGGATCCAAGTTGATGAACTCAGCAGCGTATGTAAGTGTTACCTACACATGTCATTTAATGCGCTTACACTTGACCTTCCACTATGACCATTACCTTTTTAACAATAAATGCAAGAGGCCTTAACCATCCAGCGAAACGCAGATCTATGTGGCTGGAAGCCATCCAAAATAAGGCTGATGTCCTTTGCGTACAAGAGATGCACTTCAAGAAACAGGCTCAACCAACCTGCTCCCACCCCAAATTCCCACATATTTTCTTTGCAAGTGCAGACGCAAAAAAGAAGGGTGTACTCACAGCAATTAAGGACACAGTAGCATTTAAACTACACTCGGAGATAAAAGATGTACAAGGTAGATACCACATATTGATCTGCGACATCAACAATACCACCTACACAGTGGTGAATGTATATGCGCCAAACACACGTCAGACCCGCTTTCTTCATAGACTCTTGAAACAGGTCTCACGTTTGCAAAAAGGTCGCCTACTCGTGTGCGGAGATTTTAATTTACCACCGGATCCCACAATGGACTCTAGTTCATTATCCCACAAGAAAACCCAAACACTGCAGCCACTGCTGAGGAACTACGACGTCTACGATGCTTGGAGGTGCCTTCATGCCACAGAGAAAGACTTCTCTTTTTTTTCAGCCAGTCACAGAATTTATACCCGTCTTGATCTTTTTTTAGTAGACAAAGCATTGATAACCAAAATCAAATCATCTACAATTAATAATATTACTTGGTCGGATCATGCTTCGGTATCGCTACTGGTGGATGACACATCTAAAATCAACTCCACTTACATTTTGAGATCCAATCCGCGGCTGTTCCGAGATGATCCTTCCAAAACAATATTGCAGAAAGACTTGGCTGAATTTTTTGAGCTTAATGCAAATTCAGTATCTGACCCCTTTATAACATGGAACGCACATAAAGCGTTTATGAGAGGTCTCCTCATTAAACTTGGAGCTAGGGCTAAGAGAATGAGGGAGCAGCGCATATTGAACGTCTCTGAACAAATCAGTACACTAGAAGCTAAGAACAAAGCCAATTTTTCTCCTGACCTATCAAACAAACTGACCAAATTAAGACTAGAACTCCGAATGATACTACTGGAGGTTTTGGAAAAATCCTCTAGGAGGTTAAAAATGACATATTACGCAAATGGCAACAAAGCAGGGAAATTGCTAGCAGACAAGCTACGGGGACACAGACACAAGACTAAACTTACCTACATTCTACATCCTGAAACTCACACCAAATTACAACACCCACAAGATATTGCAGACGCATTCAGCACATACTATGGTTCTCTCTATAATCTGAACACAGATCCTAACACGATTCAACCACAAACCCACACAATTTCTGATTTTCTCAGCAAAATTCAACTTCCCCAACTCACTGATACCCAAAACATAGTACTGAACTCTCCATTCACGACACAAGAAATATTAACAGCGATTGACTCACTCCCCAGTAATAAATCTCCTGGACCAGATGGTTTCACGAGTGAATATTTCCAAATATTCAGAGACGTTCTAACTCCCAGACTCACTGAAATATTTATTCAAGCTGCTTCCTCCTCCTCTTTCCCATCTGAAATGCTGAAAGCAATGATTGTGGCATTACCGAAGCCGGGGAAAGCTCCTGATACTCCTCAAAATTTCCGTCCGATATCGTTACTCAATAACGATCTGAAAATTTACGCCAAAGTAATAGCTAGTAGATTAGTAAATCTCCTCCCCTCACTGATTCACCCGGATCAGTCTGGTTTTACCACAGGTCGCCAAACGGCAGATGCGACTAGACGCCTAATTAACCTCATCCATTTGGCTAATAAAAAAGGAACGCCTTCTCTGCTCCTCTCCTTGGACGCAGAGAAGGCGTTCGATAGAATCCACTGGACGTATTTAGAACAAGTTCTAGGAAAATTTGGTTTCCAGGGCCAGATGTACCAGGCCATTATGGCTTTATACACAAAGCCATCGGCACAAGTTTATATATCTGGAACCTTATCTACTCCATTTAGTATAACTAATGGCACTCGCCAAGGGTGTCCTTTATCTCCCTTAATTTTTAACTTGTTGATGGAACCACTGGCAACATATATCTGCCAACACCCCCAAATCAAAGGAATGACAATAGGAGATAGAATGCACACCATCAGCTTGTTCGCGGATGACGTCATCCTGATACTCACTGATGTAATGGCTTCCCTGGCTTCGGTTCAACAAACCTTACAAATATTTAATGCAATATCGTATTACAAAGTTAATGAAACCAAGTCATTTCTTTTGGGACTAGGCTTATCTGACAAGGTGAAACAAAACATCAAACACAAATTTCCGTATATGTGGAAAGAAAATGGCATATCCTATCTAGGTATCACTCTTACACCCACAGTATCAGAACTATTCAAGGAAAATTATATTCCATTTCTAAAGTCTCTGAGATCCAAACTAGATAACTTAAAGCGATTTGAACTCTCATGGACTGGGCGCCTGGCTGCATTCAAAATGCAGGTCTTACCTCAGTTCTTATACTTATTCAGAACCCTACCTATTCCAGTACCCAAATCCTTCTTCCAGCAAGCACAATCTGAAATAGACAGATACCTATGGGTTGGGAAAAAAGCAAGATGTGCGTTTAACAAAATTACTAAATCCAAACAGGCTGGAGGGATAGGACATACAATAATTAGAGACTATCTTGCAGCTACCATTTTGGCACAGGTGAAGGGCTGGTTCCCAAACCACGATATTTCCCTATGGACAGAATTAGAAAACACTCAAATTAAAGGAGGGAATCTGTATAATTACCTGATAACCAATCAGTATCATAAATCTACCCCTCTTGTACATTCTCCAACCATCCAGGCTTCTATCGAAGCCTGGCATTATCTCCTTAAGCATATAACACCTGAAGGACCCCAAGTTCCTCTAAAATTCCCAATTACGGCATTAGGACTCATAATACCAGACCTATCATTAGCTAAATGGAATACTAGAGGCGAACTATCCCTAGAAGATCTCTTAGTAGGACCCACGGTTAAAACATTCAGAACATTACAGATTGAATATGATATCCCGTCTTCTGACTACTATAAATATACTCAGATATCCCACTTACTAGAAAAAAAGAGCAATGAACTTATCACTCCTCTTCCCTGGCAAATTGTCATCTTTCTTACAAACAAAAGCACCAAACTCAAAGGAACGGCTTTATTCTACAAATTCCTACAGAATAAAGACTCTTTTAGCAAAACCACCAACATAGTAGCATGGGAAAAGGACTTTAAAAAGGTTTATACTGATGACCAATGGAAAAAAGCACTTAAAATTACATATGTATCTACTAGAAGTGCCAACCTATGGGAACTGCATCACAAATTCCTACTGAGGTGGTACCTCACCCCTTATCGCATTTCTAAATTTATTCCGGGAGTTTCCCCGGAGTGCTGGAGGAAGTGTGGGGGAATAGGATCACTGCTCCATGTGCTATGGTCATGCCCACGCATTCAGAGATTCTGGATGATTATTTTTCAAATAATAGAACAAATCACAGGTATAAAAATTGCGCTTTCTCCAGGTATGGCACTTCTTTCACTGGAAATCGACTCTATTCCATCTTCTCTTAGGCCATTAGTTTCCCACATACTTATAGCAGCTAGACTTACCATAGTACGCCATTGGAAAGACACCAATCCCCCTTCTGTAACAGAAACCCTTCAACTAATAAATACGCACAGGATGTATGAAATTCAATTCGCTTGGAGCATTGGAAATCAGAATAAAATAGCTAATATATGGGTTCCTTGGTCAACATGGTATCCACAAAACATGGGTCTCAGATTCTTTGAGAAACAATAAATGCTGAAAATCACCATACAGGTTGCATATGGACATATTAGTTAATGTTAAATAAGTTAAATAATATAATTCTATAACATTCATTCGGGTCAGACATTACCCAAGTACAGCTAACATCAAGCCACTATCTGTAGCCAAAATAACATAAATACACCAATTAAGTATATATGAAGCAGGCGGGAGGGGCCTCTGCTTCTTCCAAGCACAGTTAGTTCCCATGTGGGGTGTGGGGACGGAGGAGAGGTATTCCCTGGAAAACAATCTCAACAGGTGGTTGCAGATGTGGATGTATTCGACAATTATAGGAATGTACTTATCTCTGTCTAAATAAGCACTTGTCATGAAAATATCGATGAGGGTAATGTCGATCACCGTTTTATTTTTGTGTATTACCTCTATCTTACTAATCTAAAAAATTTCAATAAAAAACTATTGCAATTAAAGGTTCATTGCTGTCATGACTCTGATGCTGCCCAGTAACGTTGACCCTGAAACTATGCAGGCACCATCAAATGGGTGCTCAAGCAGCCACAGCTCAAGAACCCCTAGCAACCTCTAGAAGAACCCTAGGGTTCCACAGAACCCTAGTTGAGGATTGCTAAATTAAGCTGAAAACTGGATATTGTACATATACTGTAGATACCAAGGGGACTATGTATACCAAATGAACTGTGTGAATATGTCAATCATTTGTAGCGGTACCCCTGTAGAGGCTGCTTAAAGTTGTGGTCCACCTGTCACCCTGCCCAGCCCAGCATTCACTTCCCAATTGCCTTGGAGACAACGAACAGTCCATGTACTTGTTTTTGTATTTTTATTGAGGGATTTGAACTTGGATAGGGATGGAAATATATGGGATGCCCAGTAGAATTTGGGGTCTGAAGTCCACTCTCTGCTGATGTCACTGGAATCAGTAAGCGTCATCATGACAATAAAGTCTGGATCCGCCAGGTGCCTGGACTAATGCCTGTCTCAGCCTCTCAGCGAGCCGCTAAGAGCCTGAGATGGCCACTCCCTGACCCTCCACAGCTCAGAACGCCAATGAGCGCGGAGGAGCAGAGAGGAGAGCTGCTGACTGTCAGCCAGTAGCTCTCTACTCGGGGATCTGTGAGAACTGAGCCATCAGCGGTGTTCGATGGCTCGGTTCTCAGTGCAGAGGCGGTGGGGGGACAGACACAGCATTGGACCAATGCTGCATCCACCTAGGTACAGTAAGCCTGGAAAAATCGAACCGCAATTTACGCAACTTTAAGGTCGCAGCAGTATGAACCGCGAGCCTCAGAGTGCAATAGAAACTAGCTTAGTTCTGAACCTGATTAAAAGAGGGAGTATGGCAGTTTTCCCACAGATCCTCAGCAGGTGCAACCTTGTATGGGATTTCAGCTGTCAGTTTACATCCCTCTCTCTGCCAGTGTAGTAAACACATTACACAAGCAGAGACTGCACTGGATTAACACCCCTTCTCCTCTCTCTACTCTGAGGGGGGGGGGTTGTACAGGCAGAGAGAGAGTCAGCTCCAGCTCTCTCTTATTTTTGTGCTGTATGCCGTGCCTGCCACAGCCATAGAAGAGAGAACGGATTGCTCCTAATTAACAAAGTGGCTTGCACCCCTTTTGTTAGATAGGAGCAGCATCTGCTCCATGTTCCAAATTTAAAAGAAGCTCACACTGCTGGTTTACATTACATTGCAGTTCATTGGAAAAAAAAGTCCTAAGAGGCTCAATTCACAAAGCTAAGACACTTGGATAATCATATTTGAAGTGGAGGTCTGGCCGTTTTTTTTTCTTTTTTTAAAAAAGTCAGTAACTACAAGCACTGTAGCTGCTGACTTTTAATAAGGACACTTACCTGTCCAGCGAGCCCGCGATGTCGGCCCCCCGGAGGCCGATCCGTCCACTGGATCGGGTGCCGGCGCTGCCTTCCTAATGAAGGGAAACAGGCAGTGGAGCCTTGCGGCTTCACTGCCCATTTCCTACTGCGCATGCGCGAGTCGCTCGGCACTTTGTGAATGGACGCCTGTCTACTGGGACACACACATGTCCCAGAAGACATCGCACCCCATCTCCCAGCAGACAATGCGAGGGAGGACAAGAACCGCGGAGTAGGAAGTGGCAGATTAGGACAATCTGCCTAGCAACAGCCATTTCTGGTAAGTAAAAACATTTTTTTTTTTCAAATGTTTTTTAATGTATTTTAAGGAGCATGTTTATGTATTTTTTTTTTTTTTTTTTTTTTTAGGGTGGACCTAACAGTTATTTTCAGCTATGTCCACTGAGATTTAAAAATTAGAATCAAACAGTTAAATTAAAGAGCCTTATCCTTTTTTTAAAACTTTGTGTATTAGGCCTAAAGACTGGTATTTTTTAACAGCTCAAGTTCAGTATAATGACCACTACCGAGAAGAAACTCTTGCACACATACCCTGCAAAAGAGACAGCACATTTTATAACCCAAACAATTTCTTTTCAGGTCTTCAGTTTGTTTCCATACTCAGTCAGAGGAGGATATCCTGTGAGTGTTAAGGAGGACCCGTTCTTTAACTGTGCATGGTTTCGACCCACGTCTTCTAAACTTGTGGATGTACTCGACTTATTTCAGGTGTGCTGAAAAGAACTGAAAAACCCAGAGATCTGCAGGAAATCAGAAGTTAAAGTTTGATTGTCAATATGTGTATAGTTTGTATAAAGCGCAAAGCGCGCTATATAAATCCTGTATAATAATCTAGTTTGCAAATAATTGTTACATACCGTAATGCTGAACTCCGGGCCAAACATGCAAAGAGGAACATCAGTCACTGTAATGCTGACCCCACCCACCATGTTTGAAAATCTGGCAATGTGTGGACGATCTGAAGGGCTGTTGCAAGGACTTTGAAGCCTGTCAGAGAGAGAGACCTGCGGTACTGTTTTGAGGTTCCCCCTGCTTGTGCGGACAACCCGTGATCCATGACCTCTATAACTGTAGTGTCTTTGCGCATGTGCAGATGAACCCCCTGTGTGTGTGCAGATGTGCCAAAGGTCTCATCCGAGTCTCAAAGGCTGGGCAGAACCCTTTGGCACATCTGTGCACATGTGGAATCTGTGCTGCGAGGGACCAGGAGTGCAAAGTCATTCTCACTTAGGCAAGAATGATGGAAGCACAAAAATATCAAAAACTCCTAAAAAAAATTCTAATTGTGGGAAGAGGGGGTGAAAATAACTTGTTTTGTCCACTTTAACATCAACCTACCCTAAACCTAAACCTTTAAGTGTATCTAAACACAGAGACAAACATTTTGTATATTGCAGCTCACCAGGCCTTAGATGCGGTGGACACATTTGTTTTCATTTTTTGAGGCTGAAAACATCAGCAAATACCTGTTGCTCCTGCTAGAAATGCAATGTCCTTTTCACTTCCTGTGAGATTAAAGTGGTTGTAAAGCCTCAAGGTTTTCCAAATTATTGCATTCTACGCATTAAGGTTAAAAAACCTTCTGTGCTGCAGCTCCCCCCAGACCCCCCCTCCTTTTTCTTACCTGAACCCATCCGATCCAGTGATGTGCATAAGTGCAGCGGCTCCAGCTGCTGTCAATCAAATCCAGTGACACAGGATCGGAGTCCCGCTGTCTGTGTCAATGGACACAGTAGCAGGACTCAGAAGAGAGCCTGCATGGGTGCCCCCATAGAAAGCGGCTTTCCGTGGGGGCACCCAATGAAGAGGAGGGGCCTGGAGTGCTGGTGGGGCACCCCAGAAGAAGAGGATCGGGGCTGTTCTGTACAAAACAATCCCAATAAAATACAATTAAGTTTTTGGTTGTAACATGACAAAATGTGGAAAATTTCAAGGGGTATGAATACTTTTTCAAGGCACTGTCGATTCTGGAGCTCAAGTGGTTAAAGTGAACCTGCCCTTGAGGCCAACCCTGAATGTAACCCCCTAACTCTCTAATTCTGAACCTAATCTTCATCCAATGTACTATCACACTCTCACTAACGCTGGTACTGGGTAAAAAAATGTTTGCATCTACCGGTAATTACAGCACACTAAAAAAATCTTCACCAAATACTTTTGATCCTTTTTTATATATGTGGACGTTTTAATTAATTATGATCATTTTGTAATTCCTTCTCATATGCTTGTCTTTGTACCCTCAACAGGATGTTGGTTTGAAGGTCCTGACAAATTTGCAAATCAGGAGGCCTCTGAGAACTTGCCCTACAGTACCCATTTACCAATATAGACCGGTTGTAGCAGGTGTGTGGTAAAGATTGCTATATTGTGTTTGAGATTGTTTTAAAAGGCAATGTTTTGTAGCAGTGCCAAGAATAGGTCGGTTGTACCCAACAGTGATGGACAACGCAGACTATGAAGATTTAAAAACAGCTGCTTGTGCCATAAGAGACTTTTCACACTGGATTACATACAGTAGTTACATAGTAGGTGAGGTTGAAAAAAGGTGCAAGTCCATCAGGTCCAACCTATGTGTGTGATTATATGTCAGTATTACATTGTATATACCTGTATGTTGCGGTCGTTCAGGTGCTTATCTAATAGTTTTTTAAAACTATCGATGCTCCCCGCTGAGACCACAGCCTGTGGAAGGGAATTCCACATCCTTGCCGCTCTTACAGTAAAGAACTCTCTATGTAGTTTAAATCTCTTTTCTTCTAATTTTAATGAGTGGCCACGTGTCTTGTTAAACTCCTTTCCGCGAAAAAGTTTTATCCCTATTGTGGGGTCACCAATACGGTATTTATAAATTGAAATTATATCCCCTCTTAAGCATCTCTTCTCCAGAGAGAATAAGTTCAGTGCTCGCAACTTTTCCTCATAACTAATATCCTCCAGGCCCTTTATTAGCTTTGTTGCCCTTCTTTTTACTCGCTCCATTTCCAATACATCCTTCCTGAGGAGCAGTGCCCAGAACTGGACAGCATACTCTAGGTGCGGCCGGACCAGAGTCCTGTAGAGTGGGAGAATTATAATTTTATCTCTGGAGTTGATCCCCTTTTTAATGCATGCCAATATTCTGTTTGCTTTATTAGCAGCACCTTGGCATTGCATGCATAGCTGATCCTACATCTACTAGGACCCCCAGGTCCTTTTCCATCCTAGATTCCCCCAGAGGTTCTCCCCCCAGTGTATAGATTGCATTCATATTTTTGCCACCCAAATGCATTATTTTACATTTTTCTACATTGAACCCCATTTGCCATGTAGTCGCCCACCCCATTAATTTGTTCAGATCTTTTTGCAAGGTTTCCACATCCTGCGGAGAAGTTATTGCCCTGCTAGCTTAGTATCGTCTGCAAATACAGAGATTGAACTGTTTATCCCATCCTCCAGGTCGTTTATGAACAAATTAAATAGGATTGGTCCCAGCACAGAACCCTGGGGGACCCCACTACCCACCCCTGACCATTCCGAGTACTCCCCATTTATCACCACCCTCTGAACTCGCCCATGTAGCCAGTTTTAAATCCATGTACTCACCCTATGGTCCATGCCAACGCACCTTATTTTGTACAGTAAACGTTTATGGGGAACTGTGTCAAATGCTTTTGCAAAATCCAGATACACCACGTCTACGGGCCATCCTTTATCTAGATGGCAACTCACCTCCTCATAGAAGGTAATAGATTAGTTTGGCAAGAATGATTCTTCATGAATCCATGCTGATTACTGCTAATGATATCGTTCTCATTACTAAAATCTTGTATATAGTCCCTTATTATCCCTTCCAAGAGCTTGCATACTATTGCATACCTCTTCAATCCATCATCAATGCTGCTGCCAGACTCATCCACCTTACTAATCGCTCTGTCTTTGCTACCACTCTCTGTCAATCCCTCCACTGGCTTCCGGTCGGCCGAAGAATTAAATTCAAAATACTAACAACTACGTACAAAGCCATCCACAATTTAGCCCCCAGCTACATCACTAGCCTAGTCTCTAAATACCAACCTACTCATTCTCTTAGTTCCTCTCAAGACCTTCTGCTCTCTAGCTCCCTACTCACCTCCTCCCATGCTCGCCTCCAGGACTTTTCCAAAGCCTCTCCAATCCTATGGAATGCCCTACCCCAATCTGTCCGCTTATCTTCTACTATTAGCTTTTAGACGATCCCTGTAAACACTACTCTTTAGAGAAGCCTACCCTACCCACACCTAACTACAACTGTTTTTTTTTTTCTTTCATTTTCTCCATCAGCTCACCCCCCACAGTCATTACCTTTTGTTTCCACTTGACCCTCCCTTCTAGATTGTAAGCTCTAACGAGCAGGGCCCTCTGATGCCTCCTGTATTGATTTGTATTGTGTGTACTGTCTGCCCTCATGTTGTAAAGCACTGCGTAAACTGTTGGGCCTATATAAATCCTGTATAATAATAATATTTATGTTAGGCTAATTGGTCTGTAATTCCCAGGGATGTATTTTGGGCCCTTTTTAAATATTGGTACTACATTGGCTTTTCTCCAATTACCTGGTACCATTCCAGTCAGTAGACTGTCAGTAAAAAATAGGAAATCTTGCAATTACTTGACTGAGTTCCCTAAGTACCCTCGGATGCAAGCCATCTGATCCCAGTGATTTATTAATGTTAAGTTTCCCAAGTATAATTTTAATTCTGTCCTCTGTTAACCATGGAGGTGCTTCCTGTGATGTGTCATGAGGATAAACACTGCAGTTTTGGTTACTGAAGCCCCCCGATTCACTCGCGAAGACTGAGGAGAAGAATAAATTCAATACCTTCGCCATGTCCCCATCCTTTGTACCCAGATGTCCTTCCTCATGCTTTATGGGGCCAATATGGTCTGTCCTCCCTGTCCTCCCTTTTTTACTGTTTACATACTTAAAGAATTTCTTGGCATTTTTTTTTCTCCGTAAGGTTTCCTTCGTTTTCTATCTTAGCCGCCCTAATTGCACCCTTACATTTCTTGTTGCAGTCTTTATAAAGTCTGAATGCTGATGATGATCCCTCAACCTTGTATTTTTTTAAGGCCTTCTCCTTTGCTTTTATATGCACTTTTACATTGGAGTCAAGCCATCCAGGACTTTTGTTCGCTCTTTTAAATTTATTACCCAATGGGATGCATTGGCTAATGCCCTTATTTAATATTCTTTTGATGCAAACCCATCTCTCCTCCGTGTTCTTTGTTCCTAAGATTTTATCCCAATTCATGCCTTCTAACAAGGTTCGTAGTTTAGGGAAGATGTCTCTTTTTAAATTCAGTGTCTTTGTATTCCCCTTATGTTTCCTATTTGTGTGATTTATACTGAAGCCAATTGAGCTGTGATCACTGTTTCTTAAATTGTCCCGTATTTCCACATCCGTGATCAGGTCTGTATTTTTGGTAACCAGTAGATCAAGTAACGCTTTATTTCTAGTTAATGCGTCTACCATCTGAACCATGAAATTGTCCTGCAAGACATTTAGGAACTGGCGAGCCTTAGACAAATGCGTGGTTCCCTCCGTCCAGTCTATGTCTGGATAATTAAAATCCTGCATTATGAGAACACTTCACATCCTTGCTGCTAATCTAACTTGTGATAGGAGATCCGTCTCCCCCTCCTCCCTTGGGTTAGGGGGCCTATAGCAAACTCCCAGTAATATTTCCCCCTTAGCTTCATCCCTTTTGAGCTCTACCTATATGGATTCCACCTCCTCCCTAGCTTCCTTAGTGATGTCATCTCTCACATTCACTTGTACGTTATTGTGCAACATTGCTGCAAAGTTTCTGTGTGCAGCTTGTAACGCCCTCAGTGGCGGTGCGTCCATAAGGGCGCACGGGTGCCGATCCCTCTCTTCTGCCATCCCCCTAGCACCAATATATATATATAGATATATATAGATCTATATATATCTATATATATATATATAGATCTATATATATATATATATATAGATCTATATATATATATAGATATATATCTATATATCTATATATATCCGCTTGCCACCCCCCTATTCAGGCGCCCGGCCCCTTTTCGGGCGCAAGGCACCTGAATTACAGCAGAGGGGGCTGGTTTTGAAGCACCTGATTAGAGCCATAGGCTCTAATAGGCTTCAAAAAAGGTGACCTGTGAGCGCCAGGCTGGGCGCTCGCAGGTCACTCAACTGTGTGTTATAAAAGCGAATGAATATTTGCTTTCCTAACACTAAACCGCCTCTCCGCCAATCAGGGCACAGTGGCTGCATTTGATGGGGCACAGTGGCGGCAATTGATGAGCAGAGTGGCGGCAATCGATGGGCAGAGTGGCGGCAATTGATGAGGCACAGTGGCGGCATTTTATGGGGCACAGTGGTGGCATTTTATGGGGCACAGTGGCTGCGTTTGATGGCACAGTGGCTGCGTTTGATGGCACAGTGGCTGCGTTTGATGGCACAGTGGTGGCAATTGATTGGCACAGTGGCTGCATTTGATGGGCACAGTGGCTGCATTTGATTACACAGTGGCTGCGTTTGATTGCACAGTGGCTGCGTTTGATGGCACAGTGGCTGCGATTGATGGGCACAGTGGCTGCGATTGATGGGCACAGTGGCTGCGATTGTTGGTACAGTGAGGCTGCAATTGATGGTTTTTTTTCAGAATTTTTCAGTTTGTTTGCGCCCCCCCAAAAAGTTTTGAGCACTAGCCGCCACTGAACGCTCCCTTATGCTGGTTTGTTTATATATCTCCTGCTACACTGCCTACAGCACATTTTCAGTGATGGTAGGTTTGGGAACCCGTAATGAAACCACCAGTCCACTTTGCTATTCCTAGGCTTTCACGCCACGTTTGGAAAAACTTGTTTACAAACACAAGAGGGGCCCCCCTCAGCCTATGGTAGCTACAGGCCCAGTCTGCAGGGGTTAAATGAACACTCAGGTCCATGTGACATGAGGTTCCAGGTTACCAGGTACGTGGCACTACAAAATTACCCATCTTACCACTTCCAGCAGGATGACCTTCTTATTAAGCCATCACCAATTTTCCGACCACAACTGACCTCAAGTCTCTGTTCCTCGGGTATAAGCTAATGGCCCGTACACACGATCCGAATATCGTACGACCGATCGTACGACCGTTCTCACTTAATAGTCGCAAGTAGAAATTGAATAGCTAAATAAATTCACGAAAATTCTCGTACGACAGACAAAAAAATCGGAAGTGATGTCATGTGTTGTAATGTATTTGTTTTGTATTTTCGGACGACAACTATACTGACTAAACGAAAATCGTATGATCTGGAATCGTACGAGGAAATTTTTCGGGTATGTCCGATCGAATATTATCGGATGAACGGTCGTGATCGGCTGTCGAAAGCAGTGTACACACGATCCGAATATCGTACGGTCCTTCCTCGGGCGACCGTTTTCGTACGATATTCGGATCGTGTGTACGGGCCATTACTCTCTATTTCCATAAAAATAAAAAAGATGAAGCACTTTCAACTTGAGCATTTTCTTTACTTAAAGTCTAATTCTGGGATAATATTAACCACTTCCCGCCCAGCCCATAGCAGATGACGGCCGGGCGGTGGTTCAGTTATCCTGACTGGGCGTCATATGACGTCCAGCAGGATAACATGCCGCCGCGCATCGTGTGCGATCGGTGGAGCGGTGTATCAGTCTGACACACCGCTCCACCGATCTTGGTAAAGAGCCTCCGGCGGAGGTTCTTTACCACGTGATCAGCCGTGCCCAATCACGGCTGATCACGATGTTAATAGGAAGAGCCGTTAATCGGCTTTTCCTTACTCGCGTCTGACAGACGCGAGTAGAGGAGAGCCAATCGGGGGCTCTCCTGACAGGGGGGGTCTGCGCTGATTGTTTATCAGCGCAGGCCCCCCTCAGATGACCACACTGGACCACCAGGGATCGCCACTAGGACCACCAGGGAAGGGGGCAACATGTGGATGGCCAGGTATGTACCCCATGGCCATCCACATGTTCCCAGTCAGTGCCCAATCTGTGCCAATCAGTGCCCACAAATGGGCACTGATTGGCACCATTATATTGCAGTGATGCCCAGCAATGCCACCCTTTTGGGCATCAGTGCCACCAATCAGTGTCATCAGTGCCACCCATCAGTGTCCATCGGTGCCACCAGTCAGTGCCCATCTGTGCCCATGAGTGCCCACCTATCAGTGCCCATCCGTGCCACCTATCAGTGCCACCCATAAGTACCCATCAGTGCCACCCATAAGTACCCATCAATGCCACCTACGAGTGCCCATCAGTGCCGCCTATGAGTGCCCATCAGTGCCGCATACCAGTGCAACCTATCAGTGCCCATCAGTAGGGATGAGCTTCGTGTTCGAGTCGAACCCATGTTCGACTCGAACATCGGCTGTTCAGTCGTTCGCCGAATTGCGAACGATATGGGCCGTTCGCGCCAAATTCGTGTGGCGCGTCACGGCCCATAATTCACTGCGGCATCGCAGTGCATTGCTGGCTGATGATTGGCCAAGCATGCACTATGACCCGCATGCTTGGCCAATCACAGCGCCGTCAGTAGAGAGAGCTGTAATTGGCCAAAGCCAGGGTGGCTTTGGCCAATTATGGCTCAGGGGATTTAGTACACACCCCACACTATATAAGGCCGCCTGCACGGCGGCCCTGTGTAGTGTGTGTTCCGGTGTGCTGAGAGATAGAGAGAGAGAGAGACAGTGTCATTTGATTTGAGTTAGATAGATTAGGCAGAACAGTCAGTCAGTTAGCTGCACTTACAGTGTATTGTGTATATATATGCATCCCAGGTGTTGCATATATATATATACACTGTATTCAGTTTAGCTAGATCCGTTCCTGTTATCTTCTATCTAGACTATTTACATTTAGTGCAGTGTGTCCTGCTCACAGTGTTCAGCTAGATCCGTTCCTGCTATTTACATTCAGTGCAGTGCGTCCTGCTCACAGTGTTCAGCTAGATCCGTTCCTGGTATTTACATTTAGTGCAGTGCGTCCTGCTCACAGTGTTCAGCTAGATCCGTTCCTGCTATTTACATTCAGTGCAGTGCGTCCTGCTCACAGTGTTCAGCTAGATCCGTTCCTGCTATTTACATTCAGTGCAGTGCGTCCTGCTCACAGTGTTCAGCTAGATCCGTTCCTGCTATTTACATTCAGTGCAGTGCGTCCTGCTCACAGTGTTCAGCTAGATCCGTTCCTGGTATTTACATTTAGTGCAGTGCGTCCTGCTCACAGTGTTCAGCTACATCCGTTCCTGCTATTTACATTCAGTGCAGTGCGTCCTGCTCACAGTGTTCAGCTAGATCCGTTCCTGCTATTTACATTCAGTGCAGTGCGTCCTGCTCACAGTGTTCAGCTAGATCCGTTCCTGGTATTTACATTTAGTGCAGTGCGTCCTGCTCACAGTGTTCAGCTACATCCGTTCCTGCTATTTACATTCAGTGCAGTGCGTCCTGCTCACAGTGTTCAGCTAGATCCGTTCCTGCTATTTACATTCAGTGCAGTGCGTCCTGCTCACAGTGTTCAGCTAGATCCGTTCCTGGTATTTACATTCAGTGCAGTGCGTCCTGCTCACAGTGTTCAGCTAGATCCGTTCCTGCTATTTACATTCAGTGCAGTGCGTCCTGCTCACAGTGTTCAGCTAGATCCGTTCCTGGTATTTACATTTAGTGCAGTGCGTCCTGCTCACAGTGTTCAGCTAGATCCGTTCCTGCTATTTACATTCAGTGCAGTGCGTCCTGCTCACAGTGTTCAGCTAGATCCGTTCCTGCTATATACATTTAGTGCAGTACGTCCTGCTCACAGTGTTCAGCTAGATCCGTTCCTGTTATCTTCCTACTGACAGGCAGGCTTGTCTGGTTACAGTATATAAAGCTACCTGAAGAAAATTACAGGTGTTCTTTTTGATCCTATTAGTACCACGGTCAGGCAGCTAGACTATTTACATTTAGTACAGTGTGTCCTGCTCACAGTGTTCAGCTAGATCCGTTCCTGTTATCTTCCTACTGACAGGCAGGCTTGTCTGGTTACAGTATATAAAGCTACCTGAAGAAAATTACAGGTGTTCTTTTTGATCCTATTAGTACCACGGTCAGGCAGCTAGACTATTTACATTTAGTACAGTGTGTCCTGCTCACAGTGTTCAGCTAGATCCGTTCCTGTTATCTTCCTACTGACAGGCAGGCTTGTCTGGTTACAGTATATAAAGCTACCTGAAGAAAATTACAGGTGTTCTATCCCAGCTTAGTGCAGCTACAGGCCATTAGTATGTCTGGAAGGCCAAGAAGGAGAGGCAGACAGTCACAAGCCAATAAGAGAGGGCAAGCAGGCTCTGTGTCTAGTGCTGGTCGTGGAGACGGTGCATCCTCATCAGCACGTGGCCATGGGACACGCTTGGCCTTTTTTTCGGCAGCTGGCCGTGTTGAGCCGCAACATGCGGAAGACTTGGTCGAGTGGATGACCAAGCCGTCCTCATCCTCCTCATCCTCTCTCACCCATGCCCAGGGTGCTTTGTCTGGCAAAGCAGCGGCCTCTTCCCTCAGCTCAATGTCATCAGTGACTCCTTCCCTAGCTCCACCATGTCCTCATGAGGATTCCCTCGAACTGTTTGACCACAGTGTTGGGTACATGCTCCAGGAGGATGCCCAGCGTTTGGAAGGCTCTGATGATGATACTGAGCTCAATGAAGGCAGTAACATGAGCACGGACAGAGGGGGTGCCCAAGAAGGACAGCAATCTGGCAGTCATGCTCCCCCTGCTGCAGCATACTGCCAGGTTTGCTCCAGTGATGAGGAGGGAGGGGATGATGAGGTCACTGACTCAACGTGGGTGCCTGATAGGAGAGAGGAGGAGGAGGAGGAGGAGGAGGAGGTGGCACATCACCAACTAGGCAGGATGCCCTCCAGGGGCCAGCCTAAGGGCAGCACATTGACTGCATCACACCCCAAAGCTCCACATGTGCAGGGCGCTGCAGTCTCTGCGCGTTATTCAAAAAGTTCTTTGGTGTGGGCCTTTTTTGAGACGAGTGCATCAGATCGCACCGCTGCTATTTGCAACATATGTCTCAAGCGTATCTCGCGTGGCCAAAACATCTCCCGCTTGGGTACCACATGCTTGACCAGACATATGTTGACCTGCCATGCAGTTCGTTGGCAAGCGTATCTGAAAGACCCACACCAAAGAACAAAGACGATCTCTCCTTGCTCCTCATCAGCTGAGATTTCCAACCCCACTAGACCTTCAGTCCTCTCTGAGACCTGCAGTGAGAGGAATGAAGGTGTAGAATTAGGTGTGTCACAGCCAAGTACTTGTGGGCAATCTGCTTTTGGTACACCGACGTCAGATTGTACCAGGCAAATTTCCCTGCCCCAGCTGCTGCACCGCCGAAAGAAGTTTGCTCCCAGCCATCCACATGCCCAGCGGTTGAATGCTAGCTTGGCAAAATTGCTAGCACTTCAACTGCTGCCTTTTCAGTTGGTAGACTCTGCCCCCTTCCGTGAGTTTGTGGAATGTGCGGTTCCTCAGTGGCAGGTACCCAAACGCCACTTTTTCTCACGGAAGGCGATTCCGGCTCTCTACCGGCATGTGGAAGGCAATGTCCATGCCTCGCTGGACAGGGCGGTCAGCGGTAAGGTGCATATTACCGCTGACTCATGGTCCAGCAGGCATGGACAGGGACGTTACTTAAGTTTCACGGCGCATTGGGTGACTCTGCTGGCAGCTGGGAAGGATGCAGGACAAGGTGCAGTAGTGTTGGAGGTTGTTCCGCCACCACGCCTCCAAAATGCTGATTGTGACACACCTCTCTCCTCCACCCCCTCCTCTTCTTCTTCCTCCATGGCCTCTTCCTCGGAACCAGCGGTGCTCCGTAGGCGTTCAAGGGGCTACGCAAGTACGCAGGCCAAAAGATGCCATGCGGTGCTTGAGCTGGTGTGCTTGGGGGACAGGAGCCACACTGGGGCAGAGGTTCTGTCAGCTCTGCAGGGGCAGGTTCAGAGGTGGTTGACGCCACGCCAACTTAAGGCAGGAATGGTGGTTTGCGACAATGGCACCAACCTCCTCTCTGCCCTCCGACAGGGACAACTGACCCATGTGCCCTGTTTGGCTCACGTCCTTAACTTGGTGGTGCAGCGGTTCTTGGGCAGGTACCCGGGCTTACAGGATGTCCTGAGGCAGGCCAGGAAAGTCTCTGTGCATTTCCGCCGGTCATATAATGCCAGTGCTCGGCTGACGGACCTCCAAAAGGAGTTTAACCTGCCCAAGAACCGCCTAATCTGTGACATGCCCACCAGGTGGAACTCGACGTTGGCCATGCTGCAGCGGCTGCACACGCAGCAGAGGGCCATCAATGAGTACCTGTGCGACTATGGCACCAGGACAGGGTCAGGGGACCTTGGTTTTTTTTCCCCACGCCAGTGGGCCATGATCAGGGATGCATGCACTGTCCTGTCACCATTCGAGGAGGCCACGAGGATGGTGAGCACTGACAGTGCATGCATCAGTGACACTGTCCCCCTTGTCCACCTGTTGGAGCACACGCTGCGTGGAATAATGGACAGGGCACTTGAGGCAGAACAGAGGCAGGAAGAGGAGGACTTCCTTAGCTCTCAAGGCCCCCTTTATCCAGACAGTGTTCCTGCGTGCCCGCCGATCACACAGGAAGAGGACGAGGAGGAGGAGGAGGAGGAGGAGGAAGATTGTGTCAGTATGGAGGTGGAGCCTGGCACTCAGCATCAGCAGTCTTTAAGGGATCAGTCCCAAGGAACACATGGACTTGTACGTGGCTGGGAGGAGGTGGCTGCGGACGTTGTTGTCCTTAGTGACCCAGAGGACTCCGGACCGAATGCCTCAGCAAACCTACGCTGCATGGCCTCCCTGATCCTGCAAAGCCTGCGTAAGGATCCTCGTATTCGTGGTATCAAGGAGAAGGACCAATACTGGCTGGCAACCCTCCTTGATCCACGTTACAAGGGTAAGGTTGCGGACCTTATCTTGCCATCGCAGAGGGAGCAGAGGATGAAACATCTTCGGGAGGCCTTGCAGAAAGGTCTGTGCAACGCGTTCCCAGAGACTGGGAGGTTACAAACTCCTGTTTCTGGACAACGTGTTGCTGAGGCTTCGGTCAGTCAAAGAAGGAGCGGTGGAGAAGGTGGCCGTCTGACCGATGCGTTCAGACAATTTTTTGGTCCGCAGCCCCAAGGTATGATCGGTTCCAGCAACCATCGCCAGCGTCTGTTTTACATGGTGCAGGAATACCTAGGGGCAAGATCAGACTTGGACACCTTTCCCACCGAAAATCCTCTGGGTTACTGGGTCTTGAGGATGGATCACTGGCCAGAGCTTGCACAGTATGCAATTGAGCTACTGGCCTGTCCTGCATCCAGCGTTCTTTCGGAACGCACATTCAGTGCTGCTGGAGGCGTGGTAACCGATCACAGGGTGCGTCTGTCCACCGACTCGGTCGATCGGCTGACCTTCATAAAAATGAATCAGTCTTGGATCACCACCAGCTACCAAGCACCTGATGCAGATGTAACCGAATAATTTTTTTTGAAATCTCAGATCCCTTCAAAGACTGCCTATGCTGATGCTGAGTGACTATCCCTGAGTAATTATCCTCTTCCTCCTCAATCATCACGCTGATAGCTTGTAAGAACATTTTTGGTTCTGGGCGCCACCACCAGTGCCTAAGGCACAATTTTTCAGCCCCTGTTTAACAGGGGCGTGTAATTACAATTTTTGATGCAATACTTTGCAGCAGGGCTTGTTCCTGCGTTTCAACTAGAGTGTCTGTGAGGGGTTGCAGTGTTGTGGCACCAGCACCAGTGCCTAAGACCCAATTTTTCTGCCCCTGTCTAACAGGGGCGTGTAATTACAATTTTTGATGCAATACTTTGCAGCAGGGCTCGTTCCTGCGTTCCAACTAGAGTGTCTGTGAGGGGTTGCAGTGTTGTGGCACCAGCACCAGTGCCTAAGGCCCAATTTTTCTGCCCCTGTCTAACAGGGGCGTGTAATTACAATTTTTGATGCAATACTTTGCAGCAGTGCTCGTTCCTGCGTTCCAACTAGAGTGTCTGTGAGGGGTTGCAGTGTTGTGGCACCAGCACCAGTGCCTAAGGCCCAATTTTTCTGCCCCTGTCTAACAGGGGCGTGTAATTACAATTTTTGATGCAATACTTTGCAGCAGGGCTCGTTCCTGCGTTCCAACTAGAGTGTCTGTGAGGGGTTGCAGTGTTGTGGCACCAGCACCAGTGCCTAAGGCCTAATTTTTCAGCTCCTGTTCAACAGGGGCATGTAATTACAATTCTTGATCTAATATTTCACAGCAGGGCCCTGTGAGGGCTTACAGTGTTTTGGCCACAGCAACACCTAAGGCCCAAATTTCTGCTGAGTATATAGGGCAGGACCCTACCTTCAAACATCTAACTTACAAACGACTCCTACTTGCAAACGGTAGGAGACAACAGGAAGTGAGATGAAATCTACCCCTAAGGAAGGGAAATTCTCTCCTGTAAGAGTTAATATGGGAAAACAATTTCTCCTTTCCACTGATGCTTTCCAATCCTTGTTCCACAAAAAAACCCAAATTTTCAAAAAACATTTTTCATTGGGACAAAAAAGTGAGGTGAAATCTTCTGAAGAGGAGGAAAGACGCAAAACAAATGTCACAGGGGTGATAACCCTTCCCTATGTTTTCCAAAAAGCTTAGAAAAGATTTTTTGGCTGGAGCTAAACACATTAAAAATGTTCAAAATTACAAACAGATTCTACTTAACAACAAACCTACAGTCCCTGTCTTGTTTGCACCGCCTGTATACTGCTGTTCAGAGTATATAGGGCCTGGTGGCCCCACACCTTTCCTTATTTTAATTTGGGTGTGGGGTTCCCCTTAATATCCATACAAGACCCAAAGGGCCTGGTAATGGCAACCCTCCTTGATCCACCGTTTGTCTCACTGATTTTCATCCATATTGCCATGACCCGACATGACATTAAACCCGCAAGCAGTTTTAAATGAGATTTTTTCCTTTAAAAATGACATTTGGTGCAGGGACTGTTCTAAACATGGGAAACACGCGTCACTTTACAGGCATACTATAGACACCCCCCAGGTACGATATTTAAAGGAATATTTCACTTTTTTTTTTTTACTTTAAGCATCATTAAAATCACTGCTCCCGAAAAAACGGCCGTTTTTAAAAGTTTTTTTTGCATTGATACATGTCCCCTGGGGTAGGACCCGGGTCCCCAAACCCTTTTTAGGACAATACCATGCAAATTAGCCTTTAAAATGAGCACTTTTGATTTCGAACGTTCGAGTCCCATAGACGTCAATGGGGTTCTAACGTTCGTGCGAACTTTCGGTCCGTTCGCGGGTTCTGGTGCGAACCGAACCGGGGGGTGTTCGGCTCATCCCTACCCATCAGTGCCGCTTTTCAGTGCCCGTCAGTGCCACCTCATTGGTGCCACCTCATCGGTGCCCATCAGTGCCACCGTATCAGTGCCCGTTAGTGCAGCCATATCAATGCCCGTCATTGAAGAAGAAAACTTACTTATTTACAAAAAATTTTAACAGAAACTAAAGGAAAACTTGTTTTTTTTTCAAAATTTTCGGTCTTTTTTTATTTGTTCCGCAAAAAATAAAAACCGCAGAGGTGATCAAATGCCACCAAAAGAAA
Organism: Lithobates septentrionalis; assembly: GCA_037952835.1. Lineage (NCBI taxonomy): Eukaryota > Metazoa > Chordata > Amphibia > Anura > Ranidae > Lithobates > Lithobates septentrionalis. The sequence goes on from JBBDGP010001020.1 coordinate 367,941, forward strand.
GCTCTATTTGTGGGAACAAAATGATAAAAAAATTGTTTGAGTACAGTGTAGCATGACCGCGCAATTGTCATTCAAATTGCGACAGCGCTCAAAAGTGAAAATTGGCCTTGGCAGGAAGGTGTCTAAGTGCCTGGTATTGAAGTGGTTAATCTCCTTCCTACCCCTCCCTCCCATCATTTCTCACTGATCGCTGGGATGAAAAAATAAAAACTTTAAATATTTAAGTCCCTGTCGGCATTCAATTGGTTATCCAGACTCCAGTAACTGTATCAGGCGAGCCTGGTAGGGTGGACCAGGCCTAAACTGATCTTTCTTCTCTTCCCCTTGACTTCTCTCCGCACCTTCTCTCTCTGAATCCGGACCTCTTATATCACACAAGACCAGGGGTCAGACTCAGAAAAACCCAGGAATAAGTTAACCCCTAATTTCCCACAGGGTCAACGGTAACCACTATCTGCCTACAATTCCCATTGGTTGTCCACTGGAGGGGTTCTCTCAGGATCCAGAAGACTACTGCTGTCAGCCCAATGGCAGTCACAAGGACCGGGCGGTGAAAATTAATCTGAGTTTCTGGGTTTAGGAAATGGCTGGAGCAAGGGGCACGTTTGTGGGGACGTAGATGAGATTAATTTGGTAGGTAAGAACATCTAAACACCTGGGGTGGAGGGACAGATGGAAGGGAGAGTTGACATTTAATGGAAAGTTATATGTAATAGTTCAATGTTCACCTTTAGATTTTCCAAACCTTACTCAATCTTTTGTGGCTGATCCAGTCTAGATCCATTGCCCACTACAAAGGGTTGTTTATTCCAAGCCTTTTCTCTTTTTAGGTAGCATCTAGCTATCCTGGAGGGCATGGTATGGGAGAACAGATTATGGTTGACCCCAGAGGGGAAGCCACAAGCCACACTGATTCTTTTACATTGCCTGAAGCCAGGCTCAGGCTCTCTACTTATCCACCTACAGCTCTCTTATCCCTTTTTGTTTTGCACCACTCTGATTCCAATCAAAAACCATACCTATCTCTAGAAAAGGCTAAACCTGCCTACTCTTAACAGGCCTTACAAGCTGCTTACACACAAACTTTAACGTGCTAAGATGCATCAAATTCAGTTTTCGGGTACTTTTAAAAAGTTTGTAAACTCAGTGAACCGCTGTATTATGTTCATTTGTAAGTAAGGTTAAAAAAAGTCTACAGTTGTTTCTGTGTACATCACTGTTTTATGTATACTTGCTGCAGCTTTGCACTTACTCCCAAAAAGTGAGATAGCAGAAATGTATTATATGGTCAAAAGTATGTTGGTACCTGACCACCACAGCTATCTATATGGGCAAAGGTCCTCCAAATGTTTGAGTTCAGGTGTTTCCGGTGAAGAATATGGTTAATGCAAACAGCAAACAGAGGCTTTTTAGACAACTCTGTGCTTCCAACCTTGTGGTATCAGTTTAGGAAAGGCCCTTTTCTGTTCCAGTATGACCGTGCCCCTATGTCATCTCCATAAAGACATGATTTGATGAGTTTGGTGTAGAGAAACTCGAGTGGCCAGCACAGAGCCCTGGCCTCAACCCTACTGAACATCTTTAAAATGAATCGTCTAGTGATGACTCATGAAGGAGCAACAATAGGAAACAATAGGCTCTCCCAACCTGTCCAGAAGCTGCCAGCACTGTTACCAGTTCCAGTAGCTCACTCACAAACTTAGTCTCCAGTCCACGGGTCTTTTTTTGTTTATTGTTGAACACAGATCAAATGCAGGGTGGAGAGTTTTGATAACAGGATACCCAATACAGAGGACAGGTTCCTGAAAATGTCAGCAGCAACAGACTCTTCAGAAGCTGCCTTGCAGTAGCACTAGAATTAGGGATGGTCAAATAACCTATGACACTGAAGGAGCCGTCACAACCAAAATATAGCACCATGTGATTTCTCTCCATGGATCATTAAAAAAGTTCCACAATACCTCAAGCTGTAAGCAGTGGATCTTTTCACAATGTCTAGGTAATAGATTCTACCTAGCTCCCTTGCAACACTCTTCAGTGATAGTTCCCCCCTCAAGCCCAACTTCAACAGGTGTCTCTTCTTCAGGCCTCCAGCCCATAACACTTGACATACCTAGTGCAAATAGCAGCTTCCCCTAGAGGTAGCTCCAGGGGGGACAGAGCTTAGACAAGGTCCTACCAAACATTTATCCTTTTTCAAGCCATACTTTCTGAGCTAGCCCCTGAGGGATTGACTGGGATGAATAAATGTTCATAAGAGGTTAACCCTCCCACACTATTTGCTGGAGCAATTTTGCACCAATAGTTAGGAGCAATCTATCTCTAGGTTTAGGAGAACTTTCAGAAATCTAGAAAATAAATTTCAGCTCAGCTGGTTACAGTTCAGCCATATCACACTACATTTACCCTGTTTTCCCGAAAATAAGACCTAGCGTGATTGTCAGTGATGGCTGCAATATAAACCCTACCCCCAAATAAGCCCTACCCTGTTTCCGTGAAAATAAGCCCTACCCTGAAAATAAGACCTACAAAGATTTTAACTAGGGCTTATTTGGGGGGAAGGGCTTATATTGCAGCCATCACCGACAATCACGCTAGGTCTTATTTTCAGGGAAACAGGGTAGCTGCTGCTGTCCAAGCCAAGGTCAGGCTACAATTGAAATCCAGATTGCGAGCCAAGTCTTTTAATTTAAAATCAGTACCTAATCTTATAAGTGCTTCTTTGTTTCAATGGGCAACATTTTCCACAAACCCACTCGAAAATCTCGCAGAAAGCCTTCTCAAAAGAGTGCAGGCTGTTATAGCCACAAAATGCATAAGGAGGGATTGTACACTTCATATTATTGCACATGGTTTTGGAATGGGATAACGAACAAGGTCTGATGGTCTGGCGGTCACAAATAGTTGTCAATAGTGTAATCCAGGGGTCTCAATCTTTCTAAACAAGGTGCAAGTTTACTATACTTTAGACTTTAAAGGGGCCAGGCTGTGGCAAGTGGGAGTAGAAAATGCACCACTGTCAGTGGGAGTAAATAATTCATTGGTATTAGCGGGAGGAAAAGTGCCCCATCATTGGTGCTAGTGGGAGGAATAGTGCCCCATTATTGGTATTAGTTGGAGGAATAGTGTCCCATCATTGGTATTAGTGGGAAGAATAGTGCCCCATTATTGGTATTAGTGGGAAGAATAGTGTCCCATCATTGGTATTAGTGAGAGGAAAAGTGCCCCATTATTGGTATCGGGAAGGAATAGTGCCCCATTATTAGTATCAGTGAGAGGAATAGTGCCCCATCATTGGTATTAGTTGGAGGAATAGTGTCCCGTAATTGGCATTAGTTGCAAGAATAGTGCCCCATTATTGGTATTAGTGGGAGGAATAGTGCCCCGTCATTGATATTAGTGGGAGGAATAGTGCCTCATCATTGGCATTAGTGGTAGAAATAATGCCCCATCGTTAGTGTCATGGGGAGGAGGAGAGCATCGTTGGTGTCAGTGGTAGGAATAAAGCCTTGTATCAGTGAGAGAAATAGTGTCCCAAAGGCAAGTGCAGGCCATAGTTTGAAGACTACTGGTATACATGACACATCAAATAAAGCAGTATCCAAACTGCACTGTAGTTTACCAATGTCTAATCAGTTTACTTATGCATCATAGTTTATTTAATGTAAATAATTAAATGCTGTTTTAGTAGAGATTTTTCTGCACATCCATTTGAAATGTCAGCATTCGCTGTTAAAATGTCAAAATTTTATTTGCCACATGACCCTTACCCATCTACAGCTACCGCTAGCCACCAAATTACATGGTAGGGTTGAATCTTATAAAAAGTATAAAAACTGCACTATAAACCATCTATCCCTAAAAAATATATGTAATAATCAGCAATTCTTTTGTGTAACACAATCAAAAACAGTAAATAAGAATCACACAAAATAAATACGAAGTTCATAGGTGAATCCATATTTATTTTTATTTATTTATTTCAGGTACTTAGCGCCGTCAATTTACAAATCGCTTTACATATACATTGTACATTCACATCAGTCCCTAGTAGGGATGAGCCGAACACCCCCCGGTTCGGTTCGCACCAGAACCTGCGAACGGACCGAAAGTTCGCACGAACGTTAGAACCCCATTGACGTCTATGGGACTCGAACGTTCAAAATCAAAAGTGCTCATTTTAAAGGCTAATTTGCATGGTATTGTCCTAAAAAGGGTTTGGGGACCCGGGTCCTACCCCAGGGGACATGTATCAATGCAAAAAAAACTTTTAAAAACGGCCGTTTTTTCGGGAGCAGTGATTTTAATGATGCTTAAAGTAAAAAAAAAAAAAGTGAAATATTCCTTTAAATATCGTACCTGGGGGGTGTCTATAGTATGCCTGTAAAGTGACGCGTGTTTCCCGTGTTTAGAACAGTCCCTGCACCAAATGTCATTTTCAAAGGAAAAAATCTCATTTAAAACTGCTTGCGGGTTTAATGTCAAGTGTCGGGTCATGGCAATATGGATGAAAATCAGTGAGACAAACGGCATGGGTACCCCCCAGTCCATTACCAGGCCCTTTGGGTCTTGTATGGATATTAAGGGGAACCCCGCACCCAAATTAAAATAAGGAAAGGTATGGGACCACCAGGCCCTATATACTCTGAACAGCAGTATACAGGCGGTGCAAACAAGACAGGGACTGTAGGTTTGTTGTTAAGTAGAATCTCTTTGTAATTTTGAACGGGTACATTTTTAACGTGTTTAGCTCCAGCCAAAAAATCTTTTTTAAGCTTTTTGGAAAACATAGGGAAGGGTTATCACCCCTGTGACATTTGTTTTGCTGTCTTTCCTCCTCTTCAGAAGATTTCACCTCACTTTTTGTCCCAATGAAAAATGTTTTTTGAAAATTTGGGTTTTTTTGTGGAACAAGGATTGGAAAGCATCAGTGGAAAGGAGAAATGTTTTTCCCATATTAACTCTTACAGGAGAGAATTTCCCTTCCTAGGGGTAGATTTCATCTCACTTCCTGTTGTCTCCTTCCGTTTGCAAGTAGGAGTCGTTTGTAAGTTAGATGTTTGAAAGTAGGGTCCTGCCCTATATACTCAGCAGAAATTTGGGCCTTAGGTGTTGCTGTGGCCACAACACTGTAAGCCCTCACAGGGCCCTGCTGTGAAATATTAGATCAAGAATTGTAATTACATGCCCCTGTTGAACAGGAGCTGAAAAATTAGGCCTTAGGCACTGGTGCCACAACACTGCAACCCCTCACATACACTCTAGTTGGAACGCAGGAACGAGCCCTGCTGCAAAGTATTGCATCAAAAATTGTAATTACACGCCCCTGTTAGACAGGGGCAGAAAAATTGGGCCTTAGGCACTGGTGCTGGTGCCACAACACTGCAACCCCTCACAGACACTCTAGTTGGAATGCAGGAACGAGCCCTGCTGCAAAGTATTGCATCAAAAATTGTAATTACACGCCCCTGTTAAACAGGGGCTGAAAAATTGTGCCTAATGCCGCGTACACACGAGCGGACATTACGGCGGACTTTGCCCGGCGGACTGGATTTCGTCGGACAATTCGATGTGTGTGGGCTCCAGCGGACTTTGTTTTCTCAAAAGTTCGACGGAATTAGATTTGAAACTTGTTTTAAATTTATCCGTTGAAATCGAGTCCGGTCGAAAAGTCCGCCGTCTGTATGCTAGTTCGACGGACAAAGAGCCACGTTAGGGCAGCTATTGGCTACTGGCTATGAACTTCCTTGTTTTAGTCCGGTCGTACGTCATCACGTACGAATTCGACGGACTTTGGTGGATTGTGTGTAGGCAAGTCCGTTCATTCACAAAGTCCGTCGGAAAGTACGTCGAAAAGTCCGCCGGGCAAAGTCCGCCGTAATGTCCGCTCGTGTGTACGCGGCATAAGGCACTGGTGGTGGCGCCCAGAACCAAAAATGTTCTTACAAGCTATCAGCGTGATGATTGAGGAGGGAGAGGATAATTACTCAGGGATAGTCACTCAGCATCAGCATAGGCAGTCTTTGAAGGGATCTGAGATTTCAAAAAAAATTATTCGGTTACATCAGCATCAGGTGCTTGGTAGCTGGTGGTGATCCAAGACTGATTCATTTTTATGAAGGTCAGTCGATCGACCGAGTCGGTGGACAGACGCACCCTGTGATCGGTTACCACGCCTCCAGCAGCACTGAATGTGCGTTCCGAAAGAACGCTGGATGCAGGACAGGCCAGTAGCTCAATTGCATACTGTGCAAGCTCTGGCCAGTGATCCATCCTCAAGACCCAGTAACCCAGAGGATTTTCGGTGGGAAAGGTGTCCAAGTCTGATCTTGCCCCTAGGTATTCCTGCACCATGTAAAACAGACGCTGGCGATGGTTGCTGGAACCGATCATACCTTGGGGCTGCGGACCAAAAAATTGTCTGAACGCATCGGTCAGACGGCCACCTTCTCCACCGCTCCTTCTTTGACTGACCGAAGCCTCAGCAACACGTTGTCCAGAAACAGGAGTTTGTAACCTCCCAGTCTCTGGGAACGCGTTGCACAGACCTTTCTGCAAGGCCTCCCGAAGATGTTTCATCCTCTGCTCCCTCTGCGATGGCAAGATAAGGTCTGCAACCTTACCCTTGTAACGTGGATCAAGGAGGGTTGCCAGCCAGTATTGGTCCTTCTCCTTGATACCACGAATACGAGGATCCTTACGCAGGCTTTGCAGGATCAGGGAGGCCATGCAGCGTAGGTTTGCTGAGGCATTCGGTCCGGAGTCCTCTGGGTCACTAAGGACGACAACGTCCGCAGCCACCTCCTCCCAGCCACGTACAAGTCCATGTGTTTCTTGGGACTGATCCCTTAAAGACTGCTGCTGATGCTGAGTGCCAGGCTCCACCTCCATACTGACACAATCTTCCTCCTCCTCCTCCTCTTCCTCTTCCTGTGTGATCGGCGGGCACGCAGGAACACTGTCTGGATAAAGGGGGCCTTGAGAGCTAAGGAAGTCCTCCTGTTCCTGCCTCTGTTCTGCCTCAAGTGCCCTGTCCATTATTCCACGCAGCGTGTGCTCCAACAGGTGGACAAGGGGGACAGTGTCACTGATGCATGCACTGTCACTGCTCACCATCCTCGTGGTCTCCTCGAATGGTGACAGGACAGTGCATGCATCCCTGATCATGGCCCACTGGCGTGGGGAAAAAAAAACAAGCTCCCCTGACCCTGTCCTGGTGCCATAGTCGCACAGGTACTCATTGATGGCCCTCTGCTGCGTGTGCAGCCGCTGCAGCATGGCCAACGTTGAGTTCCACCTGGTGGGCATGTCACAGATTAGGCAGTTCTTGGGCAGGTTAAACTCCTTTTGGAGGTCCGTCAGCCAAGCACTGGCATTATATGACCGGCGGAAATGCACACAGACTTTCCTGGCCTGCCTCAGGACATCCTGTAAGCCCGGGTACCTGCCCAAGAACCGCTGCACCACCAAGTTAAGGACGTGAGCCAAACAGGGCACATGGGTCATTTGTCCCTGTCGGAGGGCAGAGAGGAGGTTGGTGCCATTGTCGCAAACCACCATTCCTGCCTTAAGTTGGCGTGGCATCAACCATCTCTGAACCTGCCCCTGCAGAGCTGACAGAACCTCTGCCCCAGTGTGGCTCCTGTCCCCCAAGCACACCAGCTCAAGCACCGCCTGGCATCTTTTGGCCTGCGTACTTGCGTAGCCCCTTGAACGACTACGGAGCACCGCTGGTTCCGAGGAAGAGGCCATGGAGGAAGAAGAAGAGGAGGGGGTGGAGGAGAGAGGTGTGTCACAATCATTAGCATTTTGGAGGCGTGGTGGCGGAACAACCTCCAACACTACTGCACCTTGTCCTGCATCCTTCCCAGCTGCCAGCAGAGTCACCCAATGCGCCGTGAAACTTAGGTAATGTCCCTGTCCATGCCTGCTGGACCATGAGTCAGCGGTAATATGCACCTTACCGCTGACCGCCCTGTCCAGCGAGGCATGGACATTGCCTTCCACATGCCGGTAGAGAGCCGGAATCGCCTTCCGTGAGAAAAAGTGGCGTTTGGGTACCTGCCACTGAGGAACCGCACATTCCACAAACTCACGGAAGGGGGCAGAGTCTACCAACTGAAAAGGCAGCAGTTGAAGTGCTAGCAATTTTGCCAAGCTAGCATTCAACCGCTGGGCATGTGGATGGCTGGGAGCAAACTTCTTTCGGCGGTGCAGCAGCTGAGGCAGGGAAATTTGCCTGGTACAATCTGACGTCGGTGTACCAAAAGCAGATTGCCCACAAGTACTTGGCTGTGACACACCTAATTCTACACCTTCATTCCTCTCAGTGCAGGTCTCAGAGAGGACTGGAGGTCTAGTGGGGTTGGAAATCTCAGCTGATGAGGAGCAAGGAGAGGTCCTCTTTGTTCTTTGGTGTGGGTCTTTTAGATACGCTTGCCAACGAACTGCATGGCAGGTCAACATATGTCTGGTCAAGCATGTGGTACCCATGCGGGAGATGTTTTGGCCACGTGAGATACGCTTGAGACATATGTTGCAAATAGCAGCGGTGCGATCTGATGCACTCGTCTCAAAAAGGCCCACACCAAAGAACTTTTTGAATAACGCGCAGAGACTGCAGCGCCCTGCACATGTGGAGCTTTGGGGTGTGATGCAGTCAATGTGCTGCCCTTAGGCTGGCCCCTGGAGGGCATCCTGCCTCGTTGGTGATGTGCCGCCTCCTCCTCCTCCTCCTCTCTCCTATCAGGCACCCACATTGAGTCAGTGACCTCATCATCCCCTCCCTCCTCATCACTGGAGCAAACCTGGCAGTATGCTGCAGCAGGGGGAGCATGACTGCCAGATTGCTGTCCTTCTTGGGCACCCCCTCTGTCCGTGCTCATGTTACTGCCTTCATCGAGCTCAGTATCATCATCAGAGCCTTCCAAACGCTGGGCATCCTCCTGGAGCATGTACCCAACACTGTGGTCAAACAGTTCGAGGGAATCCTCAGGAGGACATGGTGGAGCTAGGGAAGGAGTCACTGATGACATTGGCCTGAGGGAAGAGGCCGCTGCTTTGCCAGACAAAGCACCCTGGGCATGGGTGAGAGAGGATGAGGAGGATGAGGACGGCTTGGTCATCCACTCGACCAAGTCTTCCGCATGTTTCGGCTCAACACGGCCAGCTGCCGAAAAAAAGGCCAAGCGTGTCCCATGGCCACGTGCTGATGAGGATGCACCGTCTCCACGACCAGCACTAGACACAGAGCCTGCTTGCCCTCTCTTATTGGCTTGTGACTGTCTGCCTCTCCTTCTTGGCCTTCCAGACATACTAATGGCCTGTAGCTGCACTAAGCTGGGATATATATATATATATGTACTGATACTGCAGCTAGCAAAATCAACTGCCTGCCTGTAGTATGAGAACATCACAAACCTTCTACAGGTAGCTTTAGCTGAACACTGTGAGGTGGACGCACCCCACTAACTTGTAGGTTTAGCTGAACACTCTGAGCAGGATGCACTGCACTAACTGTAAATAGTCTAGCTGCCTGACCGTGGTACTAATAGGATCAAAAGAACACCAGTAATTTTCTTCAGGTAGCTTTATATACTGTAACAAGACAAGCCTGCCTGTCAGTAGGAAGACAACAGGAACGGATCTAGCTGAACACTGTGAGCAGGACGCACTGCACTAAATGTAAATAGTCTAGCTGCCTGACCGTGGTACTAATAGGATCAAAAGAACACCAGTAATTTTCTTCAGGTAGCTTTATATACTGTAACAAGACAAGCCTGCCTGTCAGTAGGAAGATAACAGGAACGGATCTAGCTGAACACTGTGAGCAGGACGCACTGCACTAAATGTAAATAGTATAGCTGCCTGACCGTGGTACTAATAGGATCAAAAGAACACCAGTAATTTTCTTCAGGCAGCTTTATATACTGTAACAAGACAAGCCTGCCTGTCAGTAGGAAGATAACAGGAACGGATCTAGCTAAACTGAATACAGTGTATATATATATATATGCAACACCTGGGATGCATATATATACACAATACACTTTAAGTGCAGCTAACTGACTGACTGTCCTGCCTAATCTAGCTAACTCAAATGAAATGACACTGTCTCTCTCTCTCTCTAAGCACACCGGAACACACTGCACAGGGCCGCCGTGCAGGCGGCCTTATATAGTGTGGGGCATGTACTAAATCCCCTGAGCCATAATTGGCCAAAGCCTCCTTGGCTTTGGCCAATTACGGCTCTCTGTTCAGGCGGCGCTGTGATTGGCCAAGCATGCGGGTCATAGTGCATGCTTGGCCAATCATCAGCAAGCAATGCACTGCGATGCCGCAGTGAATTATGGGCCGTGACGCGCCACACGAATTTGGCGCGAACGGCCCATATCGTTCGCAATTCGGCGAACGACCGAACAGCCGATGTTCGAGTCGAACATGGGTTCGACTCGAACACGAAGCTCATCCCTAGTCCCTACCCTCAAGGAGCTTACAACCTAAGGTCCCGAACACACATTCATACATATACTAGGGCCAATTTAGACAGGATCCGATTATCTACCAGCATGTCTTTCATATGGATTATATTCATCTGTGCAAAGATATCCACAAGCAATGTGATAATGAATCAATCTCTTTAGTAGCAGTGTCCATCATCCATCACCAAAAACCTCAGTGAATACACCACCAGCTGTAGAAACTGCTTAGCAGCTCCTGTGGCTCCTTATTGTGGCTCCTGTGGCTCCTTAAACCTTGGCACCCCAGATGTTTTGAAACTACATTTCCCATGATGCTCATGCACTCTACAGTGTAGGTGAGTGTCATGGGAAATTCCAAAACATCTGGGCTGCCAAGGTTCGCCATCACTGTTATAGGGGGTCGGTGTACGCGTGTGGCTTAAAACCCAGTAGCGGCCTTTTTCCACATCTCAGGGCTTCTCCACACTTACGATGTCACTCAGTAAGTTGGATAGGAGTTGGGCACCAAAAAAGAGACCAAAGGCTCCACATAGCATACAATCCTTGGTGGGTTTATTAAGTAATACAATTATAACACTAGTAGCAGTAAGTAAATAAAAGCACCTTAAGTTGTGTCGGCCTGCACACAACTAAACAAACCATCTGTCGGGACACGAGAGAGATGTGACGTCAGCACGTCACTCCTCGCTATGCGTTTCGTCACAAATTACGTCGTCCTGGGGCATGGGCGGTGCACTGTGTCTCCATCTTAAATACATAGCAGGATTAACCAAGCCTCATTCTGAGCCTCAGCCAACCAGACTGCCTGCACATAATCAAGTGCTATAACTCTATGCAATCCTTTTAAATAACAAGACATTAGTACAAAGGCCTCAAAGGTATCACTCGATTTATGATATTACTGGCGAATAGCAAGAAGTCTGTAATATATGTGATATGCCCATTCCCAATGGCTTAGAACAGGCGGCCCAAGAAACAGAGTTTACATTCCAACAGGCTAATGATTTCTGGTAAAAACAGAATCAAAAATTAAAGATAAACCTAAAACTCCAACAATATTTACCAAGAACATTACTCCACAAGAAGTATTAAAAATTGATCACACATGTCACCACTTGATACTGCATCAGGGTGAACTCTAGTGGAGAAAATAGGTTCTACCTGTCAACCAAATAAATAGCCAGCAGGGGGAACCCCTCATATAGGATTAAATCTAAACTCCTAAAAGTTATAGTATCCAGACCAATAACACATTAGTCGGATCTCCAACTTCTCTGTAACTAAAATTATAAATAAAACGCAATAGCGCCAATATCCTCTGATAAATATAAGGTATATTGAAAGAATTAAATTAAAAAAGGTCCTAAAAATATTTTCACAACAGGAAATGCTAATGTTTTATTAAGGGTGTCACTGCTTGATATTACATCAGAATGACCTCTAGTGAAGAAACAAGAGAATCCACCCAGCAATCAAATGGTTCAGCGACAAAAGCCACTTATGATGTAAAGTTTAAATCAAGACTACTCTAGAAAAAACAGGATTGATAGCACATGATCCTATCATCATCTACTCTTCGATATTAAGAATTATTAATAAATGCATTAACATCAGTGTCCATGTTAAGGCCAAATAGAACGTATGTTTTTAGCCTATACACCCAAGCCATCTCCAGTTTAGAGATCTCTCTCACTAGAGAGCTCCCTCTCCAGTGAGGGCAATATTTGTCAATTCCCCAAAAAATTGTTTGAGGGGTCGCTACTGTGCATCAAATCATAATGTTTTGACACAGAATGATTTTTGAAACCCTTCCTTATGTTGCTTATGTGTTCATTGAGCCGTACCAGTAAGGTGCATTTACTCCTTTCCACATACTGAAGTCCACAAGGACATTAAATCAGATAAACGACCCCAGTGGTGGAACATGTAATAAACGGTTCAATCTGAAACTCACAAGCTGTGCTAGTAGAGGAAAAACCTTCAACTTTCTACTGGTACACCTATTGTACATACACACCTGACATTTACAGTACCATACCGATAGTAACCCGAAAGGTTAGGGGCTATCACTAGGGGCTATCTTATCTCTAAGAGAGGAGGCACCCCTAAAGATTACCTGAGGCCTCCTAGGCAACACAGTGCTAAGTACCTGATCGTTCCCCAAAATGTGCCAGTGCTTCTGGATTTGTTTCTTGATACTGCAGTGCTGAACAGAGAACGTAGTGATAAATGGGAGAGAAAAATCACCATTGTTATTATCCCTAGGTTTCTCTGTCAGCAAAGATCTGTCCTATCCAGATCACATACCGATCTAATAATAGCCTGAAGGGAATTAGAATTATAGCCTTTTTCTACAAATCTCTTATGTAAAACCTTAGCTTGAGAGTCAAACTCTGCAACCTCTGAACAATTGCGCCTAAGTCACAAAAACTGGCCTTTAGGCACTGCCTTCAGCCATGACTCATGGTGACTGCTGTCCAGAGGAATGTCAGTTTCTGTCGGTAGGCTTGAAAAAAGTGCTAGTGACAAACCTGTTTTCTCTAATCAAGACCTTCAAATCCAAAAAATTGATTTCCTCTTTACTTGCTTCAAAATTCAAAATGATTCCCTTATTGTTGTTAGATAATTCCATGAACTCTAAAAGTTCAGAGTGGCTACCTCCCCACAGGAGGAGGACGTCATCAATATACCTCACCCAAAGGACCATATGAGTACTCTGTTGTGCATGGATGACGTCCTCCTTCCACTTGTCCATGAACAAATTGGCCAAACTTGAGGCATATTTAGCCCCCATGGCCACTCCCCTGTACTTGCGATCAGTGTTAATTTTGTCAACAAAAGCGTTTTCATCATAATTTTCTGTCAGAGGCTTTTTTACAGTGACGAAAATGAAACTAAAAGTACAGCACATTTTCGTCAACTGACGAAAACTATGAGGAAAATAGAATCCGTTTTTGTTAAGGAATGAAAACGGGACGTTAATGGCAAGGAGGGACGTTTACCCTCCTGATGTATTTATCAGCGTATAACACAGTGTATACGCCGATATTTGTTTTTTTACCAATAGGGGCGGGGATCGGGCGGTCCGCCCCCGGGTGCCACACATTGGGGGGTGGTCAAGCCAGCCGCACCGCCTCTCCTGGCCCTTGAACAGCACTGCCAGCAAAGTCTATCATTAGGAAAAAATCATTGCCAGCCCCTTCTCCTATACTGCTCTCTTCCTCCTGTGTCACTCATTGTAAGCTGAAGCTTCTAACCTTAATAGCTTTGTTCTTGTTGGCTGCTCTCCTGCTCCTCCTCCTCCGAGTGTTGCTTTAGATTGGAGGAGGAGAGCGGTCACATGACCATCCATGAATCTTCAGAGGAGAGCAGTCATGTGACCGGGTCCATGCAAGAACAAAGCTATGAGGTAAATTTAGAGACTTTGATTTACAATGAGAGTGTCGCAGGAGGAGCTGTGTATGGGAAAGGGCTGGCAGTGATTTATTCCTAAATTTAGAGTACGCTGGCAGTGCTGTCCCAGGAGACTGGGGGTCTCCTGGGAATGCAGGGGGGGGGCTGTGTATTGTGGGGGTTTTGTATTGTGCAGAGGGTGGGGGGCTGTGCTGTGTATTGTGGGGGCTTTGTATTGTGCAGAGGGTGGGGGCTGTGCTGTGTACTCTGGGGGGCTTTGTATTGTGCAGAGGGTGGGATCTGTGTTTTGTGTACTCTGGGGGGATTTGTATTGTGTATAGGGTGGGGGGCTGTGTACTGTGGGGGGGGGGGGGGTATTGTGCAGAGGGTGGGGGCTGTGTACTGTGTACATTGAATTTTAGTTGACTAAAATGATTATATTAGACTAAAATGTACTGGAGATTTTAGTCGACTAAAATACGATAACTAAAATGGGACTAAAACTAAAATGCCATTTTAGTCCTAAGACTAAGACTAAAACTAAATCGAAATTTGCTGCCAAAATTACCACTGCTTTCGACAGAACTGGCTGTCGTACCAAAAATAATTATGCGCTGCCGTAAATTGTAACAGCTCCATGATTAAATATTGCTGTAACCTAGGGAGACCAGAATTATGACTTAAATATAGCTGAACTGCCTCCAAGCCCAGGAGGTGAGGAATAATCGTATACAAAGAGGATTCGTCAGCTGTCACAAACCATAACCCTTAAATTTGGGTAAGTTTGGACAGCAAATTGATGACATGCCTAGTATCCTTAATATACAAAGGTATCTTCTGCACCAACGGCTGAAGATAGTGATCAATATACTTGCCCACCTGGGACGTAACAGAGTCTATGCCACTGACATTTGGATGTTCCTGGGGGACAAGTTAGATTCTTGTGGATCTTAGGTAGATAATAAATAACTGGAGTGCGGTGAGCACATGGTACCAAAAAAAGTTTCTCCTTTTTTATTGATAATACCCTGCTTAAATCCTCTATCCACAATCCCTTCCAATTCTTTTCTTATATCTGACTACCAGATCCTTATTTAAAGGTGCATAAGTGTCACCATCCCCTACTATACGATGCATTTCTGCAATATAACACATCTATCCAATATGATAATCCCACCCCCCTTGTCGGCTGGTCTGATAACCAACTCTTTGTTCTTACAGAATCCAAACCTATTTTTAAATCCCTCTGCATCTTCACATTTTTCACCTTGGTTTGTTCCAGGTCTCTCAAGACAACGTCTGGAAAAACTTTTAGGGAAGGAGCTAAAGTTCCTGGGGGGTTAAACAAACATGCATTGGAAAGATTGGAATGTTAATATTCTGAAGAAGTAATTCTGTTATCCTTGATTATATTGGATAATAAGTATCGCTTGATGTTAAGTTAACACACCTACTTGTGCACATCCATATAAGTTTGAAATTTGCTCAACTTCCTTGCAGGAGCAAACTTCAAACCCCTGTCTAGAATTTTCTTTCCTTGATCATTCAATGTTTGACGACTTAAAGTGGTTTTTAACCCACTTATACCACTTTTCATAATTCTGCTGGTTCCCTAATGACAGCTGCTCCTGTCTGTGTGTTTTATTTAAAAAAATGCCTCGTTTGCCGGGTTTCAGAGCGGCTCCTTGCAATCACGTCACTGGCTGGCTGTCTCCTCTGCTCGGATATCAGATACAGCGGGCGGGGCCGAGATTCCCCCGCTGACCTCAGCCGGGATGCGAGGAGGAGAGGAGAGGAGAGAGCCAGCTGATCACGTGATTTCAGGGAGCCGCTCTGAAACCAGATAAAGGAGGAATTTTTTAATAAGACACAGAGACGGGAGCAGCTAGCATTAGGGAACTAGCAGGATTATATACACTTTAACCACTTGCTTACTGGGCACCTAAACCCCCTCCTGTCCAGACCAATTTTCAGCTTTCAGTGCTCTCACGCTTTGAATGACAGTTACTCAGTCATGCAACACTGTACCGAAATGATTTTTTGTCCTTTTTTTCATACAAATAGAGCTTTCTTTTGATGGTATTAGATCACCTCTGGGTTTTTTATTTTTTACGCTATAAATGAAAAAAGACCAAACATTTTGAAAGAAAACTAATTTTTCTTAATTTCTGTGATAAGATTTTGCAAATTAGTAATTTTTCTTCATAAATTTTTTCCACAATTTATACTGCTACATATCTTTGGTAAAAATAACCCAAAATTAGTGGAAATTATTTGGTCTGTGTGAAAGTTTTAGAGTCTACAAGCTGTGGTGCAAATCATAAAAAAATGTGTCACGTGATGTACTGGTGGCCTATCTCGTTTCTTGAGACCCTAACAAGCCAGGAAAGTACAAATGCCCCTCAAATAACCCTTTTTTGGAAAGTAGACATTTCAAGGTATTTAGTAAGAGGCATGGTGAGTTATTTGAAGTTGTAATTTTTTCCCACAATTCTTTGCAAAATTAAGATTTTTATTTCTTATTTTTTCTCAAAACTGTCATTGTAATAGCTTATTTCTCTCACATGGCAAGTGCATACCACAAATGACACACCAAAATACATTCTGCTACTCTTCCGGAGTATAGCGATACCACATGTGTGGGACTTTTTCACTGCCTGGCCACATACAGAGGCCCAACATGCAGGGAGCACCATCAGGTGTTCAAGGAGCATAAATTACACATCTAATTTTTCAACCACCTATTACAATTTTAAAGGTCCTGGAGCACCAGGACAATGGAAACACCCATAAAATGACCTCATTTTGGAAAACTAACACCCCAACATATAATGTATGAGGCGTAATGAGTCTTTTGAACGGTTCATTTTTTTCCAGAAGTTTTTAGAAAATGTGGAAAAAAAATGAAAACGCATTTTTTTTACACAAAGTTGTCCGTTTATAAGATATTTCCAACACACAGCATTTAGACAGCAAAAATGACAAACCCAAAATAAATTCTGCTACTCCTCCTGAGTATTACGATACCACATGTATGGGACTTTTTCACTGCCTGGCCACATACAGAGGCCCAACATGCAGGGAGCACCATCAGATGTTCTAGGAGCATAAATTACACATCTCATTTCTCAAACACCTATTACACTTTTGAAGGCCCTGGAGCACCAGGACAATGGAAACACCCACAAAATGTCCCCATTTTGGAAAGCTAACACCCCAACGTATAATCTATGAGGCATTATGAGTCTTTTGAACTGTTCATTTTTTTTCCAGAAGTTTTTGGAAAATGTGGAAAAAAAATTAAACCGCATTTTTTTTTACACAAAGTTGTAAGATATCTCCAACACATATCATTTAGATAGCAAAAATGACACCCCAAAATACATTCTGCTACTGAGTATGGTGATACCACATGTGTGAGACTTCTACACAGTCTGGCTACATACAGAGATCCAACATGCAAAGAACACCGTCAGGTGTTCCAGGGGCACATAGCATGCACATATTAAGAATTACACACCATTATTCTGAGCAAAGTGTAAACAAAAGGTTACCTGTGGTTGTAGTAGTGCAGTTGAACACAGGAGGATAGCACTGGTCCAGGCAGCAGGCAGGGACTTGGTCAGCAACGGCGAACACAATTGTCCAGGCAGCAGGCAGGGATACTGTCCATATACAGTCCAGGGTCAGTGCAGGCAGGGATATTGTCAGAAGTGCCAAAAATATTGGTCCTGGTTGTAGGTAGGAACATGTGGTGCAGTCAATGTGACAGGCAGAGAATTAATGGCAGTAAGTCCTACAGGCAGCAGGCAGAAGTAGGGCCTCGTTCAGGCCAGAATGGGGACAGGGGTAGAGGCTTCTTCCACCCAAATCTCTTTGAAGCCACTGAGTCTCCAGACCCTAATCTAGGAATGAGAAAACAAATGACAAAACAAAAAAAATTGTTTTCTTTATCCAGAAAAATAATTCTGGAGCCCCTCACATATGTGAGACCCCTGTGTTGAATCCCACTAGTCCAGTAGCAGGGTATAATATCAGTCCATGAGGCAGGCAAAAAAAAACATGGTCAAATAGTCCAAGGTCAGTTCCAGATCAGGCAGAGGTATGTACACAATCGTTAGGCAGAAGCATGGTCGAATAACAGTCCAGGGTCAGTTTCAGATCAGGCTGAGGTATGTACAGAATCAGTAGACAGAAGCATTGTCGAATAACAAGCCAGGGTCAGTTACAGAGCAGGCAGTGGCTTAAGGGGTGTGAAGGTGTGGGAAGGCAGGGAACTGAGGATTACGTTTACCATACTTCACGAATAATTTATTGATGTATGGTAACGGCAAACATTCACCTATGCAGAGGCCTGGTTGGAAAGGACATTGGGCACAATAATAGGATGTGTCTCTTCTGACTCCTCCACTGGTACACACCTTACATTTTTTTTATGTCGTTGGCCTGTGGTCTGGGAGGGATCTGGAAAGTGGCGTTTGAAGAGTTGACTAAGAACATCTGATCCGATGTTTTCTGGTGGGCCGTATAAGGGCAGTGAAAGCTTCCTCCTGGTAGCCAAAGAAGCATTTGGGGTTTTGGGGGGAGTTGCGGTAAATGACATATGAGTTGTATATGGCCAATTGAAAAAAATAACCGGTAATTGTGACTTTTTTATACCAATGGTATGTCCATCTTGTGGCAAGCTAGGGTCGAGCATTTGGTCATTGAAGTCGACTCCCCCCATGAAGAAATTATATTCATAGATGCATTTTGGTTTTTGGATTGGGCCATTTCTTCAGGGGATTTCCACAAAGGTATCATTGTGGATTGAAGACAACATATAGACATCCCTTCTGTCCCTCCACTTCACTGACAAATTCTCCTTGTTTCGCAGACTTACCGTTCTTCCTTTTCTCAACTTCCTATTGACAAGACTTTGAGGAAAGCCCTTCTGGTTCTTTTTTACGGTGACACATGCTGGCGTCTTCTTGAAGGTTGTGGAACAGGGGCAGAGATGTGTAAAAGTTTTCTACGTATAAATGGTAGCCTTTCTCCAGTAGATGGTATATGAGGTCCCAAACAATTTTCCTGCTTGATCCCAAGTAGTCTGGGCAATTAGGGGGTTGCAGCTGGGTGTCCTTCCCTTCGTACACTTTGAAGGCATATATGTACCCTGTGACTCACATAATTTGTATACCGTCACCCCATAGCGGGCCCTTTTGCTGGGAATAAATTGTTTGATTTTAAGCCTGCCACTAAATTTAACAAGGGACTCATCCACACATATGTGTTGGTCCGAGGTAAACAGCTGGGGGAATATTTCATAAAAATAAGCAAAATAATAATTTAGTAGTGGCCGAATTTTGAAAAGCCTGTCATAATTTGGGTCATTTCGGGGAGGGCACTGGGTATTATCATTGAAATGGAGGAACCTCATTTTCATGAGGTATCTGGTTCTGGGCATTACCTTGGAGAAGATTGGCATGTGGTGGATGGGGTGGATTGACCGATAGGAATTCAAAGTGTTTTTTTTTGGTGAGTCCCATACAAAATGTGAGGCCTAAAAAAAACCTTCAACT
Source organism: Lithobates septentrionalis (assembly GCA_037952835.1). Taxonomy (NCBI): domain Eukaryota; kingdom Metazoa; phylum Chordata; class Amphibia; order Anura; family Ranidae; genus Lithobates; species Lithobates septentrionalis. The sequence continues at coordinate 387,376 of JBBDGP010001020.1, forward strand.
CCTCCACCGTTACGTCTCTCCACTCGTATGGATGGGCATAATAGGACGTTGGATTATTTAAAATAAATTGCTGTGCATAGAGGTTGCACGGTGCCACAATTGTTGATAGCATGTGTGTAAAAATTAAATCAAAAAAATTGATTGGGGAAAAATTCCCTGTGTCCATCTCGACTCCTGGCTGGGCAGTGAAAGGGGAAATGTTGGCTTCTCCTGAATTAGGAGGAAGCCACGATGGGTTCTGAAGGGCTTAGGGAAGGCTGACATGGGTCCTTGGCCTTTCTTGCCGAGGTACTGCGGTGCTGGTGGATGGCACTGCGGTGCTGGTGGATGACACTTACTTCCTCCTCACCAGAACGCCTTCGTTTGGTTTGCAGAATATCTTCCTCCTCTGAGTCACTCAGTGTTCCACGACTGAGGACCGGCTCATAATTTACGTCTGACTCAGAATCTGAGTTTGAAAGGGAATCTGAAAAAGAGAGCTCCCCGTTGCTCTCGTCAGCCTGGGAAAGTATTTGGTACGCCTCCTCTGCATCTTTTGGTTGCTGGCGGTGATGCGACTACACAGGTGTGTGTTAAGCCTGCACTGATGGGCACTGATGAGGCGGCACTGATGAGCACAGATGGGCACTGATGAGGTAGCACAGATGGGCACTGATGAGGCGGAACAGATATGCACTGATGAGGTGGAACAGATGTGCACTGATGAGATGGAACAGATGTGCACTGATGAGGTGGAACAGATGTGCACTGATGAGGTGGCACAGATGTGCACTGATGAGGCGGCACATATGGGCACTGATGAGGCGGCACATATGGGCACTGATGAGGCGGCACATATGGGCACTGATGAGGCGGCACAGATGGGCACTGATGAAGCTGCACAAATGGGCACTGATTGATTACACAGATGTGCACTAATGAGGCGGCACAGATGGGCACTGATTCATGGCACAGATATACACTGATGAGGTGGAACAGATATGCACTGATGAGGCGGCACAGATGGGCACTGATGAGGCGGAACAGATGTGCACTGATTGATTGCACAGATGTGCACTGATGAGGCGGCGCAGATGGGCACTGATGAGGTGGCACAGATGGGCACTGATGAGGTGGCACAGATGGGCACTGATGAGGTGGCACAGATGTGCACTGATGAGGCGGCACAGGTGGGCACTGATTGGCACAGGTGGGCACTGATTGGCACAGGTGGGCACTGATGAGATGGCACAGGTGGGCACTGATGAGGCGGAACAGATGGGCACTGATGAGGCGGGACAGAGGTGCACTGATTGATTGCACAGATGGGCACTAATGAGGCGGCACAGATGGGCACGGATGAGGCGGCACAGATGGGCACTGATGAGACAGCACAGATGTGCACTGATTGATTGCACAGATGTGCACTGATGAGGCAGCACAGATGGGCACTGATTGGTACAGGTGGGCACTGATGAGGTGGCACAGGTGGGCACTGATGAGGTGGCACAGGTGGGCACCGATGAGGTGGCACAGGTGGGCACTGATGAGGTAGCACAGATGTGCACTGATTGCAAAGATGTGCACAGATGGACACTGATAACCGATGGCACAGATTGGCACAGGTGGGCACAGATTGGCACAGGTGGGCACAGATCCCAAATAGGCACTGTACAGATGGGGCACTGTTTGGGCACTGTTTTGGGCACTGTTTTGGCACTATAATTTGTGTTAAAACTCACTGAAGCACAGATCGCTGTCAGAGCCTTTCTCTATCCTCACACGCAGTCTCTGTGTGAGGAGAGAGAGCCGGTGTCTTGCTGAGAAAGTTCCCCCGGCGGATAAGGCGCCTGCGCAGTACGAACTACTATGAGCCGCCGTAGATAGCCGAAGCTGAAAATCTTCAATCAGCTGTACATGGCACCTGCGCCCTAGGTCCAGGTTCAAGCCCCACCATCCAAGTGGACCTAGAGGGGGAATAAAAAAGAGCCGAGCGAAGCGAGGCCGTGCCCCAAGCGTGGCGAGCGAAGTGTGGCGAGCGAAGCGAGCCCGCGAGGGGCCCTCTTACAGGCGTGTACAGCTGATTTCCAACTATTCAGCTCCTGCGCAGTAGAGGGGGGTTCTTATCCGCCGAGCAGAACTTTCTCGGCAGAACACCGGCAATGAGAGATGATCTCATATGATTACATTTGAGATCATCTATCATTGGCCACACAGATTGCGCTGTAAATGGCCGCTGTGATTGGCCATTTACAGCGATCTGTGACTGGCTGTGTCCAAGGGACATGGCCAGCACAGAATGTCCCCGATGCGCGCTCGTGAGCGCGCACGGGGAGCGAGGAAAGGACATCATATGACAGCATCCCGGAAATTGAGGTCTGCGCTGTAGCCGTCATTCGGCTATGGCCTGGACATCAAGTGGTTAAACAGTTATCAGAGCATGAGGAGTTGCGGGGGTGGGCACTGACACAGGGGCAGACAGGCAGGGAGCGGAAGGGGGAGGAGGACACAGGAGCACACAGGAGGACAGGAGAGCTGCAGCTGACGATGACACGTAAACTGACCATGGTGTCAGGCTCAGCAGCCATGATATACCGTGGTCAGTTTACAGGGGGGAGAGTAGAAACTGGCAGGTTCAGCCAGGTATTTCAGGTGATACAATGGGCCCAATGACACAGCACAAGCACTGTGCTGTATAACATGCTTTAACCGCTTCCCGACGGGCTCACGTAGATATACTGCGGCAGAATGCCTCTCCTGGGCGAAATCCTGTATATATGTGGCTTTGCCCAGGAGAGCCACCAGAGGGCACAGGAACACCGCCGGAGGTGCGTGCCAGCTGCACAGCGGGGGATGGCTGCACGCTGGACGCGATCGTGTGCACGTGAGCCAGCATGGGGATTTATGTGTGTAAACACACAAATCCCTGTGCTGTCAGAGGAGAGAAGACAGATCGTGTGTTCCTACAAAGTAGGGACAGCGATCTGTCATCTCTCCTAGTTAGCCCGATCTCCACAGAGTTAGAACACAGTGAGGGAACACACAGTTAACTCCTTAGTCGCCCGCTAGTGTTAACCCCTTCCCTGCCAGTGACATTTATATAGTAATCAGTGCATGTTTATAGCACTGATCGCTCTATAAATGTCAATGGTCCCAAAAATGTGTCAAAAGTCTCTGATCTGTCTGTCGCAATACCGCTAAAAATCGCAGATCACCGCCATTACTAGTAAAAAAATTTAAATAAATTAAAACGCCATAAAAATGCCATAAATCTTTCCAATAGTTTGTAGACACTATAACTTTTGCGCAAACCAATCAATATACGATTATTACGAATTTTTTTTTACCAAAAATATGTAGAATAATACATATTGGCCTAAACTGATGTAGAAATTAGTTTTTTTTAAAAAAAAATTGGGGATATTTATTATAGCAAAATGTAAAAAATATTGTTTTCTTTCAAAATTGTCACTCTTTTTTTTGTTTATAGCGCAAAAAATAAAAAACCAAGAGGTGATCAAATACCACCAAAAGAAAGCTCTATTTGTATGAAAAAAAGGACAACAAATCATTTGGGTACAGTGTTGCATGACTGAGTAATTGTCATTCAAAGCGTGAAAGCACTGAAAGCTGAAAATTGGTCTGAACAGGAGGGGGGTTTAAGTGTCCAGTAAGCAAGTGGTTAAAGTGTATATAATCCTGCTGGTTCCCTAATGCCAGCTGCTCCTGTCTCTGTGTCTTATTAAAAAATGCCTTCTTTACCTGGTTTCAGAGTGGCTCCCTGCAATCACGTGACCGACTGTCTCTCTCCTCATCGCATCCCGGCTGACGTCATCGGGGGAATCTCGGCCCCGCCCACTGTATCTGACATCCGAGCAGCGGAGACAGCCAGCCAGTGACGTGATTGCAAGGAGCCGCTCTGAAACCCGGCAAACAAGGCATTTTTTTTAATAAAGCACACAGACAGGAGCAGCTGTCATTGGGGAACCAGCAGGATTATGAAAAGTGGTATAAGTGGGTTAAAAACCACTTTAAGTCGTCAAACATTGACTGATCAAGTAAAGAAAAGCGACACAGTGCCAAATTGTAAAAAGTGCTCCGGTCAGGAAGGGGGTAAAATCTTCCAGGGCTGAAGTGGTTAAAGGAGCAGGATCAAATTTTTTTTTTTTGGGTTAACAAACGCTTTAAGTTGTAAATCCCCTCCCCTAAGCTATCTTCCTTTTTTGTTGCTTGTATGCACCTCCCCCTTCTAGTTCCTCTTTCTTCTACAGGCCTTTTTATACCCTGATTGGATTTGGGAAAACCCCAATTGTAATCGCTCTGACCTGGAGGTGGCCCAGCGTATTGCCCCGCTCCATTTTGATTATTATTTGATCTGTTGGAATTATTTTGGTACGTCTCTGGTTGTTTTCTAAAGTTAGCATTGGGCCACCATTAGAAGGAGCATCCCCATCCTGTATAGGGTAAAAACAATTTTGAACAGGAATATTACATTCCTGATTCATGTTCACCCCCCCTCCATAATATGGTGCAGGGTAGTAATTGCCACCCTGTCCCTGTATGTTCCTCCCCTCTCCATCAAAGAGTGTGACAACCTGATTGCTGCCGTGTCCCTGCATGGGGGGTCCAGGTCTAAATTGATTTTTTTGGGCTATTACAAGAGTTACCATTGCCCTGTACGCTGTACGGGGATTTATAGGAAAAAAGGAGGTTTACCTTTTCTTTGTGGTTTAGGGTAAGCATGAGGGAACCATATATAACTTGAATTTGATGAATTCTTGTGCATTGGCCAACCTTCAAGCTGTAGGCAGCCCTGCTTTGATTGAGAAATCAAAGGAGCCAAATGGGAAAAAGTTGTCCAAATAGTTACTGCAGCCAATCATCTGTAGTCATTATTTGGGTTTTCTGGCAGGCTGTCAAAATACAATAGCTGGCAGCAGGAGAATTATCTACCTCCTTGGGTACTAAAAGTCCTGTTAATTCTAAAAAGACCTTCCCCATTCATGATTTATGATAATTAGGATGGTCCTAAAAATATTTTCACCCCTCTGAGAATAATTGTCAAGCTCTATCCAGTGGAAAAGTAGTTCACAAATAGTGGTCTGTTCCAGTAGTAAACCCTGCTGTCTCAGTCCTAAGCAGACATGTTACTGTGCCAATAGAAGATATTTCTTCCTTTAAGGATTCTGTTAACAGAAATTTGGAGATGCTCTCAAAGGATTTCTTCAATTTAGCAGGCCCAGCTCTGCAACCATCTATTGCTGCAATTTCTGTTTGTCAGACTGCAGCTAATTGAACTACAGCAACAAAGAACTAACAGGATCCTGTCTTCCAGGACCAAACCTTGGTAGAGCATCTACAGACACTGCTTTCCACTTTACTTTTTTGTGTTGATGCTCTAGAGCAGGGATATGCAATTAGCGGACCTCCAGCTGTTGCAGAACTACGAGTCCCATTGTCAGAGAAGGTCTCGGAAGGGATCTGCTATTGGGCACTCTGGCGCCAATTGCCCTATTTAGCTTGCTGGAACCTTCTGCTCGGTGTTGTCCGATCTGAAGCTCCCAGTTCCTGAGTTCCTGTTTGCTACAAAATAGAGTTTCAAACTCTACCCCCTCAGGATTTTCTTCTCTCAAGCCAGTCACTATCTGCTCAAGGAAAGACAAATTTCATCATCAATTTCATCATCCAGACATCTTTATCATGTCCTGTACTTTATAATTAATGTAGCCCAGCTCCCGCAAGAACTGCTGAAATATTTGTCCCCTGATCTTAGCACTGATTATCCTGCAGCTAGTTACACAGTATTTCACACAGCCAGGTGCACACACTCTTCCGCTCGTTGTCTCCAATGACCAGTCAAGGAATTTGTTTTATGTTTTATTTGGAGAACTTGGATAGGAGAAGGGAATTAGTAAGATACTCCAAATTAACTATTCAGAGGTGAGGACAACACTCTCTGTAATACAGTGGAAGCAGATGATCTGCTGAACCATACAGGATCTGTATAGAAGAATAAATCCCTTTATAGCAGTAAAGAATCAGTGGACTTTGTATCTTCAAGACACTAATCAGTGTCTCCTTTAGCTCACACACCCAGTATGCTGACTTCTAGGACCAGAGGGAGATTTCAGTAACAAACTCAGTCTCAAGGATCCCTTCAGGGTCTGCACTCATAAAATGTCCAGGGACAGCTGGTAGCCTACTTCCAAGTGACACTCTATACCAGTGACACATGACCAGATCCATAGACTTTCTCCCTCAGTCAGTTTGCACAGGAACCCTGGGTTGTAGCTTGCAGGCCCTCAGATCTGCAATCTGAGGCCGCATGGCCTTCCACGCTGGGGAGAGGCAGCCACCTCCACCCCACCTGAACCTTTCTCTTCAGAGGTGGCCTGGGCTGGAACCCTGAGCCCATATGCTCCTCAGACTTAAATACAGGCACCCAGCATTCCAAGGGGCACATCCCCTTCTAATTGGCCAGGGCTGTATCTGCATCCATGCTCTTATCTGCTAGGTTTCCTCCCACTATTCAATATGCCTTCTTGCTATTGGATCAGTGTAAAACATCAAGCCAGCATGAGGCGAACCCAGAGTACACTGAGCAGACCTCACTCATCAATCACTGCTCTGTTAAGCAGAAAAGTCAAAAGCTATAGACCCCTTTCACACTGGGGTGGTGTGAGCGTTAGCACTTTTCGGCCACTAGCGGGGCGCTTTTACCCCCGCTAGCAGCCAAAGAAAGGGATAATTGCGCCTGTGTTGTTGTTGTGAGGATTCATGGAATGGAGAAAGGGGTAATAGGGGTATCCAAATTGTCAAGCAAAGCCTTTCCAGTGTCTAATCACCTATAGGTAGTAGCCTACAACCTAGGGTCTATGAATACTCAGCCTCTAACTTGTACTGTAATCTATGATGTGAAATTTACAGGTAAGCCAGATAAATTTTATTTCCATCCTGATAAATTCATTTTACGATTATTGTTCTTGTTTCCCAGAAAAACCAGTAACACCTGAACCTTCCGGAAAGCAAGATATTCGCACGTATTTTCCTGAAACTTGGCTCTGGAGTCTGGTGGAGATCAAGTAAGTGGACAGGCACAGATTTTGGGAGTTACACAAGCTCACAAGCAGATTGGTATGAGAAGACCCATCAACAGACACAAACATTGGATTTTCCCTGGCAACATTCTAATGCCCCGTACACACGGTCGGATTTTCCGACGGAAAATGTGTGATAGGACCTTGTTGTCGGAAATTCCGACCGTGTGTGGGCTCCTTCACACATTTTCCATCGGAATTTCCGACGCACAACGTTTGAGAGCAGGATATAAAATATTCCGACAACAAAATCCGTTGTCGGAAATTCAGATCGTGTGTACACAAATCTGACGGACAAAGTGCCACGCATGCTCAGAATAAATAAAGAGATGAAAGCTATTGGCCACTGCCCCGTTTATAGTCCCGACGTACGTGTTTTACGTCACTGCGTTCAGAACGATCGGATTTTCCGACAACTTTGTGTGACCGTGTGTATGCAAGACAAGTTTGAGCCAACATCCGTCGGAAAAAATCCTAGGATTTTGTTGTCGGAATGTCCGAACAAAGTCCGACCGTGTGTACAGGGCATTAGACTTAAATATTCAAAATCAAATCTTTTCTTTATTGTTTGGGATAGAGTGGTGAGGGGTTAAAACCCCAGACAGGTTTTTATTGCCTCAACACACCCTTTTCTTCCCTTTGTTGGGAGTGCACAGCTAACATTGATATTGTCAACAACCAATAGAAGGGAGAGCCAGCACTCTACCAGTCAACCTCAGGATTTTAATGAGGTCAATTTCCAATGGCAATTTACAAATATGCAGAGTAAACCATAGCACCGCGTTTCAGGGTTTATGGTTAACTTTGCATTAAGGATGCACCAATGTCATTTGCTTTTTTTAAATGAGTACAGGTACTGATACTTATTTTAGTACTCGCCTATACCATTACCGATACCGACTGCAACTGTTTTGTTTACACTTCAGCTAACAGCATTTTTTTTTTTTTACATTTTGTGCTTTTTTCAGTGTGAAACGTATAAATATATGTTAACCACTTCAGCCCGGAAGGATTTGCCCCCTTAATGACTAGGCCATTTTTTGCGATCCGACACTGCGTCGCTTTAACTGACAATTGCGCGGTCGTGCGCCGCTGTACCCAAACAAAATTTTGACGTCCTTTTTTTACCCACAAATAGAGCTTTCTTTTGGTGGTATTTGATCACCTCTGCGTCTTTTTTTCTTTTTTGCGCTATAAACAAAAAAAGAGCGTCAAGTTTGAAAAAAAAAAAAAAAAACAATTTTTTTTTTTACTTTCTGCTATAATACATATCCAAAAAAATATGTATAAAAAATAAATGTATTCATCATTTTAGGCCGATATATATTCTTCTACATATTTTTGGTAAATAGGCGTATATTGATTGGTTTGCGCAAAAGTTATCGCATCTACAAACTACGTGATAGATTTAGGAACTTTTATTTTTTTTAATTGTTTTTACTGGTAATGACAGGGATCTGCGATTTTTAGCAGGACTGCGACATTGCGGCAGACAAATCTGACCCCAAATGACACGTTTTGGGGACCAGTGACATTATTACATTGATCAGTGCTATAAAAATGCACTGATCAATGTATAAATGACACTGGCAGGGAAGGGTTTAACACTAGGGGGCGAAGGGGTTACGTGTGTTCCCTGGGTGTGTTCTAACTGTAGGGGGGATGGGCTCACTGGGACATGACAGAGATCACTGTTCCTGATCACTGGTAACAGAAGATCTCTGACATGGCATTAAGTAGAACGGGGAATCGCCTTGTTGACATTGGCAGTTCCCCGTTCTGCCTCTTTACACAGCGATCGCAGGTCACCGGTGGACAGCGTGCCTGCTATTCTCCTTGCACGGACCGAGGCACAGGTACGTTGGTTCGCGCAGGAGAGCCGACCTGCCGCAGTAAATGTACGTAAGCAGGCTGGCATGTGGTTAAAGGTGTAAAAATATTAACCAAGAAAGCAAACTATTTTTTTTTAATTATTAATCGTTTAAAAAATAGAAGTGAACAACAAAAACAAAAAAACAAAAAAAAAAAAAAACAGCAGGAAAATAATAATTAAATGGAGGACAATCGGGAATAACTGAGGGCTGATTAGAGTAAATTAAGGCTTAAGGGGTTAAACAAATAAACATTGAATAAAAAACACAAAAAAATGTTTTATTCCTTGATAGGTTGCTTTAAACTGACTTCATCAGCAGATCAAAGTTCATCCCTTTGTCTGTAGATGAAGAAACAGAAAGATACAAAAAGAGAAGATGATTCTTTTTATCTTAGCCCCGGTTCACACAGGGGCGGCACGACTTGCAGGTCGCCTCAAGTCGCCCCCAAAGTAGTACAGGAACCTTTTTCTAAGTCGGAGCAACTTGCGTCGCTCCTATTAGAACGGTTCCATTGTACAGAACGGGAGGCGACTTGTCAGGCGGCTAGGTCGCCTGACAAGTCGCCCCTGTGTGAACCGGCACTAAGTGTTACAGCGGCTGAGCAATTTTGTTGATAAACATTGCTCGGCTGCTTTTCTTTTTTGACAGCTCCAACTGCCAAACTTCTTTAACACTTCAGCTGTCAACAGGGGAACCCCACTGACAGCTTCATGAGTCATCAGTTGTTAAAACCACTTACCCGGCCATAGTAAAATTACGTCCTTGACTTTTAGGGGGGGAATCTGAATGATGCCTGCAGCTAAAGGCATCATTCAGATATCATTCTTTGCAGCCGGCGATTCTGTGCACGATAAGAAGTGCAAAATTCCGCCGCTTGATCGTTCTTATAGGCGACGGGAGGGGACGTCCCCCCTTCCCGCCCCCCCCTCCCGCCGCCATCCGGTGCTTCTCCGGGCTCTCCTGTGTCATTGGGGGCCCGGAGAAAGAATCAGCCGGCGCCAGATGAGGACGATAGAGATTTCAGGTGACCAGATGGTCACCAGTCATCTCTATGACCGTCGGAGGCCTGGGCGCAACGTTATGATGTCACGCCGGGTACCCGGAAATAAACAAAGCTGCGATCGCGGCTGTCAGCATGAGATCGGTGAATTTTTTTCCCCGATCTCATGCTTTTCAGCCTGGAGGAGAGATGTGGGGTCTTATTGACCCCCCATATCGCTCCATAAAGAGGACCTGTCACATAGATTCCTATTACAAGGGATGTTTACATTCCTTGTAATAGGAATAAAAGTGATTAAAAAAAAGTGTAAAAATAAAAACCATTAAGTAAAATTTAAAAAAAAAATTTAAAACACCCCTGTCCTCAGTAGCTCGCGTTCAGAAGCGAACGCACACGTAAGTCCTGCCACACATATGTAAACGCTGCTCAAATCACACATGTGAGGTATCGCCGCGTGCGTTAGAGCATGTGCAACAATTCTAGCACTAGACCTCCTCTGTAACTCTAAACTGGTAACCTGTAAAAATTTTTTAAAGCGTTGCCTATGGAGATTTTTAAGTAATGAAGTTTGGCGCCATTTCATGATTGTGTGCAATTTTAAAGCGTAACATGTTAGGTATCTATTTACTCGGAGTAACTTTACTGTTTTGTTATCTTTTAATTAATGAAACCGTTTTTTTTTCCAAAAAAAAAAAAGGCGTTTGAAAAATTATTGCACTGCTCCCTGTCATGTGACTAGTGAGCTCACCCCCCCCCCCCCTCCACAGTTAGAATCACTCCCTAGGACACACTTAACCCATTGATTGCCCCCTAGTGGTTAACCCCTTCCCTGCCAGTGTCATTTTTCACAGTAATCAGCGCATTTTTATAGCACTGATCGCTGTATAAATGACAATGGCATGACAATAGTCCCAAAATAGTGTCAAAAGTGTCCGATATGTCCGCTATAATGTCACAGTCCTGATAAAAATTGCAGATCGCCGCCATAAATAACTAATAAAAAAAAAATGAATAATAAAAATGCCACAAAAACTATCCCCTATTTTGTAGACGCTGTAACTTTTGCGCAAACCAATCAATATACGCTTATTGTGATTTTTTTTATGTGTTATATATGTAGAATACATATCGGCCTAAACTGAGGAAAAAAATAGTTTTTTTTATATATTTTTGGGGGATATTTATTATAGCAAAAAGTAAAAAAATATTGCGTTTTTTTCAAAATTGTTGCTCTTTCTTTGTTTATAGTGCAAAAAATAAAAACCGCAGAGGTGATCAAATACCACCAAAAGAAAGCTCTATTTGTGGGGAAAAAAGGACGTCAATTTTGTTTGGGTTAAGAGGGATAAATCTGCAGCGCTTATCTAAATAAGTAAATTCCTGGGACGCCAAAGGAATAAAAACTAGTAAGAAGATGCAGATAAAAAGTCAAAAAACAGATGACAACGGTTCTAAGATGCGTGGATAACTGATAGTAACTCAAAAAAGGAATTTGCTAAGTATCAAAACCAAATAAATAAATAAAAATAAGGATAGGTAAACAACAACAATAATATATAGAATCAAGCTCATCAAAGAAGGAAAAGAATAGCGGCCACAAATGATAGTGTTCACACACCTAAAAAAATGATAAGAGGGATAAATCTGCGGCGCTTATCTAAATAAAAAAAATTCTGGGACGCCAAAGGAATAAAAACTAGTAAGTAGATGCAGATAAAAAATCAAAAAAACAGAAGACAACGGTTCTACGATGCGTGGATAACTGATAGTAACTCAAAAAGGAATTTGCTATGTAACAAAAAAACTAATAACCACACCAGGACAGAAACTCCAGGTAAGGATCTAGTTCATGTCAATTACTATTCCACCATTTTTGTGCAACCAAGGGTCACATCAAATCAATGTTGCATCAAAAGAGTGCGGCTAATTAGGGAACTAAAATTACTGGGATCCAGATAATTGGTGACCTCTTTTTAAAGACCTTAATAACATATAGCAATAAAATGTGCCCGTGAATAAACTTGTGACTCCAACAATACAGTGTTCCCTAAATATAATAAAACAAATATGTGCAAACAATAGTCAGTGCAACATCCAGAATAAAGGACAAGTAAATAATAAATAATTGAAAATATAGTGACTGGGTTCCTGATACTTGGAACTAGAATTCAAATAATTAATAGCTGTTTAGAAGGTCCCTAAAATCATCAAACAATAAATAAATTAACCCGTGAGTAAAGATTAATTAAATATAAAACAATAATCTCTGAATTTCACTCTATGTAAAATTAATGTGCAAATAGTAGTACAACATCCAAATTAAAAACAAATAGAGGAATAAGCATCCAGTTTGCAAAAAATGTTTCAAATCAGACAATTAGTTTCTACTAGGCATACAATGTATCTTCCAAATAACTTAAAAATAAACAAATAATAGCGCACCAGCAAGTAGCAAAAACCAGTGTTCAGCACAAATGACACACTGAGTGTGATAAAAATAAATGTGACTCCCAAAGTGAATATAAGTAGTTTCTAAACAGAAAAAAGTTCTAATAAATTAACAGAAAATCCCATTCATGTCTCCTTCGTGATGAATCGAAACAATCCTTCACATATCCCCAGTGAGGACAGAAAGGTGTATAAAAATATACCGGTTCCCCCAGCCTCTCACCTCCCGGCTGAGCGATAACTGCCTAAAAGTAGCCTCACAAAATCTGTGCTTCCAGGTGGTTTAGAACGCTGTCAGCTCCCGACAGGATGATACCAGCCTTAGGTGTCCATTTATGAAGCAGTGAAATCTATTCACTGCTTCGTTCTCCGGCATTCACAGTGAAGATTTTTCTCCTCTGTGTGCCAGTTTATGAAGCGGTGTAGATCGCTTCACCTTTGGAGGAGTGAAGCGATCTACAAATGCTTCAAACAGTGGAGAACGGCCCCTGATACTGGAATCTCGTGAGACTTTACGAGATTACAGTACCAGATGTCAGTTTATCAAGCAGTGATAAATTATCACCGCTCAACGGCGTGGATTAATGTTAATAAAATAACGAGTCCCCCTACATTAAATACATATGTATACACACACACACACATTATATATACATGTATATACACACACATGATATATATATACATATACACATTATATGTATATATGTATATATATATGTATACACATAAATATGACAGGGGGACATGCTTACAGTGTTGGGGGGTCTGAACGAGGCATAAGGAAGTTAAAAAACTTCCTCCTTCCCCCTCAGATCCCCCCAGATTTCCTCTTCACTCCCCGATTCACCACCTCTGAGCTGGTGAACTTGGGAGTGTGAATTCTGACTCAGATCACCAGTGAAGCAATGAGATCACCGCTTCATAAACTGGCCGTTACTGTGTCATCTATGAGGATTCTCCGTGTGTAGAGATAATCGGCGGGAGAACAAGTTCAAACATGTTCTCCCCCGATTATCACTGCTTCATAAACTGTTTATGGACTGTGATCAGCGGCGATCCTCGGGATCACCGCTGATCACTGCTTCATAAACGGACACCTATATGTAGATAGTTACATAGTTACATAGTAGGTGAGGTTGAAAAAAGACACAAGTCCATCAAGTCCAACCTATGTGTGTGATTATGTGTCAGTATTACATTACATATCCCTGTATATTGCGGTCATTCAGGTGATTATCTAATAGTTTCTTGAAGCTATCAATGCTCCCCGCTGAGACCACCGCCTGTGGAAGGGAATTCCACATCCTTGCCGCTCTTACAGTAAAGAACCCTCTACGTAGTTTAAGGTTAAACCTCTTTTCTTCTAATTGTAATGAGTGGCCACGAGTCTTATTAAACTCTCTTCTGCGAAAAAGTTTTATCCCTATTGTGGGGTCACCAGTACAGTATTTGTAAATTGAAATCATATCCCCTCTCAAGCGTCTCTTCTCCAGAGAGAATAAGTTCAGTGCTCGCAACCTTTCCTCATAACTAAGATCCTCCAGACCCTTTATTAGCTTTGTTGCCCTTCTTTGTACTCGCTCCATTTCCAGTACGTCCCTTCTGAGGACTGGTGCCCAGAACTGGACAGCATACTCCAGGTGTGGGCGGACCAGAGTCTTGTAGAGCGGGAGAATTATCGTTTTATCTCTGCAGTTGATCCCCCTTTTAATGCATGCCAATATTCTGTTTGCTTTATTAGCAGCAGCTTGGCATTGCATGCCATTGCTGAGCCTATCATCCACTAGGACCCCCAAGTCCTTTTCCATCCTAGATTCCCCCAGAGGTTCTCCCCCCAGTGTATAGATTGCATTCATATTTTTGACACCCAAATGCATTATTTTACATTTTTCTACATTGAACCTCATTTGCCATGTAGTCGCCCACCCCATTAATTTGTTCAGGTCTTTTTGCAAGATTTCCACATCCTGCGGAGAAGTTATTGCCCTGCTTAGCTTAGTATCGTCTGCAAATACAGAGATGGAACTGTTTATCCCATCCTCCAGATCGTTTATGAACAAATTAAATAGGATTGGTCCCAGCACAGAACCCTGGGGGACCCCACTACCCACCCCTGACCATTCTGAGTACTCCCCATTTATCACCACCCTCTGAACACGCCCTTGTAGCCAGTTTTCAATCCATGTACTCACCCTATGGTCCATGCCAACGCACCTTATTTTGTACAGTAAACGTTTATGGGGAACTGTGTCAAATGCTTTTGCAAAATCCAGATACACCACGTCTACGGGCCTTCCTTTATCTAGATGGCAACTCACCTCCTCATAGAAGGTTAATAGATTGGTTTGGCAAGAACGATTCTTCATGAATCCATGCTGATTACTGCTAATGATATCATTCTTATTACTAAAATCTTGTATATAGTCCCTTATCATCCCCTCCAAGAGTTTACATACTATTGATGTTAGGCTAACTGGTCTGTAATTCCCAGGGATGTTTTTTGGGCCCTTTTTAAATATTGGTGCTACATTGGCTTTTCTCCAATCAGCTGGTACCATTCCAGTCAATAGACTGTCTGTAAAAATTAGGAACAACGGTCTGGCAATCACCTGACTGAGTTCCCTAAGTACCCTCGGATGCAAGCCATCTGGTCCCGGTGATTTATTAATGTTAAGTTTCTCAAGTCTAATTTTAATTCCGTCCTCTGTTAACCATGTAGGTGCTTCCTGTGTTGTGTCATGAGGATAAACACTGCAGTTTTGGTTACTGAAGCCCCCCGATTCACTCGTGAAGACTGAGGAGAAGAATTAATTCAATACCTTCGCCATCTCCCCATCCTTTGTAACCAGATGTCCTTCCTCATTCTTTATGGGGCCAATATGGTCTGTCCTCCCTTTTTTACTGTTTACATACTTAAAGAATTTCTTGGGATTTTTTTTGCTCTCCTCCGCTATGTGTCTTTCATGTTCTATCTTAGCCATCCTAATTGCACCCTTACATTTCTTATTGCATTCTTTATAAATCCTGAATGCTGTGGATGATCCCTCAACCTTGTATTTTTTGAAGGCCTTCTCCTTTGCTTTTATATGCATTTTTACATTGGAGTTAAGCCATCCAGGATGTTTGTTCGCTCTTTTAAATTTATTACCCAATGGGATACATTGGCTAATGCCCTTATTTAATATGCTCTTAAAGCAAACCCATCTCTCCTCTGTATTCTTTGTTCCTAATATTTTATCCCAATTTATGCCTTTTAGCCAGGTTTGTAGTTTAGGGAAGTTGGCTCTTTTGAAATTCAGTGTCTTTGTGTTCCCTTCATGTCTCATATTTGTGTGATTTATACTGAAACTAATTGACCTGTGATCGCTGTTACCTAAATTGCCCCGTATTTCCACATCTGTTATCAGGTCTGTATTGTTGGTAATCAGTAGATCTAGTAATGTTTTATTTCTAGTTGGTGCGTCTACCATCTGACCCATAAAATTGTCCTGCAAGACATTAAGGAACTGGCGAGCCTTAAATGAATGCGCGGTTCCCTCCGCCCAGTCTATGTCTGGATAATTAAAATCCCCCATTATGATAACACTTCCCATCCTTGCTGCTAATCCAATTTGTGATAGGAGATCCGTCTCCACTTCCTCCCTCAGGTTAGGGGGCCTATAGCATACTCCCAGTATTATTTTCCCCTTAGCTTCATCCCTTTGGAGCTCTACCCATAAAGATTCCACCTCCTCCCTAGCCCCCTCAGTGATGTCATCTCTCACATTCACTTGTACATTATTCTTGATATATAGGCATACCCCTCCCCCTTTTTTACCCTCTCTATCCTTGCGGTATAGGGTATACCCTTGAATGTTTGCCAGCCAATCATGAGAGCTGTTGAACCAGGTCTCTGAAATTCCCACAAAATCCAAATCCTCCTTGTACAACAGTATCTCTAGTTCACCCATCTTGTCCGCCAGGCTCCTGGCACTGGTGAACATGCCACATAGTTTAGACCGGTCGCATATTGTCCTCGTATTGGGTGTTTCAAGATTGCAACTTGGACTTGCTACTATACTCACCTTGCGTTTTTGTGCTTTGGTTAACCTACCACTAATGCCCCCAATACTACCCTCTGGAGTATCTTCCGCGCTGGCTATCACTGTCTCTGGACCCTCCCCCCCATCGCCTAGTTTAAAAACCCCTCTAACTTTTTGGCCATCTTCATTCCCAGCAGATCTGCACCCTCCTCATTTAGGTGCAGTCCATCCCTTCTATAGTACCGGTTACCGACTGAGAAGTCGGCCCAGTCCTCCAGGAACCCAAACCCCTCCTTACTACACCAGCTCTTCAGCCACTTGTTTACTTCCCTAATCTCCCTCTGCCTCTCTGGTGTGGCTCGATGTACCGGTAGTATTCCTGAGAACACTACCTTGGAGGTCCTTTTCCTCAATTTAGCTCCTAAGTCCCTAAAATCGTTCTTTAGGACACTCCATCTGCCTCTGACTTTGTCATTGGTGCCAACGTGCACCATGACAGCCGGGTCTTCCCCAGCCCCTCCCAGTAATCTGTCCACAAGATCCGTGATGTGCCGAACCCGAGCGCCCGGTAGACAACATACTGTTCGGCGCTTCAGGTCTTGGTTACAGATTGCCCTCTCTGTCCTTCTAAGAATTGAGTCCCCTACCACCAGAATCTGTCTTTCCTTTCCCTTTGCTGCCCCCCCCCCCACTCTCACTGAAGGAGTTCTTCCCCTGGCAGCTAGGAGAGTCCCTCAACTCCAGCAGTGCTGGTCCCTGACTGGTTACACCAATGTCACTCAATGGAGCGTACTTATTGGGATGCTCCAATCCTGGATCGGCCTCCCTGGCACTTCCCCCTCTACCCCTCCTGACTGTCACCCATCTACTCTTTGCTAGTGCCTGCACCTCTTTGTCTCCACCCGCCTCTGTGCTGGCCCCTGCCGGCACCTGCCGTGTACGTTCCTGGCTCACCTTTAGTATGGAGGGACTTCTCAGTGCTGACAGTTGCTTCCCCAGATTCAGAACCTGGGCTTCCAGGGAAACAATGTGCTTACATTTTGCACAGCAGTATTCGCCCTCGATCGGATGATCAAGGAACGCATACATGCGGCAAGATGATGAGATGATAAAGCATCTCCCGATCTCCAAGTTTTCCAAGCAGTGTTCGCTCAAAGGAATAAGGGGAAGGATTCCATAGTGTAGTATGTAAAATCATCAAATTTTATTAAACAATAGCCCACTTACATTTAAAACTAGCAGCATCAGTGAAATATTTAAAACCGGCTCACTGACTCACCGATCCCGGCCGTGATCGGAAAGACAAACAGCCGAACAATACCGCCTCTCTTCTCCCTGATGCGTTGCGTGACTGTCACGTCACTTTCTCAAATGTAAGTGGGCTATTGTTTAATAAAATTTGATGATTTTACATACTACACTATGGAATCCTTCCCCTTATTCCTTTGAGCGAACACTGCTTGGAAAACTTGGAGATCGGGAGATGCTTTATCATCTACATTAAGGCTGGTATCATCCTGTCGGGAGCTGACAGCGTTCTAAACCACCTGGAAGCACAGACTTCGTGAGGCTACTTTTAGGCAGTTATCGCTCAGCCGGGAGGTGAGAGGCTGGGGGAACCGGTATATTTTTATACACCTTTCTGTCCTCACTGGGGATATGTGAAGGATTGTTTCGATTCATCACGAAGGAGACATGAATGGGATTTTCTGTTAATTTATTAGAACTTTTTTCTGTTTAGAAACTACTTATATTCACTTTGGGAGTCACATTTATTTTTATCACACTCAGTGTGTCATTTGTGCTGAACACTGGTTTTTGCTACTTGCTGGTGCGCTATTATTTGTTTATTTTTAAGTTATTTGGAAGATACATTGTATGCCTAGTAGAAACTAATTGTCTGATTTGAAACATTTTTTGCAAACTGGATGCTTATTCCTCTATTTGTTTTTAATTTGGATGTTGTACTACTATTTGCACATTAATTTTACATAGAGTGAAATTCAGAGATTATTGTTTTATATTTAATTAATCTTTACTCACGGGTTAATTTATTTATTGTTTGATGATTTTAGGGACCTTCTAAACAGCTATTAATTATTTGAATTCTAGTTCCAAGTATCAGGATCCCAGTCACTATATTTTCAATTATTTATTATTTACTTGTCCTTTATTCTGGATGTTGCACTGACTATTGTTTGCACATATTTGTTTTATTATATTTAGGGAACACTGTATTGTTGGAGTCACAAGTTTATTCACGGGCACATTTTATTGCTATATGTTATTAAGGTCTTTAAAAAGAGGTCACCAATTATCTGGATCCCAGTAATTTTAGTTCCCTAATTAGCCGCACTCTTTTGATGCAACATTGATTTGATGTGACCCTTGGTTGCACAAAAATGGTGGAATAGTAATTGACATGAACTAGATCCTTACCTGGAGTTTCTGTCCTGGTGTGGTTATTAGTTTTTTTGTTACATAGCAAATTCCTTTTTGAGTTACTATCAGTTATCCACGCATCGTAGAACCGTTGTCTTCTGTTTTTTTGATTTTTTATCTGCATCTACTTACTAGTTTTTATTCCTTTGGCGTCCCAGAAATTTTTTTATTTAGATAAGCGCCGCAGATTTATCCCTCTTATCATTTTTTTAGGTGTGTGAACACTATCATTTGTGGCCGCTATTCTTTTCCTTCTTTGATGAGCTTGATTCTATATATTATTGTTGTTGTTTACCTATCCTTATTTTTATTTATTTATTTGGTTTTGATACTTAGCAAATTCCTTTTTTGAGTTACTATCAGTTATCCACGCATCTTAGAACCGTTGTCATCTGTTTTTTGACTTTTTATCTGCATCTTCTTACTAGTTTTTATTCCTTTGGCGTCCCAGGAATTTACTTATTTAGATAAGCGCCGCAGATTTATCCCTCTTAATATTTGTTTTTAGGTGTGTGAACACTAGTATTTGTGGCCGCTATTCTTTTCTTCTTTGAGCTTGATTTTATATATTATTGTTGTTGTCTACCTATCCTATTTTATTTATCTATTTGGTTTTGGTGTGCGCACAAGTACTTATCACTTTAATTTTGTTTGGGTGCAACGTCGCACAACCGCGCAATTGTCAGTTAAAGTGACGCAGTGCCGAATTGCAAAAAGTGCTTTGGTCAGGAAGGGGGCAAATCCTTCCGGGGCTGAAGTGGTTAAGGACACCGCCACTCACTGTTTCTTCTTTTTAAGGGCTTTGTTTGCCCATTTTTATTAAAAGAAAGTTCAGCAAACATAAAATAGGTTTCCCTCACAGGGTTTTTTTTTAGCATTTCTTCTCCTTCAACATAAACAACATTCAGCTTCTTGCTGCACTGGCTCCCACATGGAGCCCTCCTGACTCTGGGCCAGACTTCCTGTCTGCCAGGGTGGAGCTCAGAACCACGGTCAGGTTGTTACTAAAGGCCCAGCACACACCTGGCCAATTAGTATGCTGGCTGTTCTGAAAACATGGACCCAGGATTGGAGATTTCATCCCACCCAGATCACTTTGAAATCTCCAGGCTCCAGGTCCCAGGTCCCAAAACAAACTTTGGAAAACACTGAGGAAACTGAAAAGCCAGTTTCCTCTTCCTGTCACAAGCTTCCTGGAGCTCCTCAACCCGTCCAGTTGAGAATTCTGGGTCACAACCTCCTTTTAGACCCTGGCAGGGCAACGCTCTGTCACAGAGGTACTTGTACTATCGGTAGTCAGAGATCTGTGTTCTTGCTTTGTAGGAACATGGGATCACAACCTTCCCTTTTCACAGAAAGGCGATATGCCTTGTTTAGACCCGACATCGCGTCCACCAGACCTGCCGACTGGCTCCCGCTGTATCCAATCACAGCAGGAGCAGGTTGCCGGCGGCACACGTGCGCGCCCCAGACCCGGAAGTGCAGTCTCACGTACAGTTAAGTGATCCTGCCAAGGAGAGCCGCCTTGCCTCTGTATATATAGTACACGGTCAGCAAGCAGTTAAAGTAGTTGCAAACCCTCACATATACCCAGTGAAGTGAATAGCCTCAGCTGATACACAGAGATGAAACAAATCATCTTACTTGTATATCTGCTGTCTTCCCCTTTCTACACCCTTTGAAAAGTCAAGTGCAGATCGTGTTAAAAATCTTTCTTCCTTTTTCAGCAGCACATAGGGGTAGGAGGGGAGACTGGGCTTACACTGTGTGAGAGCTGATTGGAGGAAAGGGACACACCCTCTTCACATAGGCAGAGAAATGAAGGAACATGCAGAGCTGTATTCTAAATAGACAAGCTCCCTGCTTATCTACCTCTAAGCAACCGACACAAGTTTTTAGCCCATGTTATCTCGTGTTGGAAGTGACTCATGCTGATAACAGAGGAACCAAGCACCAGAGAGAAAAAACACCTAGAGCTTTGGAGAGAGATAAGTAAACACTACAGATATATATGTGCTTCGCTCAAATTCCATTAATGCAGTTTACAGCCACTTTAAAAAAACACTTTAAAAAAACATCAAAAACATGCATGAGAAAACATAGAATGTGCAGTGTCCCATCCTTACCTAGAAATAGATGCTAACTAGCAGTAATGTTACATAGCAAGAGTCATGAATAAGTAATAATCTGGTGGTTATACACTTTTTGTGGGACTTTGTCCTGGACATTTTATGTTTTACTGTTCGAAAAGGGACCACTGGGGATTTCCATGCCTTTGCAATGAAAGTTTTAGCTGCAAGTAAAAAAATAAAAATGTAAAGACTGAATGTGGTTAGAGGCATTAAAGCAGTATTAAACTCACAACAAAACATGTAATGTATTGCAGGGCGCGTGCACAGGGGGGCCGTCATATGACGGCCTCCCAGAAATTCAGGTCCGCGGCCGTCATTCGGCTATAGCGCGGATGTCAAATGGTTAAAAAACAGACGTACTGGCTGGATCACCAGGTGAAAATAGAAGAAAGAAAGCTTAGAAAAAGAAAACGAATGCAGCCATCACATCGAAGAATTGGTAAGCTGCAATATGAGAAATGTTTGCTTTTGGGTTTAATACTGCTTCATATAGAATAAGATGGAGAAGTTTGGGAACCCAAATACCGGAAACCTTGAAAATAAGACTCAGCCCTTTATTCCAACATTGTTGGATTCTGGGGCATTCCCACCATATGTGCCATACTCCATATTTTTACCTGATCCACTCTCATCCCATGATATTCTGTTTGTCTTTCATAGTGAATTTGGCTACACAACCATCTCGGTAACCGCCCCCGACACCATCACTACATTTAATGCCAAGACCTTCTGCCTAGGGAACAATGGCTTTGGTCTCTCAGCACAAGTATCCTTGACCGTCTTCAAGCTGTTCTTCGTGGACCTCACCTTACCCTATTCCATCATCCAGGGGGAGACGGTGACATTGAAATCCCTGGTCTTCAATTATCTGAAACAATGCTTGAAGGTAACTAGATAAGAAAATTAAAGCCAAATTCCATCCTTTTTCTTCAGTCTTGCTTATTTTGATTGCAGTGCACACTGCAAGCTTCATACAATGTGCATTAGAAGCTGAAGCATGTCAGATAGAGCCCACCTCATTTCCTGGCTGTATAACATCCAGGATCAGCACTTCCACTTAGCAGCACTGGGGTCGTCGGTTTGATTCCCAACCACGACACTACCTGCACGAAGTTTGCATGTTCCCCCTGTGCCAGTGTGGGTTTCCTCTGGGTACCCCGGTTTCCTCCCACACTCCGAAGACAAGCTGGTAGGTTAATTGGCTCCTGTCTAAATCGGCCCTATTATATTTATGTAAAAATGTGAGTTAGGAACCTTAGATTGTAAGCTCCTTGAGGACAGGGACTGATGTGAATGTACAATAAATACATACCTCCCAACTTTTTGAGATGGGAATGAGGGACACCTATCAGAAAAAGTATGCAGGCATAGGACACACCCCTTGCCACGCCCCCTTAAAGGAAAATTGTACAAAAAAACAAGATTGGTTAAACCCACAAGAGCTTTTTTTACCACTACTATTCCTTTATATTGGCTTTTGGAATTCACAAATGCGTCAATTTAGAAATCAGATGAAAGGTTTAGCGCTGGAAAACACTTTTTGATAGATAAAAAGTGCATTTTATATACATCTATATAGATCAGACCAAAATGAGGGACAAATGAGGGGGAATGAGAGACAGAGAGACAGTCCCTCTAAATCAGGGACAGTTGGGAGCTATGTATATATGTAAAGCGCTGTGTAAACTGATGGCGCTATAAGTACCTGTAAAAAATAAATCTAGCACTTTTCTCTATAGCAGGGGTCTCCAAACTGTCTAAACAATGGGCCAGTTTACTGTCCTTCAGACTAGAGGGGCCGGACTGTGGTCAGTGGGTAATAGGAAATGTCCTGGTGTCAGTAACAATGCCCCATCATTGGTGTCAGTGGGATGAATAGTGCCCTACTGTTGGTGTCAGTAGAAGGAATTATGCCCCATTGTTAATGTCAGTGGGAAGAATAGTGCCCCAAGGGCCAGATAAAGGCAAGCAAAGGGCCACATCTGGCCCCCAGGCCACAGTTTGGAGACCACTGCTATATAGCCTAACTGTTCTTGGCCTGACCCTTTCTTTTATTGGATTTCAGTTGCTCATGGAGGCTCAGCATCCCATGTAAGCGTTACCTAGGGCGGTCTTCTTGCAAATGCATTCTGCCTAAGAAACCCCCCACTCCTCCATACTGGCACCCACCCATCAAGGCATTTTGGTATTTGCATAACTCCTCCCAAGAGCCAGCCCACTGCTTGCGTCAGGCCAGAGAGCTCTTGATGGGAGTACTGAGGCAGGGTGATGTGAGGTTATCAGGAAGTTATGTACAGCACCCTGGTGGGTCCTCACACCATCCTGCATTGCATAGAGCAGCATAGAGACCCAGTGATGACATTTCCTGAGTCTAAAGTAAGGTATGCAATGAAAATGCAAATATTCAAAAATCGCATTAGCTTGTTGATAAAAAGTTGGGAGGAGGAGGAATCAGATATAACAAAATTTAGGTAGAATACATTTCGGTTTAAAAAAAAAAAAAAAAATCTGATTAAAAGAATGAAATGTTGTTTTAGAGGGGCGTTAAGTTGATCAAAATTGATCAAATAAGCCTTTAAATTACTTTACTTTTTAATTACTAGTTACAAGTGAAGGGCAATAAAATATAAAAAATGTATCTAAAGCCAAAACAGTGAAAGGTGAAAGGTTAGAACCCCTGTCAGCGTTGTCCTGGATTCAGATACTCATCTACCCAGAGGGTCCAGTGTTGTCCTGCCCTGATTCGCTGCTCAGGTGCAGCATCCTGTGTCCCATGCTGCCATCTTGGTCCATCTCCCAATCATCAGATTCTGGCTGCCTTATCCTGGATCAGGCAATGGTTCTCCGATGAACACAGGTCCGCCCACCGACCGCTGTTTTTCCCTTCTCAGGCAGCCAGTGCCAGGACAAGATCATTCAGTGCTTAGGGCAAAAATGACAAATTGTGCCCCCCCCCCTTCATTATGTGTGAGCTTATAAGGAGGAGGGGGAGAGAAAGCACAGCCCGCACCTCCTCCTGGCTCTCTCCTCCTCTCCTTGCTGCTTCCAGCACTGGGCTGACAGAAGTAGTGATGCTGCTGTCACTACTCCTGTCAGCCTTATAGTAGAAGGAACTTGCGGCGCCCCCATCCCTACAATACTCACTGTGCCCAGGGCAGCCACTCCTTCTGCCCACTCCTTGTCCTGGCCCTGCATGCAGCCTCCTGGAAAATGTGACGTGAACTTCCAGGAGACTGAGGCAGCAGGGACACATCATTCTCACCTAGGCAAGAATGGCCTAGGTAGGTGTGGCCAGGCCTAAAATCTGAAAATAAATAAAGAGCCAAACAATTGCCAATTCATATTGCGGAGGGTAGAAGCCATGTAAAGAGCCTTAAAGTGATGCTAAACACACACTGTTTACTTTACATTGTCCCTTCTATATTTGTATGTGGATGATGGCACTGCAACTATTTTAATTTTAAAAAAAGTGCAAACTACCTTTTTCCTAATCGATATACAGCTGTCACATGACCCAGCTCTCTCCCAGCCTGTCTGCAGGGAAACACAAGCAGGAGGAGCTTCTAGTCCTCGGCTGCTGGTCACATGTTCAAAAAACAACAAACAAAAAAAATCAGCCTTTGGGATAATTAATATCAATAAACCATTTAAATTGTCATACAAATATATATTTTAGATCAAATCTTTATTATTTTTTGGCAATAACATGGTGTGGGCAGATTTTTGCCAGTCACGGGCTGTGTCATACCCCCCCAGCCTGTGTATCAGAATAAGAGGGAGGTGAAGCCTCTATCAATCTACATGTAATATCCCACCCCCCATTGTGTTTAGCTGGTTAGTGTTCTATAGTAGTCTATTGTCACATGGGCTGCTCAGATGTGATAAGGAGGAAATGCTCAGCAGAGAAACTCACTGAAAACTGAGCATGTGCATAACTGCCAACACTGCTTTGCAAAATCTCCATCTTCAATGGGGACATGGACGGAAGGGGGAGGTAGAGAACAGGAGGATCAACCAGTTTTTTTGCAGAATACAGAAAAGGAATCTCATAGTGACTGAGTGAGTATGAACAGCATGTAATACACCATTTATTGATAGTTTTCTATGATGTGGGTTTAGTGACACTTTAAATGATCTGGAGGGATGGTGGTGGGGAATGGGGGCGGACGGCGAATGAAGGTTCTCTTTAAAGTGGAACAACGCTGCATCTGAGCACCACAAAGGAAAAATGCTATTTAATTAATTTTGAATATTCAAAGTAAACTCTCCCATCCATCTATGTCTCCATGCTTTATTTTGCTAAGATATCACTTTGAAAAACACCCCCCAAGCATTTCTGGCCATGGCCATCTTGATTAAGGGCAGATTATTTAAGTAGCATCTGCCCTAAGCTTAGGCATGCAATCAGGAGGGTGTGCTTAGCTGAGAAAACCCCTCCTCCCCTTGAGAAGACTCCTGGGATTAATGACATAATTTGCCTAGGCAGCAAACCAGGAAGTAACTGAAGAAACGTGAAAAAAATAGTGTAAAAATGCGTAAATATGACATAAGTTCCCATCAATTTACTACTGTTAGCAGGATAAGGATTCAAAATAGTCAATGTTGATTAAGGCTTTATCCTCACGAGGCGGATTTGCTGCCTCAGAGTCCGCCTCTGTTCGCCAGCTCAGCGGGAGATCTCTCCGTTGATCTCCGCTGAGCCGGAGGATGACAGGTCCCTTTCTGCTCACTGAGCGGGGAGGGGCTTGTCGAGCGCCGCTGGTTACTATGGGGAGATCTGACGAAAACAGACAGTATGTCCGTTTTCATCAGATCTCACCCAATCCGATCTGCTAGGGACAGATGCGAATGTAGGAGCATCCGTCTGATTTTAGCGGATCGGACCGGGTCGGATGTCAGTGGACATGTCACTGCTGACATCTGTTGCTCCATAGACTAGCATGGAGCGCCCGATCAGGTCCGCCGACAAAACTGACAGGCAGACCTGAACAGTCCGACAGTATGTAAGGGGCCTAAGAGAGAGAAGTTCCACTTTAAATTTAAAGCTCTTCCCTACAGTACCTCTTTTTGGCCACAAGATGTCCTCAGTGTTCCAGGTTGAATGACACTCAACCTGGAAGACTAAGGCCTCTTTCACATGGACGATCCATATGTCCGTTTTTCATCCTTCCGTTTTCGGATGAAAAACGGACATACATTCATCCCTATGGAGCGTCGGATGTCAGCGGTGACATGTCCGCTGACATCCGACCCGCTCTGATCCGAAAAGTGTAACGGAGGAAAAACCTACTTTTCCATCCGTTTTCGGATCGTATCGGGTGACGACGGACACTACGGTCCGTCATCATCCGATCCCCCCATAGGGGAGAGCGGCGCTCTGACAGGTCCGTCACTGCACAGTGTGCAGCGATGCACCTGTCATCTTCCTGCTCAGCGGGGATCGGCGGAGCGATCCCCTCTGAGCAAGCGGATGTTCACGGGGCGGATCATCACTGATCTGCCCCGTGTGAAAGAGCCTTAAAGCCGTGTACAAACGGGCGGACTTTTCAGCATCAATTGTCCGACGGTCTTTCGACGGAGTTACGACAGCCTTTCGGACGACCGGACTTGCCCACACACGAACGGACTAAAGTCCGTTCGAAAGTCCGTTGGTGTGAACGTGATGACGTACGCAGGGACTAGAATAAGGAAGTTCTTAACCAGTAGCTGCCCTTGCGTCCTTTTTTGTCAGTCGGACTAGCATACAGACGAACTGATTTTTCGACCGGACTCGAGTCCGTCGGAAAGATTTGAAACATGTTCCAATTCTAAAGCCCGTCTGATTTTCAACAGAAAAAGTTAGCTGAAGGTCCGATGAAGCCCACACATGGTCAGATTGTCCGACGGATTCGTTCCGTTGGACCAGACCGGTCGAAAAGTCCACCCCTGTGCACACGGCATAAGGAAAAAAATTGAGTGTGGGGTGACTGCCTACCATCGGAAGAAGAAAAATAGGAGTCAGTGCATCACATGTCCAATCAGAAAACTTCAGAAGAAGGTAAAAAAAAAAAAGCATAATCTCAAGGGGAATAATGCCCCAAATCCCAAGGGGGGCAGGGAGGCTTGGGAGAGAAAAGCACAAAGTCTGGGTTTGGGTTTTAACTCTGATTTTGTCTTCAGGTCCGGGTATCACTGCTCAGTTACTCAAATTTCACCATAGAAGCCTGCAATCAATGTGTGTATACCAAATGCATCTGTGCAGATCAATCCGAAACCTTCAACTGGAATATCACTGCTGAAGCAATAGGTAATAATCACAAAGGTGAATAAAAATTGAAAATTATACTGTGCCAGCCCTCAAAAAAATATTAAGCTGCTGACACTGCAATAGAACTGATTGCATAAGTAAATGTGATATAAAGTGCAGCGCTGAGATATGTACACAAATGAAAGTGCAATAATGGTAAAAATATAAAAATAACCGACACCAATAATAAGTGTAAATCATGCAAACATGATACTGATAAAAAGTGAACATCAATAAATCATAACGTCCATATAAAAATACAGGTGATGAATCATAAAATTCCAAGAAAGGAAAAAGCTGACTGAAGTGAAAAAACAATTCAATATGGGTTCAAATTTCTACTTCTGGGGAGAAGTTCAATGTGCTTGTGAAGAGGACCACCAAGAGTGAAAATTGACATTGAATGTGCATCCACCATCAAACACAATGATCGGGTACACTTACCAGATCCAATGGGCTACTAGGAAGCAGCCAGATGCACAGAGAACCAAAGAAAATAGGACTCCACAGGGACCAGCAGACACGGGGACCAGCAGACAGGGACCCGGCATACTCGGACCAGGCATACACGGACCCAGCACAGACGGAATGCAGCCACTCCTATGCCGGCGTCCAAAAAATCCAATGTTCAACCAGACATATATGAATTGAGGAGGGAAAAACACCAACATACCCTGGATGATGTCTCAGTGCATGAAACGTTGGGAGGTATTGTGCTGGCTCCATGTTACAGCGCTCCTCATTATTAGTCATTGAAAATTGCTTGCGGCTGTAATGTAATATCGGGTTCCGGCAATATGGATGAAAATTATTGAGCAAAACGGCATGGGTACCCCCCCCCCAGCCCATTACCAGGCCCTTTGGGTCTTGTATGGATATTAAGGGGAACCCCGCACCCAAATTAAAAAAAGAAAAGGCATGGGGCCCCCAGGCCCTATATACTCTGAACAGCAGTATACAGGCGGTCCAAACAAGACAGGGACTGTAGGTTTGTTCTTAAGTTGAATCTGTTTGTAATTTGTAACAGGTACATTTTGTAAGTGTAGCTCCAGCGAAAAAATCAATTTTTAAGCTTTTTGGATAACATAGGGAAGGGTTATCACCCCTGTAACATTTGTTTTGCTGTCTGTACCCCTATTCAAAAGATTTCACCTCACTTTCTGTCCCAATGACAATTGGATTTTGAAAATTTTGGGTTCTTAGGGAAACTAGGATAGGTGATAAAGCATCAATGGAGACATCTTTTTCCCGCATTAACTCTTACAGGAGAAAATTTTCCCTTCCTAGGGTTAGATTTCCTCTCACTTCCTGTTGTCTCCCTCCGTTTGTAAATAGGAGTCGTTTGTAAGTCGGATGTTTGAAAGTAGGGGACCGCCTGTATATACTATATGGCCTGCCCAATTTACTCTGCAGAAAATTGGGCCTTAGGTGTTGGTGGTACCAGAACACTGTAAGCCCTCACAGTTACTCTTGGTGGGTGCTGGAACAGGCCCTGCTGTGAAATATTATATCAAGAATTGTAATTACATGCCCCTGCTGAACAGGGGCAGAAAAATTGGGCCTTTGGTGGTGTGGTGGTGGTGCCACAACACTGTAAGCCCTCACAGATACTCTAGTTGAGCGCAGGAACGAGCCCTGCTGTGAAATATTACAGCAAAAATTGTAATTTCACGCCCCTGTTAAACAGGGGCAGAAAAATTGGGCCTTTGTTTCAGGGCAATGATGGTGCCCTGAAGTAATGGGACAATTGGCTGCTCAGCTGTTCCATGGCCAGGTGTGTGTTATTCCCTCATTATCCCATTTACAATGAGCAGATAAAAGGTCCAGAGTTGATTTCAAGTGTGCAAGTTTGCATTTGGAATCTGTTGCTGTCAACTCTCAATATGAGACCCAAAGAGCTGTCACTATCAGTGAAGCAAGCCATCATTAGGCTGAAAAAAACAAAACAAACCCATCAGAGAGATAGCAAAAACATTAGGTGTGGCCAAATCAACAGTTTGGAACATCCTTAAAAAGAAAGAACGCACCGTGAGCTCAGCAACACCAAAAGACCCGGAAGACAACGGAAAACAACTGTGGTGGATGACCGAAGAATTCTTTCCCTGGTGAAGAAAACACCCTTTACAACAGTTGGCCAGATCAAGAACACTCTCCAGGAAGTAGGTTTATGTGTGTCAAAGTCAACAATCAAGAGAAGACTTCACCAGAGTGAATACAGAGGGTTCACCACAAGATGTATACCATTGGTGAGCCTCAAAAACAGGAAGGTCAGATTAGAGTTTGCCAAGCAACATCTAAAAAAGCCTTCACAGTTCTGGAACAACATCCTATGGACAGATGAGACCAAGATTAACTTGTACCAGAGTGATGGGAAGAGAAGAGTATGGAGAAGGAAAGGAACTGCTCATGATCCAAAGCATACCACCTCATCAGTGAAGCATGGTGGTGGTAGTGTCATGGTGTGGGCATGTATGGCTGCCAATGGAACTGGTTCTCTTGTATTTATTGATGATGTGACTGCTGACAAAAGCAGCAGGATGAATTCTGAAGTGTTTTGGACAATATTATCTGCTTATATTCAGCAAAATACTTCAGAACTCATTGGACAGCGCTTCACAGTGCAGATGGACAATGACCCAAAGTATACTGTGAAAGCAACCAAAGGGTTTAAGGGAAAGAAGTGGAATGTTATGCAATGGCCAAGTCAATCACCTGACCTGAATCCGATTGAGCATGCATTTCACTTGCTGAAGACAAAACTGAAGGGAAACAATAAAAAAAATAAGAACAAGCAGGAACTGAAGACAGTTGCAGTAGAGGCCTGGCAGAGCATCACCAGGGATGAAACCCAACGTCTGATGATGTCTATGCGTTCCAGACTTCAGGCTGTAATTGACTGCAAAGGATTTGCAGCCAAGTATTAAAAAGTGAAATAAAAATAAAAAACTGCGCTAAAAGAGAATAAGTGTCCAAAAGATTTATCAGTAGGTATCAAACAGAGGCGCTAAGGATCTCCCAAACACCATGATGAAAAAACAATATATAGTGAGGTGCCCGACCACCGTGGCTGTAAATTGCGCTTACCAAACAGCAAGCAGTATGAGCAGATGGCTTACAACCCAGCCCGGGCCTTTTGAGTGTAGTGAATACTTCTGCTCTCTCCCGGCTCTGATCACCGTTCCCTCAATATATATATACCAAAAAGACAGAAAGAACAAGAGAACTGGCCATAGTGTAGTATATCTGGGTATCACATATGGACACTTAGTTGCAGCGAACACCCTGATGTGCACATAAAACAAAAGTGATGACCCGACCACCGTAGCTGTAGAGTGTGCTTACCAACTCACAAGCTTTAAACGCAGATGACTTGGAACTCAACCTGGAATCTTTAGGGATGATGGTAGGAAGTAAGGGTATTCACTCACATGCCTCTTACTAAATACCTTGGGATGTCTACTTGAAAAAAAAAGTGAAAGTTTGATGGATGATTGTTAATCTGTCCCATTACTTTTGGTCCCTTAAAAAGTGGGAGGCACTTATACAAACTGTTGTAATTCCTACACCGTTCACCTGATTTGGATGTAAATACCCTCAAATTAAAGCTGAAAGTCTGCAGTTAAAGCACATCCTGTTTGTTTCAGTTCAAATCCATTGTGGTGGTGTATAGAGCCAAAAAGATTAGAATTGTGTCAATGTCCCAATATTTATGGACCTGACTGTATAAAGTGGCTTGCAAAAGTATTCGACCCCCTTGAACTTTTCAACCTTTTGCCACATTTCAGGCTTCAAACATAAAGATATAAAAATTTTATTTTTTGTGAAGAATCACCAACAAGTGGGACACAATTGTGAAGTGGAACGAAATCTTTTGGATTTTTGAAACTTTTTTAACTAATAAAAAAATGAAAAGTGGGGCGTGCAAAATTATTCGGCCCCCTTGCGTTAATACTTTGTAGAGCCACCTTTTGCTGCGATGACAGCTGCAAGTCGCTTGGGGTATGTCTCTATCAGTTTTGCACATCGAGAGACTGAAATTCTTGCCCATTCTTCCTTGCAAAACAGCTCGAGCTCAGTGAGGTTGGATGGAGAGCGTTTGTGAACAGCAGTTTTCAGCTCTTTCCACAGATTCTCGATTGGATTCAGGTCTGGACTTTGACTTGGCCATTCTAACACCTGGATATGTTTATTTGTGAACCATTCCTTTGTAGATTTTGCTGTATGTTTGGGATCATTGTCTTGTTGGAAGATAAATCTCCGTCCCAGTTTCAGGTCTTTTGCAGACTCCAACGGGTTTTCATCCAGAATGGTCCTGTATTTGGCTGCATCCATCTTCCCCTCAATTTTAACCATCTTCCCTGTCCCTGCTGAAGAAAAGCAGGCCCAAACCATGATGCTGCCACCACCATGTTTGACAGTGGGGATAGTGTGTTGAGTGTGATGAGCTGTGTTGCTTTTACGCCAAACATATCGTTTTGCATTGTGGCCAAAAAGTTCGATTTTGGTTTCATCGGACCAGAGCACCTTCTTCCACATGTTTGGTGTGTCTCCCAGGTGGCTTGTGGCAAACTTTAGACGAAACTTTTTATGGATATCTTTGAGAAATGGCTTTCTTCTTGCCACTCTTCCATAAAGGCCAGATTTGTGCAGTGTACGACTGATTGTTGTCCTATGGACAGACTCTCCCACCTCAGCTGTAGTTCTCTGCAGTTCATTCAGAGTGATCATGGGCCTCTTGGCTGCATCTCTGATCAGTCTTCTCCTTGTCTGAGCTGAAAGTTTAGAGGGACAGCCAGGTCTTGGTAGATTTGCAGTGGTCTGATACTCCTTCCATTTCAAAATGATCGCTTGCACAGTGCTCCTTTGGATGTTTAAAGCTTGGGAAATCTTTTTGTATCCAAATCCGGCTTTAAACTTCTCCACAACAGTATTATGGACCTGCCTGGTGTGTTCCTTGGTCTTCATGATGCTCTCTGCGCTTTCAACAGAACCCTGAGACTATCACAGAGCAGGTGCATTTATACAGAGACTTGATTACACACAGGTGGATTCTATTTATCACCATCAGTCATTTAGGACAACATTGGATCATTCAGAGATCCTCGCTGAACTTCTGGAGTGAGTTTGCTGCACTGAAAGTAAAGGGGCCGAATAATTTTGCACGCACCACTTTTCAGTTTTTTAATTGCTAAAAAAGTTTAAAATATCCAATAGATTTTGTTCCACTTCACAATTGTGTCCCACTTGTTGGTGATTCTTCACAAAAAATTAAAATTTTATATCTTTATGTTTGAAGCCTGAAATGTGGCAAAAGGTTGAAAAGTTCAAGGGGGCCGAATACTTTTGCAAGCCACTGTATATACAAGCTTGTATGTATGTGTGTGTATATATATATATGTAGGAAGGCCAGTATGGTGGCCTGAATTTATGGGAGGAGCCCGGTGGGTATTTAAGCAGCCCGCTCACCTGTGGTGCTTGTCGGTTTCCTGTGCGCGATATACGTCACTAAGCCGACCATTCGACATACCAGCGTCCGCAAGTTCTTGCCTCGCAGTTCCCGTATTCGATACTCCGTACTCAAAACTTTCGAAGTCCGCGTTTTTCGTTATAGTTGTACCACGCGTCTGGCTTGGCTGTCGCAGGTAAGGTCCCGTCGGACTTTTCGTTTTTCATATCATGTCACTAAACCGTGAGCTCAAAAATTTCGTTTCACCCGCATCGCATAAACTGCAATGTATATCGCTCGTACTTTCGATATGTCACAATTCGATAGCACAGCGACGCTGACGCCGCTTCATTTCTAGCATGTCGGTATTACTAAACAGCCATAGCCAGTCGCAACTTGCAAATTATCAAACCCATTTCAAAAACTCATTCGGACATTTCAAGTCATTTCTCATTTCTGAAAAACATTTCTAAAAACTCATTTCTGACATTTCAAATCATTTCTCATTTCAGTCACCTACCGCGCTCCGATTTGAATCCAATCGCACCAAAAGGTGCGCCGATTCGTTCCGGTGTGCCCCAGTTATTATGGCCTCATTTCTATACATGCTCCAGAGTTACGTTATTGTCAATTGTACCTCTGTCATGGTTATCATTTCATTTCCATGTATCACGTTCCGACATGAATTTAGTCGCATGGAAAATGCACCGATTCGTCTCGGCGTGCCCCAGGATTGGCCTCATTTCTATACATGCTCCAGAGTTACGTTTATCAGTCAATTGTATCTCTGTCATGGTTATCGTTTCATTTTCATGTATCACGTCCCGACATGAATTCAGTCGCATGAAAAATGCACCGATTCGTCTCGGCGTGCCCCAGGATTGGCCTCATTTCTATACATGCTCCAGAGTTACGTTTTATCAGTCATTTGTACCTCTGTCATGGTTATCATTTCATTTCCATGTATCACGTCCCGACATGAATTCAGTCGCATGAAAAATGCACCGATTCGTCTCGGCGTGCCCCAGGATTGGCCTCATTTCTATACATGCTCCAGAGTTACGTTTTATCAGTCATTCGTACCTCTGTCATGGTTATCATTTCATTTCCATGTATCACGTCCCGACATGAATTCAGTCGCATGAAAAATGCACCGATTCGTCTCGGCGTGCCCCAGGATTGGCCTCATTTCTATACATGCTCCAGAGTTACGTTTTATCAGTCATTCGTACCTCTGTCATGGTTATCATTTCATTTCCATGTATCACGTCCCGACATGAATTCAGTCGCATGAAAAATGCACCGATTCATCTCGGCGTGCCCCAGGATTGGCCTCATTTCTATACATGCTCCAGAGTTACGTTATCAGTCATTTGTACCTCTGTCATGGTTATCATTTCATTTTCACGGATCACATTCCGACATGAAATCAGTCGCATGAAAATGCACCGATTCGTCTCGGCGTGCCCAGGATTGGCCACATTTCTGACACATGCTCCAGAGTCCAGATCATAGCTAATCGCAGACATCGGGGGATTGATCCACATCTCTGTCATGCAATTTCTACCATTTCACTCCCACAACGTATCACCGTTTCGAAACCAGTCGCATCTGAGGTGCACCGATTCGTCACGGCATGCATCACTGGTTCCGATCGCATTTCATACCTATACCAGAGCTCGGTTAGTTTCCAGTCGCTAACACGGCACAACCAATTCGAGCCGCGGTCAAAACAATCATTTCTCTCATTTCATTTAATACTGCACTCCTATTCGAATCCAGATGCATCAAACAAGCACCGATTCGTCCCAGGAGCACCAATATTTTCAGTTGCCCCATTTCAATACATGCTCCAGAGCCCGGTTCACGGTCGAACAAATCGTGACACGACCAGGCCGCACCTCTGTCATGCAGTTCATTCATTTCACAATCAAAGCAAACATTTCGAATCATTTCATTGTCACAAGATTGCAAGCATCATACAAATCATTGCTTCAAGTTACTTAGCAATCCCTTCACGAATTGTCACCTTTTCATTTCCTCAAAAAAAAAAAAAAAAAAAAAAAAAAAATCCATACCTATACCAGAGCTCGGTCGGTTGCCAGTCGCAAAACACGGCACAACCAATTCAAGCCTCGGTCAAGGTAAACATTTCTCTCATTTCATTTCATGCTGCGCTCCGATTCGAATCCAGATGCATCAAACAAGCACCGATTCGTCCCGGTGTGCACCAATGTTTCTTCTGTTGCCTCATTTCAGTACATGCTCCAGAGCCCGGTTCGCGGTCGCATCAGTCACGACACGACCAGGCCGGACCTTTGTCATGCAGTTCAGTCATTTCAAACATCAAGGCAAACATTTCGAATCATTTCGTTCTCACAAAAAAAATAAAAAAAATATACGAGCTCAAAAACAGGATATTCTCATCAGATCAAATCATGTCACAGGCCGGCAGCGAAGACTTCACGGCCCCTCTGTCGGCTTTCACACAGGCCTCATTTCACTACCTCACAGTACGTACGAATGGGGGAATATTCGTTCAGCAGCCATCGACGAACAAACCATAGATCGGCTCTTACAAACAGAACTAGACCGAGAGAACGTTATAGGCCTTTCACTCAGCCCCCTTTCAGCACTTGGAGAGTCAGCCCTATTTGGGGCTTGTCAAGGGCAAATTCACAAATAAATTATGTTTGGGGTACCACCTGTCTGCGCCTCATTCTTCCCACATCCCCAGTCTCAATTCCCTGATTCCCTCCGAAGAATTCTCCCTAAAATATTCCTCCGTAGACATGCCGATACAAGCAGTCATCAAAGCAGGTACAGGTGCCTGGCTTTCCAAAACCGACATCTCGGATGCCTTTAAGCTCCTGCCTATCCATCCATCCCTTTGGTGCTGGCATGGCATCAAATGGAACGAGGCATATTATTTGGCCACAAAACTGACGTTCGGTTCGAAGAGCAGCCCTTGGCTCTTCGACACATTCGCTCAGTCTCTTGCTTGGATACTGTTACACAAGGCTCAGTGACAAAAGTCATCCATTACCTGGACGACTTCCTACTAATAGAACCTCCCAGCAAGCCCCCAGGAGACCTTGACAAACTCAGAGCGATATTCGGAAAACCCAATCTTCCCATCACCGAGCACAAAGTAGAAGGCCCAGCACATAACATCACCTTTCTCGGGGCCAACTTAGACACCGGCGCTATGCAAGCCAGTCTCCCCCTCGACAAACTAACCCGCATTAAGGCGGTCCTTCACAAATTCACCCACACCAAGGGGTGTACCAAGAAGCAGTTGCAATCTCTCCTGGCAATGCTGAATTTCGCCATACGAATTATTCCACAAGGCCGCACCTTCGTGTCACGCCTGCTGAGATTCTTGCCAGAAACACAAGACCCCGATCAGATCTTAAATCTAGACTCCGCAGCAATAGCGGACCTATCTATGTGGGACGAATTCCGTCCTCCCGGAATGGCATATCCCTAATTATACCCATGGTTTCAGCCCTGTCACCCCAGGTGGTGACAGACGCTGCAGCCACCACAGGTTTCGCTGCAATTTTTGGCCATCATTGGTTTTCAGGACCCTGGCCTCAACAGATACTGTTGATACCCAGCTTTATTCAAAACATCTTCCCTCCTCGAACTCTATCCCATGGTGGCAGCTGCACAACTCTGGGGTCACCATTGGACAGGGCAAACCGTAGTCTTCACCACCGACAATCAGGCCACGGCAGACATCAACAAAGGCAGGTCCAATTCCCCAGCAGTCATGTCCTTCCTGCGCAGATTAGTACAACTGTTCTTACAGCATCAGTTTAACATACACTGTGCATTTATTCCAGGCAGACACAATTTAGCTGCTGACGCACTGCCACGTTCTAACTACACCTCCTTTTCAAACAGGTTCCCGGAGCCGATCCAGTGTCGGCCCCTATCCCTGCCTGGTCACAACTGACCCTGGACTAGTTTAACATTTACAAGGAGCAACGCAGCTCATCAATCACTCACTCTCTCATAACACACTCAAAGCCTACCAGACAGCTTGAAAGGCGTTCAATAAATTTCTCACATCCTGCCGTAAAGGACCAATAGATGTCAAACAGGTACTGGCCTTCATTTCATACTGCCACACTCAGCTGGCTTTATCTTACAATACCATTCGGCTACACCTAGCCGGCATACAACATTCCGTGACCCTGGAAGACCCCACAAAATCTTCACTGTTCTCATCACACGCTATACGAGCCATCCTAAGGGGCATCCAGAAACAACAACCAGTGATCAGTACTAAGCGCTTACCCATTACGGGGCCCATCTTCAGGGATATGTCGACTATTCTGGCTACTTCGCCATTCGGTCTGCTGCCCAGCACGGTCCACAAGCAGCCATATAGTTGGCTTACTACGGGTTCACCTATAACCACCCCACAGACCAAGTATTACGCAGACGGCACTTGCTTCGCCACCAAGGCCATTTCATCCTTCACCTCGAGGTTTCTTAAACCCAGGAAACAGGCTCTGGAGTGGACATTCACCTCTACAGAACCAATAACAGCTGGTGTCCAGTCACCGTACTTAACCGTCTCCTCTCACTCCTGCCTGAACAATCGGACACCAGTCCTCTTCTACCATTCCCAGTTAAACCCTTAAACGCATGTCACTTTGTAAAACACATAAGGATACTTCTCCGCAATCTTCACCTTAAACCCAGTCAGTACTCCGGACACTCCTTCCGCATCGGAGCAGCCTCCGCAGCAACCCGCCAGGGGGTTCCAGACCACATCATCAAAAGACTAGGCAGATGGAAATCAGCCTGCGTCGCCCGGTATATACCCAATCCTCAAGTAGAGATGGCACAGGCATTCTCCAAATTGGCTCAATGAATACCTGAAAACCAATTATATATTATACCCCTACCTGAATGTTTTTGCCCCCTTATTTTGGCATACCGGCCATTAGACCAAGGCACACTTTCAGGTCCATTTCATATGGTAAGTCCACACTTCCAGGTCTATTTCCGATGGTAAGGTTTATCTTTATTATAAGTGTTATCTATGTCCATATCGGACATAGGGCTCCGACCATAAGTAGGAAGGCCAGTATGGTGGCCTGAATTTATGGGAGGAGCCCGGTGGGTATTTAAGCAGCCCGCTCACCTGTGGTGCTTGTCGGTTTCCTGTGCGCAATACCCACCCTCCCATCCCCATTTCAAGGCATTCATTTCATTTTATTCATTTCATCTCATTTCTCTCTACAGAATAATCATTTCTTAAAACCAGGGTATGCCCCCTTATTTTGGCATACCGGCCATTAGACCAAGGCACACTTTCAGGTCCATTTCATATGGTAAGTCCACACTTCCAGGTCTATTTCCGATGGTAAGTCTTATCTTTATTATAAGTGTTATCTATGTCCATATCGGACATAGGGCTCCGACCATAAATAAATAAACTAAATACACTGCAGCTAACTGAATCGCCTGCCTGCTCAGTCTAAATGAAATGACACTCTCTCTCGGCCAATTATGGCCCTCTTTGCTGACGGCGCTGTGATTGGCCAAAGCATGCGGGTCATAGTGCACGCTTGGCCAATCATCAGACAGCAATGCACTGCGATGTTGCAGTGCATTATGGGGCGTGACGTGCCGCTTGAATTTGGCGCGAACCCCCCCTAATGTTCGTATTTCAATGAACGCTCGAACAGCCAATGTTTGAGTCGAACTCATGTTCGACCCTAACATAAAGCTCACCCCTACTCATTATCTTCCTTTTGTGATCACATATATACAGTGCCTATATCCATCTATATTGATGTAAGTGTATTACTTATTCAAGAAAATCATTTAAGGATTTTATGCTATCTTGGCATTTTTCCCTCCTCGATTCATATGTCATAGTTGCCAACAGTCCCGATTTTCCCGGGACAATCCCGATTTTGGGACCCTTGTCCCGATTGGAGGCTGTCCCGATTTGGGATTTCCATCAGGAAAATCGGGAATGTTGTTTTTTTTTAATTTTTGGAGCAGCTGGCTCCAGTAAAATGGCCGCTGGCGCCGCCGCTCGATCTTCCCCCTAGTGTTCAGTGGAGAGAGGAAGGGGGCTCCATCCGTGCAGCCAATGAATTGGCTTCTTTAGCTGCACAGATCGGCCCCTCCCCTCTCCACTGAACACACGGCGCCGGTGTCTTGCCGAAAAGTTCCCCAGCTTGGCTGTTTCCACTGGCTCGTACTGTGCAAGCGTTGCGCCTGCGCAGTACAGGGGGTCCTTACTTGCCGAGGGGAACTTTCTCGGCAGAACACCGGCCGCTCCTGGACGAGGGGAGGGTCTGCACTAATAGAGGAGGGGCTGCACTGAGGGGGGGGGCTGCACTAATAGAGGGGGGTCTGCACTAATAGAGGGGGGGTCTGCACTAATAGAGGAGGGGCTGCACTAATAGAGGGGGGGCTGCACTAATAGAGGGGGGTCTGCACTAATAGAGGAGGGGCTGCACTGAGGGGGGGCTGCACTAATAGAGGGGGGGCTGCACTGAAGGGGGTCTGCACTAATAGAGGGGGGGTCTGCACTAATAGAGGGGGGGCTGCACTGAGGGGGGGCTGCACTAATAGAGAGGGGCTGCACTAATTGAGGGGGCTGCACTAATTGAGGGGGGTCTGCACTGATGGAGGGGGATCTGCACTGATGGAGGGGTCTGCACTGATGGAGGGGGTCTGCACTGATGGAGGGGGTCTGCACTGAGGGGGTCTGCACTGATGGAGGGGGTCTGCACTGAGGGGGTCTATACTGACTCTGCTGGGGGCACCTGATGCGAGGACAGACTCTGCTGGGGACACCTGATGCAAGGACAGACTCTGCTAGTGGCAGGCGACATGGCTAGTGACACGCTCAGGGATCCCACTGATTCGGCATTATGGTGAGTTGAATGATTTAATTTTATATTACAATGTAATAATAGAAATAATGCGATTCAATCATCCTGACACCATAACAACCATGGTGCCGGGATGATTGAAGCGCCAACACCAGGTGTTTGAAGTATCTTTATCTGCTGATTGTTAAACTTTCTAGAATACACATATTTTTATTGTGTAGGATCTGGGGCTGCTGTCCCGTCATTCCCCTCTCCCCCTTTCCCTCTCCCTCTCCCTTTCCCCCTCTCCCCCTTTCCCCCTCTCCCCCTTTCCCCCTTTCCCCCTCTCCCCCTTTCCCCCTCTCCCCCTTTCCCCCTCTCCCCCTTTCCCTCTCCCCCTTTCCCTCTCCCCCTTTCCCCCTCTCCCCCTTTCCCTCTCCCCCTTTCCCTCTCCCCCTTTCCCTCTCCCCCTTTCCCTCTCCATCCCTCATTCATCTCAGACTCTAACCACACCCTCTTGAGCCACGCCCACTATTTCACGTAAACCACTTTCATTTCATTTCATTCACTATTTCACGCCCATTTTTCACCACGGCGCGCTTTGCGCTCCGCACTTGTATTTTTTTGCTAAACCACACCTACAAACAAATGCCCCACCCCCTGATTATTGTAGAGCTCCGCCTACAGCCAAAAAAGTGTCCCACATTTTTTTTTTGCAATGTTGGCAACTATGGTATATGTCTGGTTGAACCTTGGATTTTTTGGACACTGAGTTGGAGTGGCCACATTCCATCTGGGTCCGTGTAAGCTGGTCCCCGTGTCTGCTGGTCCCTGTGGAGTCCTATCTTCTTTGGTTCTCTGCGCATTTGGCTGCTTGCTAGTAACCCATTGGATTTGGTAAGTGTACCTGATCATTGTGTTTGGTGTTGGATGCACATTCGATGTCAATTTCCACTCTTGGTGGTCCTCTT
The DNA here is from genome assembly GCA_037952835.1 of Lithobates septentrionalis. Classification (NCBI taxonomy): domain Eukaryota; kingdom Metazoa; phylum Chordata; class Amphibia; order Anura; family Ranidae; genus Lithobates; species Lithobates septentrionalis. The sequence continues at coordinate 427,927 of JBBDGP010001020.1, forward strand.
CACAAGCACATCGAACTTCTCCCCAGAAGTAGAAGTTTGAACCCATATTGAATTGTTTTTTCACATCAGTCACCTTTTTCCTTTCTTGGAATTTCTTATGATTCATCACGTGCATTTTTATATGAATGTTATGATTTATTAATGTTCGCTTTTTATCAGTATCAAGTTTGTATGATTTACACTTATTATTGGTGTCAGTTATTTTTAAATTTTTACCATTATTGCACTTTCATTTGTGTACATATCTCAGCGCTGCACTTTATATCACAATCAATAAGGTGGACCTATCCGCAGTCTGTATGTATACATTCCTGACAAGTCACAGGACACAGCAACGCTATCATTTTTCTGACGTGTAGTTTTGAAGATATTCAAAACACAACAAATGACTTTTTGTCAGGCAACCTGCTTACTCTGTGAAAACCAGACACATTTTTACAGCTCTTATGCCCCGTACACACGGTCGGATGTTCCGACGGAAAATGTGTGATAGGATCTTGTTGTTGGAAATTCAGACCGTGTGTAGGCTCCATCACACATTTTCTATCGGATTTTCCGACACACAAAGTTTGAGAGCAGGATATAAAATTTTCCGACAACAAAATCCATTGTCGGAAATTCCGATCGTGTGTACACAAATCCGACGCACAAAGTGCCACGCATGCTCAGAATAAATAAAGAGATGAAAGCTATTGGCCACTGCCCCGTTTATAGTCCCGACGTACGTGTTTTACGTCACCGCGTTTAGAACGATCTGATTTTCCGACAACTTTGTGTGACCGTGTGTGCGCAAGACAAGTTGGAGCCAACATCCGTCAGAAAAAATCCTAGGATTTTGTTGTCGGAATGTCCGAACAAAGTCCGACCGTGTGTATGGGGCATTAAAGCAAAGAACCCTACAGCAAAGAAACTTGCCAGGTTTTCATTGGTGTCTGTGTGCCCATCACCCCTCTATTTGTCCTGGACAAGTGGTGAGGGGAAATCTTTCAATGGGGACACCTGTTTCAGCAAGGCGTAAACATTTTCTATCACTTTCTGTTGCATCTCAGGAGCAGGAAGTGAGGGGAAAAAATAGCCCAATGTGACACTAAAATGGAAAATTCAATACTCGCCTTTCTGTCATTTTCCTTTCCTGGTGTCTTCAAGTAAGTATTCAATTTTCTGTTAGGCACCAGAAAAAGGGGTTTTAACCCTTCCTTACAATATCCAAAACTGAAAAAAAATTCAAGTAAAAATGCAGTTTAACCCCTTACTGACCAGCCGCCTCAGTAATACGGCGGCAGGATAGCTCCCCTGCGCGAGCCATCATAGCTGTACGTTGGCTCTCTAAGATGCTGTAGCAGGTGCGTGTCTGCAGCGTGTCCCTGGAGCCAACGAGCGTGCCCGGCGGGCGCGATGACCGAGCGGGAATCGGGATCAGTGTGTATGTAAACACACAAATCTCGGTTCTGTCAGGGGAGAGGAGACAGATTGTGTCTTCCTACTAAGTAGGGACAACGATCTGTCTCCTCCTCCTAGTCGGCCACATTCCCCCCACAGTTAGAACACACTTAACCCCTTGATCGCCCCCTAGTGTTAACCCCTTCCCTGCCAGTGATATTTATACAGTAATCAGTGGCTATTTTTAACTCTGATCCCTGTATAAATGTCAATGGTCCCAAAAAAGTGTTAAAAGTGTCCGATTTGTTCATTACTATGTCTCAGTCCCGATAAAAATCACAGATCACAGCCATTACTAAAAAAAAAAATAATAATAATAATAATAAAAATGCCATAAATCTTTCCCCTATTTTGTAGATGCTATAGCTTTGGCGCAAACCAATCAATATACGTTTATTGCGTTTTTTTTTTTTTTACCAAAAATATGTAGATGAATACATATCGGCCTAAACCGATAAAGAAATTTGTTTTTTTAATTATTTTTTTTTGGATATTTATTATAGGAAAAGTACAAAATATTGTGTTTTTTTTCAAAATTGTCGCTCTTTTTTTTGTTTATAGCGCAAAAAATAAAAACCACAGAGATGATCAAATACCACCAAAAGAAAGCTCTATTTGTGGGGAAAAAAGGACATCAATTTTTTTTGGGTACAACATCGCATGCCCGCACAATTGTGAGTTAAAGCAACGCAGTGCCATATCGCAAAAAATGGCTTGGTCAGGAAGGGGGTAAATTCTTCCGGAGCTGAAGTGGTTAAAACAGGAAAAAATAATTTTAGGAAACTTCTATTATACGTTGTAAACAAACTATTATAAACTGGTTGGTCTGTGTGTTGTGTGTTTGTCCAGGTTTTGTGCCGATCACTGTGAGAGCCGAAGCCATCAGAAGCCCTGAACCCTGCGGAGGCAATCCAGTATATATGCCCTCTAGTGGAAGTGTGGACACAGTGCAGAAACAACTGCTTGTCAAGGCAAGTCTTTTCTTTGTGTGTGGGTCGAGCACCCTTTCAAGCACGATTCTCCTTCATTTCAAATTTAATTGACATTTCTAATTTTTTTTTTAAAGAGCAGTAAAATATTTGACCTTTTCCAATATATATTCTTTGCCATAAAGAACTATTTTCAGAGCCAATTCTTTCCATGATCAGAGATATAATGACTATTTTGAAGGGTTGGAGCTGTTTTGCGTCTTTTCCTTCCTTATCTCTCAGAGCAAAAAAAATTCCTCTCTGCCATAGAAACAAACCCAATTCCACAGCTTTGCTCAAGCACATGGGCAATTCGGGTTCCGGACAGTGTAGTCCATCTCCACTCCCCATCAGAATTGGGAAAAAATGTATCAGACGCACTCCACTCAGCTCCTCCTGCCGTATTTATTAGTCATCAATGAAATGACTGCATACAGCAATGTCTCCACCTGGGAGCCAACCTTCCTCAACGCGTTTCACCACCCCTGGCTTGCTTCTTTTGAGCAATGTCATATAGCAATGTCTCCACCTGGGAACCAACCTTCCTTGACGTAATTTCACCACACCTGGCTTGCTCACAAGCAGCAAGCCAGGGGTCGTGAAACGCGTTGAGGAAGGTTGGTTCCCAGGTGGAGACATTGCTGTATTTTTCCATTAAGTATACAACTTGTGTTGAAAGGTGTCCCTGGCAGAATCAACAGATAATTATTTTCACTTCTTAACCACTTGACTTCCGGAAGATTTACCCCCTTCCTGACCAGCCGATATGGCATTTTTTGCGATACGGCACTGCGTTGATTTACCTGACAATTGCGCGATCGTGCTACACTGTACCCAAATACAATTTATGTCCTTTTTTTTACCCACAAATAGAGCTTTCTTTTGGTGGTTTTTGATCACCTCTGCAGTTTTTATTTTTTGCGCCATAAACAAAAAAATTCAGACATTTTTGAAAAAATGAGCAGTATTTTTTTACTTTCTGCTTTAAAACATATGCAATAAAAAAATGTAAAAAAATCGAATTTATTCATAAATTTAGGCCAATATGTATTCTGCTTTTTGGTAAAAAAAAATTCCCAATAAGCGTATGATAGGTTTGCACAAAAGTTATAGTGTCTACAAACTATTGGATATTTTATTTTTTTTAATTTTTTGTTTTTTACTAGTACTGGCGGCGATCGGCGACTTATAGCAGGACTGCGATATTGCGGCAGATGGTTGGACACTGAATGACACTTTTTTGGGACCAGTGACACTAATACAGTGCCTTGAAAAGGTGTTCATTCCCATTGAAATTTTCCACACTTTGTCATGTTACAACCAAAAATATAAATGTATTTTATTGGGATTTTATGTGATAGACCAAAACAAAGTGGCACATAATTGTGAAGTGGAAGGGAAATGATAAATGGTTTTTAACATCATTTACAAATAAATATGTGAAAAGTGTGACATGCATTTGAATTCAGCCCCATTTACTTTGATACCCCTAACTAAAATCTAGTGGAACCAGTTGCTTTCAGAAGTCACCTAATTAGTAAATAGAGTCCACCTGTGTGTAATTTAATCTCAGTATAAATACAGCTGTTCTTTGAAGCCCTCAGAAGTTTGTTAGAAAACCTTAGTAAACAAACAGCATCGTGAAGGCCAAGGAACACACCAGACAGGTAAGGGATAACGTTGTGGAGAAGTTTAATGCAGGGTTAGGTTATAAAAAAATATCCCAAGCTTTAAACATCTCACGGAGCACTGTTCAATCCATTATCCCGAAAATAAAAAGCATATGGCACAAAACTGAACTAAACGGACAGACTGTACAAGGAGAGCATTAATCAGAGAAGCAGCCAAGAGGCCCATGGTAACTCTGGAGGAGCTGCAGAGATCCACAGCTCAGATGGAGAAGGATCTGGGGGTTTTGGTAGATCATAAGCTTAATATTAGCATGCAATGTCAAGCTGCAGTTTCCAAAGCGAGCAAAGTCCTTTCTTGTATTAAGAGAGGTATGGACTCCAGAGAGAGAGATATCATTTTGCCCCTGTACAAATCATTAGTAAGACCTCATCTGGAATATGCAGTTCAGTTTTGGGCACCAGTTCTCAAAAAGGGTATCAGGGAACTGGAGAAAGTGCAGAGAAGGGCAACCAAACTGATAAGAGGCATGGAGGAGCTCAGCTATGAGGAAAGATTAGAGGAACTGAATTTATTCTCTCTTGAGAAGAGGAGATTAAGGGGGATATGATCGACATGTACAAATACATAAGTGGTCCATATAGTGAACTTGGTTTTGAGTTATTCACTTTAAGGTCATCACAGAGGACAAGGACATCTGGAGGAAAAAAGTCTTCATTGCCAAATATGGAAAGGTTTCTACACAGTAATAGGGCGTACACACGGTCGGACTTTGTTCGGACATTCCGACAACAAAATCCTAGGATTTTTTCCGACGGATGTTGGCTCAAACTTGTTTTGTCTACACACGGTCGCACAAAGTTGTCGGAAAATCCGATCGTTCTAAACGCGGTGACGTAAAACACGTACGTCGGGACTATAAACGGGGCAGTGGCTAATAGCTTTCATCTCTTTATTTATTCTGAGCATGCGTGGCACTTTGTCCGTCGGATTTGTGTACATACGATCGGAATTTCCGACAACGGATTTTGTTGTCGGAAAATTTTATCTCCTGCTCTCCAACTTTGTGTGTCGGAAAATCCGATGGAAAATGTCCGATGGAGCCCACACACGGTCGGAATTTCCGACAACACGCTCCGATCGGACATTTTCCATCGGAAAATCCGACCGTGTGTACGGGGCATAAGAGCTGTGAAAATGTGGAACAGACACCCTCCAGAGGTGGTTCTGGCAAGTTCAGTAGATTGCTTTAAAAAAGGCCTGGATTCTCTCCTAAATGTACATAATATAGGTACTAACCTTTAATAGGTAAAGTTGATCCAGGGAAGATCCTCTCGGGGGATCAGGAAGGATTTTTTTCCCCTGCTGTAGCAAATTGGAGCATGCTTTGTGGGGTTTTTTGCCTCCCTCTGGATCAACTGTGGGGGAAGGATTGTGTATATGGGATGGTATTTTTTTTTGGTTGAGCTAGATGGACTTGTGTCTTTTTTCAACCTGACTAACTATGTAACTATGTAGGTAGGAGAATCTGTCCACAGGACAACTATTAGTCATGAACTCCACAAATCTGGCCTTTATGGAAGAGTGACAAGAAGAAAGCCAATGTTGAAAGAAAGCCATAAGAAGTCCCATTTGCAGTTTGTGAGAAGCCATGTGGGGAACACAGAAAACATGTGGAAGAAGGTGCTCTGGTCAGATGAGACCAAAATTTAACTTTTTAGCCTAAAAGCAAAACACTATGTGTGGCAGAAAACTGACACTGCACCTCGGCCTGAACACACCATCCTCACCGTGAAACATGGTGGTGGCAGCATCATATTGTGGGGATGCTTTTCCTCAGCAGGGACGGGGAAGATGGTCAGAGTTGATAGGGAGATGGATGGAGCCAAATACAGGGCAATCTTAGAAGAAAACCTGTTATGCCGCGTACACACGATCGCACATTCCGACAACAAAATCCATGTTTTTTTTCCTGACGGATGTTGGCTCAAACTTGTCTTGCATACACACGGTCACACAAAGTTGGTCGGAAATTGCAAACGTAAAGAACGCGGTGACATACAACACGCACTAGAAAAGGGAAGTTCAATACCAAGTGCGCCACCCTTTGGGCTCCTTCTGCTAATCTCGTGTTAGTAGAAGTTTGGTGGAAGACGATTTGCGCTTTTCAGACTCGTGCTTTTCAGATCGTTACTGCTCTTCAGTTTGTGCTAGTGGGTTCGTATCTGTTCTTCAGTGCGTGTTGTCAGTTCGCATTTGTTTGTCAGTGCGTATTATTATTATCATTATTATTATAGTACGTATTTGATTTTCAGTGCGTTCTTGTCTGCTCATTTCTGATTTTCAGCTCACTCTTCTCAGGCCTTTCTGTTTTTCAGTGCTTTCTGTTAGTTCGTTCTGACCAGCCAACCGTTTTGAAGCAATGTTGCGGTTACATACTCATCGTAGAGTTTGTGCTATATGGGGGATTGGTGTTGGAGTTCTTGCTTTGACCCAAGCCCAGTCCATGAACAGGGTGGGGAGGAGTTCCTTTGCCTTTGTTGTGGGATATCCGTGAGAATAATCCTGATGATTTCAGAAATTATCTCCAGATGACGGACCCCGTTTTTCACTGTCTGTTGGCTTTGCTGTCCCCTTATATTAGCCTACAGGACCCCTGCATGAGGCAAGCCATCACTCCTGAGCAGAGGCTCATCGCCACGTTGCGGTACTTGGCGACAGGGAGAAGTCTGCAGGACATCAAGTTCTCGACAGGCATCTCCCCCCAGGCTCTGGGGATCATTATTCCAGAGACCTGTTCTGCCATCATTCAGGTCGTGCAGAAGGACTATATTAGGGTACGTTTTCTCCTTTAACATCACATTCTATGTATTTAATGTTTGCTAATGTATTGTATTTCTTTCCTCATTACCATGATTGTAATATGCTGTGAATGTCCCCTTTATCCTCATGCATGTTGGAAGCTTTTAAAGTTCCTTTTTTGTCCTTCATGCATATTTGCCTTCACTATCCCCCCCCCCCCCCCGGCATGCTATCCTGGGCCCATACACACCTAGCCTAGTCACTTAACAATATATTTTGTCAGCTCTATAGTACTGCTTTACCCTAAACACCCCCTAAAATGTGTACAAATGTTGTGTCCTTAAATTCAGGCAAAGTGCAAGAGGCTTTTTTTTTGGTGCAGCCATAAGACCATACAGTAGAAGAAAATATTACAGCGCACACATGCAAAAAAGACATTTACCTCCAGCAAGGCTAGTTTAAAAACACCTAAACATTTTCAAAAAAAACATTTTCAAAATATCTTCTTTTAGGGTGTGCCCCCCAAATATCTTGTTTGTATATTGTATGGATTCTGACCAAATCCCTTTGGGTGCGGAGCACCCCACTCCCTCACTAAGTACCTTTCATTAGTGTCCACTTGTGTCATGGGTGGAGACCTCAAGATTCTCCCATTTAGAAGAGTGTATTGCTCTCATGGTTCAGAGAAGCAGGATCTCTCAGTCCATATATAGTGTAGGACCCACTAATCATGGGGTACTTTGTCGCAGTAAGTGGGCTTAGCACCATATAGCAATATGGTGTGACCAAATCCCAATATTTTTTTTGAAAATTTTTTTTTGAAAATGTTTAGGTGTTTTTTTAAAACTAGCCGTGCTGGAGGTAAATGTCTTTTTTGCATGTGTGCGCTGTAATATTTTCTTCTTTTGCAGAGAAAATGGATCCCTTCAATGATGGGGAATTTCTAGGAATATTCATTATGTTCAGGGAGCTGCCATGTCTGTGGCAGGTGAACCACACGTTTTTTAATAATCAAAGAGGCAGGCAGCGCTGGAGAAACTGCTTGAATTTGTGAATCCGGTGATCCCCACGGCAGACATCAAGTATTTAAAGTCCAAAATTGGTGGCCTGAGGAGCACCTATACAGTAATAGGGAGTACAAGAAGGTCCAGGATTCCCTGAGATCAGGAGCTGCAGCAGATGACATTTATGTCCCCAGACTGTGGAACTATGACAGACTGCATTTTCTGGCAGGCCAGAGGGAACCCAGGCCTGCACTCTCCAGTCTTCCTTCAAGGCTTCCTTCCCCCCCAGCTGAGGCTTCTGATGTCCAACCTGAGCCTTCCAGGCAGCAACATGTGGAGGAGCCCAGCTTGAGTCAGGTATAGCATTCTTAAAAATATTTCAGGTTGTCAAATTAATGATGTTAACAAGATGTTAGTTTTGATCACTAATTTAGGATTTCACAAAGTGTTTTACATATCAATAGACAGTAGTGGCCACAAATGATTGGGACAAGAATGAAAAATGCTTGGGTCAGAATGATAGTCGTTTCTATTTATTAACATTCAATTTGCAACAATCGTGAGCTGAAAATGTGTGTGATTGCTGAACAAAAAACTAAAACTATGTCCCTTTTTCATACACAGGAAAGTCTCAGCCAGGCAGTGGAAAGTGGCAGCCAGGAGGTGGCCGAGCCCGGTAGCCTGCCCGAATCCCAGGTCCCTCCCCTCCGCATTCCAACAAAAAGTCCCAGGAAGAGGAGAAACCTGGAGGAGGCTGCAATTGGCATCTTTCGGAAGGCTACTGTGGCCCTCAGAACCCCCCCCCCCAATAATCAAGAGGAATATGCCTACCAGGGCCGTCTTTAATTTTGATTGGGCCCTGGGCAAACATTTTCTTGGGGCCCCCCCCCTCCATTCTGAGACATACAAAAAATAGCAGGTAGACTCAAAATCAGTTTACTGCAGCAGATCACGCAGCGATTGCAATTGTTTGCCAGAGGTTACAGCCTATCATTACTGCTCAATGGCTGGTTTCTAGAGGTTACAACACATAATTTCTGCTTGCCGATTGTTCGCTAGAGGTTAATGTACATTATTAGCGCTCACTAATTGGTTGCTAGGGGTTACAGCACATCATTAGCACTTACTGATTGGTTGCTAGAGATTAAAGCAGATCACTACTGTTTGCTGATTGGTTGCTAGAGGTTCATGCACGTCATTACCTCTCACTGAGCAGTGGAACAATCCCAAATAATTGAGCAAGTAAAGGGGCACATTAATACACATACTACAGGAGAGGTTCAGAGACTGCGGACATACTGTAGGAGACAGAGACTGCGGACATACTGCAGGAGACAATCAGAGACTGCGGACATACTGCAGGAGACAATCAGAGACTGTGGACATACTGCAGGAGACAATCAGAGACTGCGGACATACTGCAGGAGACAATCAGAGACTGCGGACATACTGCAGGAGACAATCAGAGACTACGGACATACTGCAGGAGACAATCAGAGACTGCAGACATACTGCAGGAGACAATTAGAGACTGCGGAAATACTGCAGGAGACAATCAGAGACTGCGGACATACTGCAGGAGATTACCAGGGACTGCGGACATACAGCAGGAGACAATCAGAGACTGCGGACATACTGCAGGAGACAATCAGAGACTGCGGACATACTGCAGGAGATTACCAGAGACTGCGGACATACTGCAGGAGACAATCAGAGACTGCGGACATACTGCAGGAGACAATCAGAGGCTGCGGACATACTGCAGGAGACAATCAGAGACTGCGGACATACTGCAGGAGATTACCAGAGACTGCGGACATACTGCAGGAGACAATCAGAGACTGCGGACATACTGCAGGAGATTACCAGAGACTGCGGACATACTGCAGGAGACAATCAGAGACTGCGGACATACTGCAGGAGACAATCAGAGGCTGCGGACATACTGCAGGAGACAATCAGAGACTGCGGACATACTGCAGGAGATTACCAGAGACTGCGGACATACTGCAGGAGACAATCAGAGACTGCGGACATACTGCAGGAGACAATCAGAGACTGCGGACATACTGCAGGAGACAATCAGAGACTGCGGACATACTGCAGGAGATTACCAGAGACTGCGGACATACTGCAGGAGACAATCAGAGACTGCGGACATACTGCAGGAGACAATCAGAGGCTGCGGACATACTGCAGGAGACAATCAGAGACTGCGGACATACTGCAGGAGACAATCAGAGACTGCGGACATACTGCAGGAGACAATCAGAGACTACGGACATACTGCAGGAGAAAATCAGAGGCTGCGGACATACTGCAGGAGGTTACCAGAGACTGCGGACATACTGCAGGAGACAATCAGAGGCTGCGGACATACTGCAGGAGGTTACCAGAGACTGCGGACATACTGCAGGAGACAATCAGAGACTGCGGACATACTGCAGGAGACAATCAGAGGCTGCGGACATACTGCAGGAGACAATCAGAGACTGCGGACATACTGCAGGAGACAATCAGAGACTACGGACATACTGCAGGAGAAAATCAGAGGCTGCGGACATACTGCAGGAGGTTACCAGAGACTGCGGACATACTGCAGGAGACAATCAGAGGCTGCGGACATACTGCAGGAGGTTACCAGAGACTGCGGAAATACTGCAGGAGACAATCAGAGACTGCGGACATACTGCAGGAGACAATCAGAGACTGCGGACATACTGCAGGAGACAATCAGAGACTGCGGACATACTGCAGGAGACAATCAGAGGCTGCGGACATACTGCAGGAGACAATCAGAGACTGCGGACATACTGCAGGAGACAATCAGAGGCTGCGGACATACTGCAGGAGACAATCAGAGGCTGCGGACATACTGCAGGAGACAATCAGAGACTGCGGACATACTGCAGGAGACAATCAGAGACTGCGGACATACTGCAGGAGACAATCAGAGGCTGCGGACATACTGCAGGAGACAATCAGAGACTGCGGACATACTGCAGGAGACAATCAGAGGCTGCGGACATACTGCAGGAGACAATCAGAGGCTGCGGACATACTGCAGGAGACAATCAGAGGCTGTGGACTTACTACAGGAGACAATCAGAGGCTGCGGACATACTGCAGGAGGTTACCAGAGACTGCGGACATACTGCAGGAGACAATCAGAGACTGCGGACATACTGCAGGAGACAATCAGAGACTGCAGACATTATAGAGGGGATGGTCAGAGAACTTTCAGCAATGCACAGCTTTACAGTTAAATAACACAGCGCAGGGTTTAAACAGTCAGGCATTCTATGGTTGTAAGGACATACCTGGCCAGCCAAACTCACTACATACATTCAGGACTGTGGGCGGGGCTTCCACTCTCTGCTGTCACTAAAGCACCTGGGAGCTCCACTGATGCTTTGTTTGGGGGCCCACATCACCCGTGAATTGTCGCCCCGATGACAGCTTTGCAGAGCGCACAGAGGACATGGGAGGATGTATTCCACGCTAGCCAGCTGAGAGGGGGCGGGGCCGGGAGCTCCACTGACGCTCTGACCCCGCCCACGTGCAGCCTGTGTACTGGGAATAGAGCGCCTGTATTGAGAGCCAGTGATCGGAGTGGGAGTGTCATTGGCCGGAAGCTCCACTGACACTCGCACTCCGATCACTGGCTCTCACTACAGACGCTCTTTTCCGAGTACACAGGCTGCATGTGGGCGGGGTCAGAGCGTCAGTGGAGCTCCCGGCCCCGCCCCCTCTCAGCTGGCTAGCGTGGAATACATCCTCCCGTATCCTCTGCGCTCTGCAAAGCTGTCATCGGGGCCCCAATTCACGGCTAGCGCGGGCCCCCCAACAAAGATTGGGCCCAGGACAAGTGCCCCGTTTGCCCTGCGCTAAAGATGGCCCTGATGCCTACATGGCAGCCTGCAAAATGCAGGAAATGGAGGAAGGCCAACGCCTCTTATGTGAGTATCTGATCTTACAAGGCCTAAATAAGGGTTTGAGGGGGGAACTCACAAACCAAAGCCACGTTTGTGAGTTCAACCATGGTCCTCCTCCTCCTCCTGCCACAAATACAACACCAGAGCCACAGCCTGAAAGGAAGCCTGGAAAGTAATGTGTAAGGAAGACCTAGAGTGTGATGGCCTGGGTTCAGTCTGGTCTGACAAAAGATGCAGTCTGTGGTCAGACCACAGCCTGGGGACAGATATGTCATCTGCTTCTGTTCCTGATCTCTTGGAGTCCTGGACCGGATTGTGCCCACTATTATATAGACTCCTCAGGCCACCAATTTTGACTGTAAAATTATTGATGTCTGCTCTGGGGTACAAAGGCTTTGCAAATTTTCAGCAGTTTCTCCAGCGTTGCCTTCCTCTTTATTTTGTTATGACCCAGAATAAATTGATATTTTTTTTCTGAAATACTTGCCTATGTGTTTTACTTCAAAAAGGACAGTTTGTTTGTGAGTAGGCAGGTACATTTCCAAAATACAGTGTCAAATTAACAAGGGGACACCAACATAAATCAACCTCCTTGAGATTAAAAAATACAAGATCATAATGGTGTTGTGGTAACTTGACACACAAAACGAGAAAAAATATTTTGGAGATCGCTATAAAAAATAAATTAAAATAGGAGATCTTGATAAAAAAAATAAATATATATAAACAAAACTTAGAAACATTATTATGGAGATCTGATGAAAAAAACAAATAATAATATTCAGGAGATCATGAGAAATAATAAAGAAATCAGTTTGTGAGAACTGTGTGAATATCAGCAGCAAAACAACTTCATTATTCTAGCATTATAAAGAAGAAGAGAATGCACTGCATTAAACTATTTTAAAAATTGCAGCTTGACGAATGTGCTATCTCCATTACGAACGCTAGCTTTACCAGACCGAGCGCTTCCGTCTCTTAATTTATTTTGAGCATGCGTGGCACTTTGTGCGTCGGAATTGTGTACACACGATCGGAATTTACGACAACGGATTTTGTTGTTGGAAAATTTGAGATCAAGATCTTAAATTTTGTGCGTCGGAAATTCCGATGGATAATGTCTGATGGAGCCTACACACGGTCGGAATTTCCAAAAAACAGCTCCCATTGAACATTTTCTGTCAGAAAATGCAACCGTGTGTACGGGGCATAAGTCTGCAAAAGACTTGAGACTGGGGCAGAAGTTCACCTTCCAGCAGGACAATGACCCTAAACATACAGCCAGAGCTACAATGAAATGATTTAGATCAGGGGTGCCCAAACTTTTGAGGAGTGAGGGCTATTTTAGCAACTTGGTAACCGGTCGTGGGGCCACAATGAGCGTAGCGGACAGATGACAGGTCCTTGTCCACTCTGCATATGCAGAGCAGACATGGACACAGCCCGCTATTCTCTATGGGCCCTCCGATCCACCCAGACACAAGAGGACGGATCCCCTTCTGTTTTTTTAAGTGGATTTGATTGGAGATAGGCGGGTGTAAACGGACACAAGTCCGTTTACATCTGCCGATTTATAGAGGTGAATGGAGGGTCCAATTGGGTCCGCCTGAAAAACAGACAGGCGGACCCGATAGGACACATCGTGTGAAAGGGGCCTAAGGCTGCTTTCATACTTATGCACTGTGGTACCTGCACCTCAACTGACCTCAATCTTCACTTCTTCCTCAGGATTCCTGCAGGTATCGCTGGCTGCTGCTGTTCCCCAGGTGGGTATGGCTGGTGGCTGCTACTGGCTGTCCTCCAGGGCTGCTACTGCTGGTGGGCACTACTGGCTGGTACTGCTGGTGGGTACTGTTAGTGGGTATTGCTGGCTGGTTCCCGACCCGCCATCCCCGAGCATCAGTATGACAGGAGCCGGTGCTGGAGGAAGCATGCGGCTGCAGTAATGAGCAGAGCCGATGCTTCCTGTATTGCTCCTGTCAAAGGCAGGAGTACATTTGGTATCACTCCACCTGTGACAGGAGCCGGCGCTATACAGGAAGCATTGACTTTGCTTCCTCTAGTGCCGGCTCTGTTTTTCACACTGATGCTCAGGGATGGCGGGTCGGGAACCCGCATTCTGGGCTTGCTGACCCGCATCTCAGAGCAATAGGTGGCAGGCCACATCAGAGGGTGTCGGTTGGGCACCCCTGGTTTAGATCAAAGCATATTCATGTGTTAGAATGGCCCAGTCAAAGTCCAGACCTAAATCCGATTGAGAATCTGTGGCAAGAATTGAGAATTGAAAATTGCTGTTCAGATGTTCTCTGTCCAATCTGAAAGAGCTTGAGCTATTTTGCAAAGAAGAATGGGCAAAAATGTCACTCTCTAGATGTGCAAAACTTGTAGAGACATCCCCAAAAAGACTTGCAGCTGTAATTGCAGGGATAGGTCGTTCTACAAAGTATTGAATACAAATGCACGCCACACTTTTCACATACCTGTATTTATTTGTAGAAAATGTTGAAAACCCTTTTCCTTCCACTTCACAATTATGTGCCACTTTGTGTTAGTCCATCACATAAAATCCCAATATAATACATTTATGGTTTTGGTTGTAACATGACAAAATGTAGAAAATGGGGTGTGAATACTTTTTCAAGGCACTGTAGTAAAATGTTGACATAGCTATTTGCCCAGCAAAACTGCTGTTACGAATAGGAGAAAATCAAATGTTCTCCTTTTTATTTTCCCTACAGGTCAAATATTATTGTACTTTACCATAATCTTGCATCCTTCTTACACTGATCTCCTATTGTCTTGTTTGCAGGCACAAGGCATCACAAAGGAAATTCCCCAGAACATGTTCCTCTGTTTGAAAGGTGAAAAAAAAAGAAAAAACAAGGTCATGTGTATTGGGTCAAATTAGCATTTTCATGGAAAAAAACAGGGTGTTTTTTTTTCAGCAGGAACTCAGGGACCACAATCCTGGCACCTCTAGCACTGAATGGGGTGCTGGAGTGTGCTTGAGGTCTATTGATGCCGACTGCTGGGGGATCTATTGTCCCTGGGGGGATCATTTGTTGCTGGTGGGGGATCTGTTTTTGCTGGTGGGGCATCTGTTTTTGCTGGGGGGGGTCTTATGTAGCTAGGGGGCTGATCATTGGTGGGAGGGATCTACTGTTGTGGGAGGGGTCTATTGTTGCTGGCTGCTAGGGGATCTACTGTATTGTTACTGGTGGGGGGTTATTGTTGCCGGGGAGATTCATTGTTGCTGGAGGATCTTTTGTTGCTAGTGGGGAATCTTATGTTGCTGAAGGATCTTTTGTTGCTAGTGGGGAATCTTATGTTGCTGAAGGATCTTTTGTTGCTAGTGGGGAATCTTATGTTGCTGGAGGATCTTTTGTTGCTAGTGGGGAATCTTATGTTGCTGGAGGATCTTTTGTTGCTAGTGGGGAATCTTATGTTGCTGGAGGGGTCAATTGTTGCTGAGAGAGATCCACTGTTGAGGGAAGCGTCTGTTGATATTGGCTGCTGGGAGATTTACTGTATTGTTACATAGGGGGTCTATTGTTGTTGGGAAGGGGATCTATTGTTGATGGGGGGTCTATTGTTGCTGGGGGGAATCTATTGTTGCTAGAGGGGATTTATTGTTGCTGGGGGGACCTATTGTTGCTGGTTAATCTGAAGGGGAAAAAAAATACAATCTTATACCCACCAGAGGAAGGTGAAAAGGCCTGTGCTTAAAAAAAAAAATCTCGTAGAAATCTATGCGTCAAGCGCCCCACGCGGACTTTAGGTGGTGGCGCCCCTAATGGACCAGCCGACGCTGCTGTCAGGGATCTGTAATCATGGCACACTTAAAAGAAGTTCAGATGCAGAAACCAAACCCTATTGAAATCAATAGGGGCCGAATCTGTCAAATTAGAAATGCCCATTTTCTGGGATAATGGGCAGGAGATTTCACGATAGCACGATGGGGAGTGGCCATTGCCTTGAGGAATATAAGACAAACACAAGGGGCGCTTTTAAGTGCAGCAACAAAATAAATGTATTGATCTACAGTATAAGAATAATGTCCACTTATGAGTGGTAGAATGGTAATTTGTAAATCATATAAGGATGTACGAATGTACGTGAGGAATATGCTCCAAGCCACCTGGCACGAAAACCGCTTAGGAGCACAGAAGCCAGGCTGTCGGGGGGTTTGACAGCGTGGGAACCTCGTCAGGCGCCAGGGGTGTGTAGGGGCGTGGTAACGTGCCCCCTCAGAGGTCTGAGGAAGAGGCCTTCCTGCCTTAAAATAGTTTACACACCCCCCCCGGCGTCTGACATCATCCAAGATGTTCCCACGCTGTCAAATCCCCGACAGCCTGGCTTCTCTGCCTATACTGAATGATTTTCATGCCAGACCGCTTGGAGTATATTCCTCGGGTACATTCCTGCATATTCAGGGTTCACAGACAGCCCAATCCTTATATGATACCATTCTACCAAATGTGAGCGGATTTTATTTTTTTATATCAATACATTTATTTTGTTGCTGCGCTTAGAAATGCCCTCTCATGTTCTTCTATTATAGTGCAGATATTCCTTCAGTCCAAAGAGGAACTGCTCTAAGGACTTGAGTCATTACCATATGATCTGGCTACCACTAATCTTGGGACTACTAGTGGTGTTTGTGCTATAACAGACAATAGAGATACCTTGAGGAACATTTACCAAAAAAAAAAAATTATATACTTTTTTTTACTCAAATTTGGCCAGGAGCAGTCCTACAGCAAGAAAAAAAAATGCATATAGTACAACAGCCCCCACTTACCTTTGAATTTGGTTTGGATTTTTAAGAAAGTCTGAGATTTTCTTCTTTTTTTTTTTCTTTTAGTGTTGCTGGTCTCCTCCAGCCTCTTTCAGCCACTTCCTTTCTACATGCACCCACCTCCAATGTTGGCTGCTCTGAATCGGCTTACTGATAGTATGATAATGGTGGATCGTGTCTGTGTTGGCACCAGTTCTTGTTGTCTCCATCAGCTGCGCATGTCACAGGGTGACAACACAGTTGGAAGAGAGTTGTTACTCTGGAACAGGAAGTGCCTGAACAAGAACCTCCATGGCAGGATCACCAGGCATGATTTTAATGAAAGCCGCAGATTTATCATTTTGAAAACAAAACATGTTAAAGTGATACTAAGCACACACTGTGTAATTGACATTGTCCCTTCTATTTCTGTATGGGGATGATGGCACTGTAATTATTTTAATTAAAACATCTATATCTTTTTCCTAATCGATATACAGCTGTCACATGACCCAGCTCTTCCCCAGCCTGTCTGCAGGGAAACAGTGGCAGGAGGAGCTTCTAGTCCTCTGCTGCTGGTCACATTTAAAAAACAAACAAAAATAACAGCCTTTGAGATACAGAGTAAAAATAATTTATTATCAATAAACTGTTTTAAATTGTCATACAAATATTTATTTAAAATCAAATCTTTATTATTTATTGGCAATAACATGTGGGCGGATTTCTGCCAGTCACAGGCTATGTCACACCCCTCCAACCTGTGTCTGAGAATAAGAAGGAGGTGAAGCCTCCATCAATCTACATGTAATATCCCGTCCCAATTGTTTTTAGCTGTTTAGTGAGGAGGAAGGAAGTGGGCTGTCATTTATAACTGTGTATACACCCACATGTGTGACTCTATAGTCACATGGGCTGCTAAGATGTGATACAGAGGAAATACTCAGCATAGAAACTCACTGAAAACTGAGCATGTGCAGAGTTGCCCACACTGCTCTGCAAAATCCCCAACTGCAGTGGGGACATGGACAGAAGGGGGAGATAGAGAGCAGCAGGATCAACCAGGTTTTTGCAGAATACAGAAAACTAATCTAATAATGACTGAGTGAGTATGAAAAGCATGTACTACACCATTTATTGATTTTTTTTTTATGATGTGGGTTTGGTGACACTTTAAAACTTCTATGAGATTTTATCGATTGCGTTAAAGTAAGACCCATTATTATTGTATTGTGAAAGAACGCCATACATTTGATGCTCCAAAAATAACACCACTTAGTAAAAATATAATTTGTAAGTACAGAACAGACTGCAGTTTTACTGACGTCCAATGTATATAATTGATTGTTTCTTTATTTCTAGGTTCCAATCAAACTATGGAGAGAAGTTTCTTGCTGGAGCTGCCGAAAAAGTTTGTGAAGGGCTCTGAGAGCGCATACATTTCTGTGATGGGTGGGTCTATGAAAAATACATAAACTGTCATTTGTGACCTTCTTCTGAAAATGCCTGGCTACCATGTAACTTCAATACGTCCTGAACCCCACAGACCTGTATTTAAGCAATGGTGCCTTTACTCTGACTTGTTGCTTGCTTGTTCTAAGTTGGGATAAACTGCCCTGGATTCGGTTCAAGCAGGGTTAGGTAAACTTCAAAGAGGTTGGGTTTCTGAACCCAATCCCTACTCAAATCAAGGGGGTACCTTGATGCATGAGGTTTCCCTAAAAATCCATACAGAATGCACCACCAGGAACCATACCAGGCCATGTTGACGGGGACAAGGGCCTCTTCCCCACAACCTAGGCCGGTGGTAGTGGGGGTCTGCATGTGGGGTGGCTTATTGGAGTCTGGAAGACCCCTTGCCAACCGCCTAACTAGGAATGTACATCATGAATTTGACGTTAAATACCACTGTTATGGCAGCAGCTAGATGCCATAACCCCGGTATTGTTTTATTCCTTTGGCGGCCGGCTTTCAGATAAAAGTGGTACCAGGGGCGGATTCACTGTGCGATCACTCTTATAGGCAACAGGAAAGGTGCCCCCCTCCTACTTTTTCCCGGTTGTTTCAGAGCTTACCAGAGCTGTCGGTAAGCCCGGAACCGGTCCAGTGCGGCCGATGGCTAGGCAGGAAGTCCAGTGAGGGCAAGATGGCCCCCACTAGTCTCTATGCCCTTGGAGGACCAGAGCGACATCTGACATCACTTCCTGTTCTCAGGCAGACAGAAAGGATTTTTTTTCAAAGGCAAAATGTCATTTTTATTTTTTTGCTTTGAAAGGTAAATGAGAAATGGGTCTTTTTGACCCCAGATTGCTCAATAAAGAGGACCTGTCATGCATATTTCTGTTACAAGGGATGTTTACATTCCTTGTAATAGGAATAAAAGTGATCAAAAAATAAATAACTTAAAGGGACAGTGTAAAAATAAAAAGTAAAATAAATAAGAAAAAACATTATAATTTTAAAGCGCCCCATTCCTCTGAGCTAGTGCACAGACGCGAAAGCATACATAAGTTGAGCCCGCATATGTAATAATTCTAGCACTAGACCTCCTCTGTAACTCTAAACAGGTAACCTGTAAACACTTTTTAAAGCATCACCTATGGAGAATTTTAAGTAGTGTAGTTTGTCACCATTCCATGAGCGTGCGCAATTTTAAAGAGTGACATGTTCGGTATCAATTTACTCGGTGTAGCGTCATCTTTCAAATTATACAAAAAAATTACTGTTTTGATTTTTGTAATCCACTAAAGTGTATTTTATTCCCCAAAAATTGCTGTTTGAAATACTGCTGCACAAATATGGTGTGATATAAAATATTGCAACCGCCATTTTATTCTCTAGTGTCTCTGCTAAAAAAAAAATATATATATATATATATAACCCCCCCCCCACGTGAATGAGTAAGGGGTACATAGTCTTGATATAGTAGAGAGGGATTAGAACCCCTTTCAGGTTTTTATTGCTGCCTGTTTCCCCGTTAGGGGGATTCACCCTCTCTATTTGTCCTGGTGACTGGTGTTGTCACCAACAGTGGAAGCAAAAGAAAATCACAAATTTTGGGTTGTCACCAGAACAGTAATAGAGGGGAAATCTTCCAATAGGAACATTAGTTCTGGTGATAAAAAGGGATTCCCTCACTTTGGAGGGCTCTCCTCACACTTCCTGTTTTGGCTATGAGACAGAAAGTGAAGGGAAATCTCCTCAATTGGACAAAGATGGCAAAAAAATGAACAAGAGTTATAAACCTCCCTTAAGTGGGGTACACACTATAATAAAATCAGGCAAACGTTCATCGGATTTTTTGTCGTTTAAAAGCAAGTTGGAACCAAGGAAGGAAATAATGTACGAAAATTCTCATACGACAAAGGGTCTTTTTTGCTGTTTATTATTTCTGATCAGGCGCAGTCTTTCATTTCTGATTTTTCTCCTATGAAAATCATCTGAAAACGGTACACGTTAAACGAAAATTGTTCGTTATGTTACCGTAACAGAAAAATTTTGGAGTTTGTCCCTTCGGAAATGTTCCTTTGGAAGGTCGGAATCGGCTGTCGAAAATAAGAAATTCATACGATCGTTCCTCGGATAAAAATGTTCGCCCGATTTTCTTTTAAGTGCGTACGAGCCTTTACTCTATCCAAAATGAAGAATAATATGTTTTACCTTCAGTTCTAAGGGTGTATTTACTAAAACTCCACAGACCTATTAATCCTGCAAAATTGCTGTTGCATTCGTTCTGGGTGAACGCTGGCAAAAGTAAATGCTACTTGGCCAGTTTCTCTCTAGATTGGATGTTATTTGTTCAATAGAATATCGTGAATCAGGAAAATATCACATTGTGACCACTAGATGGAGCCAATGATCATAATAAATATTTCCTATGATCATCATCTTCATCTAGTGGTCATAGTGCGGTATTTTCCTGATTTGCTCTGTTCCTCCGAATGAATAAAATCCTACTTGGAGCGAAAACAATAACATTTGATTTTTCCGGCATTCACCCAGAACTAATGTACATGCAGTTTTGTAGGATTAATAGCTCTTCATTTTATTTTTTTTAATACCCCCTTATTGATGCCTTTTTCAGGCTTGTTTGCTCCTTATTAAAATTATGTAAAACCTGTAAGGTCCATAGTTTTTAACTTTAAAGCCTGTACTAAAAATATGAAGCCTGACATTCGCACAGCCATTGCAAATAATCCCTGTAATGTGTCCAATATGTTTATTTCCTAATGAAGCACCATCTAGTGGCCATAATGCAGTATTTTCCTGATTGAGGTATTTCAGGAAAATAAAGCATTATGGCCACAAAATTATACAATATGCTTCATGGCTGTCTCTGGGTTCAGTACTTTGAGCCACTGACCTGGAACAAGCATACAGAAATAAGTGAAGTCATAACGATGTTCCATGTAAGTGACTTAATAAAATACTGAAGCCAATGGATCAGCATGACAGCCAGAGAAGTGGTAGCTACAGAAGGACAGGGCAGCGGTTATATTTTCCTGCTGCAGGCTTTCTTTTTAAGTACTGGGCTAATGTAGGAACGTACAGTTGTGCTCATAAGTTTACATACCCTGGCAGAATTTATGATTTCTTGGCAATTTTTCAGAGAATATGAATGATAAAACAAAAACTTTTCTTTCGCTCATGGTTAGTGTTTGGCTAAAGCCATTTATAATTAATCAACTGTGTTTACTCTTTTTAAATCATAATGGCAACAGAAACTACCCAAATGACCCTGATCAAAAGTTTACATACCCCAGTTCTCAATACCGTGTATCGCCGGTAACATCAATGACCGCTTGAAGTCTGTTGTGGTATTTGTGGATGAGGCTCTTTTTCTTCTCAGATGGTAAAGCTGCCCATTCCTCTTGGCAAAAAGCCTCCAGTTCCTGGAAATTCTTGGGCTGTCTTGTATGAACTGCAGGTTTGAGATCTCCCCAGAGTGGCTCAATGATATTGAGGTCAGGAGACTGAGATGGCCGCTCCAGAACCTTCACTTTATTCTGTTGTAGCCAATGACAGGTCGACTTGGCCTTGTGTTTTGGATCATTGTTATGTTGGAATCTTCAAGTACGTCCCATGCGCAGCTTCCTGGCTGATGAATGCAAATGTTCCTCCAGTATTTTTTGATAACATACTGCATTCATCTTGCTATCCATTTTGACCAAATTTCCTGTGCCTTTGTAGCTCACACATCCCCAAAACATCAGCGATCCACCTCCGTGTTTCACAGTAGGAATGATGTACATTTCATCATAGGCTTTGCTGACTCCTCTACAAATTAAGCGTTTATGGTTGTGGCCAAAAAGCGCAATTTTGGTCTCATCACTTCAAATGACTTTGTGCCAGAAGGTTTGAGGCTTGTCTCTGTGCTGTTTGGCGTATTGTAAGTGGGATACTTTGTGGCATTTGTGTACAGTAGTAATAGCTTTCTTCTGGCGACTCGACCATGCAGCCCATCTTTCTTCAAGTGCCTCCTTATTGTGCATCTTGAAACAGCCACACCACATGTTTTAAGAGAGTCCTGTATTTCTCCTGAAGTCATTTGTGGGTTTTTCTTTGCATCCCGAACAATTTTCCTGGCAGTTGTGGCTGAAATTTTAGTTGGTCTACCTGACCGTGGTTTGGTTTCAACAGAACCCCTAATTTTCCACTTCTTGATTAGAGTTTGAACACTGCTGATTGGCATTCTCAATTCCTTGGATATCTTTTTATATCCCTTTCCTGTTTTATACAGTTCAACTACCTTTTCCTGCAGATCCTTTGACAATTCTTTTGCTTTCCCCATGACTCAGAATCCAGAAATGTCAGTGCAGCACTGGATGAAAGATGCAAGGGTCTGTCAGGAGTCCAGAAACTCATTGACCTTTTATATACACACACACTAATTACAAGCAAACAGATCACAGGTGAGGATGGTTACCATTAAAAGCCATTCAAACCCCTTTGTGTCAACTTGTGTTCATGTTATCAGGCCGAAATAACCAGGGTATATAAACTTTTAATCAGGGTCATTTGGATAGTTTATGATTTAAAAAGAGCAAACACAGTTGGTTGATAATAAATGGCTTCAGCCAAAACACTAACCATGAGTGAAAGAAATGTTTTTGTGTTATCATTCATATTCTCTGAAAAATGGCCAAGAAATCATAAATTGTGTAAGGGTATGTAAACTTATGAGCACAACTGTACATGCTTGTTTCCAGTCCCTTTCTGTATGTAGCATAATTATATTATTTCTGCCTATTAGGGTGACTCCATGGCCATGAAGGGTCTCCCTGGAGCCCCGCTGACGTGCATGCCCCCAGGCCAGGTCCTACTTATTCTATTCATGCTTGGGTGCCATTAATAGGGCAAGCATGTGCATTGTGGTAGGTGTTTATTCTTGCCATATTTCAAACGGCAATTTTTATGGAAAAAAATACACTTTAATGGATTACAAAAATCAAAACAGTAATGCACATTGTGACCGTGGCTCTTATTGCGCTCAGGGCGCATGTGCTGCAGCAAGGAATCATGGGACACCACACACAATTGCAGTTTGCACTTCCGGACTGGGTTCAAGAGAGGGAGATTTTTTCAAAACACAACTTTTTTTTTTTTTTTGTGAAAAATAGGGGGGCGCATTTGTTTAACAGTAAGGGGTCTATTTGCTGTACAAATGTCACAGCATTCATACAGCTGTCATGAATGAGCCCCATAATGAGTCTAATATGTATATTTACTACGACCGTCAGCTCCATCTAGTGGCTATAATGCTGTTCTTTCCATATTGAGTTATTTTAGCAAAATACTGCATTATGGCCACTAGATGGAGCTGACAATGAGGGAATAAACATATTGGACACATCAGGGGGATTATTAATTACCAGCAATGTGAATGCTGTGATATTTGGTTTTATAAATAGACCCCTTAAAGTGGTAATAAGCCAAAACCAAAAAATTGTATAAATTGCAACTTACCAATCATTAGATGTGGAGGTTGCATTAGTTTTCTTTTCTTTGGCTTTTCCCCCTCTGTTTTCACCTGGTGATCTGGCCAGTAACACACCACCTGTATTAGAGCGCCCCCACTCTGGATGAAGGAGCACAGGGGGGACCTTTGGACAGCAGTATTGTCAGCCTGGGGGGGAGCGGAGTGTTAAATGTATTAGAAGATTTATATACACTAATGAATTGAAGCCAATCTCCAGCTCACACTTTATAATCAGTTACAGCAAGCAGTTTTTTTCCCTTTTGGGGTAAAGATTTTATGTGAATAAATAAAAGCTGATCATTGTAAGCATCCCTGTCTGTGGTAAAGTATAACTAAAGGCAAAACCTTTTTTCTTTTTTGTTTTGGATAGAGTGGAGAGGGATTAGAACCCCTGTTAGCTTTTATTGCTGTCTGTGAGGGAGATTCGCCCTCTCTATTTGTCCTGTTTACCATTATTATTGAAAGTGAAAGTATAAGAAAATCCCAAATTTTGGGTTGTCCCCAGAAAATTAATAGAGGGAAAATCTTCCACTGGGGACACTAGTTCTGGTGACCTGGGGGCCCCAAGGAATTTCCTTGATTTGCAGGGATTTCTTCTCACTTCCTGTTTGGCTATGGGACAGGAAGTGAAGGGAAATCTGTTTTTATAGAATTAGCTGGTCAAAACAATATTTTTCCTGTGCACTGACCAAAGTGTGAAAATTAACTCATACAAAGTAGTAAATAGGCTTCCAAAGAGCTTCCAGATCACCACCCAGTGGATCCTCGTAGTCATTACACCAAAAACAGTTAAAGTGATTGTAAATGATCACTTTGTAAAACAATCCATTCAGTTTAACCATTTCAGCTCCGGAAGGTTTACCACCCTTCCTGACCAGGCAATTTTTTGCGATATGTCACTGCTTTACTTTAACTGCCAGTTGCGCGGTCGTGTGACGTTGTACCCAAATAAAATGATGCCTTTTTTTCCCCACAAATAGAGCTTTCTTTTGGTGGTGTTTGATCCCCTCTGCGGTTTTTAGTTTTTGCGATATAAACAAAAAAGGCAGACGATTCTGAAAAAAACACAATATTTTTTACTTTCTGCTATAAAACATCTCTAATAAAAAAATGTAAAAAAAAATCGAATTTCTTCATCAATTTAGGCCAATATGTATTCTGATACATATTTTTGTTAACAAAAAAATCCCAGTAAATGTATATTGATTGGTTTATGCAAAAATTATAGTGTCTACAAGCTATGGGATAGATTTATGGACTTTTTGTTTTTTTTCATTTTTGTTTTACTAGTAATGACAGTGATCAGTGACATTGCAGCAGACAAATCGGGCACCCAGCTGACACTTTTTGGGAACCAGTGACACAAATACAGTGATCAGTGCTAAAAAAAATGCACTGTCACTGTACTAATGACACTGGCAGGGAAGGGGTTAACATCAGGGGCGATCAAAGGGTTAAATGTGTTCCCTGGGAGTGATTTCTTACTGTGTAGGGGACGGTTTAACTGTAGGAAGACAGAGATCCACGTTCCTGCTTAGCAGAAACACAAGCTCTCTGTCTTCCTTACTAGCAGACCACCGCTCTGCCTCTCTCGGATTGATTGCTGGGTTCCCGGTGGACATTGGGTCCGTCGGACCCGCTGATTGGCTCTCGCTGTGTCTAATCACAGCGACAGCAACAGCAACAGCAACAACGGGGCTCTGCTGCCACAAACACACAGCAGAAGAAGAAAATCGTACAGTTACATGATTTTGCGCTTAAGGGCCGCCCTGCCGCAGTATATGTACGCGGAGCAGTCCTTAAGCTGTTAAAGTAGAAATTAAATCCAAATAATATTTGTATAGCTGTATAAATATATTATAAATATTTTTTTCCCCTTTTTATAAATGTAGCGGTACCCCCATAGGGGCTGCTGGATATTGTGGTCCACCTGTCACCCTGCCCCAGCCTGGCATTCATTTCCTAGTCATTCTTTGGACAATGAACATTCCGTATGTTTGTTTTGTATTTTATTGAGGGATTTTAAACTTGGACAGGGTAAGGGAAATTACGGGATGTCCAGAATCAATAATGAAATCAATAAGATGATCAGTTGGAACCTCTGTTTACAAATCTAAAGTTCTTATTTGTAGACTGTTTCCCTGTCTCCTGTACAATACTTGGTTCTTGGCACAGCTAGCACATGGTAGGCACAACTCTGACTCTGTCAGGCCTTAGCAACTGCCATTTGCAGGCAGGGACCGCAGGCCCCTTTAGTGTAGCAACAAAAATAGAAAAGTCTTTAGTGCTAGCTGACCTTGGTGGACTACTGCTCCCAGTCAGTCCTCTTCAGGCCCTGCCAGCCCTCTCGGCTGCAGCTGCCCGACTTCACTGCCCATGACATCACAGTCTCTCCTGCTGGCTCCACATCCATCTCAGACTGCACACTCCCAGTCCACTCCGGCATGCCTCCCCAGCTCTCCCAACTGTGCCTGTCACTCACCAGCCCCCCTGGCTGCACTCCAATGGATCCCTCCTGGAGACTTGCCACTAGCTCCCGCTGTCTTTCTCGGTTCCTCTTTGTGCCTCCTGTCCAGATCCTCCTTTGTTACTCAAGTATGCTCCGACTTGCACCCGAACTCCTCAGGCTCAAGGTCACACCCCCCTCTCAGAGTGCTCCATCTCCAGCTTCTTCCACCCGACATCTCCTCCCCAGCTGGGCTGACCCTGGGTATATCAAGGAGGCCTGTCCCCTGCCAATCCTAGTTGGGGATTGGTCAGGGCTCCCTTAGAAACCCCAGACAGCCCCACCTCTCTTCCCCTCCTTCCTTATAGAATCCTCTAGAAGCAGAAGGGAGGTAACCGATAGATGATGCTTTCTGTGAATCACCAGCCAACTCTGAGCCACTCCAAGCCCACACAGATCAAAACAAACGGGATTAAATTTACTGGCACTACAAAAATCCTACTTCTAGCACCTACCTAAAGTAGAGGGCGCTACATAAGTGATCACATTCTCTCTGTTCTCAGCTGCATCAGAGCTAGGGGGAGAGAAGCAGCAGCACACTGAGCTTCCCAGTGAATGGCTGTGCAGTGGGGGTGTGTCAGGAGAAGTCTGATCATTGTAGGAGAGTTCCCAGCATAGCTAAAAAACTGACCACGGTGTTCTTCTGCTTAGTGTGGTCAGTTTTTAATAGGGAAGCAGAGGGACTAGCAGGAACACCAGGGATTTCACATAAAGGAAGCAATACAAAGAGAACAGGATACTTTTTCATAAAAGTAAATGGTACAGCAGACTCGTATCAGAAATATGAAATGTTGGGGTAACAAACGCTTTAAGCTTCCAAAGACCAATGGAATGTTGATTGACGTTAGTTCCTGTTGGAATTTGTTTCCATCCACTGACAATTACGGTACTCACTATGGTTGTGCTAAGAGGAATACTGATGTACACAATGCAGTATTCTACAAACCAATCAGGTCTCCTTTTACAGAAATCATATCAGTTGAGATTATTTCTTTTTGGTCATATTGGGTTGATGAACTTTCTTTATTAGTATTGCACTTTGTATAATTAAAATAAAGACATCCTTTATGCAATTTTTCTCAGGTGACATTCTGGGCACAGCGCTGCAGAACCTCAACAGTCTGATTGTAATGCCGTATGGCTGCGGAGAGCAGAACATGCTGACGATGGCCCCTATCGTATACGTGTTAGAATATCTTTCAGCCACAGGACAGCTGAGCTCTTCACTGAAGACAACGGCCTTTTCCTACCTACAGAGCGGTAAGATATGAAAATGACAAGGGGGGGGGGGGGGGCTCCGGAAGGAAAGAAGGTTTAATTGCCATATACAGAAAGCTGGTTCCAGCCAACTTTGCAGATTGCTTTCAAAAAGAAAAAAGCACTGGATCTCTTTATAAATGCTTAGAATATAATTGACTGTTAATATTTATAGGTAATACTGCAGAAGGTGGATCCAGGGATTATCTGATTACCTTAGGGCAGGAGTCTTCTAATTTTTCATGGCCACATCTTATATTTTACAAATGTTTGCAGGCCATCAAAGTCTCCCCTTACATCAGACCCCCCCCCCCCCTTAACATCAGGTTCCCAATTTACATCAGAGTTCCCATCAGACTACCCCTATATATCAGGGTCCCCACCAGACTCCTCTCTTATATCAGGGTCCCCATCAGACTCCTCTCTTATATCAGGGTCCCCATCAGACTCCTCTCTTATATCAGGGTGCCCATCAGACTCCTCTCTTATATCAGGGTCCCCACTTATATCAGAGTTCCCATCAGACTCCTCTCTTATATCAGGGTCCCCATCAGAGCTCCTCTCTTATATCAGGGTCCCCACCAGAGCTCCCCTTACATCAGGGTCCCCACTTATATCAGAGTTCCCATCAGACTCCTCTCTTATATCATGGTCCCCATCAGAGCTCCTCTCTTATATCAGGATCCCCATCAGAGCTCCCCTTACATCAGGGTCCCCACGTATATCAGAGTCTCCATCAGAGTGCCCCTTTATATCAGGGTCCCCATCAGAGCACTCCTTACATTAGGGTCCCCACTTATATCAAAGTTCCCATCAGAGTGCCCCTTTATATCAGGGTCCCCATCAGAGTGCCCCTTTATATCAGGGTCCCCATCAGAACACTCCTTACATTAGGGTCCCCACTTATATCAGGGTGCCCGTCAGACCCCCCCCCCCCCTTAGACTGGATTCACATATATGCAGGCCCGGTTTCAGTGCGATTTGTAGAAAAAAGTCCAGTGCGATTCTGTTCAGCGGTTCAGATGCAGCACGGGTGGGAATTTTTAAAGTGTATGGCACTGGAAATCGCATCTAAATCGAACTGAAAATCATATGTGAACCGGCTCCATAGAAAGTCGGTTTGGTTCACATGTCGTGCAAATTGGATGAAGTTCAAAATGCATCCAATTCACATATATTTGAACTGGGGCTTACATCAGTCTCCCCACTCACATCAGAGTTCTCATCAGAGTGCCCCTTTATATCAGGGTCCTCTAAGAGACTCCTCTCTTATATTAGGGTCCCTATCAGAAATCCCTTAGATCGGGATCCCCACTTATATCAGAGTTCCCATCAAAGTGCCCCTTTATATCAGGGTCCCAATCAGGCTCCTCCCTATAGCAGGGTTCCCATCAGAGTCCCCTCTTACATTGGGGTCCCCATCAGAGCCTTCCCACCTACATCGGTGTCCCATTCAGAGCACCCCTTACATCAGGGTCCCCACTTACATCAGAGTCCCCATTAGAGTGCCCCTTCACATCTGGGTCCCCATCAGACTCCCTCCTTATATCAGGGTTCCCATCAGAGTCCCCACTTACATCAGGGTCAACATCAGAGCCCCCACCTACATTAGGGTCTCCATCCGATCACCCCTTACATCAGGGTCCCCACTCACATCAGAGTTCTCATCAGAGTGCCCCTTTATATCAGGGTCCCCATTAGACTCCTCCCTTATATTAGGGCCCCTATCAGAAATCCCTTACATCAGGATCCCCACTTATATCAGAGTTCCCATCAGAGTGTCCCTTTATATCAGGTCCCAATCAGACTCCGCCTATAGCAGGGATCCCATCAGAGTCCTCTCTTACATTGGGGTCCCCATCAGAGCCTCCCCACCTACATCAGGGTCCTAGTCAGAGCACCCCTTACATTAGGGTCCCCACTTACATCAGAGTCCCCATTAGAGTGCCCCTTCACATCAGGGTCCCCATCAGACTCCATCCTTATATCAGGTCTCCCATCAGAGTCCCCACTTACATCGGGGTCAACATCAGAGCCCCCCCCCCACCTACGTTGAGGTCTCCATCCGATCACCCCTTACATCAGGGTCCCCACTTATATCAGAGATCAAATCAGAGTGCCCTTTTATATCAGGGTCCCCATCAGACTCCTCTCTTATATCAGGGTTCCTACCAGAGTGCCCACTTACATTAGAGTTCTCATCAGAGGGCCCCTTTTTATCAGGGTCCCAATCAAACTCCCCCTTATATCAAGGTTCCCATCAGAGTCTCCATTTACATCAGGGTCCTCATCAGAGCACCCCTTACATCAGGGTCCCCACTTACATCAGAGTCCCCATCAGAGTGGAAAAACAAAAATGGGTCTGGAAACCTAACTAAACAATAAAAAAGAACAGACAATCATCTACTCACCCTGATAATGGGTTGGGGTTCAGTGGCTAACCATACAATGAAAAAGGGGAAGTTACACCAAAAGGAGAAAGGGCCTAGGAAAGATATCACATATAGAACCACAGAGATATAGTGTCTGAAAAAATGACTAATGAATTATATTAATTTATTGTATGTATAAATACACAGCAATTGACTACACAAAGTATAAAATCAATAACCTCCACCATTAACTATCCAATGACGCTGTCCAAATAACATTGTCAATGACCAGACATACTAACAGACTGACAAACAAATAGGGGAACGTCTTCACTGAATGTGCATAAATATATGGGCCATAGAAATGCTTTATAAATTTAAGCAATGTGGCAACATCGGATGTGGAACCAGGTAATCCTTTTATGAAAAAAATGGCAGCAAATAATAATATAACTCATAGTCATTCAAAATCGTTTGATTGAAAATTGTAGATAAAGTGGGCTGTATGAAGCTGTTGAGGGTAAACAGCAAAAGGGTATTGGCATATTGGATTATAGCAGATGGATTTCCATTTGGTGAGCACAAAAATATATATGGTGCAGTCCACAGGACACAGGAAAATAGCCTGCACATCGATCGTTAATAGCAGAGACCAAACAGTCTAAATAGCAGGTAGGTATATAGTATGATCTACCTTACCCAATATGTAAACAGTGATATACTGCAGGTACTTTGCCGCAGTCTGCTGTGTTCAGTAGTCCATTCTACTTATGATGAAAAAGCAATGGTGTTCATATAAAGATGCATATCAAACAGCTGAGCGAGGAAACACCTCTTGTATCAATCAGTATCTCTATTCCACAGTATTCACCTATGTCCGGACTTGTGAATTCAGACATCCAAGATGCATAAAGGATGAATGATGTAATGGCCGTTTAGAGTGTTAGCTGGATAGAATTTACCAGGAAAGCCGTGTCCTGCATTATATACCAATAAACAGCCGTGCCATGGATCCTGAGCGCTAATGCACAATGTTGTGAGTGACAGACGTTCACATGGAGAGGGAGTGACGTCAACTAGTTTAATGGGGAAACCCCTGCTTCGTCAGGACACCTCAGCGCCTCAGGGTATATAACAGTGTTTGGCATGCAGTTCTAACTTATTGCCACTAGATGCCCTCATCTGTCTTTAGTTCCTTTATTGCAGTGGTTATCAACCTTCTAGTGCCGTGACCCCTTGATAAAATTTTCCAACTTGTGGGGACCCCAAACAGTAAAATTATTTTCGTAGCGTGGGTTGTCAGCACCCAAGGCAAGACAAGTCATTTGTACCCTTAACCCATGGACATTTAGTGCTCCCTGAGTCCCTTCCACTTGTACAGTATTAAAACCCTTAGGCCTCATGCACACGGACGTTTTTACAGCCGCTTTGAGCTGCAAATGGCATAGGCGTTTTTAAGCTGTAAAAAAAACCCAGGACCAGTGGGTTCTGAGAGATGTTTTTCAGCTGTAAAAACGCTCTAACGCTGGTAAACGCTCAAAAACGCTCAAAAGCGTCATTCACCAACGTTTTTTAACGTTTTTGAGCCATTGAAAAAAAAAAAAAATTTGGAAAAAAAAAACCCGCTAAAAAATGTGCTAATGCGGAAAAACGCTCAAAAATGCTAAAAAACGCTATTGCAAAAACGCTGAAAAAAGTTTAAAAAAATCACTGCAAAGATACTGGCGTTTTCATAACGTTATTTTTTAACATCCCGTGTGCATGAGGCCTTATGGTACATTTTAGAATGTACCAGTCTCTTTGTTCTCCTTTCTTTTCCGTTTTATCTCTCTCTATCCTAATTTCTTGTTTTTTTCCCCATCCCTCTCTCTAGCCGTATTTCTTGTTCTCTTATTCTTTCTCTCCCTTTTTGTTTGTTCCTCAACCTCTTTTCCTCTCCCTTCCATGTATTCTCTATATTTATTCCTTTTCTTACTTCTTGGTGGGGGGGTGAAGGGATGAGTGACGGTGCTGGCGGGGAGTTCTGATCAGCCAACTTAGGTGCTCTTGATGAAGGTCATCTGCTGATCTGAGAACTGTAGTGGGGACTTTTAATGGCAACTATAATCACAGGTAGTGTTACTCACTGTGTCCCCAACTTTGTGGAGTCTCGTAGCAGTGACACCTCTGCCGAAATCAGGAGATAGGGTCTCCTCCAGCTCCTCCCACTTCACATTCCTCGCCAGTCAGCTGACCTCTAGTCTCTGTCCCCCAGCCATGCTGTGAACTGAATGGGCGGCTGCAAAGAGGCTGAGTAGGCGGTCGCGGCCTCCAGGAACAGCCCAGCTGGGAGGCTGCAAAAAAGTCTGAGAGAGGGGTGCGGGCTTCAGGAACAGCCCAGGATTTGTTGACCCATGGCAAATCATCATTCGACCCCCGGGGGGGTACCGACCCCCAGGTTGAGAACCACTGCTTTATTGGAATAGTTTTGCAGGGGAAGTTCCTTTTTTTTTTTTTGTTCTATCTTGGTAGGGGAAAGACATGGCACCGGTGTGTCCCCTGCCATAGACTCTAGGCACCATCTTGGGAGAGCCTGTTTCTGATTGGACACAAAGTTCTTTTGAGATTTGGGCAACATATTTGAGACAGAGGGGTTATACAGTATATACGTAACCCCTGCTGTACATTTTTTTGTGTTGCTGCAGTGTGGGAAGTCTCAGGTATGGCAGAAACCCGTTTGTGAGGTTTAGCAGGTTCCTGACAGGGAGGGAAAGTTTAGGGACCCTCCCGGCCACCCTTGAAAACTACTCAGGTATCCATGGAAAGTGCGCATACTAATTTTCCAACTAATTGGACTGGTGCATTTCTGTGCACCACAGTGTTAAGACAGCATCCCTTTGGGAAGGTCACCTCCAAGAAGCCTCATGGGTACACATTTAAGGAAGCATGCCTCCTGTATGTAAGCCCTGAATTACTCTTCTGCCTTAAGACTGCCTTGTTGTATAGAAATACATTTTGTAGGAAAAATACTGCATTGTTTTTGATTATTCTGCATAAAAATGCTTAACCACTTCAGCCCTGGAAGATTTGGCTGCTGAATGACCGGGCCATTTTTTGCGATTCGGCACTGCGTCGCTTTAACTGACAATTGCGCGGTCGTGCGACGCTGCACCCAAACAAAATTGACTTCCCTTTTCCCCCACAAATAGAGCTTTCTTTTGGTGGTATTTGATTGCCTCTGCGTTTGTTATTTTTTACGCTATAAACAAAAAAAGAGTAACAATTTTGAAAAAAACACAATATTTTGTACTTTTTGCTATAATAAATATCCCCACTTTTGAAATGCTAAGGTAATTTTTAATAAGACTAAATTTCAACATAACTTGTTTAGTGACTGTTGCTATAGTTTGGAAAGCACACATGCAAAGTCCATAGAGAGCTCCTGACCAATGACCTCAGAGTCCAAAAACTTTTAATATTGGTGTTTGTTTAGCAGGATAATAAAACACAGCTATTGCCTTTCGGGTAGCATAGAGGTATCCAGCTTCATCACAGCTCAGATTTTGCTTAAAAGCATGCTCAGCGGAATGCATGTTTAGCACACGTATGTCAAACACTATGTCCGTGGGCTGAATACAGCCTGCCAGACCTTGTCATGTGGCCCTAGCACCCAGTTTTGCAGCCAAGATGTGGCGGAACTCGATTCCGCCATCTCCGGCTCTCGCCCTCCGCTCCTGCACCCTACTGTCACTTGTAAACACACAAGCCTTCTGTGCTTACAAGGGACAGCTTTGCTCTCAGCAGCTCCTGGAACAGATCCCTGAACGCACTCACGGTAGGGACAGAACTCTGGAATCTGAGCTAGAGAACGATCTCCGTGCAAGGCGAAGCAGAGCCGCCTTTACAAGGGAGGTACTAGAGCTGGGCCAGGTAGGAGAGAGATATCTGAGGGAGCTTTGGGAGGGTGGGGGTTGGGGTTGCACACTGTGCATAGCACACCCCTAAACACTGTACTCTGTACACAGCACACCACTGAAATCTTCACTCTGTACATAACGCACTCCTGAACCCTGCACTCTGTATGTAGTGCACCTCTAAATCCTGCACTCTGTGTGTAGGGCACCCCTGGAACTGCACTCTGTACATAACAAACGCCTGAATCCTGTACTCTGTACATATTGCACCTCTAATTCCCACACTTTGTACATAGAACACCCCTGAATTCTGCACTCTGTGCATAAGGCACCCCTGGAACTGTACTCTGTACATAGTGCACCCCTGAACCTTGCACACTGTACATAACGCACTCCTGAACCCTGCACTCTGTACATAACACACTTCTGAACCTTGCATTCTGTACATAACACATTCCTGAACCTTGCATTCTGTACATAACACACTTCTGAACCCTGCACTCTGTACATAATGCAACCCCTGAACCCTGCAATCTGTACATAGTGTAAAACTGAACTCTGCACTCTACATAACACACTCCTGAACCTTGCACTCTGTACGCAACTCACTCCTGAACCCTGCACTCTGTACATAGCGCACTCCTGAACCCTGCACTCTGTACGTAATGTACTCCTGAACCCTGCACTCCCCTGTACATAGCACACCCCAGATACAAACATACTGATAATGCAACCCACAATGAAATTGAGTTTGACACCCCTGGTTCAGCAGCACACAACAAAACAGCCAACACATTTCAAGGGCTCAGAAGAATTCCTCTTCAGGGCACAGATATTACATGAACACTATTTTTCAAACAAGTTTATTTAGACGATTCTACCATTTTGAGTCCTTCCAGGCTTCTGACCCCAAAACACATTGACTGTATTATATAATTATGGCACAAGTGGGTATGGTGAGGACCACATTCCTAAAGATCAGAACAAGAAATATAAGAAGCAAAAAATTGGACTTTTATGGTGCCCCACATTTCAGGGATGGAAACATATAACTTGTATTATTAAAACATCATATTTTATTTTATTCAGAAAGTTAAAAACAAGCTAAAACATCAATAATATAGTTGGTGCATAGTATTTTACCAGGCACCTTCAGCATTAGGCCCACCATAAACAGCCATATAAAGTAAACAAAACATGGAGTTGTCTAGACATATACAAAATATATCTATATTATCAAAAAGTGGGACTTGAGAAGTTGATGGATTTCTATCTATTCTTGTGAACTGGTATAGAAATACACACAGGTGGCATTGCTTAAACATAAGAGGAGGGAGCCATAGTCCATAATATCCCAGGTCCACAGTCACCCACAGAGGCAGCACATACTGTAGATAAGGGGGTGCTCCACACCCAGGACATATGCCGCTGAAGGGCAGAGTAAAGGCTCATTGCCTCAAAAATTGTATAATTTAGGGAGGTAAACCACAATACATACACTGTTCCATTCACATAGCAGCATGAAGTTCTTCTCCACTGAAAAGTCACCATATAGAATGCACATGAACGCTTGCTGTTGCTATTTTGCTCCTGGGAACTTTATAAAATTATTTAATCTTTCAAAAGATTTAAATGTGATTGTGCCATTTTTAGTCCTTCCAGGGTTCTGGGGCCCCAAAACACATTGGCAGTATTGTATTGTGTTGCTGAATGATAGCCAATATTAAAAATGTTTGGACCCTCAGTTTATTGATCTGACACTTTCCTTGGACTTTGTATGAAGTTGTTGACTTGGCTACTTGAAGTAAACAAGCCCGGTACAAGCAACTAATATGGTAGTTGACATTGTGGGGTTCCAATGGAGATATGGAAAGGGTCTGCAATGTGCTCCAATACCATAACCATATTTGGGTCCCCAATGCAATTGCCTTCCCAAGTACAAACACTGCATAGTGGTAATAGTTAAAGCTGAAGGATAGACTTTAAGATTCTTTTAACTCTTCCACTAGCCATATAATGAAACTGGGATTTCCTGCCCCAAAGACAAAGGAAGTTCTCTGTGCTTGATACCACTTGGCTATCACAGACATGTTCAAGAGTTAGTGAATTATAAAGCATATCCCCAATACTTATCTGTCCTAGAAATAATCCATGACAGCAGGAGAGATTGTAGCGCTTGCACCAGGGGCCGACTGATAACTCATGGGGCCCCCGGACAATAGGAGATTATGGGGCCCCTGGCAATCAGAGATTATGGGGCCACACATTATACACACACACAGTATACAATCACACAGTATACACATACATGTACACACAGTATACACAGACAGATGTAAAAAAAACACAGATTTATACATACTGTCCCTGGTTTTACTGAGGCTGGCAACCCTGATGGGGCCCCCTAGTGGCCCAGGGCCCTCGGGCAGTGCCCGAGTGGCTCAATGGTCAGTCCGCCCCTGGCTTGCACCAATCACATTTCTTGCAAATGAGCATCTAAATTATAGAGAATCCTAGTGCAGCTGCACAGTTTCTTCAAATGGGATGTTATGAGCTTATAAATTCCCACATTGCAACAGCAGGCTCTGAATGAACACAGTAGGTATGGAAACTGGAAAGAAAAATTGTCTACAAGTCAAATTAGCCATTGTTTTTCTAGTAAGGGATAGAAAGGGATGAAAGGAATGATCAGAGGAGGACATGGTAAAGTATCAGGGGACTCATTTCATTATGGCGCCCCCTGAGAGGTGATGCGGGGACCACCCAAGGTGCAGAGTCAAAGGGGTAGTTGGTCTTCACCAGAGCTCCTGATGGTGGAGATGGGCCAAGAACCCTAGTGGTCCTGGTTTATTTTGCTGCAAACTGGCACCAAGTCATGGCCCTCAGGATCACCCCACCAAGGAGTCTTGGTGGGTGGCAAGCAAGAGAGTAGTCATGTCAATTCGACAACAAACAGGCAAATGGCAGGTAAGTATTATAGTGCTCTGGCTCTTAGGTAGCTAATGATAGGACAGAGCACCAGCCGCTTCAAAGGCTGATGCCTAATACCCTTCTGATCAGTGTTGTTTCTGAGAACTCTGGAAGTCCTAGTGGTAGTGAAGGTCCTATGAATCCTCGAAATCCTGGAAGGCCTAGCAGTGATCTTGTGAGCACTGGAGGTTCCAGGAGTCCTGAAAATCCTGGAAGACCCGGCAGAGATCCTGTGAGCACTGTAATATATCCAGGCAGTTTGCTCTGCATGGCATCACAGTATGATGTATACATTTTTTCCTTCGGCAGTTCTACATTACAGTTTTTTATTTAACCTGACATGTCTTCTTTATCACCAGGATATCAAAGAGAGCTCAACTATAAACACTCGGACGGATCATACAGCGCCTTTGGAGAACAAGATGGTGAAGGCAGCACATGGTGACGTTAATACTAATTCTAGAGCCACTCTCCATGTCAATATTATCATTATTTTAATACAGGATTTTTATAGCAACAATTTGCACAGTGCTTCACAAAATGAAGAGAGAATGTATACTAATAATACAATTCAATCCAAGAGGGATCAGTTGGCCCTACTTGTTAGAGCTTACAATGCAATGGCGGCTGGTGCTCAAAATTTTGGGGGGTGCGGCACAAACTAACATCACCAACCCCCCTACCTGCAGAAGACATGGATGATGGCGATCACCCGGCACCCCCTCCCCGGGGGAGGCGGACGGCAGATGCCTTACCTTATAGAGGCAGGGGAAGGAAGAGCCGGGTCCACACTGACCGATTCTGCCAGGGAGCACACAGAAATATTCTCCTCCCAGCCGCACAGGAACAGGAAGCGTGTCCTGAGACACGATTGTCTAGGCATATGGCCAATAGGGGCTTCCTGATTGGCTGGAAGGAGAATGAGGATATTCATTCGCTATTGTCACACAAGTGGGTGTGCTTGGGGCGCCCCCTGAGCCCACCCTTTTGAAGTCTATTAGAGCCTCTGGCTCTAATCATGTGCTTAAAAAAAAAAACGCCATTGGAATCCATGCATCTTGCATCCTGCATGTAGATTAATGGGACGGACGCATGGATGGGGGGGCGGCGCCCCTAATGGATGGGCGGCCACTGTTACAATCTAAAACAAAGGATCAAGTGATACAAAAGGTAATAGGGATTAGGTGATGGACAAGGTAAAAGTACAATTTATTAGTTAGAGACAGGATAGGCATCTCTCTGAAGAGATGGGTATTTAGGGATCTCCTAAAAGTGGACAGAGTAGAAGATAGTCGGACAGATTGGGGTAGGGAGTTCCAGAGGATGGGAGATGCTCTGGGGATGTCCTGGAGGTGAGAATGGAAGAAGACAACAAGGGAGATAGAGAGAAGGAGATCTTGGGAGGAGCGTAGAGGACGGTTTGTGTAATATTTTGAGACTAGGTTAGTCTGATGTAGCTCGGTGCAGAGTTTTGGATGGCTTTGTCTGCTGTTAGTATTTTGAATTCTATGCGGAATTCTATCAGAAGCCGGTGGGGGGATTGGCAGAGAAGAGTAGTGAACACTGAACAGTTGGTAATAATATAATTTCTGCTTTAAGTGAAGGTGACCCCCTGACATGCCACATTTGGCATGTCATTTTTTTTGGGGGGGGGGGGCGGATGCTCCCAGCCCCAACTTCCTACTAGGGCTCCGCGGCGCCGGAAGGAACTTCACCTCTCCCCCCTCCCTCCCTGCAATGTTCTGGGACACGTCACGTGTCTCAGAAGATTGGACGGCGAATCACAGCATGCAGCGCGGCTCGCGTATGCGCAGTTCTTGCCCAGCTGTGAAGCCACAGCCGGGTGCCCACAGTCAGAATGCCGGGAGGGGGAGCGGAGCTTCGTTCGCCCGCATCGCTGGCGACAGGTGAGTGTCTGATTATTAAAAGTTCGCAGCTACACTTTTTGTAGCTGCTGACTTTTATGTGGGCGTTTTATATTTATATTTATATATATATATATATATATATATATATATATATATATATATATATATATATATATATATATATATATATATATAAAAACATATTTTATATACAGTGGCTTGCGAAAGTATTCGGCCCCCTTGAACTTTTCAACCTTTTGCCACATTTCAGGCTTCAAACATAAAGATATAAAATTTTAATTTTTTGTGAACATATCACCAACAAGTGGGACACAATTGTGAAGTGGAACGAAATCTATTGGATATTTTAAACTTTTTTAGCAATTAAAAAACTGAAAAGTGGTGCGTGCAAAATTATTCGTCCCCTTTACTTTCAGTGCAGCAAACTCACTCCAGAAGTTCAGCGAGGATCTCTGAATGATCCAATGTTGTCCTAAATGACTGATGGTGATAAATAGAATCCACCTGTGTGTAATCAAGTCTCTGTATAAATGCACCTGCTCTGTGATAGTCTCAGGGTTCTGTTGAAAGCGCAGAGAGCATCATGAAGACCAAGGAACACACCAGCCAGGTCCGTAATACTGTTGTGGAGAAGTTTAAAGCCGGATTTGGATACAAAAAGATTTTCCAAGCTTTAAACATCCCAAGGAGCACTGTGCAAGCGATCATTTTGAAATGGAAGGAGTATCAGACCACTGCAAATCTACCAAGACCTGGCTGTCCCTCTAAACTTTCAGCTCAGACAAGGAGAAGACTGATCAGAGATGCAGCCAAGAGGCCCATGATCACTCTGGATGAACTGCAGAGAACTACAGCTGAGGTGGGAGAGTCTGTCCATAGGACAACAATCAGTCGTACACTGCACAAATCTGGCCTTTATGGAAGAGTGGCAAGAAGAAAGCCATTTCTCAAAGATATCCATAAAAAGTCTCGTCTAAAGTTTGCCACAAGCCACCTGGGAGACACACCAAACATGTGGAAGAAGGTGCTCTGGTCCGATGAAACCAAAATCGAACTTTTTGGCCACAATGCAAAACGATATGTTTGGCGTAAAAGCAACACAGCTCATCACACTCAACACACCATCCCCATTGTCAAACATGGTGGTGGCAGCATCATGGTTTGGGCCTGCTTTTCTTCAGCAGGGACAGGGAAGATGGTTAAAATTGAGGGGAAGATGGATGCAGCCAAATACAGGACCATTCTGGATGAAAACCTGTTGGAGTCTGCAAAAGACCTGAAACTGGGACGGAGATTTATCTTCCAACAAGACAATGATCCCAAACATACAGCAAAATCTACAAAGGAATGGTTCACAAATAAACGTATCCAGGTGTTAGAATGGCCAAGTCAAAGTCCAGACCTGAATCCAATCGAGAATCTGTGGAAAGAGCTGAAAACTGCTGTTCACAAACGCTCTCCATCCAACCTCACTGAGCTCGAGCTGTTTTGAAAGGAAGAATGGGCAAGAATTTCAGTCTCTCGATGTGCAAAACTGATAGAGACATACCCCAAGCAACTTGCAGCTGTAATCGCAGCAAAAGGTGGCTCTACAAAGTATTAACGCAAGGGGGCCGAATAATTTTGCACGCCCCACTTTTCATTTTTTTATTAGTTAAAAAAGTTTCAAAAATCCAAAAGATTTCGTTCCACTTCACAATTGTGTCCCACTTGTTGGTGATTCTTCACAAGAAATTAAAATTTGATATCTTTATGTTTGAAGCCTGAAATGTGGCAAAAGGTTGAAAAGTTCAAGGGGGCCGAATACTTTCGCAAGCCACTGTATATATGTGTATGTATGTGTGTGTGTATATGTGTATGTATATGTATATGTATATGTATATGTATATGTATATATATATATATATATATATATATATATATATATATATATATATATATATATATATATATATATATATATATATATATATATATATATATATATATATATGCACAGTATCTCACAAAAGTGAGTACACCTCTCACATTTTGTAAATATTTTATTCTATCTTTTCATGTGACAACACTGAAGAAATGACACTTTGCTACAATGTAAAGTAGTGAGTGTACAGCTTGTATAACAATGTAAATTTGCTGTCCCCTCAAAATAACTCAACACACAACCGTTAATGTCTAAACCGCTGGCAACAAAAGTGAGTACACCCCTATGTGAAAATGTCCAAATTGGGCCTAAAGTGTCAATATTTTGTGTGGCCACCATTATTTTCCAGCACTGCCTTAACCCTCTTGGGCATGGAGTTTACCAGAGCTTCAGGTTGCCACTGGAGTCCTCTTCCACTCCTCCATGACGATATCACGGAACTGGTGGGTGTTAGAGACCTTACGCTCCTCCACCTTCCGTTTGAGGATGCCCTACAGATGCTCAATAGGGTTTAGGTCTGGAGACTTGCTTGGCCAGTCCATTACCTTTACCCTCAGCTTCTTTAGCAAGGCAGTGGTCGTCCTGGAGGTGTGTTTGGGGTCGTTATCATGTTGGAATACTGCCCTGCGGCCCAGCCTCCGAAGGGAGGGGATCATGCTCTTCTTCAGTATAATACAGTACATATTGGCATTCATGGTTCTCTCAATGAACTGTAGCTCCCCAGTGCTGGCAGAACTCATGCAGCCCCAGACCATGACACTCCCACCACCATGCTTGACTGTAGGCAAGACACACTTGTCTTTGTACTCCTCACCTGGTTTCCACCACACACCCTTGACACCATCTGAACCAAATAAGTTTATCTTGGTCTCATCAGACCACAGGACATGGTTCCAGTAATCCATGTCCTTAGTCTGCTTGTCTTCAGCAAACTGACTGTGGGCTTTCTTGTGGATCATCTTTAGAAGAGGCTTCCTTTTGGAATGGCAGTCATGCATACCAATTTGATGCAGTGTCGGCGTATGGCCTGAGCACTGACAGGCTGACCCCCCACCCCTTTAACCTCTGCAGCAATGCTGGCAGCACTCATATGTCTATTTCCCAAAGACAACCTCCCGATAGGAAGCTGAGCACGTGCACTCAACTCCTTTGGTCGACCATGGCGAGGCCTGTTTTAAGTGGAACCTGTCCTGTAAAACCGCCGTATGGTCTTGGCCACCGTGCTGCATGTCAGTTTCAGGGTCTTGGCACTCTTCTTATAGCCTAGGCCATCTTTATGTAGAGCAATAATTCATTTTTTCAGATCCTTTAGAGAGTTCTTTGCCATGAGGTGCCATGTTGAACTTCCAGTGACCAGTATGAAAGAGTGAGAGCGATAACACAAAATTTAACATACCTGCTCCCCATTCTCACCTGAGACCTTGTAACACTAATGAGTCACATGACGCCGGGGAGGGAAAATGGCTAATTTTTCACTTAGGGGTGTACTCACTTTTGTAGCTAGAGGTTTAGACATTAAAGGCGTGTTGAGTTATTTTGAGGGGACAGCAAATTTACACTGTTATACAAGCTGTACACTCACTACTT
Source organism: Lithobates septentrionalis (assembly GCA_037952835.1). NCBI lineage: Eukaryota > Metazoa > Chordata > Amphibia > Anura > Ranidae > Lithobates > Lithobates septentrionalis. The sequence goes on from JBBDGP010001020.1 coordinate 469,859, forward strand.
TACATTGTAGCAAAGTGTCATTTCTTCAGTGTTGTCACATGAAAAGATATAATAAAATATTTACAAAAATGTGAGAGGTGTACTCACTTTTGTGAGATACTGTGTATGTATATACACTGTACGTAGCACCCTCTAGTTAGTGCTAGAGGTTAGATTTTTCTATAGAGCAGGAAAATTTAGGTAGGCCTGTTTGTTTTTATTCTGGGCTGGGGGGTGGCTCCTCAGGACAGGGCTGGGTGACTCACAGGTAGCATCACTGAGACCTCCCTCTTGTTTCCAGAAGATTCTGAAAAGAGAGGAGGAGAGGAGAGGTGGAGCAGCCTGGGGTATTCTAAGGAGCCTTGACCAATCCCCAACTTGGATTTGCAGGGGGCAGACCTCCCTAAATACCCAGGGTCAGCCCACCTGGGGGGAGTTGTCTGGTGGAAGAGCTGGAGTGAGAGAGTATGGAGGCCGTCGGGGCCCACGGAGAGCTCCCCAGTCTGGGGAGGGGGGGGGTGACCTTGGGCCTGGGCTCGGGTGCAGCCAGGAGGAGAAGAGATCCTGGAGGAGAGGCACATGAAAGAGCAAAGAGACAGCGGGAGAGAATACTGCTAAGAGACTCCAGAGAGGACAACTGGTCGTAGCCAGGAGGGCTGGTGAGTGAAGCACAGTCGGGAGGTCTAGAGAGGCACATCCGAGAGAACTGGGAGTTGCAGTTTGAGATGGGTGCAGAACCAAAAGAGTGGATAGTGGGAAAATCAGTGGAAAGAGGCAACTGTAGCCAGGAGGGCTGGCAGGACCTAAAGAGGGTTTACTGGGATCAGTAGCCGAGTTAAGGACAGTTAGCACCGTAAATATTTCTACATTATAGGGGCCTGGGGTTCCTGCCCGCAAAAGGCAATTCACTGAGGCCTGGCTGAGTTAGTGTCAGGCCCAACCATGTGGTGCTAGCTGGTCTGGGAATCTGCAGGCGTAACAGTCTGCAGAAAGTGAAGTGCTGGAGGAGTAAGGTAAAGAGGTCTTAAGCAAGAGTTGTGTTGGAGAAAAGACTGGAGTGTATATACAGGTGTGTAAATAGAAGTCCCAAGCAAGTTACACTGAATCTTTTTGGGCATCCCATAATTTACCATTTCCATCCAAGTTAAATCCCCTCAATAAAAAAAAAAAAATCTTATGGACTGTTCTATGTCTCTGAGTGCCTGAGAGATGAATGCCGGGCTGGGCAGGGTGACAGATGAACCACAATATAGAGGCAAACCCTACAGGGGCTTGGCAACATGTACAGTGAATATAACAAGTCTACAAAGTTTGGCTGTTCTAGTAGGTCTTTCCTGACATTTTCTTAGTCACATCCTACAGCAAAAGCCATGGTCCGCAGAGAGCTTCCAAAGAATCAGAGGATCTCATTGTTAAAAGGTATCAGTCAGGAGAAGGGTACAAAAAATTTCCAAGGCATTAGATATATCATGGAACACAGTGAAGACGGTCATCATCAGGTGGAGAAAATATGGCACAACAGTGACATTACCGAGAACTGGACGTCCCTCCAAAATGATTTAGTCTGCTGGGTTGAGCGAAAAAAGAAAAACAAATAGGGTGTACCAGGCTTTAGAGTCCCTGAGGAACATAAGACATCATTGAAGTCCCTGAGAAGCTAAAGACATAGAGTCCCTGAGGAACAAACCAGAGATGATTCAGCCCAATGGTTTGGAATGTATTGACCTGTATTCAGCTTGTACTGTACATACTGTGTAATATGCTCCCCATATGACCGCTGGAACTTGTGTTTCTTCAGGCTTACAGCATTCGTGATTAAGTGCTTCTATCAGGCTAAAAATTACATATTCATCGATGACCAGATTCTCAGTCAGGCCGTGTCATGGCTGAATAATGAGCAGAGGCCGGATGGATGTTTTAACAACAGGGGTATGCTGTTTCACACTCTCATGAAGGTAATGCAGGAAAACTCATTGACTGTGGTTGACGGAGTTTAGACTTTTATTTTGTTTGACTAACTAGTAAGTGAATTGGAGATTTTTTTTTTTTGTATTGAATTCTGTGAATTGCCCTGCCCATGTGTGCCATGCTATTCCTAATAACATTGATTTGAACGCGTACTATTTTTATGTGTTTGTTGGATTTGATATAGCTATAGTCAGGTCCATAAATATTGGGACATCAACACAATTCTAATCTTTTTGCATCTATACACCACCACAATGGATTTAAAATGAAACGAACAAGATGTGCTTTAACTGTAGACTTTCAGCTTTACTTTGAGGGTATTTACATCCAAATCAGGCAAACGGTGTAGGAATTACAACAGTTTGTATATGTGCCTTCCACTTTTTAAGGGACCAAAAGTAATGGGACAATTGGCTGCTCACCTGTTCCATGGCCAGGTGTGTGTTATTCCCTCATTATCCCATTTACAAGGAGCAGATAAAAGGTCCAGAGTTTATTTCAAGTGTTTGCATTTGGAAATTTGTTGCTGTCAACTCTCAATATGAGATCCAAAGAGCTGTCACTATCAGTGAAGCAAGCCATACTTAGGCTGAAAAAACAAAACAAACCAATCAGAGAGATAGCAAAAACATTAGGTGTGGCCAAATCAACTGTTTGGAACATCCTTAAAAAGAAAGAATGCATCGGTGAGCTCAGCAACACCAAAAGACCCGGAAGACCACGGAAAACAACTGTGGTGGATGACCGAAGAATTGTTTCCCTGGTGAAGAAAACACCATTCACAACAGTTGGCCAGATCAAGAACACTCTCCAGGAGGTAGGAGTATGTGTGTCAAAGTCAACAATCAAGAGAAGACTTCACCAGAGTGAATACAGAGGGTTCACCACAAGATGTAAACCATTGGTGAACCTCAAAAACAGGGAGGCCAGATTAGAGTTTGCCAAACAACATCTAAAAAAGCCTTCACAGTTCTGGAACAACATCCTATGGACAGATGAGACCAAGATCAACTTGTACCAGAGTGATGGGAAGAGAAGAGTATGGAGAAGGAAAGGAGCTGCTCATGATCCAAAGCATACCACCTCATCAGTGAAGCATGGTGGTGGTAGTGTCATGGCGTGGGCATGTATGGCTGCCAATGGAACTGGTTCTCTTGTATTTATTGATGATGTGACTGCTGACAAAAGCAGCAGGATGAATTCTGTGTTTTGGGCAATTTTATTTGCTCATATTTAGCAAAATGCTTCAGAACTCATTGGACGGCGCTTCACAGTGCAGATGGACAATGACCCGAAGCATACTGCGAAAGCAACCAAAGAGTTTTTTAAGGGAAAGAAGTGGAATGTTATGCAATGGCCAAGTCAATCACCTGACCTGAATCCGATTGAGCATGCATTTCACTTGCTGAAGACAAAACTGAAGGGAAAATGCCCCAAAAACAAGCAGGAACTGAAGACAGTTGCAGTAGAGGTCTGGCAGAGCATCACCAGGGATGAAACCCAGCGTCTGGTGATGTTTATGTGTTCCAGACTTCAGGCTGTAATTGACTGCAAAGGAGTTGCAACCAAGTATTAAAAAGTGAAAGTTTGATGGATGATTGTTAATCTGTCCCATTACTTTTGGTCCCTTAAAAAGTGGGGGGCACATATACAAACTGTTGTAATTCCTACACCGTTCACCTGATTTGTATGTAAATACCCTCAAATTAAAGCTGAAAGTCTGCAGTTAAAGCATATCTTGTGCGTTTCATTTCAAATCCATTGTGGTGGTGTATAGAGCCAAAAAGATTAGAATTGTGTCGATGTCCCAATATTTTTGGACCTGACTGTATACTGGACTATTTCAACTGCCTCTGTGCAATGCTGGCTTCTGTAGTATCCCCGTTCAAACTTAAAAAAAATGCTCAAAAGTACTGAGTATTTTAAATGCTTACGTGCAGCATTTTTACTTTCCATTAATGATTTTTCATTCACTTGTAATGTGCCTTGAAATTGTAAGTCCACTATTTCAGAAAAAATGAAAAGGTGAAATAACACCCTTCATCCTCACTTTCTCCCAGTCCCCTCCTCTCCACAGTTTCACCATCCACGCAGTCTGGTGCAGTGGTCCAGGGGTTTGAAAACCACACTGTTCTTCCTCTTTATTCCCTAGAGACATATGGACACCGGGACAGACCAAAGTGGTCAACACCAGCACGTGAACTAATCTGATCCATCCCAGCTCCTCCATCACTTCCCTTAGCAGACTTGGAATCACAGATATCTGCAAATGCCTCTAAATTAAAGGGGGTTTAAACCCCCAGTGTTTTTCACCTTAATACATTCTATGCATTAAGGTGAAAAACCTTCTTTACTGCAGCAGCCCCCCCGAGCCCCCCTTATACTTACCTGAGCCCTGTAATTCCCATGACGGGAACGAGCGCACCAGCTCTGGTCGATGTCTCGTGTCCGGATAGCTTGATAGCAGCACAGCCATTGGCTCCCGCTGCTGTCAATCAAATCCAATAACACGGGCGCTGGGGGAGGGGGGGGGTCTCGGAGCCGAGTCCTGCTGTCTGTGTCAACAGATGCTGCAGCAGGACACGGGAGCGCGCCCGCACGGGTGTCCCGTAGGAGAGCGCTTCTCCGATAGGACACTCGAGAAGAGGAGGAGCCAGGAGCGCAGCGGAGGGACCCCAGAAGAGGAGGATCGGGGCCACTCTGTGCATAACCAACTGCACAGCGGAGGTAAGTATTACATATTTGTTTAAAAAAAAAACAAAAACTGAACCTTTACAACCCCTATAAGTCTTATGCATTCAGTGTAGCACCAGATTCTGCTCTGCTCTATTGGTGGCACCAGATTAGGCTCTGAATCGGGGCCAGATCTACTCTACTTGTTCTGGTGGTGCATTAAAAAAAAGGCAGGGGGCATACCATCACATGACAGTGTAACATAGTGTGACAGAGATGCAGGGAACCAGTATTCCTTGTTTACGTGACACGCTTCTTTACCACATGTCACGACCCAGAAGTAACGTCTGATAGGTGGCGCGGAGGTGATGCAGCAGTGAACAGGGAATACCAGTATGTATTGGCTGTCATTAGGTTAGGATGATTAACCACTTCAGCCCCGGAAGGATTTACCCCCTTCCTGACCAGAGCACTTTTTACAATTTGGCACTGCGTCGCTTTAACTGCTAATTGCGCGGTCATGCAATGCTGTACCCAAACGAAATTTGCGTCCTTTTCTTCCCACAAATAGAGCTTTCTTTTGATGGTATTTTATCACCTCTGCCGTTTTTATTTTTTGCGCTATACACGGAAAAAGACCGAAAATTTTGAAAAAAAATGATATTTTCTACTTTTTGTTCTAAAAAAAATCCAATAAACTCAATTTTAGTCATACATTTAGGCCAAAATGTATTCGGCCACATGTCTTTGGTAAAAAAAATGTCAATAAGTGTATATTTATTGGTTTGCGCAAAAGTTATAGCGCCTACAAACTAGGGTACATTTTCTGGAATTTACACAGCCTTTAATTTATGACTGCCTATGTCGTTTCTTGAGGTGCTAAAATGGCAGGGCAGTACAAAACCCCCACAAATGACCCCATTTTGGAAAGTAGACACCCCAAGGAAATTGCTGAGAGGCATGTTGAGCCCATTGAATATTCATTTTTTTTGTCCCAAGTGATTGAATAATGACTAAAAAAAAAAAAAAAATTACAAAAAGTTGTCACTAAATGATATATTGCTCACACAGGCCATGAGCATATGTGGAATTGCACCCCAAAATACATTTAGCTGCTTCTCCTGAGTATGGGGATACCACATGTGTGGGACTTTTTGGGAGCCTAGCCGCGTACGGGGCCGCGAAAACCAAGCCCCGCCTTCAGGATTTCTAAGGGCGTACATTTTTGATTTTACTCCTCACTACCTATCACAGTTTTGAAGGCCATAAAATGCCCAGATGGCATAAAACTCCCCCAAATGACCCCATTTTGGAAAGTAGACACCCCAAGCTATTTGCTGAGAGGCATGGTGAGTATTTTGCAGCTCTCATTTGTTTTTGAAAATAAAGAAAGACGAGAAAAAAAAATTTTTTTTTTCTTTTTTCCATTTTCAAAACTTTGTGACAAAAAGTGAGGTCTGCAAAATACTCACCGTACCTCTCAGCAAATAGCTTGGGGTGTTTACTTTCCAAAATGGGGTCATTTGGGGGGGGGGGGTTTTGCCACCTGGGCATTCCATGGCCTCCGAAACTGTGATAGGCAGTGAAGAGTGAAATCAAAAATTTACGGCCTTAGAAAGCCTGAAGGCGGTGCTTGGTTTTCGGGGTCCCGTACGCGGCTAGGCTCCCAAAAAGTCTCACACATGTGGTATCCCCGTACTCAGGAGAAGCAACAGAATGTATTTTGGGGTGTAATTTCACATATTCCCATGGCATGTTTGAGCAATATATCATTTAGTGACAACTTTGCGCAAAAAAAAATAAAAAAAAATAAAAAATTGTCTCTTTCCCGCAACTTGTGTCACAATATAAAATATTCCATGGACTCGACATGCCTCTCAGCAAATAGCTTGGGGTGTCTACTTTCCAAAATGGGGTCATTTGGAGGGGTTTTGAACTGTCCTGGCATTTTATGCACAACATTTAGAAGCTTATGTCACACATCACCCACTCTTCTAACCACTTGAAGACAAAGCCCTTTCTGACACTTTTTGATTACATAAAAAAATTATTTTTTTTTGCAAGAAAATTACTTTGAACCCCCAAACATTATATATTTTTTTAAAGCAAATGCCCTACAGATTAAAATGGTGGGTGTTTCATTTTTTTTTTTTCACACAGTATTTGCGCAGCGATTTTTCAAACGCATTTTTTGGGGAAAAAACACACTTTTTTAAATTTTAATGCACTAAAACACACTATATTGCCAAAATGTTTGATGAAATAAAAAAGATGATCTTAGGCCGAGTACATGGATACCAAACATGACATGCTTTAAAATTGCGCACAAACGTGCAGTGGCGACAAACTAAATACATTTTTAAAAGCCTTTAAAAGCCTTTACAGGTTACCACTTTAGATTTACAGAGGAGGTCTACTGCTAAAATTACTGCCCTCGATCTGACGTTCGCAGTGATACCTCACATGCATGGTGCAATTGCTGTTTACATTTGACGCCAGACCGACGCTTGCGTTCGCCTTAGCGCGAGAGCAGGGGGGACAGGGGTGCTTTTTTTTTTTTTTTCTTTATTATTCTTATTTTTTTTTATCTTATTTTTAAACTGTTCCTTTCATTTTATTTTTTTTTAATAATTTTTATTGTTATCTCAGGGAATGTAAATATCCCCTATCATAGCAATAGGTAGTGACAGGTACTCTTTTTTGAAAAAATTGGGGTCTATTAGACCCTAGATTTCTCCTCTGCCCTCAAAGCATCAGACCACACCAAGATCGGTGTGATAAAATGCTTTCCCAATTTCGCAATGGCGCTGTTTACATCCGGCGAAATCGAAGTCATAAAATGCTCGTAGCTTCCGGTTTCTTAGGCCATAGAGATGTTTGGAGCCACTCTGGTCTATGATCAGCTCTATGGTCAGCTGGCTGAATCACCGGCTGCATTTTCAGGTTCCCTGTTGAGACAGGAGAGCCAGAGAAAAACACGGAAGACGTTGGGGGGGGGCATTCCCTCCCACGGCTTGTAAAAGCAGTCTAGAGGCTAATTAGCCGCTAGGATTGCTTTTACATGAAAGCCGACCGCTGGCTGAAAAGAATGATACCAAGATGATACCTAAACCTGCAGGCATCATTCTGGTATAACCACTCAAAGTCGTGAATGGCGTACCTGAAGACAAAAAAATGGTTAACAATAAAGCACAGTAAACGGTAAAGTATAAAAAATTGCATACCTGAAAAGCAAACATGATAAAACATAACAACAATAAAACATTGCAGAATAGAATACAGTAAAAAAGAGCAGAACAATAGAGAGAATAGAGAGAGAGAGAACAATAAAACGACAACTATTTTTTTTTATTTTATATTTTTGTATGTGTTTTTTTTTTTACACTTTTTTTTGTAACTGTAACTTTTATAACTGTAACCGGTTCCAGGTTCGGGTCTCTCAAAATGCGATGGCATCTTGGGAGACCCTGTGAAAGTGTGCCTAGTCTGTGGAATGCTGTACCCTACGCTAATACTCAACTAGTGAATGGTAGCGTTCAAAACATTCACCAATGCACAGACCAGGATTGTCAGGACAGGAGGGACAATAATAGCGGGTGTCACGCCTATATTCGCGCTTGCTGCAGACACAACATCTTTTTTGGGGGGGTTCGTTGGGTAGGGGTACTCGGGAGGACATAAAGAAAATGCCTCTCATGCAGCCGACTGCATTTGGTTGGGGATGTGAATGGGGGAAGTACGGGCGCTGCAGAAGTGGTGGGTTCCCAATTAGGATTGGCGAATGCAGCAGGAAGGGCACTATGGGCACGACGGGCCTGTGTTTGTCTTTTTGGTGGCAGCGGGACACTACTTGTGCTTGCCACCTCACCAGCTTGAACTGCACTTATGGGACTCGCCACGTCACCAATAGGGATGAGCCGAACACCCCCCGGTTCGGTTCGCACCAGAACCCGCGAACGGACCGCAAGTTCGCACGAACGTTAGAACCCCATTGACGTCTATGGGACTCGAACGTTCGAAATCAAAAGTGCTCATTTTAAAGGCTAATTTGCATGGTATTGTCCTAAAAAGGGTGTGGGGACCCGGGTCCTACCCCAGGGGACATGTATCAATGCAAAAAAAACTTTTAAAAACGGCCGTTTTTTCGGGAGCAGTGATTTTAATGATGCTTAAAGTAAAAAAAAAAAAGTGAAATATTCCTTTAAATATCGTACCTGGGGGGTGTCTATAGTATGCCTGTAAAGTGACGCGTGTTTCCCATGTTTAGAACAGTCCCTGCACCAAATGTCATTTTTAAAGGAAAAAATCTCATTTAAAACTGCTTGCGGGTTTAATGTCATGTCGGGTCCTGGCAATATGGATGAAAATCAGTGAGACAAACGGCATGGGTACCCCCCAGTCCATTACCAGGCCCTTTGGGTCTTGTATGGATATTAAGGGGAACCCCGCACCCAAATTAAAATAAGGAAAGGTCCCTATATACTCTGAACAGCAGTATACAGGCGGTGCAAACAAGACAGGGACTGTAGGTTTGTTGTTAAGTAGAATCTGTTTGTAATTTTGAACATTTTTAACGTGTTTAGCTCCAGCCAAAAAATCTTTTCTAAGCTTTTTGGAAAACATAGGGAAGGGTTATCACCCCTGTGACATTTGTTTTGCGTCTTTCCTCCTCTTCAGAAGATTTCACCTCACTTTTTTGTCCCAATGAAAAATGTTTTTTGAAAATTTGGGTTTTTTTGTGGAACAAGGATTGGAAAGCATCAGTGGAAAGGAGAAATTGTTTTCCCATATTAACTCTTACATGAGAGAATTTCCCTTCCTAGGGGTAGATTTCATCTCACTTCCTGTTGTCTCCTTCCGTTTGCAAGTAGGAGTCGTTTGTAAGTTAGATGTTTGAAAGTAGGGTCCTGCCCTATATACTCAGCAGAAATTTGGGCCTTAGGTGTTGCTGTGGCCAAAACACTGTAAGCCCTCACAGGGCCCTGCTGTGAAATATTAGATCAAGAATTGTAATTACATGCCCCTGTTGAACAGGAGCTGAAAAATTAGGCCTTAGGCACTGGTGCTGGTGCCACAACACTGCAACCCCTCACAGACACTCTAGTTGGAACGCAGGAACGAGCCCTGCTGCAAAGTATTGCATCAAAAATTGTAATTACACGCCCCTGTTAGACAGGGGCAGAAAAATTGGGCCTTAGGCACTGGTGCTGGTGCCACAACACTGCAACCCCTCACAGACACTCTAGTTGGAACGCAGGAACGAGCCCTGCTGCAAAGTATTGCATCAAAAATTGTAATTACACGCCCCTGTTAGACAGGGGCAGAAAAATTGGGCCTTAGGCACTGGTGCTGGTGCCACAACACTGCAACCCCTCACAGACACTCTAGTTGGAACGCAGGAACGAGCCCTGCTGCAAAGTATTGCATCAAAAATTGTAATTACACGCCCCTGTTAGACAGGGGCAGAAAAATTGGGCCTTAGGCACTGGTGCTGGTGCCACAACACTGCAACCCCTCACAGACACTCTAGTTGGAACGCAGGAACGAGCCCTGCTGCAAAGTATTGCATCAAAAATTGTAATTACACGCCCCTGTTAGACAGGGGCAGAAAAATTGGGCCTTAGGCACTGGTGCTGGTGCCACAACACTGCAACCCCTCACAGACACTCTAGTTGGAATGCAGGAACGAGCCCTGCTGCAAAGTATTACATCAAAAATTGTAATTACACGCCCCTGTTATACAGGGGCTGAAAAATTGTGCCTTAGGCACTGGTGGTGGCGCCCAGAACCAAAAATGTTCTTACAAGCTATCAGCGTGATGATTGAGGCGGAAGAGGATAATTACTCAGGGATAGTCACTCAGCATCAGCATAGGCAGTCTTTGAAGGGATCTGAAAAAAATTATTCAGTTACATCAGCATCAGGTGCTTGGTAGCTGGTGGTGATCCAAGACTGATTCATTTTTATGAAGGTCAGCCGATCGACCGAGTCAGTGGACAGACGCACCCTGTGATCGGTTACCACGCCTCCAGCAGCACTGAATGTGCGTTCCGAAAGAACGCTGGATGCAGGACAGGCCAGTAGCTCAATTGCATACTGTGCAAGCTCTGGCCAGTGATCCATCCTCAAGACCCAGTAACCCAGAGGATTTTCGGTGGGAAAGGTGTCCAAGTCTGATCTTGCCCCTAGGTATTCCTGCACCATGTAAAACAGACGCTGGCGATGGTTGCTGGAACCGATCATACCTTGGGGCTGCGGACCAAAAAATTGTCTGAACGCATCGGTCAGACGGCCACCTTCTCCACCGCTCCTTCTTTGACTGACCGAAGCCTCAGCAACACGTTGTCCAGAAACAGGAGTTTGTAACCTCCCAGTCTCTGGGAACGCGTTGCACAGACCTTTCTGCAAGGCCTCCCGAAGATGTTTCATCCTCTGCTCCCTCTGCGATGGCAAGATAAGGTCCGCAACCTTACCCTTGTAACGTGGATCAAGGAGGGTTGCCAGCCAGTATTGGTCCTTCTCCTTGATACCACGAATACGAGGATCCTTACGCAGGCTTTGCAGGATCAGGGAGGCCATGCAGCGTAGGTTTGCTGAGGCATTCGGTCCGGAGTCCTCTGGGTCACTAAGGACAACAACGTCCGCAGCCACCTCCTCCCAGCCACGTACAAGTCCATGTGTTCCTTGGGACTGATCCCTTAAAGACTGCTGATGCTGAGTGCCAGGCTCCACCTCCATACTGACACAATCTTCCTCCTCCTCCTCCTCCTCCTCCTCGTCCTCTTCCTGTGTGATCGGCGGGCACGCAGGAACACTGTCTGGATAAAGGGGGCCTTGAGAGCTAAGGAAGTCCTCCTCTTCCTGCCTCTGTTCTGCCTCAAGTGCCCTGTCCATTATTCCACGCAGCGTGTGCTCCAACAGGTGGACAAGGGGGACAGTGTCACTGATGCATGCACTGTCAGTGCTCACCATCCTCGTGGCCTCCTCGAATGGTGACAGGACAGTGCATGCATCCCTGATCATGGCCCACTGGCGTGGGGAAAAAAAACCAAGGTCCCCTGACCCTGTCCTGGTGCCATAGTCGCACAGGTACTCATTTATGGCCCTCTGCTGCGTGTGCAGCCGCTGCAGCATGGCCAATGTCGAGTTCCACCTGGTGGGCATGTCACAGATTAGGCGGTTCTTGGGCAGGTTAAACTCCTTTTGGAGGTCCGTCAGCCGAGCACTGGCATTATATGACCGGCGGAAATGCACACAGACTTTCCTGGCCTGCCTCAGGACATCCTGTAAGCCCGGGTACCTGCCCAAGAACCGCTGCACCACCAAGTTAAGGACGTGAGCCAAACAGGGCACATGGGTCAGTTGTCCCTGTCGGAGGGCAGAGAGGAGGTTGGTGCCATTGTCGCAAACCACCATTCCTGCCTTAAGTTGGCGTGGCGTCAACCACCTCTGAACCTGCCCCTGCAGAGCTGACAGAACCTCTGCCCCAGTGTGGCTCCTGTCCCCCAAGCACACCAGCTCAAGCACCGCATGGCATCTTTTGGCCTGCGTACTTGCGTAGCCCCTTGAACGCCTACGGAGCACCGCTGGTTCCGAGGAAGAGGCCATGGAGGAAGAAGAAGAGGAGGGGGTGGAGGAGAGAGGTGTGTCACAATCAGCATTTTGGAGGCGTGGTGGCGGAACAACCTCCAACACTACTGCACCTTGTCCTGCATCCTTCCCAGCTGCCAGCAGAGTCACCCAATGCGCCGTGAAACTTAAGTAACGTCCCTGTCCATGCCTGCTGGACCATGAGTCAGCGGTAATATGCACCTTACCGCTGACCGCCCTGTCCAGCGAGGCATGGACATTGCCTTCCACATGCCGGTAGAGAGCTGGAATCGCCTTCCGTGAGAAAAAGTGGCGTTTGGGTACCTGCCACTGAGGAACCGCATATTCCACAAACTCACGGAAGGGGGCAGAGTCTACCAACTGAAAAGGCAGCAGTTGAAGTGCTAGCAATTTTGCCAAGCTAGCATTCAACCGCTGGGCATGTGGATGGCTGGGAGCAAACTTCTTTCGGCGGTGCAGCAGCTGGGGCAGGGAAATTTGCCTGGTACAATCTGGCGTCGGTGTACCAAAAGCAGATTGCCCACAAGTACTTGGCTGTGACACACCTAATTCTACACCTTCATTCCTCTCACTGCAGGTCTCAGAGAGGACTGAAGGTCTAGTGGGGTTGGAAATCTCAGCTGATGAGGAGCAAGGAGAGATCCTCTTTGTTCTTTGGTGTGGGTCTTTTAGATATGCTTGCCAACGAACTGCATGGCAGGTCAACATATGTCTGGTCAAGCATGTGGTACCCAAGCGGGAGATGTTTTGGCCACGCGAGATACGCTTGAGACATATGTTGCAAATAGCAGCGGTGCGATCTGATGCACTCGTCTCAAAAAAGGCCCACACCAAAGAACTTTTTGAATAACGCGCAGAGACTGCAGCGCCCTGCACATGTGGAGCTTTGGGGTGTGATGCAGTCAATGTGCTGCCCTTAGGCTGGCCCCTGGAGGGCATCCTGCCTCGTTGGTGATGTGCCAGCCTCCTCCTCCTCCTCCTCCTCCTCTCTCCTATCAGGCACCCACGTTGAGTCAGTGACCTCATCATCCCCTCCCTCCTCATCACTGGAGCAAACCTGGCAGTATGCTGCAGCAGGGGGAGCATGACTGCCAGATTGCTGTCCTTCTTGGGCACCCCCTCTGTCCGTGCTCATGTTACTGCCTTCATCGAGCTCAGTATCATCATCAGAGCCTTCCAAACGCTGGGCATCCTCCTGGAGCATGTACCCAACACTGTGGTCAAACAGTTCGAGGGAATCCTCATGAGGACATGGTGGAGCTAGGGAAGGAGTCACTGATGACATTGAGCTGAGGAAGGAGGCCGCTGCTTTGCCAGACAAAGCACCCTGGGCATGGGTGAGAGAGGATGAGGAGGATGAGGACGGCTTGGTCATCCACTCGACCAAGTTTTCTGCATGTTGCGGCTCAACACGGCCAGCTGCCGAAAAAAAGGCCAAGCGTGTCCCATGGCCACGGGCTGATGAGGATGCACCGTCTCCACGACCAGCACTAGACACAGAGCCTGCTTGCCCTCTCTTATTGGCTTGTGACTGTCTGCCTCTCCTTCTTGGCCTTCCAGACATACTAATGGCCTGTAGCTGCACTAAGCTGGGATAGAACACCTGTAATTTTCTTCAGGTAGCTTTATATACTGTAACCAGACAAGCCTGCCTGTCAGTAGGAAGATAACAGGAACGGATCTAGCTGAACACTGTGAGCAGGACGCACTGCACTAAATGTAAATAGCAGGAACGGATCTAGCTGAACACTGTGAGCAGGACGCACTGCACTAAATGTAAATAGCAGGAACAGATCTAGCTGAACACTGTGAGCAGGACGCACTGCACTAAATGTAAATAGCAGGAACGGATCTAGCTGAACACTGTGAGCAGGACGCACTGACTGCACTAAATGTAAATAGCAGGAACAGATCTAGCTGAACACTGTGAGCAGGACGCACTGCACTAAATGTAAATAGCAGGAACAGATCTAGCTGAACACTGTGAGCAGGACGCACTGCACTAAATGTAAATAGCAGGAACGGATCTAGCTGAACACTGTGAGCAGGACGCACTGCACTAAATGTAAATAGCAGGAACGGATCTAGCTGAACACTGTGAGTAGGACGCACTGACTGCACTAAATGTAAATAGCAGGAACGGATCTAGCTGAACACTGTGAGCAGGACGCACTGACTGCACTAAATGTAAATAGCAGGAACGGATCTAGCTGAACACTGTGAGCAGGACGCACTGCACTAAATGTAAATAGCAGGAACGGATCTAGCTGAACACTGTGAGCAGGACGCACTGCACTAAATGTAAATAGCAGGAACGGATCTAGCTGAACACTGTGAGCAGGACGCACTGCACTAAATGTAAATAGCAGGAACGGATCTAGCTGAACACTGTGAGCAGGACGCACTGCACTAAATGTAAATAGCAGGAACGGATCTAGCTGAACACTGTGAGCAGGACGCACTGACTGCACTAAATGTAAATAGCAGGAACGGATCTAGCTGAACACTGTGAGCAGGACGCACTGACTGCACTAAATGTAAATAGCAGGAACGGATCTAGCTGAACACTGTGAGCAGGACGCACTGACTGCACTAAATGTAAATAGCAGGAACGGATCTAGCTGAACACTGTGAGCAGGACGCACTGCACTAAATGTAAATAGCAGGAACGGATCTAGCTGAACACTGTGAGCAGGACGCACTGCACTAAATGTAAATAGCAGGAACGGATCTAGCTGAACACTGTGAGCAGGACGCACTGCACTAAATGTAAATAGCAGGAACGGATCTAGCTGAACACTGTGAGCAGGACGCACTGACTGCACTAAATGTAAATAGCAGGAACGGATCTAGCTGAACACTGTGAGCAGGACGCACTGACTGCACTAAATGTAAATAGCAGGAACGGATCTAGCTGAACACTGTGAGCAGGACGCACTGCACTAAATGTAAATAGCAGGAACAGATCTAGCTGAACACTGTGAGCAGGACGCACTGCACTAAATGTAAATAGCAGGAACGGATCTAGCTGAACACTGTGAGCAGGACGCACTGACTGCACTAAATGTAAATAGCAGGAACAGATCTAGCTGAACACTGTGAGCAGGACGCACTGCACTAAATGTAAATAGCAGGAACGGATCTAGCTGAACACTGTGAGCAGGACGCACTGCACTAAATGTAAATAGCAGGAACGGATCTAGCTGAACACTGTGAGCAGGACGCACTGACTGCACTAAATGTAAATAGCAGGAACGGATCTAGCTGAACACTGTGAGCAGGACGCACTGACTGCACTAAATGTAAATAGCAGGAACAGATCTAGCTGAACACTGTGAGCAGGACGCACTGCACTAAATGTAAATAGCAGGAACAGATCTAGCTGAACACTGTGAGCAGGACGCACTGCACTAAATGTAAATAGCAGGAACAGATCTAGCTGAACACTGTGAGCAGGACGCACTGACTGCACTAAATGTAAATAGCAGGAACGGATCTAGCTGAACACTGTGAGCAGGACGCACTGACTGCACTAAATGTAAATAGCAGGAACAGATCTAGCTGAACACTGTGAGCAGGACGCACTGCACTAAATGTAAATAGCAGGAACAGATCTAGCTGAACACTGTGAGCAGGACGCACTGCACTAAATGTAAATAGCAGGAACAGATCTAGCTGAACACTGTGAGCAGGACGCACTGACTGCACTAAATGTAAATAGCAGGAACGGATCTAGCTGAACACTGTGAGCAGGACGCACTGCACTAAATGTAAATAGCAGGAACGGATCTAGCTGAACACTGTGAGCAGGACGCACTGCACTAAATGTAAAGAGCAGGAACAGATCTAGCCTAATCTAGCTCTCAAATCAAATGACACTGTCTGTCTCTCTATCAGCACACCGGAACACACTACACAGGGCCGCCGTGCAGGCGGCCTTATATAGTGTGGGGCGTGTACTAAATCCCCTGAGCCATAATTGGCCAAAGCCACCCTGGCTTTGGCCAATTACAGCTCTCTCTACTGACGGCGCTGTGATTGGCCAAGCATGCGGGTCATAGTGCATGCTTGGCCAATCATCAGCCAGCAATGCACTGCGATGCCGCAGTGAATTATGGGCCGCGACGCGCCACACGAATTTGGCGCGAACGGCCCATAACGTTCGCAATTCGACGGACGGTCGAACAGCCGATGTTCGAGTCGAACATGGGTTCGACTCGAACACGAAGCTCATCCCTAGTCACCAAGTGTTACTGCAGTGCTGGTTTGACTACGACCGGGGTGTACTAGGCCGCTGGTGCTTGCCATTTCACCAAAACGCTACCAAAAAAACTGTTAGCGATCGCAGGATCAGGCCTGACTCTTTAGTTTAGTGTTTTGTAAGTGAGTGATGGATCGATACTGCACTTGGGTGGGCTGGGCCGGGCGGAGGGGCAAAACGCAGGTGCTAGCAGGTATCTGGGCTGATCCCGCTAACACTGCGTTTTTGGGAACCCTAAACTGCTGGGGACGCTAGTATAGATCTGATCGGATCAGATATTGATCCGATCAGATACTATACCACTAAGGGAGGTGTACGGTGCGTGCGTGGGTGTTAGCGGTACTGGCGCTAACCTGACGCTGCCTGGGGCTGGTGCTTGCCAGTTCACCAAAACGCTACCAAGAAAACTGTTAGCGATCGCAGGGATCAGGCCTGACTCTGAACGCTTCAGTTATGCGTTTAGTGTTTTGTAAGTGACAGTGATCGATCGATACTGCACTTGGGTGGGCTGGGT
The DNA here is from genome assembly GCA_037952835.1 of Lithobates septentrionalis. NCBI lineage: Eukaryota > Metazoa > Chordata > Amphibia > Anura > Ranidae > Lithobates > Lithobates septentrionalis. Next base: position 486,865 of record JBBDGP010001020.1, read on the forward strand.
GGAGGGGAAAAACGCAGGTGCTAGCAGGTATCTGGGCTGATCCCGCTAACACTGCGTTTTTGGGAACCCTAAACTGCTGGGGACGCTAGTATAGATCTGATTGGATCAGATACTATACCACTAAGGGAGGCGTATGATGCGTGCGTGGGTGTTAGCGGTACTGGCGCTAATCTGACACTGCCTGGGGCGACGCATATCACCGCCGGGCGATCAGGGGGCTAAACCTTTATTCGGTAATAAACGGCGGGTGCCCTGACACAATAAAAAATAAACGAACTAACCAGCGTCACCCGTAACAGTTATATGGTGATCAGTGGTGAAAGGGTTAACTAGGGGACAATCAAGGGGTTAAAACATTTATTAGATAGTATATGGGGGTCCCTGACGCTATAAAACGCTGACGGCGAACCTAAATATTTACGTCCCTAACTAGCGTCACCAGCGACACTAATACAGCGATCAGAAAAATGGTCGCTTAGTGACACTGGTGACAGGGGGTGATCAAGGGGTTAAAACTTTATTAGGGGGGGTTAGTGGGGTACCCTAGACCTAAAGGGGGGTAATACTAACTGTCCCAACACTGTAACTGTCACAAACTGACACTATGCAGTAATCAGGAAAAAAAAAAAAAAACCTGCTTGGTGTCAGTTTGTGTGACAGGGGGGGGGGGTGATTGGGGGGGGATCGGGGGGTGATCGGGGGGGGGGGGGTCGGGGTGTTTTGTATGCCTGGCATGTTCTACTGTGTTGTGTTGTGTTTGTGCACTTACATTCCAGTCTTCTCTCCTCGGCCCGGAACGGAAAATACCGAGCCGAGGAGAGATGACATCATTTCCTCTGCCTCTGTGTACAATACAGAGGCAGGGAAATGATCCCATTGGCTGGGAGCGATCGCGAGGGGGGGGGCCACGAATGGATGGCCTCCCCCTCACCACCGATCGCCGGGGAAGATTTGCCGACCGCCGCAGGCACCGGGGGGGGGTCCGATCGGACCCCCCACCCGCGGGCAGGCAGGGACGTACAGGTAAGCCCTTTTGCCTGCCCGTGCCGCCCTGTCGACGTACATCTGTGTGCGGCGGTCGGCAAGTGGTTAAATAGAACCTGTGCCCCCTTATATCAGGTGTCTCTATCAGAGCCACCGGATACTAGGAACACAAGACCAACATCAATGGCGACCATATGGTCATTGTCATGCTATTTACATTATGTTGTATATGATATATTTCAACCGGACACATTTCTTTGTACTTATGTGTATTGCAGTGGCTGTGTCCGCAATTATGTTTTCAGATGTTATGTTTTTTTTATCCAAAATAAAAACTTCATTTAAAAAAATAAAAATCAAAAATCTGGGTCCCCTTTTACACCAGGTGTCCCCATCAAAATGTCCCCTTACATCAACTGTCCCCATCTGAGTGCCCCTGTCAGAGTGATCCCTTACATCAACTGTCTCCATCAAAGTGCCCCTTACATCACTTGTGCCTCTCAGAGTTCTATCTTACATCAATTGCTAGGCATGTGCAATTCCTTCCGTTCCGAATTCGTTTTTTGACGAATTTCGACAAATTCGTTAATTCGGGAATATCCGAATTAACGAAAACCCGTTTAACGAATTTTTTCCGAATATTCGTAAATTCGATAAAATTGGACATTTGTAAATTCGGGCATTCGTACATTAGAAATGTACATTCGTACATTAGTAAATTAGTGAATTCGTAAATTTGTAAATTCGAAAATTCGGAAATCTGAAATAATAGTTAACTAATAATAACTTAACTATTAGTAATTACTAGTAACTTTTAATTTATAGGTATTGTAATTTCCTTTTAAATTTGGCTGTTAGTGCACGTAACACGTACAAATTTATCCGAAGTTATGAATGATCCGAAAAAACGGAATGGAACGTAATGAATTAATAATAATAAATAACAATAATAATAATAACAACGTTTTATTATTATTATTGATTAATAATTTGTTCCGTTCCATTTATTTAGATGCAGCATTCGTTTTGGATAATTCGTAACTTTGGTTAAATTTGTATTTGTTACGTTCACTGACAGTCAAGTTTGAAAGGAAATTACAATACCTATAAATTAATAGTTAGTTACTATTTCAGATTTTTGAATTTTCGGGTTTTTGGATTTTCAAACTTCGAATTTACAAATTTCCGAATTTTCTAATTTACAAATGTACGATTTTACGAATGTATGAATTTACGAATGTACAAATGTAAAAATGTACGAATGAACGAATGTACGAATGAACGAATGTTCGAATTACGAATGAACGACTGTACGAATGAACGCATTTACGAATTTACGAATGAACGAATTTACGAATCGCGATCATAACGAATGACCCGAAAAACGAAAAAAATAATAAACTAATGAAACGAAAGCGAAAATAAACGAATTTTTTTGGTTGTGCACATGTCTATCAATTGCCCCTTACATCAACTGTCTCCATCAAAGTGCCCCTTACATCACTTGTGCCTCTCAGAGTTCTATCTTCCATCTATTGCCCCTTACATCAACTGCTCCCATCAGTGTGCCCCTTACATCATCTACCCTCATCAGAGTGCCCCCTTACATCACTTATCCCTATCAAAGACCCCCCTTACATCATTTATCCCCATTAGACTGGCTCCTGGATCAGTATATGTATTCTCAGAGACTTGGGGGGGGGGGGGGGGTGCAGCATAAATCAAAGGGGGGGGGGGTGCAGACCAACCCAGCAACCCCTTAGATCTAGGCCTACACTAAATAACTAACATAGTTACATAGTTAATCAGGTTGAAGAAAGACACAAGTCCATGTAGTTCAACCAATTGAAAAAAATAATAAATAGAAAACCTCCATATACAGATTCCTATGACCACAGTTGATCATAAAGGAAACTACAACACCTGGTCCAAGTTGCTCCAGTGGGGGGAAAAATAAATAAATGAATACTTGATCCCCCAGAAGGAATTTGGATATTCCCTGGATCGACAGTCCCTGGTGTTATTACCTATAAATGTTAATATCCAGTTATATTTTGTACATTTTGGACTGTATCTGTACTTGTATATTTAACTCTGGCAATGCTATGTTCTCAGGGTGGAGTGAATGATGACCTGTCACTCTGTGCTTTCATCACATCTGCGCTACTAGAACGCGGAACACCCAAAGATGTGAGTATCTTGGAACATACAGTAGAAAAGATGTGAAAGCTAATGTCTTTGATTTAATCTTTTCAAAAACAGGCCAAGAGGAACCTTTTTTTGGTGCTGTACATTTTCATTCAGCAGAGTTGGTATCATCTGCTTGATGAGGTCTATGGCACACTGTGTGTCCAGTTTTTGGGGCAAATGCATAAACTGAACCTGTGCTGTACTCATACAGGACAAAGCAACATGCCAAATGACTTGCCCCCCTGCCCTGCTTCACATACACTATATATTAGTATGCATCGCATACTAGCACATTATGTTGAACTTGCCTTAAAACAAAGCCCTCCAGCGCTGAGAAGTAAGCATTGCAGACGCTCTCATCTTCACCCGTCTTGCTTCCGGGTTCTGTCACTGGCCGGAGCCGCAATGACATCACTCCCACGCATGAGCGCGGGAGCCGTCATTCACGGCACGGGGCTCTGAAAAAAAGGCATGGGTGGCCGTTCCTTCAGAGCGCATGCGCCAGTGATGTCACTGGCTGAATGTACACTAAATATCTCCTAAACGGTGCACATTTAGGGGGTATTTACACTACCTATAGGTAAGCCTTATTATAAGCTTACCTATAGGTAAAAGCAAAAGATGATAGTTTACTTCCACTTTAACCACCTCAATACTGGGCACTTTCGCCCCCCTCCTTCCCAGACCAATTTTCAGCTTTCAGCGCTCTCACACTTTCAATGACAATTGCGCGGTCATGCTACGCTGTACCCAAATTACATTTTTATCATTTTGTTCACACAAATAGAGCTTTCTTTTGGTGGTATTTATTCACGACTCCGTTTTTTTATTTTTTGCGATATAAGCGAAAAAAGAGCGGAAATTTGGAAAAAAAAACAATAATTTCTTCTTTCTATTTTAAAACAAATCCAATAAAATCAAATTTTGTCATAAATTTAAGCCAAAACGTATTCTGCTACATGTTTTTGGTAAAAAAAATCCTGTTAAGTGTATAATAATTGGATCGTGTGACCACGGACACATGTGCGCAAATGATCATATACAGATGTGCGCAGGTGACATATGTGTGCAGATAATCATTGGGACATGTGATTTTACTGGGACATATGTGGGGGACATGTGTTTTTACTATGTGAGGACATGTGTTTTGGGGACATTGTGTGTTTACTTAGTGTTTGTTTTGTGTTTTTACATTGTGTGGGGTCACTAGACAGGTGATCAGTGAGTAAAAAACAGCTCATACTCACTGATCACCAGCCGGCTGCAGCGATCCGCTCTCCTCTCCTCACTGACAACTTCCGTGTGAGGAGAGGAAAGCCGATTGCCTAGCAACCGGCTCTGTGTTTACATCACATGACGGCCGTCATGTGATCAGGAGGGCCAATCGCAGAGCCCTCCTGACGATCGGAGATGCGCCGTGTCCGGGTTCCTGAACATCCACTCAGAAGGAGAGAGCGCCCACCCGGCCGTTTATGTGCAGTGGCCGGGTGGGAAGTGGTTAAAACCTTCTGCTACTGATCATGCTAAAGCAGTGGTTCTCAACCCTGTCCCCAAGTACCCCCAACAGGCCATGTTTGCAGGTTTTCCTTTATCTTGCACAGGTGCTTTAAATCAGAGTCAGTGGCTTGGTATTTTGGACAGCTTTTTAATCTAAGAGAAATTCCTAAAACATGGCCTGTTGGGGGTACTTGAGGACAGGGATGAGCTAAAGGACCATGAGCTGGAGGATTCATCATTTTTTGCAGGGGTTCCCCAAGACTTATTTTGACAGTTCTTCAAAGGTAAAAAGTTTGAGAGAGGGTGTTCTAACCTTTCCCAACCTTATATTAAATAGTACGTGGATCACTCTAGTGCCACATCTATGTGAATAGAAGGGTATATACATAAAAAATGGTGAGACTTTGGAGGCACCACGGGACAATACAAATATAAAATTAATATTTTTTTTTAATAGGAAAACGATAAAGAAAGCATGTGAAATCATGTGTGAATAAAATCATTCATTGTAAATATACCAATTGCATAAGCAGTATACAAAAGTACATAGTGCATCTCATTGGTAAATTGGCTATTGTACCAGTACGTCTTCATGAGTCAACGCGTTTCGCTTGTCTGCTTCCTTAGGACGTGCAAAGAGTCAAAGTTCACTGTGTAAGTAGAGAGAACAGACTACAATTTACATAAATTAACAAAGTAAATATACATATCAATCATTCTCTCTATGAATGTGCATCAATAAGTAATATACACCATATTACCAAAAGTATTGGGACAGCTGCCTTTACACACACATGAACTTTAATGACATCCCAGTTTTAGTCCGTAGGGTTCAATATTGAGTTGGCCCACCCTTTGCAGCTATAAAAGCTTCAACGCCTCTGGGAAGGCTGTCCACAAGGTTTAGGAGTGTGTCTATGAGAATGTTTTACCATTCTTTAAGAAGCTCATTTGTGAGGTCAGGCACTGATGTGGACGAGAAGGTCTGGCTCGCAGTCTCCACTCTAATTCATCCCAAAGGTGTCTTATTGGGTTGAGGTCAGGACTCTGTGCAAGCCAGTCAAGTTCCTCCACCCCAAACTCGCTCACCCATGTCTTTATAAACCTTGCTTCGTGCACTGGTCCAAATCATTTGGTGGAGGGGGATTATGGTGTGGAATTGTTTTTCAGGGGTTGGGCTTGGCCCCTTAGTTCCAGTGAAGGAAAGGTATCAGCATACCAAGACATTGTGAACAAATTTTATGCTCCCAACTTTGTGGGATAAGTTTGGGGATGGCCCCTTTCTGTTCCAACATGACTGCGCACCAGTGCACAAAGTAAGGTCCATAAAGACATGGATGAGTGAGTTTGGGGAGAAGGAACTTGATTGTCCTGCTCAGAGTCCTGACCTCAACTCAATAGAACACTTTTGCGGAGACTGTGAGCCAGGCCTTCTCGCCCAACATCATTGCCTGACCTCATAAATGCGCTTCTGGAAGAATGGCCATAGACACACTCCTAAACCTTGTGGACAGCCTTCCCAGAAGAGTTGAAGCTGTTATAGCTGCAAAGTGTGGACCAGCTCAATATTGAACTCTACGGACAAAGACTGGGATGCTATCAAAGTACCTGTGTGTGTAAAGGCAGGTGTCCCAATCATTTTGACAACATAGTGTATGTTCCCACCTTGCCTGTTTGAGTGAGCACGTGCCTCTAAAGTCTAACCATTTTTTATGTATATATCCAACCTTGTACTGTTTAAAACTGTTTGGGCTGGAGTTGTTTAAAAGAAAATACTAAGAAAAACAGATAACTGGATGTTGATTCTTATGTTTGGAAACCAGGACGCCACGTTGGGCCCTGCTCTCTCCTGCCTCAAAGACAACATCAGTGGCACTTCCAACACATACACGCTGGCTCTAATGGCATACACGTTCACCCTGGCCAATGACGTGAACACACGACAGACGCTTCTGAACAGGCTCTACCTGCTTGGTCAGTCTACAGGTAATGTGCTAGAAGGGGTAAGATTACATCTCATGTATGTTTGTCATTTGTCACGCCAGGGCTGTATGGCACTCGGGGGCTAGTGCCTAGGGGCAGATCCAAGCCTTGATATGTACAAATGCTAAAGCAGGCCATACATGGGTCAAATTCCAAAAGAATTGTATTACGACAATCGTAACTAAGAATTTTCCATCAAATTTTACAGCATTAGTGGGCTGCAACAATGGTGGATTTTTGTGAGGCCATCAAATTTGGGTGATCAGGCATGTTAGAAATTTTTGGAAAAACAAATTTATAATCAATGATGGGAGAATCGTACGAAAAATATAATTGAAAAAGAAATGCGCATGAGCTGTGACCTGGAGAGAAAAGAAGATTCCGGCCACAAAAACTCTTTTCTGTAGCAACATGAGGTGAAAAATGAAGGCTTAATAAATTATTAAATTGGTGCTTCTCTAATCCTAGCAAAAACACAAATAATATTAAAATTAATCTCCTAGTGGGCTAAACAACACTAGAATATGGAGAATACAAAATAAACAGTTATGGATAATATGTGATCAATCCTACCTGGAAACAAAACACTAAAAAAAAGAGAAAGTGCAAAGTGCAATCATGATATATACCGTATATACTCGAGTATAAGTCGTTCCGAGTATAAGTCGAGGCCCTTATTTACCACAAAAAAAAAAAAATGGGAAAAACTTATTGACCCGAGTATAAGACGAGGGTGAGAAATGCACAGATACTGTAAGTGGAAAAGAGGGTCAACAATGCCCATTTGTAGCCTCACTGTGCCCATTTGCATGCCTCACTGTGCCCATTTGCAGCCATAGGTCCCCCAAACTTAAAACTCAGTAGTTAAGGGTTCCTAGATGCCCCCTAGCTGCAGCCAAAATTTGGGGTCTCTGAACCCAAAGGGTCCCAAAATGACATTGCTGCAGATAGACACAGTTGACCGAATTTGGGGCCCCGTATCTTGGGGCCACTTAGTGCTAAGAACCCCAAATTTGGTGTGCAAACCCAGTGGAACTAGCACCATAAAATATCCAAAGCTGGGGTTTCTAGCACCAAGTGGCCCTGAGATACAGGGCTCCAAAAATCGGTTCAGAAAATGTCAAGCACTTTTCTGTAGCAGAGAATGACATTTTCCGAATCGGTTTTGGGGCCCCGTATCCCGGAGCCACTTAGTGCTAGGAACTCCATCTTTGGATATGTTTCGGTACCAGTTCAACTGGGTTTGCACACCAAATTTGGGGTTCCTAGCACCAAGTGGCCCTGAGATACGGGGCCCCAAATTCGGTTTGGAAAATGAAATTTTTTGCTGCAGAAAAGTGCTTGACTCGAATATAAGTCGAGGGGGGCACTTTCAGCACAAAAAATGTGCTAAAAAACTCGACTTATACTCGAGTATATACGGTATATAATAGTAACTTTCAGTGGATATCCATAGCCAGAATTTAACTGTAAAGATGACAAAAGGTGCAGCAGCAGATGTAGGAGTGAATACTCCTATATAAAGTGCAAAATATTCAATATAACAGTAAATTCCAATGTGTAATATACATGCAACAAACACAAAGTGACTTGTGCAATAAAAGTCCACGTGACTAATAAGGCATAAACTTTTAAATCAATCAAGGTGCTTAAACATAAAGAGTCCTCCTCCACAGAATGAAACCGGCTTCCTAGCATGCACAAATTGCAGTGAAGTGCTCAAATAAATCAAAGTAGTGCTTCTCTTCGTGTTCACACACAAACTAGTAAGCAGTGGCCTCTTACCTTAAGGTAATGGGGTAACAGCATATGACCAGTAATGGGAATACCATCCTTTAAGTTTTCTCCTCTATCCTCGCGGTCCTAGTCCTGGAGCATAATTCCCTCAGATGATAAGGGGGCACGTAGATAGATAAAAAGGAAGGTCCCAGATAGTGTAATATTGTCAGGCTAAAACTGGCTTTTATTAGTACAAGACATAGGTACTCACAATACAGCAGTGAAAAAAATGGCTAATCTCTGACGAGCGGTGAGCTCGTAAGCCTCAATCAGCATAGGTGCCTGTCCCATCCCTACGCGTGACGTCACACAACACGTGACTTCATCAGGGGATCATACACCGAAAATGAAGGCTTGGTTGGTCGAATTTCGAAATCAATGGTGGCACCATCAGATCACAAAACGCACTAAAATTTGTTTGGAATTCGACCCATGTATGTCTGGCTTTAGAGTATTCAGAATCCTCTTTATAGCTCAGGAAACATAAATCCGTCTCTCCTTTCTCTTGTCTGGTCATAATTTCTCCTGTTGCAAGACCAGGTGCCAGTTGCCAACATCCCATGATAATGTAGACAGGACCAAAACCCCCATAGCACTTGGGACTTTAAAGGACAACTATTACACCACAATCATAGAATTAAAAATATCAATTTATTGTAATGAGATTAAAGTTAAAAAGACTTCAACAATGAAAAGAACACAAAATTATACGAACGTAAAAAAGACACGGCTTTAATGTACAACCAATGTATTCATTGATGCAAAAGTTATAGATTTGTTTGCTGTCTAGATGCTACAACTAAGGCTGTTGCCGAAACGCGTCTGCTGTTTTGCTTGTCACTTTTTGTAACCAACTATTAAAATCGCTATATGGACTACAGAGTTGCTGGCTCAATCCTTTTACCTTCTGCTGTAGTGTGAAAAGACACACTGAGCCTGAAAGAAGATCTTGCAAACTGGATTATATTTTTTTAATTATATGTTTGTGCGGTAATAGTTGCTCTTTAAAGTCCCAAATCCTATGAGGGTTTCTGTCTTGTCTTCTCTTGTCTGGTGGTCTGTACAGTTGAAAAGTAGTTCTCATTAAACTGACCCCATGTGGCCTCCAAAGAACAGAAAGACATCACTCTTTAACTGTACCTAGGGCAATGCGATCTTGAAACCACGGCCCTGTACCACATACATTAAACTAAAGTGGTTGTAAAGTCATGTTTTTTTTCCTATAAATAAACAAACATGTTATACTTACGTGCTCTGTTGCAGTGGATTTGCACAGAGCAGCCAAGATCCTCCTCTTCTCGGTTGCCTCTTCTTCTGTGATCCTGTCCCCTCCCTCCTGTTCAGTGCCCCCACAGCAAGCAGCTTGCTATGTGGGGCACCTGAGTCCCAGCTCCCCGTGTCCATTCAGACATGGAGCCCCGAACTGGCCTCACCCACTCTCTCCCCTGATTGGCCAGCTGACTTTGATTGACTCAGTCAATCAGGAGGGAGAATCTCGGACAGCTGAGACCCTCGTGGACATCGCTGGACAGAGAGGGACCTCAGGTAAGTAGTAGGGGGGTGCTGCACACAAAAGGCTTTTTATCTTAATGCAAAGAATGCATTAAGACAAAATACCTTCTGCCTTTACAACCACTTTAAGATTATTCGCCATATTGCATTCCATGCATTAAGGTGAAAAACCTTCTGTGCTGCAGCGCCCGTGCCGCCCCCCCACCCACTTTTTCTTACCTGAGCTCAGGGATGTACATGAGCGCAGCGACACCAGCTGCTGTCTCTCTCCTCACTGGATAGATAAATAGCAACAGGAGCCATTGGCTTCCACTGCATTCAATCAAATTCTATGACATGAGAGCGGGGGTGGGGCCGAGTACCGCTGTCTGTGTCAATAGACTCAGCAGGGGGACTTGGGAGCGAGCACACATGGGTGCCCCCATGGAAAGCGACTTTCCATGGGGGCACCCGATGAAGAGAAGGGGCTTGGAGTGCCAGTGGGGAACCCCAGATGAAGATGATCAGGGCTGCCCTGTGAAAAAGCATTGAGCAGAGCAGGTAAGTATAACATGTTTGTTATTTTAATACAAAAAAATAAAAAGCTTTACAACCCCTTTAAATATTTTTGCGGCATGAATCATATTCTTATGATTGAGATTTTAACCTCTTGAGCAGGGATCTTCAAACTATGGCCCTCCAGCTGAGAAGGGTCCCACCGCTCAGGTAGGCACAAACCAGTGGAGATAAAAGCCAGTGTAGTTTTATCCTTCGAAGGGGAAGAGTCCCAGGTGCTGGCTGATGCAAGATGAAGCAGGAAAATCAAGGAAAGCTGGAAGCCGCACACCGGTGTAATGATGAATGCTTTTATTGGTAAAAAGCTACATCATAAAGGAACACAAAACACTACAGCAGAAGCGTACAGAAACAGCTGACGCGTTTCACACTCACGATGAGTGCTTACTCATAGCTCATGCTATAAGCACCCATCGTGAGTAAGCACTCATCGTGAGTGTGAAACGCGTCAGATATTTCTGTACACTTCTGCTGTAGTGTTTTGTGTTTCTTTATGATTTAGCTTTTTACCAATAAAAGCATTCATCATTACACCGGTGTGCGGCTTCCAGCTTTCCTCGATTTTCCTGCTACGGCTCTCCAGCTGTTGCAGAACTACAAGTCCCATGAGGCTTTGTAAAACTCTGACATTCACAAACATGACTAGGCATGATGGGAATTGTAGTTCCTGAACGACTGGAGGGCCGTAGTTTGTGGACCCCTGCGTTTGAGTCCCAGCTTCTGTTTTAAAGCAGACCCTGAACTCAACAGCTGTGACAGGTCATGGCAGCAATCTATGTGGGACTCACTGGCCATCAATGACTGTCAGCCCAGGTTCACACTGACTGCGGGAATGAAATTGTGCGAGTTCAGCTGTACTCGCACGATTTTATGCCCGCATGTCAGTCCCGATTTTGGGGGCAATTACAGAGACATCTGAGCGGGTTTCTGCACAGATGTCAATGGAAATCGCACACCGAAATCGTCAAAAGTAGTACAGAAACTGCGGCGTCGCACCAATTAAGGTGGTGCCATTGCCAGCAATTGATGCCAATTTGACATGTCAAATCGCATGCCAAATCACACCAATGTGAACCAGGGCTAATGGTCCAGCAATAAGGAGCCCAGGAGATTTGTGAAAATACAAAGATGAATAATTAAAGCCTAAACAGGGGTGTGGAATTAAAAAAAAAAAACTACTTGCCCAAGGGCCTAAATCAGGGTCCCAATTTACTTGTCCCTCATGACAATCTCCTTGTCCCGATAAGTAAATATGAAGGGTTCATTTTTTATTTTTTTTTATTAAGCAGAGGTTCTTTTTGGAATGTCTGGGGCTTTTAACAAAAGGGGCTTAAACGTTTAATGTTTTTACAACTGGGCGTTTTGGGATCGTAACAGAATTGCTGCGATTCTGCCTGAGATCACAATACGCAATACAATCACAAAATGCAGAATCGGGTGTCATTATTTTCAATGGCACCTAAAATGCAGATCAGTTTTGCCACCAAAAAGAAACATGAGCTTCTTTTGGGCGACAAGCTTTATGTGATGCGATTCCTCGTGATTTCTGCACGATTAATCGCGGCAAAACCGCACCATGTTTTAGGTGCCACTGAATCACAGTGATTCTGCCGCAATCCCAATACACCTAGGTGTGGATGGAGCCTGATCCCTGGTTCACACATATATTCTGGTTGTGTTTTTAAATGCACAGATTCACATGACAGGCTAGATATTATATGTTTCTATTGAGGTGGTTTGCACAGATGCGCTCCACACGCATTGTGTTTTATGTGCGATTAAGAAAAGGGTTCTGTACGAGTTTGTCTCAACCTTTTTTTTATTAAAGTTTTCAAACATATAGAACAAAAATTTATTTACAGTGAGCGAGGAAGGTACATATGTAATAAACATCTGCAAATACATTATAAGGTGGGGCGGGGCAAAGATTGTCCCTAGCCCTACACCTATGGGAACATGGCAGAATAGGGAAAATGTTAATTAGGCTACATCATTTGTATATGCAAATAGGATTGGCTAGTTTAAATTTTGTCAAAAGCCTATCAGTGTTTCTGCTAATAAATCCTGTTATTTAAAACTGCGACATCAGCTGTCAGTCGGCCGCAGAAGAAGGTTCTCCCACCCTCCCATGTATTTATGAGGCATTTGCTCCTTTATACTTTACTGTATAAGTTATGCTGTTGTATAACTCAAGCTTTTTATGTCATGTATATGGTGTTATGTGAAATAAATTAAATGGTTTAATGTTATATAATAATAAATTGCCTATAATAAAGGGCCGCAGCCATTGTATCCAATGTTGGTTTAGTATTTTATTTATTAATAATTTTAAATTAGTTATAGTATAAGTAAACTATTTCTGCCTACAATCCCATTAGGTTACAATGTATACCTGCCGTAAACCAAGGATGTACTTTCCCTAAATATAAAAAATGAACTATATCAGCATTTAGTAGAGTTCAAGTGCTAGACCCCTTTCACACTGGGGCCACGTTCGCAGTAATGTTGCGGTGCTTCCGAATCGCTTTTCAGGCAATTCGGAAGCGCTGCCCATCCATTGCAATGGGCAGGGCAATTTGGGAGCACTAAATACAGAGCTACCAACCCGCCCCAAAGATGCTGCTTGCAGGACTTTTCAGTACATCCCGCAAGTGCACCGCCCTAGTGTGAAAAGTTACACTCGAATGAATGAGAGCCTGAAAACCGCCCCAGTGTGAAAGGGGTCTTATAGTTAAAATGTAAATAGTTCAAATATACATATATATATATATATATATATATATATATATATATATATAAAAGGGGCAGAGTATAAGCCGAGATAGGAGAGCAGGGAGTATCAGACACACTCTAGCATGGCTAAGTGGAGATGGTGGTAGGATTTTCTTTAGCCCAGGTCTGGAATTCAAATGAATGTCGAAACTTAGTCCAAGTGTGGAAGAACTGTTCTCCCTTTCCCATTTCCTGTGCCAACAGCCTTTCCAGACCTCTAATGGAGTCTAATTTGGTTGCCCATTCCCAGAGGGAGGGTATAGATGTTGATTTCTAATGATGAAGAATGACTGCTCTAGCAGAATGTGTCTGAGCATATCCTTTTTCGCTGACTTTAGAAATCCAGGAATCATGGTCAGGAGAGCCACTCCGGGGGATGCATAGATAGTTGTGTCCATAAGTTTGCAGTATAAGTCAAAAAATGTTTCCAAAACATCCTCACAGGAGGACAATCCCACCAGATGTGGACCATGTTTCCCTATGAGGCATGGCAATGCCAAAAGGTATTGGCTATATTATGATTAAATTGATGGAGAGATGAAGGGCCATACCAACTGGTTACCAACTTTTACCCTTTTTCTTGGGTTTTCGTGGCTAGTGTCAGGATAAAACTTTTGTTGCCAATCTGAAGGGGTGAAAGTCTGTTGGAGATCTTTTTCCCATTTCCTTGTATATGAAGGGAGGTCTGGGAATGCCAATGCCAGAAAAATAAAATACAGTGGGGAGACTGTGTGTGTTGGTGGATCCACCCATAGTAGCAAAGATTCAAAGGTAGTTGTTTTGGCAGAGGTATCCAAGAGTGAATCAAGGATATGCAATTAGTGGACCTCCAGCTTTTGCAGAACTACAAGTCCCATGAGGCATAGCAAGACTCTGACAGCCACAAGCATGACACCTAGAGGAGGCAGAGGCATGATGGGACTTGTAGTTTTGCAACAGCTGGAGGTCCGCTAATTGCTTATCAGCAGCAAGGCTAAATGTAAAATTAAGCCCATCTGCCCGGCACCTGGAATTGCATGTCACAGGCATCGAGCGATATGATTTGCGCACTCCTGCTAAACATTAACATTTTAAGGCTAGGAACATACAAACAAAAAATATTAACGTTTCATAGTTTTATATAGAGCCCATTGATGTTTTCCATATATTACTGGTTCACTCCAGCCAAAGCTTATATTTCAGTGTTTGGTGGATGTTTAAAAGATGAACCCCCTGACAGTTTCTTCTGGGGACTGTATTAGTAAGAGTTCTGTGCTAAGTTCTTGGCTCTGAACACTTGGTGTATCCATTATGAGGGTCTCCTGCCATCCCTACACTGGTGTCTTGGGTCTGCACACCTTCTGTGCCCATTATGAGGGATTTCAACCATCCCTGTGCTGAGCTCTTTGGTCTGCACGCCTGCTGTGCCCATTATGAGGGTCTGCCAAATCCATGCACCGAGTTCTTGGGTTTGCACGCCTACTGTGCTTATTATCAGGGGTTCCTACCATTCCTGTGCTTTCTTTCTAGGTCTGCACACCTGCTGAGCCCATTATAAGGGGCCCCCACTATCTATAATGGCATTTTACTGATGCTATAGTATATAGAGAATGTACCAAGGTGAGCTATAATGCACAAAGGTGGACAGACATGCCCCAAACTCTCAGGCAGACAGAAGCAGAACTGAGAATTTTGGCAGAGAGATCTCACTGTTTGAGCAACCAAGACATATTAGAGGCCAGGGGCTGACTCGACGGCCTCCACCTATCCCTTTTAGGTAGGCTGATTCTTGCCACTGTTTTTTTTACCTGTCACTTACTCAAGCCTTCTGTTCTCCAGGAAGTGACTTGCATTGGCCATACTCTTCAGGGGATTCTGACCTAGTATCAGCCAGTGTAGAACTGACAGCTTACGTCTTGCTGGCATTGGTCTCTGGCCCTCAGCTAAGCACAGAAGAGCTAACGACTTCTTCCCGCATTGTCAGTTGGCTGTCCAAACAACAAAATCCTTATGGAGGATTTGCATCCACACAGGTGAGGAAACTGCTGATTTGTAGAAATGTTCTCAATTTGATTAAATTGCTTATCTTTACCCATTCCATAATTCTTCACTTTTGCTCTTCTTATCCTGTACACTTGACTGAGGTATTGCAATGTCCTACAGCTGTCATGATCTCAAATATGCCCCACCCTAACCCAGTTTCTGGACAAGGGCATATAGAGCCCAGGGTGAACATGCCAAACTGCGCCCCCCACCCCCAGAAGTGTGAGCATTGTGCCAGCAAAAACTCCCCCCCCTCCCTGATTACTTATCTGCATGCTTTCCCCCTAAGCATAAATTCCCCTTCCTCCCAGTACAAATTCTCCCCCCTGCTGAAATCCCCCCTTCCAGCACAAATCTTTGCCTCCCCATCCCCCTAATCCCCCCAGCTCAAATGCCCCTTCTCCCCCAAAAATTCACTCCTCCCAGCACAAATCCTCCACCCCTAAAATGCCCCCCTCCTATTACACATCTTCTACCCCCCCACTCCAAATCCCTCTCTCCCAGCACAAATCCCCCCCAATCCCCCTTAGCCCCCCCGAAAGTTACCCCCTGCCACCCCCCAAATAACCCCCTTCTAACACAAATCCCCTCTACCCCAATTATTTAAACCATCCGCCACCTCCAAAGGCCCTGAGACCCCTACCAGCTGCTAAGACAACTCACACTCATAAGGACATATTTGTGAATATGTAAGACAGCACCCACTCATCCATTGTAAACACATAAAACATGAAATTAAAATGAGAGAAAATGCCAGTATGAAAAGAAAGGGAAAAAAATAACTGCCACTAGGGCCAAAGGATCAGGGAGGGAGGGCGGGGGAAGCACGTCTGTCACTGTCCAGCTCCAACTGACTATGGGGCTCATGAGTCCTCCCCCCATTATTACTCCACTGCGGCCCTAGCCTGCCCCACCCTTGCTTCCTCCAATCAGGTAAGATCCGATAACATGTCGGCCTTTCTTCTATGCTACGCTTCCAGCTCCAGGCCTATTCTTTCTCCGGTTTCTGTAATTTGACCATTGTTAGTATATACATAGGACCCCAAAAGGGACAAAAATAACTGCTAATGATTGTAGTACATTGACCTTAATTTCACTGTTATGCATGGTGTAGTTCACAGCTACACCAAAGCTAAATATGCAATACCACTTTATTAAACCCAGAAGACTGAGGTCCATAATGCTCTGCACTTACAGTATATTCTCTGGGTCTGTGTCATCTGGGTTGAAGGTAATAGCAGACATCTGGAAGTAGGGCTTTTACTTTGACGTCTTCTCTAGCACTTTCTTTGATATGCAAATACTAATAGTTCCTAGCCATTTATATAGCTAATGTGCACCTTAAACCTCGCTTTATTGGCTTATCACGATGATGAGGGACTTCTTTTTAGGCAATAGGGAGTTTTCTACATTTAGGCACTCCAAGAAAATATTGGTATTTGCTTATTTGCCTGGGGCTTCTTAGCTACAGGAGGTCACATCTGTATGGGTGTGTTTTACTTCTGGTAACAGGATTTGAAGATACCGTAACTGTATTGACAGATTTTAGTTAACTCTATACTTTAATTAATTACAAAGCTAAATGAGCTACATTATGGTTGGATCGATCTTTACTATTCTCTGCTTACAGGATACAGTTGTGGCCATCCAAGCTCTTGCTAAATACACCAAACTCACATTCAACCCCAACTCAAACCTGCTGGTGACGGTCTTTGGAAATCGCGTCTCTCTGAAGCAGTTCCAGGTGGACAAGACCAACCGTCTACTCCTTCAGAAACAACCTCTACCTAACATTCCTGGGAATTACAATCTAACCATTAAAGGAAATGGTTGCATTTTCACTCAGGTGTCTCTCCTCAACTTTCTATGTTTTACTATCAGATACTAAGCACAAACAAACGTTCAGCATGGTTTGTTCCCCAACAGGTAGCCTTGGTTCAAAAACATCATGTACAAATGCCTCCGGTAACTGAATGACATAAGTCTCTGCAGTGCTGTCCCTTAAAGTAACTGCTGCACTTTAGTGTTACAGGAAGCTGAAGAATAACATATTCAACACTAATGTACATGTAAGGAGGATGCTATTAATCTCCCTTAAAGTGGATGTAAAATCTCACATATACCCAGTGAAGTGAAGAGCCTCACATGATACACAGAGATGGAATATAGTCACTAGAAAGAGCACATAGTGTTTGAGATTTCCTCTTATGCCGCGTACACGCGGTCGGACTTTTCGGCTACAAAAGTCCGACAGCCCGTCCGACAGACTTTCGACGGACATTTGGCGGACATTTGGCGGACTTTTGGCGGACTTGCGGCAGACTTTCTAACGGACGGACTTGCCTACATACGATCACACAAAAGTCTGATGGATTCGTACGTGATGACGTACACCGGACTAAAATAAGGAAGTTGATAGCCAGTAGCCAATAGCTGCCCGAGCGTGGGTTTTTGTCCGTCGGACTAGCATACAGACGGGCGGATTTCTGGGTCCGGCGTAGTTACGATGTAAAGATTTGAAGCATGTTTCAAATCTAAAGTCCGTCAGATTTGCGGCTGGAAAAGTCCGCTGAAAGTCCGGGGAAGCCCACACACGATCGGATTGTCAGCCAGCTTTAGTCCGTCGCCGTCCATCGGACTTTTTGTAGACAAAAAGTCTGACTGTGTGTATGCGGCTCTGGGAGTGGATTCTTGGCATACTGCCAAGACAGCTGATTGGAAGAAAGGCATACATCCCCTCTCCTCATAGGCAAAGGAAGAAAAATGTGCAGAGCTGTGCTGTGACAAGACAAGCTCTCTGCTAATCTATTTATAGCAACCTCCCCGACACAAATTTCAGGCTGGTTTTATCTTGGTTGTCAGAAGTTACCATGCTGATAACAGCAACGAAACAGCAGAAACACAGGGAACTTAGTGCTTTGGAGAGATAAGAAAACACTACAGATATGTGTGCTTTAGTCAAATTTCATGAATCAGGTTTACATCCACTTTAAGAAGTACCCCATGTGGCCTGCTGTCTTTGTGACTGGTGGGTTTCCCTCAATCAGGTAACAATATATCAGTGTGCATGTCATGGTATGCTGTAGTATCTTGGAGACCTAGAGGGTGGAAGGTCCTATCCCTGGTCTCTCACATGTTGCTAATGGATGATGATTGTAGCCCAGTTTTGGGTTCCTCCTGCACAGGAGAGTATGGCACCATTGGCTGTGCTCCTCCCAGGGGTCACAAGCATCTTGAGTTTAGGTCAGAGGGCTCTAAACTTTCTAAACAAAGGGCCAGTTTATTATCCTTCATACTTTAGAGGGGCCAGACTGGGGCCAGTAAGAGTAGAAAATGTCCTGATGCCTGTAACAATGCCTCATCATTGGTGTCAGTGGGAGGAATAGTGCCCCATTATTGGTGTCAGTTGGAGGAATAGTGCCCCATCATTTGGGTCAGTGAAAGGTATAATATCCCATCATTGGTGTCAGTGGGGGGAATAGTGCCCCAGCGTTGGTGTCAGTGGCAGGAATTATGCCCCATTGTTAAAGTGGTTCTAATGGCTCAAGGTTTTTTACCTTCATGCATTCTATGCATGAAGATAGAAAACCTTCTCTGTACAGCAGCCCCCCTAATACTTACCTGAGCCCCATTGCAATCCAGCGATGTGCACAGGAGCCTTGGCTCTTCTGGGATTCTCTCTCCTCATTGGCTGAGATCACAGCCAGTGAGCCAATGAGGAGAAAGAGGGGGTGGGGCCAAGCCATGGCTCTGTGTGTGTGAATGTACATGCAGAGCTGTGGCTCGGAAGTGGGCCTGCTTGGGTGCCTCCATTGCAAACTGCTTGCTCTGGGGGCACTCAGCAGGAGGGAGGGTCCAGGAGCGCCGGCGGTGGACCCAAGAAGAGGAGGATCGGGGCTTCTCTGCGCAAAACCATTGCACAGAGCAGGTATGTATGACATGTCTGTTATTAAAAAAAAAATGTCTGTGGGAAGAATAGTGCCCAAAGGGCCAGATAAAAGCAAGCAAAGGGAGACATATGGCCCCCAGGAAACAGTTTGGAGACCAGTGGTTTAGGTGAAGAGTCATTGGTCATCCTTGTGGAGTTAGCAGCTTGAGAGAAAATGTTCCTGTGGAAATGATAAGCTGGAGAGGCACCAGTAAATGTGTGGTGATCTGAAGACTCAGTAAGGTCATGCTCATTGTGGAGGAAGGCATCTAAAGTCAGAGACACCAGAAAGGGAGTGTGGCCCAGAAGATAATGAACCCATTCAAAGAACTACATTACGAGGTGCTTGCAGAGACACAGATCATTTCTGATCTGTCATAAAGAGTTGGCCACTTGATAAGGTTTTCCTTCTGTTGTAAGGCCATCCAACTGTCAATCACAGGTAACATGCGGTTGATCCCTATAACAAACACATAGCATAAATCTGAAGTCACACTATGCTTATATTATGATTAGGGATGAGTTTGGGCCTGTTTGGAACCTAGCCTTGAACCCATGACAAGGGTAGCTAAGAGCTTTACCTTGCTAAATACTACTTACCCATTTACCATAACACCCCATCATTCCACTTAAATAATCACACAACACCTGAGGTGGGTTAAATGGCCAACATGGCCTTTTATTAATAACCAACTTTTGATTAACACTGCATAATATAACACCCACCTAAACTCCACTATTCTCACTGAAAATGTATAACTTTATTTGAAGATCCAAGGCGGTACCAATATATAAACAACCCTCTTTGCTTGTGTCCGAGGCCCATCTAACTGAGTTCCCACCCCAGCCGCTATTTCTAAAGACTCAGGGCCTAAACCCAGCTGACCTCAGCCACCCCCCAGGGTCCTTAATCTACACGGTCACTAGCCAGTGAACCGTTCCACTCGAGGATACCATACCTGCTGGTTCCCCACCGTTTTACCAGCATGCATCACATTCTACCACCGCCAAGGATCCCAAAATGCCCTTCCAAACCATTCTAAATATACTCCAAAACCCCATACCTGTATGCAGGGCGGGAGGGAGGGAAGCTTTTGTCCAGTTCAGCAGACTGTTGCAGCCCCACCCACTCCTCCTTATTTTATTAACCACTGGCTCCCCCCCTTTGCACCAAATATTAACCAATAAATACCATTTAATTACAACTATATGCCACACCCTGACCTGACCTTGCTGGCTTGCCTTATCACCCTGTCATGTCCCCCTCCGCTGACTCGTTCCTTCTCAGCTATGGGCTTCTCTTGACAAGGGTAGCTAAGAGCTTTACCTTGCTAAATACTACTTACCCATTTACCATAACACCCCATCATTCCACTTAAATAATCACACAACACCTGAGGTGGGTTAAATGGCCAACATGGCCTTTTATTAATAACCAACTTTTGATTAACACTGCATAATATAACACCCACCTAAACTCCACTATTCTCACTGAAAATGTATAACTTTATTTGAAGATCCAAGGCGGTACCAATATATAAACAACCCTCTTTGCTTGTGTCCGAGGCCCATCTAACTGAGTTCCCACCCCAGCCGCTATTTCTAAAGACTCAGGGCCTAAACCCAGCTGACCTCAGCCACCCCCCAGGGTCCTTAATCTACACGGTCACTAGCCAGTGAACCGTTCCACTCGAGGATACCATACCTGCTGGTTCCCCACCGTTTTACCAGAATGCATCACATTCTACCACCGCCAAGGATCCCAAAATGCCATAGCGCAGCAGGTATGACACCTTATACCTGCGCGCTCCGCCACACCTGAAAAGCCCTCTGTACTCCGTCTTCCAGGCCCAAAAACCATAAGTCAGTGCCCACAGCATTGAGGTGCACTCCATCCCCCCTGAGGTACCTCCAGGTCTCGGATTCTAGATCCAAATGCCTGATGACCAGGCCCCCATTCCTGATGAAAAATCGCCCTACCTCCTTATTGACCTTCACTCGGGCTTTATTTATTCGGTCCACTGATCTGGCCTCCCTCCAAAAAGTGCGTGCCACAATCTCCGACCAAATAAATACGGTGCCCGGAAAATCACACCTCAGTCTGAGAAAGTCAAACCGAATGTCCCGAATGAGCTCCCTTGAACGTCTGACTCCCAGATCATTTCCCCCTGCGTGGATAACTACAATATCAGGCGCCCTGTCCCATCGTGCAAATTTATGCATCTCCGGAACCACCCTGTTCCACATCATGCCCCTAACTCCAATCCACCGGACATTACCCACGTCCCAGGGCAAACCTAGCTGTCTAGCCGCTGGCCTCACTTCCGCCCTCTTTGCCCCCCAATACACAAATGAATGCCCGAGGATCCAAACCAGGCATCTGTGACCTGTAACAAATAAATGAGAAACATTGCCCCACCACCAGCACCTGAGTACCACCAAACAATACACAAATATAACACAGATAAAAAGATAAAGTGGCTGACTGCCGGAAGAACAATAGAAACACACCACATACTTAAAGAAGATGAGGTCTGACATATAGCCTGAACCTATCAGATTCCCATCTGCCTATCCTTTTAATGACAGCATCCCCTAGTCCCCATCTGGCCGCCTCCGTAGCAGCTCCAATCCGAAACGAATGCGAACCAAACTGACTGGGAATAAATCCTGCCGCCATAAGGCATTTTCTGAAGACCGCAATGAACTGGAAACGTGAAAGGAACGAGCCATCCACGTGTCGCAAGAAAGGTCCTCCCCCAGCCATCCTGACTGCCGCCAGCTGTGATACAGCCGTGACCGGGCATAGTCCGGCCACGACCCCCCTAAACAGCTCTAAAACTGCCCCTCTCCCTCTTTGATCCGTTTTGGACTTCCGAATAATAATACTCACCGAGTCCTTTTGCAGAGACACATCCTCCTCACCGAGACCACCCGCATTGTACTTAGTAGGACTCACCAGCTCCCCTATGCGCAGAGCCCCAAAGAATGCCAATAAAAATGCCGCATGAAATAAACGCTGCTCGTATTGCGTAACGCACACCCGTGGTATAACCTCCACTATCTTCTGCAGTGTTCCAAAAGATACTGGGCGCCTCTGATCCCTAACCTTGTAACCCTTGCGGTACCCTTTCAGTGCTTGACGCACGATGAAAGACTTCGTGACGTCCACCTCACCTTGCAGTTTGAACCAAAATGCCAAGCCCGCCAGCTTACGTTCCACCGATGACACCGAGGCTCCCCGAATAAAATTATTGACGATAAAGTACAATACTAATGTCGACCCATCATCTCGGGGCTCGCGCCCCCCTACCTCCGCCACCAACGAAGTCCATTCCTGCCATGCTCCAGCGTAGGCTCCCCACGTCGCCTCACTCAACGACCCGCGAATCAATCCTGCGGCGACTCCGATGCGATCCCCCACAATCGCTGAGGACAAGGGGTACCATGTTGCTCCGCCTCCGGTGCCAATGCTCGGAATACCGTCCACTGCGAACGAGACAAAGCATCCGCAATCCTGTTAGAAACCCCCGGAATGTGAACCGCATAGATGAACACATTAAGGCGAAGGCATAACAACACCAAATGGCGCAGCAATCGCACCACCGGAAGCGAAGAAGCCGACAAATTGTTTATGGCGGTGACCACCCCCAAATTATCACAATGGAAACGCACTTTTTTATTTTGCAGATAGGCACCCCAGATCTCCACGGCCAGCACTATCGGAAATAATTCCAGAAGTGCCAGGTTGCGTAACCAACCCGCCTCCCTCCATGTATCTGGCCAACCTCCCGCACTCCACTTACCCTGGAAGAATGCTCCATAACCTCCTGACCCTGCCGCATCCGTAAACAACTCCATGTCCACATTGCTGACCGGGCCCGACATCCACAACGACCTCCCATTGTAATCAGCCAGGAAGGTGTCCCAGACTCCGAGGTCCGCTCGATGATCCCGTGTCAGCCGGATGAAATACCTAGGGTCACTACCTCCAGCCATTGCCAATGAAAGTTGACGGCAAAATATCCTCCCCATCGGAATAATTCTGCAGGCAAAGTTCAATTTGCCCAACAGAGACTGTAGTTCCTTGACCCTTACCTTCCTCCTACTCCCCAATTCCTTAACTGCCTGCCTCAAGGCAGCGAGCTTGTCTTCCGGCAGACGACACTCCATGGCCAGGGAATCAATCGTTATTCCCAAAAAGACCAACTCTGTAGTAGGGCCCACAGTTTTTTCCGGTGCCAAAGGAATTCCAAAGCGCTCCGCAATGTGTTGCAATGTGCCAAGCAGCACCGCACAAGCATTGGAATCCACCGGGCCGATACACAGGAAATCATCCAGGTAATGGATGACGGAGTTTATACCTGACACATCACGTACCACCCATTCTACGAAAGAACTGAAGGTTTCGAACAACGCACAGGATATGGAGCATCCCATGGGCAGACAACGGTCGACAAAATACGACCCCTGCCATCTACAGCCCAATAAATGCATGCTGTCAGGATGAACTGGAAGCAAACGAAATGCTGCTTCCACATCCACTTTTGCCAACAACGTGCCCTGTCCATACCTCCGAACCCAAGCGATTGCGGCATCAAACGAGGTGTAGGTAACCGCGCAGTCCTGCGGGTCAATCCCATCATTCACCGACGCCCCTTTTGGGAAAGAAAGGTGATGAATCAGCCGAAATTTGCCCGGCTCCCTTTTGGGAACCACTCCCAAAGGGGACACAATCAATCCTTGCAATGGTGGGGAAGAAAAGGGGCCGCCCATCCTGCCCAAAGAAACTTCTTTTCTGAGTTTCTCCGTAACCACCTCAGGGAATAGGCGAGCTGACTGCAGATTAGCTGGAATAGGGGGAACTTTCTTCAATGAACAGGGGATTCTAAAACCCACAGAGAATCCCTCCTCTAGGAGTCGAGCTGACTCCCGATCCGGGTATCTACTTAGGAAAGGAAGCATCCTTCCCACCCTCACCGGAGTCCTCCCTTTTACCAGACCCTTCTCCTGTCTTGTGTTTCCCAGCTTTGAAACACCTGGTAAAGGCATGGCTGCCCCCGCATCCAGAGCACTCATGTTTGAATCGACATGACCCTCCGAAACGACAAGAGCTGTCGTTGAACTGCCAACAGACCCCCTTTTTTCTATTGGCTGACGCACTTGGGGTGGAAGCACCGCCAGCCCCCCCTGGAAAAAACTGATTCCCGCTCCTGGCCGGGGTCATCAGTTTCATCCAGAGCCCTATGTCCTTGTGGTCCCAGCGTATAGCAGGACGGACCGCCTTACGTTGCCGGAACTGCTCATCGTAGCGCAACCAAGCCACACCGCCATACACCCTATACGCCTCCCCAATGGCATCAAGATAACAGAACAAGGCGGAGCAGCTCGCCGGTTCCTTCTCCCCCACCACACTGGCAAAAATGGCAAATGCCTGCAACCAGTTACTAAACGTGCGAGGGATCAGGCGGTACCTCCGTTTCTCCTCGTCCTCTTTTTTACTGTCATCTGGCTTGACCCTGTCCAGGTTAAATTTTTCCAGGGGAAGTAGAGAAAATATCTCCACATACTCCCCTTTCCAAATCCTATCTCGAACTTCCTGCTTAAGGTGTGCACCCAGGGGCCCTTCGAAGCACACGTACACTTCGCACTTCGCTGCGTCCGCCAGCCTTACCTTGTCGGCCTCCTTGTCCTGGGGCTCCTTCTGTTTCTCCGGCGTAACTACCTGACCAGCCACATGCGTCACCTCCCCCGTCGTCCTAACTGTCAACGGGGTGGATGAAGTTGGTACAGTCTCCGCCGGTCCCACGGACGCCTCTCCTCTCGCAGCCGCTCCTCCGAGCCCCCCCCCATTACCCAGCCTCTGTAACAAATCTTTGATCCCCAGTAGTACCTCCCGTGTGAGACCATCCGTCCCTGGGCTACCATCCGCCCCTCCCCCTTGTTCCTGTGAACCTAAACCTGACAGCAGTGAAGGAGACAAAAAGGGCAATACAGGTTGTGACTCACCAGGCTGCATGGGGCGGAAGACCCCTCCAGCCGCCGTCCCGACTTCCCTCTCGGCGTCCCTGTGTTCCTCCACCAGCTCTCCTTCCTCCGCGCTGCTGGCATCCGATCCAGGCTGATCCTGTGTTCCGTCCTGCACAGGCAGCCGCCGCTGCGCCGACCGCCCTCTCTCTCTTCTCTCTGCTGTCTCCGAGCGCTGTGTTGACCTGCTCACAGGCCTGCGCCGCTCCGACCTCCGACCTCCGGCGCCGCCGACGTCATCAGCCTGCGCCCCGGCCTGACCCGGGCGCGCAGGTGCCACCTGTCGTCCGGAGGTGCGCACTGCAGGCGTTCCACGATCTCGGGCAGACGTGCCCCTCCTCTCCCGCCGGCCATCCGAATCCACAGGTAAGCCACCGGCCGCATCCCGCTCCAGGCCGATGCTTGTAGCTAGGCCTCTCCCACGCCGGGCCAGTGTACCAACAGGCACATCGCTGGTCACACTGGCCGCAATGTCCGGAATCCTGATGATGGAGGATGGGGGGGGCGCGGATCGCCGGGAAGACCCCATCCCCCGCAGACTCCGCCTGAGGTGGGGATTCCTTCCAGGCTCACCCCCGTCCGAGGCAGGCGTGCGCTTGGCAGGGGGGCCTGAAGGTTCCGCTTGCGGGCTCCCGTTGCGGCGCTGAGTCTGAGGGGTCCTTTCAGGTGTGAAGCGCTCAGGGGGTTTAGACCTCCTAGCACGCAGGGGCGCAGATCCCAAACTCTGCTGGACCCCTTGCAGCGAATCTGCGACTTGGCTCTGCATCCAGGCCGCTCCATGTATGTCCGCAGCTGCTCTAAGCTGAGCCAAAAGTTGCTGTAGCTCACTCATCGTTAAGGAGAACTCTACTCCCAAAGTACAAAGTCCTGACCTCTTGACCAGAAGCTTTTGTCCAGTTCAGCAGACTGTTGCAGCCCCACCCACTCCTCCTTATTTTATTAACCACTGGCTCCCCCCCTTTGCACCAAATATTAACCAATAAATACCATTTAATTACAACTATATGCCACACCCTGACCTGACCTTGCTGGCTTGCCTTATCACCCTGTCATGTCCCCCTCCGCTGACTCGTTCCTTCTCAGCTATGGGCTTCTCTTTCCCACCAGGAAGCTGTCACCTGTACTGGGCTAATCATCTATGGCCAAGATATTCCCCTTTTGCACGCTCCAGTTTTAGTAAATCTGCCCCCTAGTCTCCTATACTTACCATATGCTGACAGCAGGAAACTTTCCTTTGACTTCCAGCATGCCATGGCTGGTTTTGGAAAGAAAAACACCCTGATCTAATGAAAGGGTTACCAATACTTTACTGACCTGCTGTGAAATGAATGGCATGCTAAAGTAATTCAATGGAAATCAGTTATCAGAGATTGCTGATCCTGGGAAGATCCAATTACCTAAGAGCCCTTGCACACTGGGGCGGGGGGCGGCGTCGGCGGTAAAACGCCGCTATTATTAGCTGCGTTTTACCGTCGGTATGCGGCCGCTAGCGGGGCGGTTTTACCCCCCGCTAGCGGCCGAGAAAGGGTTAAATACCACCGCAAAGCGCTTCTGCAGAGGCGCTTTGCCGGCGGTATAGCCGCGCCGTCCCATTGATTTCAATGGGCAGGAGCGGTAAAGGAGCGGTATACACACCGCTCCTTCACCGCTCTGAAGATGCTGCTGGCAGGACTTTTTTTACCGTCCTGCCAGCGCATCGCTCCAGTGTGCAAGCCCTCGGGGCTTTCACACTGGAATGACAGTAGCGGCACTTTCGGGGCGGTTTGCAGGCGCTATTATTAGCACAATAGCGCCTGCAAACCGCCCCAGTGTGCAAGGGCATTAGGGAATCAGGAAATAATGGAAAGATATGCATCGCATTATGTGAAACTTACCTGAAAACAAAGCATTTCATCGATGCAATATCATCACTGGAGGCCGCTTCCATCTTCACCCATCTTCCTTCTGGGTCTGCGGATTCCGGCTGTGTGACTGGCCGGAGCCGCGATGATGTCGGTTAGCATGGGAAGCCACCGTTTACGGCACAGGATTCTGAAGGAACAACCCGGGTGGCCGTTCCTTCAGAGCGCATGCATCGATGAAGTCATTGGCTGCATATATATAGTAAATATCTCCTAAACAGTGCACGTTTAGGAGATATTTACAGTACCTATTGGTAAGCCGTTTTATAGGCTATAGGTACAATTCATGTGTGGGAGCTTACTGCCACTTTAAGGGTTTATTTTTAAATCTTCTGGATTGACTCTGGGTATAGGGTTCTGTATATGGAGAT
Organism: Lithobates septentrionalis; assembly: GCA_037952835.1. Taxonomy (NCBI): domain Eukaryota; kingdom Metazoa; phylum Chordata; class Amphibia; order Anura; family Ranidae; genus Lithobates; species Lithobates septentrionalis. The sequence goes on from JBBDGP010001020.1 coordinate 514,386, forward strand.
TTTCAATTTATGTATTTTTTTTCTATTGATTGAACTAGATCCCCTTGTGGCTTTTTTCAACCAGACTAATTTTGTAACTATGTATTAAGTTCAGTATTGTTTTCCTAAAAAAGTGATAACTATAACAGGAAGTAAGGGTAAATCCTCCAAACAAGGATTGGATGTTCTAAATTTTCTCCACTCTAACCAAATGTTTTGGCTGTAGTTTCAGTTTAAAGCAGGGGTATCCAACCTGTGGCCCACGGGCCACATGCCGCCCAAGGTGGATATGAATGTGGCCCAACACAAAATCGTATACTTACTTAACTGCTTCCAGCCCACCGTATTATAAAATGGCGGTCAGGTGGGACCGCTCTCGTTCTGGGTGGACGTCATATGATGTCCTCCTATTGTTGCTGTGCATGCGGGCCCACGGGGGCATGCAACGAGGTGATGGGTGATACGCTGTGTCCCTCAGACACAGCGAATCACAGATCGCGGTGACGTAGGCTCTTTACCATGTGATCAGCTGTGTCCAATCACAGCTGATCACATGTAAACAAATGCTGGTAATCGGCACTTCCTTTCCTTTAAGTGCTATCAGTGTCTGAAGAAAGGAAAGTTGATAACTGGCTCTCTTGTGGTTACAGGGGCATTTACACTGATCATCAGGGCACTGATTATTAGTGCAGCCCCATCAGTGTCCAGCAGTGCTGCATATCAGTGTCCATCAGTGCAGAATATCAGTGCCCATTAATGCTGCCTTATTAGTGCCCATCGATGCACCTTATCAGTGCCTATCAGTGCTGCCTCATCAGTGCAACCTCATCAGTGCAGAATAGCAGTGCCCATCCATGCTGCCTTATTAGTGCCCATCAGCGCAACCTCATCAGTACATATCAGAAAACGAAGAAAGTTTTTTTTTTTCTGATTTTTTGTTGTTGTATTTTTTCATTTGTTTAGCAAAAAATAAAAACCTCAGTGGTGATTAAATACCACCAAAAGAAAGCTCCATCTGTCTCAAAAAAATGATAAAAATTTCATATAGGTACAGTGTTGCATGATCGCGCAATTGTCGTTCAAAATGCAACAGCGCTGAAAGCTGGCCTGGACAGGAAGGGGTGAAAGTGCCCGGTATTGAAGTTGGTAAATATGTTGATTTTTTGGGTAATATTTTGGAAAAATGCGGTCGATTTGACATTGTCTCTTTACTGGACTTTTAGCAGCATCAGACATTTTATTTTTACAGCGTCAAAAACACCTCTCCATGTTATTCTACGGGGTTGATTTACTAAAGGCAAAATAGACTGTGCTCTTTTCAAGTGCAGTTGCTCCAGAGCTTAGTAAATGAGGTAAAGCTTCACTAAGACTATCCAATCACGTGCAAGGAAAATTTAAAGAACAGCCTGTTTGCTTGCACAGGATTGGATGATGAAATTCAGCAGAGCTTCCCCTCATTTACTAAGCTCTGGAGCAACTTCTCTCGCAGAGTGCACAGTCTATTTTCCTTTAGTAAATCAACCACTGATTTACCCTTCACAAATCGGTACAAACTTATTTTTGCTATTGCTGTTTGAATAAATGAAGATAGATTTTCATAGGTGAGAACTTTTTTTAACATTTTTTTCTTCTTTGCTTCCTGTGCCATTTTTTTTTTTTGGAGAGGGAGATTTCTCCTTATATCTTGTTATGACTTTTTTTTTTTTTTTACGTTTTTTTTTATGTTTTTTTTTTTTTTTTAGTTTTCGATGCCTTTGTTTCGATACCATCCTATCGAAAACTAAAAAAAACTTAACATAAATTAGAAAAAAAATAGAACACCTGTCAGTCTTTTTTTGCTGTGTGTGCCTCCGTTAGGGATATTCACCCTCTCTATTTGTCCTGTTAACCGTTATCACCGAAAGTGAAAGGAAATCCTACTTTGTGGGTTGTCACCAGAACAGGAACAGAGGGTATGGCCTCATGCACACAGGACGTTTTTTACAGTTGCTGTTAGGGGCGTCTGACGTTTTTTTTTTTTACCCTCTAAACGCCCCTCCATGTTAGCCTATGTGTCCATTTCAGAGGTGTTTGGAGGCATAAGCATTATGGGGCAGTAGAAAAAAAACAGCCTGTGCGTCCAGGAGCAGAGACTGTTGAGCTGTAAAAACGCAAAACGCTGTTAAACGGTGTAACAAGCTTTTAGCTACATTTAGCTTCTTTTGGTGGTCTTAGGCGTTTTTACAATAAAGGAAGTGTTTTTACTGTAAAAACACCCAAAAACCGCTAACTCAAAAAAAAAAAAGATGCTTAATTCAGCCCCGCTCACTGTATATATACGTCATTTTTTTGAAGATGGATATCTCGGTAACGGCAGCAGCTGCTGCCACAACCGAGATATCCATCTTTACAGTGAGCGATTCTGTACACGATAATGGTGGTCTCTGCGGCAGGTTCGCCGCGAGATCACCGTTATCGGCGGCGGGAGAGGTGCCACCCCACCTCCCGCCGCTCACCCGCACCCTCCGCCGCTTACCGGAGCCGTCGGTAGCGGCGGAGGCGATCGGGTCCTTTCCCTGCTGAGGTATGGAGACAAGTGAGGCTAAGATGGCCCCCACCCGTCTCCATACCACGTGACGGCCGGAGCGACGTCATTACGACGGCTCCGCCCACTCTCTTAAAGGCACAAATTTTTTTAATGTCATTTTTTTAAACGACTTTTTTTTTTTTTGCATTTTAGTCTAAATATGAGATCTGAGGACTTTTTGACCCCAGATCTCATATTTAAGAGGACCTGTCATGCTTTTTTCTATTACAAGGGATGTTTACATTCCTTGTAATAGGAATAAAAGTGATCCAAATTTTTTATTTTTTTAAAAACAGTGAAAAAATAAATAAAATAAAATAAATAATAAAAAATAAAAAAAATTTTTTAAAGCGCCCTGTCCCGACGAGCTCGCACGCAGAAGCGAACGCATACGTGAGTAGCGCCCGCATATGAAAACGGTGGTCAAACCGCCGCGAGCGGTAGAGTGAGAGCAATAATTCTAGCCCTAGACCCCCTCTGTAACGCAAAACATGCAATCTGTAGAATTTTTTAAACGTCGCCTATGGAGATTTTTAAGGGTAAAAGTTTGACGCTATTCCACGAACGGGCGCAATTTTGAAGCGTGAGATGTTGGGTATCAATTTACTTGGCGTAACATTATATTTCACAATATAAAAAAAAATTGGGCTAACTTTACTGTTGTCTTATTTTTTTTTTCAAAAAAGTGAATTTTTTCCAAAAAAAGTGCGCTTAGAAGACTGCTGCGCAAATACGGTGCAAAAAAAAGTATTGCAATGACCGCTATTGTATTCTCTAGGATGTTAGAAAAAAAACAATATATAATGTTTGGGGGTTCTAAGTAATTTTCCAGCAAAAAAACCTGTTTTAAACATGTAAACACCTAAAATCCAAAACGAGGCTAGTCTTGAAGTGGTTAAAGTGGTGTTCCACCCAAAAAATAAAAAATACATGAAAATTTCTAAAAAAAAAAATAAAAAAAAACTTTTGGAAAAATTTTTTTTAACTTGCTTCTAAATGCCTGTTGCTAGGGGGTCCCTCGTAGTCCGCCTCTTTCAGTGCCTGGGCTGGTGACATCACTTCCCCCTCGGCACAGGAAGGACTCAGCTCTGCTCCCTCCATCTTGTCAATCACCTGGGACCCATTACAGGTCCTAGGTGACTGAGCGGCCAAACACGGCGCGCGGCCCTAAATCTTCCAGTGAGGACATTTCTTCTGGTGACACCCCAAGATTTCCCCACTTTGGAGAGATTTCCTCTTCCTGTTTTGGTTATGACACAAATGAAGGGAAATCTCTCCAATAGGACAAAGATGGCGAAAAACTAACCAGGGTTATAACCCTCCCGTACTCTATCCAAAGAAAAGTTCTACCTTTTTAGTTCTACTTTAACCCTTTTGCTGCCAGAGCTGTTTATTTTTAATTTTTTTGCACCTTTTAAGCCTGACAATTACATTAAACTCCCAAAATATGATTTCTCCTTGCTGCGGGACCACCATGGGGAGTTGGCTACATATGTGAAAGACCATCTACAACAACCTGTGCTAGCAGAAGGACCCACTGTGGAGGTTCCAACGTTTAGCCAAGATATTGGCGGAACCTCACTCATAGGACGCATTTTTTTGTCTAACTTTATGCCTTTCCGTCCCTTTGACCGCATTCATGCGATTTTTCACATGAACTGACTGCGCTGTGAATCTCCTTTGTGCAACATTGAGCGCCGTGATATTGCATATAACTAGGGAGCCCTCTAATTCCCCTGTAGCCAATTACTGGGCTGAGTGTGACTGCCATTCCTAGTGTCTTGGTGGTGTCCCCCTTGCGTCTTGGAGGCCGCATGTGGTTTTACTCTCTTCAGCACATTTATACATTCCCCTGATGAAGGGAATGTTTTAGCGAAACTAGTTGGGAACAAAATACTACGATCACCCTTCAACATCTTTGGTGATGGTCATTTATTTGAACTGTATCTTTCTTTTTGCTTTGTATTTTTGTACCCTTTCATGTAAACATTTTAGATGTTTTTGATATCAATAAAATACATGAGTTTATAAAAAAATATTCTAATAATTTTGTTTTTTGGTGGCACCGCAATAATCCCATCATCCCCTTTCCCCCATTTTGAGATCCCAAAATATTATATTGTGTCCTGAAAGCAGAGACTCTGGAGAATAAAATGATGGCAGTTGCATGTTTTACTAAATGTTTATTAAACCAATTTTTTAATTATATTTTTTGTATTTTAGTGCATTGAAACGCAATATATCACTTTTTGTAAAATATAAAAGGTGGAGGTTGTGTCAAGTAAATAGATACCAAACATGTCAAGCCTTAAAATTGCATGAGCCTGTGAAACAGTGACCAACTAGGTACCCAAAATTGCCCAGTAGCATCACTTTTTAAAGCCTTTACAGGTCATCAGTCTAGTGTTAACTGAATGCTGGCCCTAGAATTAGCGATACTTAACATGTATGATGTGTGAACTTTTTTGGGGGGGGTTTTGAGGGGGGGGTTGTTTCTTTTCTTAATTTTATTTAACTTTAATTCTTTTAATTCTTTTGTACGTAACTACAATAATAGGTGACAAGCCCCCTATGTCTTAGCAGGATGAAAGTGACAAAATATTATTAGACCTCTAATGTCTCCCCAGCACTCCAATTATGCTAACCAAGCACAGGTCATGCTTGATTAGCTTCTACCCCTGCCACGGTGACCAGGAAATGACAGCATTGAAACCAGAAATGACAATGAAGCTGCTTCCATCTTATGTTGATGTAAGCCTTACATTGGTGCCAGTGAAAAGGCTAAAGCTGAACTCCGGGATAAACCAATATTATCTAAATGCAACAGTCGTGTATTCTTCTTGAATCCTGGTGTGTTTTGTATCTTTCTTCCAGATCTGTGCAGTAATCCAGTATGAGACTTTTCCTGTAATAAAGACCACTCACTACTGCTCTCTCTCTTTATGCAGGGTGACTGGTCTTGTCTCCGCCCCCTCCTGTAGTTTTCCTCAGGCTGGTGTGGCTAGTGTAGACACTAATATAACGCAATCTGCACTTTAGTAGCTTGATTGGAGGGCAGGTGAGACATCAGGGGTCTTTTGAAACCCTGACGTCTCACTAAAGAGAACTTGTCGGGAAAAAAAAGAAAATCACTTAGGGGACTTTTTGTACCCTATGTGATGAAAAATAAAGTTTTCATTAAAAAAAAAGGTCAGAAATTAAAGTTGCACCCAAGCATTTAACCCCCCCCCCCCCCAAAAAAAAATATTTTGAGCCCCCACCTCCATATTACTCTCCGCAACCTCAACTTTTATATTTTACAAACAAATATTGCGTCTGCGTGCCCTAGAATTAGTGTATTTTTTTTACTGAAATTGTATGTTTGATAAACCTTTGCGCTAATATTCTGTGCCATAAAAAAATGGAGCTACCACTATTTTATTCCCCAGGGTCTCTGCTTTCAGAATGTTTATAATATTTAGGGGCTTTTAAGTAACCTTTAGTCCTAAAATGTTTTTGTAAATGTGTTCAAAAAAATGCAAAAAAAATAAAATAATAAAAAGCTTTGGCAATGAAAGAGTTTGTTTGCCCGGTTCTGAAAGCAAAGGTAAAAGCTTCCACAGTCGTGCAAAACCTCTTCTGGACTGTTATACTATGGCAGGGCGGCCCTCCTGCACAAAATCACGTACCTGTATGTGATTTTGTGTACTGGGTCTGGGATGTGCGCCCCGCCGGCGACCCGCTCCTGCTGTGATTAGACACAGCGGGAGCCAATCAGCGGGTCCGGTGGACCCGAAGTTTGCTGGCACCCCACAGTCGTTCTCAGGAGAGGCAGAATGGCGGTCTGCCTATGTAAACATGGCAGACCGCCATTCTGTGAGAGGGGAAGATGGAGATCTTGTGTTTCTGCTAGGCAGAAACATGGATCTCTGTCTTCCCCCAGTTATAGCACTCTCCCCACAGTTAGAAAGGACTCCCTAGGAGCACATTTAACCCTTTGACGCCGCTGATGTTAACCCCTTCTTTGGCAGTGTCATTAGTACAGTGACGGTGCATTTTTTTTAGCACTGATCACTACTGGTGTCACTGGTCCCCAAAAAGTGTTAGATTTGTCCGCCGCAATGTCGCAGTCCCACTAAAAATCGCTGATTGACCCCATTACCAGTAAAAAAAAAACAAAAACAAAAAAGTCCATAAATCTATCCCATAGATTGTAAACGCTATAACTTTTGTGCAAACCAATCAAGATACGCTTATTGGGATTTTTTTTTTACCAAAAATATGTAGCAGAATACATATTGGCCTAAATTGATTAAGAAATTCGATTTTTCACTGGCTATGTTTTAAAGCAGAAAGCAAAAAATATTGTTTTGTTTTCTCAAAATTGTCAGTCTTTTTTTTGTTTAGCGCAAAAAAAAAAAACTGCAGTGGGGATCAAATACCACCAAAAGAATGATCTATTTGTGGGAAAAAAAAGACAGGAATTTTTTTTGGGTACAGCGTCGCACGACTGCACAATCGTCAGTTAAAAATAACCCAGTGCCGTATCGCAAAAAATGGCCTGGTCATGAAAGGGGGTAAAACCTTCGGGGGCTGAACAGCTGCTCAAAGCTGGTTTGTGATTTAGAGGTTATAGGTGTTAACACATCACTGCTCCTTTTCCTGTGGTATTAAATAAAACTGGTTGGTAAATCTTCTAATTCCATCTGTTTTTTCCTAATAGATTGTCCTAAAGTACAATGAACTGCCGGAGGTGGAAAAGTCGCCGTTTAGCATCTCTGCAGAGGCCACTGTCTGTACAGTTGGAATGTTCTACCTTCGTGTAGTTGTCAGGTACTGTTCTTCGTCAGGGACACATGACTAGTGTAGTCCAAATGTTACCTTCCTTACCTTACCATAATCCCCCTTTATACTCCACCTCTTAACCAAAAACCCCACCTTAAAATGATGAGACCACACATTTTATTTTGGAGTAATATGGCCACAACAGCCCTTTTATTATAAAACAACTCCAAAATAAATCACTCCAATAAATAACCGATAAATAACCAATAACACAAACAATGACATATTAATAACGTAAACAGTTAACCCCAGTCTGATGGTCTCTGACGGTGACCCCCCTTTCCACCATATATATATATATATATATAACTATATATATAACCATGTATAACCATGTATAAACAACCATGTATAAACAACGCACTGCGGGACTTTTCCAACTAATAGGCCTCCAGCTGTAGCCGCTCGGAGACAACCGTTTTCCCGCAGCTCCACCAAAAACCAGTATTCCCTCCAACGTTCAGGAATACACCGGAGGGGAACATGCTAATGATGATCCCCCCACCCCTTTAAATCCATCAGTTTTACCGCCCCCGTCAAAGACCACCAGAAGAAAACTACCGCCCCCATTCCAGCGTAGTCACCTCAGCTGTCATGACGACCTGTTCATTCCTGAAACGAGAAAATACAAACAACACTACACACAACACAGTACATTACTTCCTGTCAATTAAAAAAGGGAGGGAGGGTGGGAAAAACTGCCTCCTCTGTTAAACTTTTTCTCTCACACTGACCTCTCTACTCCCCCCCCCCCTTAAATATCACCACTCCCCCTTTGCTACCAACTTAACTTTTGGGCCTCCCCTTTCTCCCATAAACCTTTTCCTGCTCTTTTAACCCTTTCAGTGTCTCCATTAGACACACTGTCATGCCCGGCCCTCCACTACCCCTCCTTCTAGTCAGTTTCATTCCGGGCCTCACTTGACTAGTGTAGTCCAAATGTTACCTTCCTTACCTTACCATAATCCCCTTTTATACTCCACCTCTTAACCAAAAACCCCACCTTAAAATGATGAGACCACACATTTTATTTTGGAGTAATATGGCCACAACAGCCCTTTTATTATAAAACAACTCCAAAATAAATCACTCCAATAAATAACCGATAAATAACCAATAACACAAACAATGACATATTAATAACGTAAACAGTTAACCCCAGTCTGATGGTCTCTGACGGTGACCCCCCTTTCCACCATATATATATATATATATATATATATATATAACTATATATATAACCATGTATAACCATGTATAAACAACCATGTATAAACAACGCACTGCGGGACTTTTCCAACTAATAGGCCTCCAGCTGTAGCCGCTCGGAGACAACCGTTTTCCCGCAGCTCCACCAAAAACCAGTATTCCCTCCAACGTTCAGGAATACACCGGAGGGGAACATGCTAATGATGATCCCCCCACCCCTTTAAATCCATCAGTTTTACCACCCCCGTCAAAGACCACCAGAAGAAAACTACCGCCACAGCCCGAAAGCGTGACCCCTTACGTTTGAGGGCACCTCCACACCCTCAGAGCCTGCTGTATCCCTTCCTGTAAACCCAGGGACCATAAATCAATCCCCACGTCGGAGAGATGAACCCCATCCCTCCTAAGGTATAAACCCACATTCGTCTCCAACTCTCGATGACGAATCACAATCCCACCCTGGTGTCTGACGAAACGCCCAACCACTTTATTAATCCTGATGCGCGTTTTATTTATGCTCGCCACTGATCTAGCCCAACGCCAATTTGTTCTGGCAACTATGTCAGACCAAACTAAAAGGGGTGGCTGGAAATTTTTCCCGCAACTGCATAAAATCTGCTTTGATGTCCGCCATCAGATCCCTGACCGACCGGACACCTAAGTCATTCCCTCCCGCGTGAATCACTAAAACGTCAGGGGGCCTATCCAACCTCACATACCTCTCCACTTCTCCCAAAACTCTACCCCATAACATTCCTGGTCTACCCAACCAGCGTATATACGCCTCCTTTCTGGAAATCCCCAGCTGTCTGCCGTCCGGACGCACGTCACCTCTCCTGGCCCCCCAGCAAACATAGGAGTGACCCACGATCCAAACAAGGCGCACAGGGTTTCCATCTGTAATGCAAACAAGACACAAGATAGCGGCACCCACTGATTCTAAACCTGACTCACTAAACCAACTACAAAGGTAACACCCACCCCTTGAACAACCGTATGCTAATATGCATTAATTTATTCCATCACCAAATTAGGTCTTACATAAGACCGAAATCTCCTAGACTCCCACCTCCCGAGTCTGCGCACCGCCGCCTCATCCAACCCGCATCTGGCGGCTTCTGTAGCTGCCCCTATGCGGAAGGAATGTGAAGCATAGTCCGACCCCACTAAACCCGCCTTTGTTAAACATTTTCGAAAGATCGTTATAAATTGAAAACGAGACAGATAAGACCCATCTTCATGCTTTAGGAACGGCCCCTCCCCCTTACACCTGCATGACCTAAATGCCCTTACAGCCTCAACTGGGCATACCTTGGACCCGGGCAACTCAAACAGGGACACCTCCACCCCTTTACCTTGCTGGTCAGTTTTGGACCTCCTCAAACGTAGGCATACCCTATCCGCCTTCAATCGTACATCTTGATCCAACAACCCGCCCCCAACCTGTTTCGACGGGCTGACCAATTCCCCTACACGAAAAGCCCCTTAAAAAGCCAGTGAGAACGCTGCCGTGAACAATCTGATTTCATAATGCGACAAACAGATAAAGCTCAACATGTCACATATGGAAACCAGGTTCGAAAAAGTGACCGGCCGTCTCGCATCTCGTTTTTTATATTGCTTCCTATAGCCTTTTAAAGCCTGTCGAACCCAAAAATCCTTGGACCAATCCTCACCCCCCATTAATTTAAACAAAAAGGACAATCCTGCCAATTTTCGGTCAATTGAAGACGCTGCACACCCCTTTTCCATATTCCTGGCTACTAAATACAACACCAGTAACCTGCCGTCTGACGCCCACATCCCCACACCAGCCTCCTGCACCAGCATCGACCACTCCTTCCATACCTTGCTGTAGGCCGTCCAAGTGGAATCACTTACTGACTGCCTGATCCATCCCGCGGCGACTCCAAAGGCAACTCCCACATCCAAACCGGGCAAGGAACTCCTTCCTTGTCTGCCTCCGGCGCCAGCTCCCTGAACTTGTCCCACTGAAAACGAGACAAGGAGTCAGCCAGTGCATTATCCACCCCTGGAATGTGAACCGCATAGATAAAAATGTTCAGACTCAAACACCTAAACACCAGCTGTCGCAACAGCCGAATGACCGGCTGCGAAGACGCTGACATGCGGTTAACCACCTGCACTACACCCATGTTGTTGCAGTTGATCCTCAGCTTCAAATTTCTGCATGCCTCACCCCATAACTCCAATGCTAACACCACTGGAAACAATTCCAGCAGGACCAGATTGCCGAGGAACCCAGCCCTCTCCCACGACTGTGGCCAGGGCTCCGCACTCCATCTCCCCTGAAAATAAGCCCCAAAACCTGTTGAGCCCGCTGCATCGGTAACCAATTCCACATCGAAATTGCTTACTGGTCCAGACATCCACACCGCCCTCCCGTTGTATGAAGTTAAAAAATTATACCAAACTTTCAAATCGTCCCTATGTTCCCTATTTGATCGAATGAAATGAGTTGGCCGTTTTACTCCTGCTGTAGCCGCCGACAACCGTCGGCAAAAAACCCTCCCCATTGGGATAATTCTGCAAGCGAAATTCAACTTACCCAACAACGACTGAAGAGCTCTCAGTTGCACCTTCTTCAACCCGTGGATATCCCGAATTTCCTTCTGCAGTTCCAATAACTTACCCCTGGGCAATCGGCATTCCATAGCTAGCGAATCTATAACTATGCCTAAAAAACTAATTTCTGTCGTGGGGCCTTCGGTCTTTTCCGCCGCCAAAGGCACTCCAAACCTGCCCGCGATGTGCTGCAACGTGGAAAGCAAAATCGCACACACAGCGGAGGCAGGGGGGCCTATACACAGAAAATCGTCCAAATAGTGTATTACTGAGTCTAGGCCAGCGACATCCCTAACCACCCATTCTAAAAAGGAGCTGAACGCCTCAAACATGGCACAGGATATAGAACAACCCATGGGCAAACATTTGTCAACGTAAAACTGTTCTTGCCAGTGACAACCCAACAGCCGAAAACTCTCCGGATGTACCGGCAACAAACGAAAAGCCGATTCTACGTCAGCTTTTGCCATAAGAGCCCCCTGGCCGTAGCGCCTAACCCACTTAACCGCCGCATCAAATGAAGTATAAGACACTGTACACTCTTCCGGGTCAATGAAATCATTGACCGAACCTCCTTTTGGGAAAGATAAGTGGTGTATCAATCGGAACTTGTTATGTTCCTTCTTGGGCACCACCCCCAAAGGTGAGACCACTAAGTCCGGCCAAGGTTTGTAGGCGAACGGCCCTCCCATGCGTCCTAACGCCACTTCTTTCTGCAATTTTTCCCCAAATATCTCTGGATGCTGTATTGCTGATTTGAGATTCCGTGCCGTAGGAGGAACAATCTCCAATGAGCACGGAATCCTAAATCCCTCCGTAAAACCCAACTCCAAAAACCGAGCCGCTCCCTGATCTGGATACTTACCTAGAAAGGGGAGCATTCTTTCCACTCTCACCGGCGTCCTCCCTCTTTTGCGCAGCGTCACTGGCACGCTTTCCCCGTTTAAAACATCTCAACAACGGGTGGGCTCCCCCACACCCCGAGCACTCGTGTCTGAACTTACAGGTCCCCCCAAATTTACAGACGCCTTCGTTATACTGCCAGCACACACCCCACTTTTTGCCGGCCGAGGGTCCTGAGGAATTCGCACCCCCGGCCCCCCCATGAAACGGCTGAGACGGGGCCTTCGCCGATGACATAAGCCTCATCCATAAGCTAATATCTTTATGGTCCCAACGCAGGGACGGGCGAACCGCCATCCGCTGTCTGAACTGCTCGTCATATCTCAGCCAAGCAGAACCCCCATATACCCTATGTGCTTCTCCAATAGCGTCCATGTAACAGAATAACGCCGAGCAATGCTCGGGGCTCTTCTCGCCAATTACGCTCGCCATAATGGCAAACGCCTGAAGCCAGTTCACAAATGTACGTGGTATCAGCCGGTACCTCCTTTTTTCCTCATCCTCCTTCTTGGAAGAATCTGGTTTTACCCTGTCCAAATTAAATTTTTCCAATGGCAGCAGAGAAAAAATTTCCACATCCTCACCCTTTTGAATTTTTTCCCTAACCTCCTGCTTCAGATGTGCTCCTAAGGGGCCCTCGAAGCAGACGTAAACCTCGCACCTCGCAGCATCCGCCAACCTGACCACGTCGGACCTTTCCGCCTGCGCCGTGGACCCTGCTTTCACTGCCTCAACCACCTGACCTCCCACCCCAGATTGTCCAGGAGGCGATATTACCGGGGGCACTCCTACCCTCTCAGCCCCATTGCTCCCCCCCCCGGACTCCATCACTGGTGCTGTCCATGGGGCCACCTGGGGAGGTTGCCCGTGACCCCCTTCCAATCTCCCCATTAGGGTCCGCAGGCCCTGCAAAAATTCTGTCAGTTGCTGGCCGGACCCCGCACTGGCAGGAGTGATCCCCGCCAGCTGCCGTTCCGGCCGATCCCCCCCCGACTGCGTCCCCCGATCCCCTTGTGCTACCGTACCCCCTGTAACCCCCCCTAATAAATCCTGAACTGCACCAGACAACAATACTGACGAGATCGACTTACCAGGCTGACCAGGCACACTCCCCACAGCCGTCACGGTGTTCGCCCTCGCTGGCACTTCCGGCTCCTCTTCGTCCGACAGCTCCCCTTCCGACCGGTCATCCCGCTCTCCACTCTCTTGACTGGTAAGCCCCCTGGGTGGTGAAGCCCCCGAGGCCGTGGTGTGAGATAGCGGTGGGGCCATCCTTCCTCCAGAAGCATTGCTGCTGACAGACAGGCGTCGCTGACCTGACCTGACAGCTTGTCTTCCGACAGTCTTGTTCCTTCCTCCTCCCTGCTCGGTATTCATGCTGCTGCTCTTCTCCCGTCCGTTTCCGCCACTTCCTCTGGCCACACGCTCCTCCGTTAGGCTCCGCCCACTCCGATTCCGCACCAACTGACTGGGGCCCTCTCCCAGGGCTCTGCTCGGCTCCCCGATCCTCTCCGCCAACCCCTCTGGATGTCCTCTGTGTGGCATGGACGGACTGTCCCTTCTGCTGCGCTCCCCAGGCAGGGAACCAGCGCCATAACGGCCCGTGGCCCCGCCCCCCGAATTCGGCCGGCGGCGTGTAGACCGCGCAGGGGCTGCTTTTTCTTGTCTCCGCTTCACCGGGGGGGCCGACCGCACATCCCCCGGGCTTCCCATCCTCCGAACGGGCCTGGATGCAGGCCCTGGTGAAAAACGCGCCGGAGGCCGAGACCTCCGCGCGCGGCCGGACACCACCCCGCCGCCGATCCGCACGGTTCTTCTCCTCCAATGTCCCCTACTTGCTGTTTCAGCCATTCCGGTCCTTTCTGTGCTGCCGCCCTTCTTAGCTTCTCCAAAATTTCTTCTACGGCGGCCATTATGGAGGAGCAGTAGTGAAAAAACTGCCTCCTCTGTTAAACTTTTTCTCTCACACTGACCTCTCTACTCCCCCCCCCCCCCCTTAAATATCACCACTCCCCCTTTTCTACCAACTTAACTTTTGGGCCTCCCCTTTCTCCCATAAACCTTTTCCTGCTCTTTTAACCCTTTCAGTGTCTCCATTAGACACACTGTCATGCCCGGCCCTCCACTACCCCTCCTTCTAGTCAGTTTCATTCCGGGCCTCACTGGACTAAGCTGGCTATACAGGAGTAAAATTTTGTTTGAAATAGTTGGTTTTAAGAACATTCATTCTATTTTCTAAAGGTTAGTGGGATCAGCTAATGGGATTAGTTTGGCTCTCTCCCTCCTCATATGCTCAGAGACAGCAGCGGGAGGAAGTGGCAACCAATGTCAATCAGAACCAATGAAGAGGGGGCCTATGGACACACTAGGTGGGCTTGGGAGCGAACACGCACGAGTGCCCCCCATGGCATGAAGCTTGCTATAGTGAGCACTTGGTGGAGGGGGGGGGGGCGGAGCCAACAGCACCGGTGGGGGACCCAAGAAGAGGAGGATTGGGGCTGCTCTGTGCAAAACCATTACACAGAGCAGGTAAGTATGACGTGTTTGTTATTTTGAAGGGCCCAAATATGTGTGTGGTAACACACCAATATATCCTCAAAACATTGTTTACCCAATGTGGGTAGTGTCACTCTAGTCAACGAATACTGCATATATATAAAAAAACGGGTTGTCCATATCTTATGTCTGTGAGAGCCTATGGGGTGGAATTACAGTGGGGAAAATAATTATTTGACCCCCTGCAGATTTTGTAAGTTTGCCCACTTACAAAGAAATGAGGGATCTAACATTGTTATCATAGGTGTATTTTAAATGAGAGACAGAATATCAACTAAAAATCCAGAAAAAACACGATACAAATGTTATACATCGAGTTGCAGTTCAGTGAGTAAAATAAGTATTTGATCCCCAAGGAAAACATGACTTGGTACTTGGTGGGCAAACTCCTGTTGGCAATCACAGAGGTCAGATGTTTCTTGTAGTTGGTGACCAGGTTTGCACACATCTCAGGAGGGATTTTGGTCCACTCTTCTTTACAGATCTTCTCTAAATCCTTAAGTTCTCTTGGCAACTCGAAGTTTCAGCTCCCTCCATAAATTTTCTATAGGATTAAGGTCTGGAGACCGGCTAGGCCACTTCATGACCTTAAGGACCAGCCTCGTTTTGGATTTTAGGTGTTTACATGTTTAAAACAGTTTTTTTTTTGCTAGAAAATTACTTAGAACCCCCAAACATTATATATGGGTTTTTTTCTAACACCCAAGAGAATAAAATGGCGGTCATTGCAATACTTTTTTTTGCACCGTATTTGCGCAGCGGTCTTATAAGCGCACTTTTTTTTTGGAAAAAATTCACTTTTTTGAATAAAAAAATAAGACAACAGTAAAGTTAGCCCAATTTTTTTTAAATATTTTGAAATATAATATTACGCCAAGTAAATTGATACCTAACATGTCACGCTTCAAAATTGCGCCCGCTCGTGGAATGGCGTCTTGGCGGAACTTTTACCCTCAAAAATCTCCATAGGCGACGTCTAAAAAATTCTACAGGTTGCATGTTTTGCGTTACAGAGGAGGTCTAGAGCTAGAATTATTGCTCTCACTCTAGCGGTAGCGGCAATACCTCACATGTGTGGTTTGACCACCGTTTTCATATGCGGGCGCTACTCACGTATGCGTTCGCTTCTGCGCGTGAGCTCATCGGGACGGGGGGTTTTAAAAAAATTTTTTTTAATTTTTATTATTTATTTTACAATATTTTATTTATTTTTACACTGTTTTAAAAAAAATAAAAAATTGTGTCACTTTTATTCCTATTACAAGAAATGTAAACATCCCTTGTAATAGAAAAAAGCATAACAGGACCTCTTAAATATGAGATCTGCGGTCAAAAAGACTTTAGATCTCATATTTACACTAAAATGCAATAAAAAATAAATAAAAATAAATAAGTCATTAAAAAAAATTACATTGAAAAAAATATGCCTTTAAGAGGCGTGGGCGGAAGTGACGTTTTGACGTCGCTTCCGCCCAGCAGTGTCATGGAGACGAGTGGGCGCCATCTTAGCCTCACTCATCTCCAGGCACAGCACGGAGTAGGACGCGATCACCTCCGCCGCTACCGACGGCTCCGGTAAGCGGCGGAGGGCACCGGATCGCGGTGGGAGGGGGGGGGCCTCTACCGCCACCGATAAAAGTGATCTTGCGGCGAATCCGCCGCAGGGACCACTTTTATCAGAAAGCCGGCCGCCGCACGAAAACGGGGATACTGGGGTTATGGCAGCTAGCTGCTGCCATAACAACGATATCCCCCTTCAAAGTTTGGACGTACATCGGCGTGCGGCGGTCCGGAAGTGGTTAATGTGCTTCTTCTTGAGCCACTCCTTTGTTGCGTTGGCTGTATGTTTTGGGTCGTTGTCATGCTGGAAGACCCATCCACAACCCATCTTCAGTGTTCTGGCTGAGGGAAGAAGGTTCTCATCCAAGATTTTACAATACATGGCACCGTCCATTGGCCCCTCAATGCGACAAAGTTGGTCGGTAACTTTAACAGAGCTCCAAAACATAATGTTTCCACCTCTGTGCTTGACTGGTGTTCTTAGGGTCATATTCAGCATTTTTCTTCCTGGTGACATTTCACTTTGCAAAGAGTATCCATTCACATGCAAGAAAAATTAAAAAAACAGCATTTTTGCTTGCACATAGTTGGATGATTGAAGTCAGCAGAGCTTCCCCTCATTTATTAGGTTCTGGAGCAACTGCACTTGCAGAGTGCCTTCCCAAGGTAGCCGGGCTCGGGAAAGTCTGTACATGCTCAACCATTTTCTCGGCATATGGGCGCAAAGTCTATTTGCCATTAGTAAATCCACCCGCATGTGTCCATGCACATACAGATATTTACATGCGTTTAGAGGCAGAAAAAAATAAGAGGAGCATTCAGAAGAGGAGCGCGCATTACCGTTATGCGTTTAGGCACAGTCTCGCAATAACGCATTCTAATGGGCAGAACAAATCAACCTCTTAGCGCCGAGCCTCCCGTCCCTTTTAAGAGGTTTTTGCGCCGGGAGGCGCGGCGCGGCTTAAGATTGGCAAGAAGTGATCGGGAGCTTTCGGCTAAGGGACAGTGACCGTGCCAGGAGCATGCACGCTCTCGGCACAGGTGCATTGGGGCAGTTCACACAAATATGCGGCCCCTCAGTGCTGAGGACCAGGCACCCAGAGGACGCACATTTGCGTACGGCCAGCGGCAACAGGGTAATACTCTGGCCAGCAAAATGTATTAATACCAAATGCACAAACGCTCATTGGCAATGCAGTGGGGCCTTTGAAACCCCTGATCGGTTGGATCCAATTTGTTTTTGGATTTAAAGGATAAGTACACTTTTTGTAACATTTTCCATATTACACCCATATTCAGGGTGTAACATGTAACCAGGCCCAGACTGGCCATAGGGCACATCGGGCATGTGCCCGGTGGGTCGGGGCCACCTGGGTAGGAGGGGAGGCTGGGCAGCACATAGAGGAACCGAACCGTGCATTTCTCTCCTGCTGCAGCTGAATTCCCACTTGTCCTCCTGCAGGCATTCAGCGGTTGCAGTAGATAAATGGACGTGTTGGTTCCTCTATGTTGCAGGGGGCCCATGCGGGCATGTCTGTGTGCAACCAGGGAGCCCATACTGAACTATAGGCTACCTCTGGTTTCTTCTCCAGGGTGCAGTGCAGCTTTTATGTCCAACATGGAAACTCCTCTGGTTGGCAGACCTAATGGTCTCTCTCCCAGCCTGCAGCTACACTGGCTGACTGAGCTGGTGGGCGGGCCAGGGGTGTGGCCATCTTCACTTACATGCACAGGTGGCTGCTGAAAATGGTAGAGGACTTGGAGGAGGAGCATAGATGGCAACCCCGGGAGGCTTCACCTCCATCCATATGGTGAGTGTCTGCAGCAATTCCCTCCATGTGCAATTCTTCAGCTTCCTACTGTGGTTATTACACTTGTTTACTGTATACTGGTCACTGCTCCCCATTGTATAATGGTCACTTCTTCCCACCCTGTATACTGCTCACTGCATCCCCACCACAGTATACTGCCCCCCACTATATACTACTCCCCCTCCCCACTGTATACTACCCACTGCCCCCTCCCTCCCCCATACACTGCTCCCACTGTATACTGTTCACTGCCCCCCCTCCACTGTACACCCCCCCGCTGTATACTGCCCATGCCCCTCCCTTCACACTGTATACTGTCCACTGCTGTCCCCCTGTATATTGCTTACTGCCCCCCTCCACACTGTATACTGCTCTCCCCACTGTATACTGCCCACTCTCCCCCATATACTGCTCACTTCCTCCCCATTGTATACTGGTTACTGCCCCCTCCCTGTATACTGTCCACCCCCCTCCTCCGTATACTGCTCCCCCCTGTATACTGCTCACTGCATCTCCCCACACTGTATACTCCCCCCCCCACTGTATACTGGTCACTTCTCCCCTCCACTATATACTGCTCCCCCCTTATATTGCTCTCCCCCACTGTACACTGCTCACTGCCCCCATTGTATACTGGTCACTGCTCCCCCCTCCCACTGTATACTGCTCCCCCCATATACAACTCATTGCCCCCCCACCCTATACTGCCCACTGACCCCCCTTATACTGCTCACTGCTCCCCCCCACTATATACTGGTCACTGCTCTCCTCCACTATATACTGCTCCCCCCTTATATTGCTCTCCCCCACTGTACACTGCTCACTGCCCCCATTGTATACTGGTCACTGCCCCCCCCCCACTGTATACTGCTCCCCCCATATACAACTCATTGTCCCCCCCCACCCTATACTGCCCACTGACCCCCCTTATGCTGCTCACTGCTCCCCCTCCACTGTATACTGCTCCCCATCCACACTGTATACTGTCCACTGCTGCCCCCCTGTTTACTGCTCACTGCTCTCCCCCACTGTATACTGCCCACTGCTCCCCCCCCCCACTGTATATTGCTCCCCCCATACTGTGTACTGCTCACTTCTCCCCCCCCCCCCCACTGTCTAATGCTTCACTGGCATAGCTTCAGGGGTCAATTGCAACCTCCGACCATGCTGCAGGGGGCCCATGCAGCCTCCCTGTCACTAGGGTGGCACCAGGGGTGCTACAGAACCCTCAAAAATATTGCTAGCACCTCTGTATACTGCTTACAGTTCCCCCTCCACTGTATACTGCTCCCCCTCCACATTGTATGCTGCCCACTGCTGACCCACTGTATAGTGCTCACTGCTCCCCACCCACTGTATACTGCCCACTGTTTCTCCCCGTATACTGCTTACTACTCCCCCCCACACTGTATACTCCCCCCCCTTCAATGGTATAGCTTCAGGGGTCGCAATTGTGACTCCCGACCATGCTGCAGGGAACCCATGCAGCCTCCCTGTCACTAGAATCGGCACCAGGGGGTGCTACAGAACCCCCAAAAATATTGTTAGCACCCATTGGCTGAACTACCAGGGTCTCAAAGGTCGCACTTGCGACTGGGACCTGGCATTCCACCACTACAAAACATGTAAAAGGGCCCCACATCTGATCCTTAATGAAGGGATCTGCAATAGAAATAAAGGGTCCCAGGATCAGTGGGAAGGACCCCAGGACCAGAAGTCAGGGGAGACCATAAAGGTTTCTTGCACCAGGGCCCTGAAGGTTCTAGTTACGCCTCTGCTCCTATCCATCTTCTTTCTGCTACCCCCGGGCCCCTGTCCTCTCTCCCGCCCCCTCCACTTCCCCTCAGCACTGCTGGGTTGAGTTCCCTCCTCCCGCCGATTCCTGCAAGGAATCTGGGCTGCTCAGTCTAAAATGCCCGGGCCTATTTTATGTCCCAGTCCAGGCCTGCATGTAACATATTACAAATGGACTGACCTCGCACCACCCGAATCCCTGTTATGGCAACAAGCATGGGATCTTCTCCCCCTGCTCGCTGCCAGAATCTAAGAAAAATGTGGCCATGTGGGGCTCCGTCCAGCCATCCACATCATATATTCACAGTGTTCTGTGAATGAATGGGCTACAACTACCGACAGCTTTAGCGGCTGTCGGTTCTCAATAAATGTCTGCAGCGTTGAGCGCTCTGGTCAGGGTCAGACTGGCCTACCAGATAGTGGGAAATTTCTCGGTAAGCCACCTGCCCTGGGGCCGCTTTGAGCTATGGCTGCAGCGGCGGCCATAAAAAATATGGCGGCGGGCTGACATGTTAGCTGTGCATGCGCCTTCCCAAGGTGGCCAGGCTTGGGAAAACCTGTACACGCTCAACCATTTTCTCGGCATATGGGCGTATGCACAGTGTAAGGCATTTGTATTGGTCTCGGCGCGCGCCTCTCCACATCACGGGCAGGTAAGACTGGACCCCTCCACAGCCTCTGACCACCTCATGGTACTCTCCTGTACCTTGTCTACACAGCCTATGACCACCTCCTGTTTCTCTCCTGTATCATGTCTGCACAGCTGATCACCACCTCCTGTTACTCTCCTGTACCATGTCCTCACAGCCTCTGACATCTCCTGTACCATGTCCGCACAGTCTATGACCACCTCCTATATCATGTCCGCACAGTCTATGACCACCTCCTATATCATGTCCGCACAGTCTATGACCATAGCTCCCAACTGTCCCTGATTTCGAGCAATGTTCCTCTGTCCCTCTTTCCTCCTCATCTGTCCCTCATTTTGGTCTGATCTATGTAGTTGTATATAAAATGCACTATTTACCTTTCAAAAAGTGTTTCCCAGAGCTAAACATTTGATCCAAATGCAAAATTTCTGCATTTGTAAATTTGAAAAGCCAATACTGTATAAAGGAATAGTAGTAGTAAAAAAAGCACTTGTAGGTTTAACTAATCTTTTTTTGGGGGGGGTTCATTCTCCTTTTAGGGGTTGGGGTGGGGGGCGTGTCCTATGCCTACATGCTTTTACTAGTAGGTGTCCCTCATTCCCATCTCAAAAAGTTGGGAGGTATGTCTATGACCACCTCCTATACCATGTCCGCACAGCCTAAGACCACCTCCTGTACCATGTCCGCACAGCCTCTGACATCTCCTTACCATGTCTGCACAGCCTATGACCATCTCCTGTACCATGTCTGCACAGCCTATGACCACCTCCTGTACCATGTCCGCACAGCCTTTGACATCTTCTGTACCATTTCCGCACAACCTCTGTGATGTTATGCTGTTGGACTGATATAATAATGCTATGAGGTTAATATGAAATTATTTCCAGGGCTGGCTTTTATACCCAGTTCAGCCCTGCGAGCAGCACATTGATCCTTCCTGTCAGTGTGTAACTGCCTGTCCGTACAAGGAATGGGCAAACAGCTTAAAATGACAGTCAGCAGGCGACCTGTATGGGATCAGTGATCTGCTAATTGTGGTGGCAATGCTTTTCAAGCTCCTAAAAATAAAATAAATACCGGTATATGCGCATTTATTTTATTTATTTTTTTAAATGAACTTATCCTACTGGCCCTCCAGTTTCTGCCTCTTTATATAACCAGCAGGGCACTACTACATTAATGAAATTAATATTTTGACATTTCATAACTGTCTTAGTAGGAGAGGGAATATGGAATTTTTAGGGTGCCAAGAAATTACCTAATCAAATATATATAAAATATAAATGTATTTATACAAAATGTATAAAACATCACAGTATCATCATACAGTAACCATATTATGAGTAACCAGCTGTGACTTCTTGCTCTACATGTTTCACCATGCAATGGCTTCCTCAGGAGACTTCCAACAAGCACTGCATAGCATGGTAACTATAGGTGAAAAACAGTATATTAAAATCAGTATTTAATAATCGGAACAATATTTTAAACACATCAAAAATATAAATGAAATTATCTCGCAGATACAAGAGTACCCCCCCGCTGTGTCCCCACTTGAACTGTGGAACAAGCCTTATGTTTGGAGATCGCGATCCTGGTGTCTCAAGGACATTGAAGTAAGCGGAGATATCTGGTGTATCACGGAGAAGGACATACAGGCCCCATAAGGCTGAGGGTTATCTAGAAAGGGGGGATAGATGATGAACTTAGACTGACAAGAATAAAAAAATCAACAAAGGTATCTTTCTGACCATAAAAGATAAATATATTTAAACCTCAGAAAACAGATGTGGGAACCAACTTATGGTACTGGATGTAGATCTGAGGGTTGCTTTTTCCCAAAAGAGAACTTTCAAGTGGTCAAACACCCTAATGGATAGCCAAACAAAACAGAAAAGAGGAGGCATTCATATCTAATCTGCTAACTTCCAGTCCTAGTAGTTCCCACCAATGTCTGAGCGTTATTACCTTTCACCGATTTGAAGCATCAAGTATTGCCCTGCTCCCAACTCAGCCGCTGCCTGTCTACAGAAAAAGGGGATCTATTTATATCCCCTCCACCTCACTGGCGTCCAATGATGGCGATGAGGATGCCGAGAAATCACCACCGTGCGTGCACAAGTGGTGCCGGAAGTGACGCAAGCATGGCAACCACCCGGCACGATGACGCGGCGCCGGAAATTATGTCACGCACAGGCGCAACCCACATACGACACCATGATGGAAGTATGTAGGGGTGCCTTATTGACTATCCAACTTCCAGCAATTTACAATATTTCATAACTGTCCCCTATAATGAAAGAATATCTGTTTTTAAATTCTGGCTTGAATATCCTTGTCATTTTACTGGAAATAACTGATGGATAGACTGATGAAAACTGATGGTCTACTGGGTGTTTTTTTTGCAGCTACAATGGGCCTCGGACAACCACCAATATGGTCGTTATTGAAGCTGAAATGCTGTCGGGTTTCAGTACGAATGAATTTACAGCGCTGCTGGTAAAGTATAAGAAAATGTTAACAGTATAACAAATGAACTAAAAAGAAGTAGTTGTACACATCACTGGAGGCTCCTCTGCTCCCCAAGGAAAGTTTTGAATCAAAACCCCATTGCAACAAATTGCATTAATTTTACAAAAAATCCAAGGTTATCAGGTTAACCCTATTCTAGCTTTAATAACCTTTTTGGATAGAATCAATCTGTGACGGGAGTCACTTTGGACGGGGGGGCTTGTGGAACCCAGCTTACCTTAGATAGTTCTAGAAACTCCTTGTCCAGCTCCCCTGACCCCTCCTATGTTTAAGTTACCCTGTGTCTATTAGGGGCACAGGGTGACTGAGAAGAACCCCATTCGGGTCTGCACTAACCCGACTCATGGTACAACCACACCGGACTCAGCATTTCCTTTTACCCCTGTTATCCTGGGTCTTATATGTGTGGTTTGTGTTGAAATAATGAAGGGGCTCTTTCAATTGGGACAGTAATATTTCTGAACAATGTCCCTCAAGAAATATATGAAGATAAATGAATTCCACCTTTCTGACTGCTGGAATATTGTATGAGCTTGGTCTCGTAAACTGTTGTAGATTTTTACTAGATAGTTTGAGGTGTGGCTATATCTCATTGTTCTATTGTTTCTGTCTGCCTTGGGAGCAACCTGTAATGGGATGTATATGTGTTTCTAGCATGTAGAATAGGGCAGGGTGGAGGGAGGGGGGAATTTCCAACAGCCCTCCCTGCTGATAAGACGGTTTACAGCTGGAAAGTTGAATACACCTGTGTGTCTCTTGTTACTGAATGTAGTTTACCCCACCCTGTGTCATTATGCAAAGAAGGGGGGTTGTCCCCTGAGTATATATCTCTTTGTGCCTGTGTTTGAACAAACAGTCTTAAGCTTCTTCACCCTAAACTGATGTCTCGACAAGTGACTGGGTGGGCTAAGGGACTTTGGATTGTGCTGGTAGCGGACAAAGGAAGCTTGTACGGCGGACATACTCTTGTTGAGAACGGAGGTCCGTCACACAATCCAATTACCTTTATGGAATGGAATTATAAGTATTTGATACAATTTGAAAATTTCCTGGCACCAATATGGCAGCATACGTGTGTTAGTATGCTGCCATGGATTGGCACCAGAAAAGGAAAATTATGGAAAGTATTTGATACAATTTCTAATTTTCCTGGAACCAATATGGCAGCATACATGTGTTAGTATGCTGCCATGGTTGGCACCAGGAAAGGAACAATACAATATTTGATACACTTTGCAGTTTTCTTGGCACCAATATGGCAGCATACATGTGTTAGTATGATGCCATTGATTGGCACCAGAAAAGGAAAATTATGGTAGAAATTTGATACAATTTCTAATTTTCTTGGCACCAAAATGGCAGCATACATGTGCTAGTATTCTGCCATGGATTGGCACCAGGAAAGGAAAATTCCAATAAATATTTAATACAATTTGCAATTTTCCTGGCACCAGTATGGCAGCATACATGTGTTAGTATGCTGCCATGTATTGGCACCAGAAAAGGAAAATTACAGAAGGTATTTGATACATTTTTCATTTTCCTGGCTCCAAAATGGCAGCATACATCTGTTAGCATTCTGCCATGGATTAGTGCCAGGAAAAGAAAATGATGGTAAGTACAGTGCCTTGAATAAGTATTCATACCCCTTGAAGATTTTCACATTTTGTCATTTTGCAACTAAAAACGTAAGTGGATTTTATTGGGATTGTATGTGATAGACCAACACAAAGTGGCACTTAATTGTGAAGTGGAAGGAAAATGATAAATGGTTTTCAACATTTTTTACAAATAAATATGTGAAAAGTGTGGAGTGCATTTGTATTCAGCCCCCCTGAGTCAATACTTTGTAGAGCGACCTTTCACTGCAATTACAGCTGAAAGTCTTTTTTGGGATGTCTTTACCAGGTTTGCACATCTAGAGAGTGAAACGTTTGTCTATTCTTATTTGCAAAAAAGCTCAAGCTCTGTCAGATTGGATGGAGATTTTCAAGTCTTGCCACAGATTCTCAATTGGATTTAGGTCTGGACTTTAACTGGACCATTCTAACACATGAATATGCTTTGATCTAAATCATTCTATTGTAGCTCTGGCTGTATGTTTAGGGTTGTTGTCCTGCTGGAAGGTGAACCTCCACCCCAGTCTCAAGTCTTTTGCAGACTGACAGGTTTTCTTCTAAAACTGCCCTGTATTTGGCTTCATCCTTCTTCACATTAACTCTGACCAGCTTCCCTGTCCCTATTGAAGAAAAGCATCCCCACAACATGATGCTGCCACCACCATGTTTCACAGTGGGGATGGTGTGTTCAGGGTGATGTGCAGTGTTAGTTTTCCACCACACATAGTGTTTTGCTTTTAGGCCAAAAAGTTCAATTTTGGTCTCGTCTGACCAGAGCACCTTCTTCCACATGTTTGCTGTGTCCCCCACATGGTTTCTCGCAGACTGCAAATGGGACTGCTTTCAACGATGGCTTTCTTTTTGCCACTCTTTTATAAAGGCCAGATTTGTGGAGGGCACGACTAATAGTTGAGCCGTACACAGATTCTCCCACCTTAACTGTGGATCTCTGCAGCTCCTCCAGAGTTACCATGGGCCTCTTGGCTGCTTCTCTGATTAATGCTCTCCTTGCCCGGCCTGTCAGTTTAGGTGGACGGCCATGTCCTGGTAGGTTTGCAGTTGTGCCCTTTTCCTTTTCGGATGATGTATTGAACAGTGCTTTGTGAGGTGTTCAAAGCTTGGGATATTTTTTTATAACCTAACCCTGGGAAAGGAGGAAAGGTACAGCTGCACACCACCATCAATCCAACAATGATTTATTATGTCAACATGGACTGCCACCAGGACATAGGACACAGAAAAGAGGTGACACTTATCTTGCGCTTCTTCATGGTTAATGCAGTGTGAAATGCGTCACCTCTTTTATGTGTCCTATGAATTGGTGGAAGTCCATGTTGACATAATAAAACGTTGTTGGATTGATGGTGTTGTGCAGCCGTACCTTCCTTCCTTTCCCTCATATCAAGGTGGCGAGCCGGGGCTAGCACCCAGCCCATCTAATCCATTTGGATTATCATCACCTGGAGCAGCATTTTTTTCTTTGGATTTATAACCTAACCCTGCTTTAAAATTCTCCACAACTTTATCCCTGACCTGTATGGTCTGTTCCTTGGCCTTCATGATGCTGTTTGTTCACTAAGGTTCTCTACAGAACAGCTGTATTTATACTGAGATTAAATTACACACAGGTTTACACTATTTACTAATTAGCCAGCAGCCAGCACCAATAGGCCCTCCAGCAGCCAACAACAGATTCCCCACCAGCAACAATAGATTACCCCCCTTCCCTGCCTGCGACAATAGATCACCCAGCACCCAGCTCTGCTATATACAAATTGCGTGGCTAATTACTCCCAACTCAAGGTACCTAACTTAGGCCTCACCTACATCCTTCTTCAGGCACTTCCTGTTATAGGATGACACCCCCTGTCCCAATCTCCCAGTAGTTGTCGTGCAATGTCACTCTGTCACATGCTGTCCCTATGGAGACTACAAGAGGTCATTTCAACACGCAATACACAGGCCTGGTCCATTGTTGTCAGCCTACCCTGGGAAATGCCATGCAGCCATTGCTGGAGTGCATGTAGACAGAAAGTGGCTGCAAAGAGGCTGCAGAAGATCAGGAGCACTGAGATGCAATGAAAGGGGAAAACAGTCATTTTATTAAAAAACAAAAACTGCCAATTGTTTATGATACCCATGAATTACTGGATTCCATGCACATTGCCTGAACATTAATTCTTCTTTCTATTTATTTTCAGCTCTCAGGTTATTCTTTTGTTAAAAAAGTGGAGTCCAATCAGAACTCTGTCTTCATTTATCTGGATCAGGTTGGTAAATTCTCAAGGTTTGTTCTTAAAGTGGTGTTCCGGCCGAAATTATACTTTTTAAATAAAAATACCCCTATAATACACAAGCTTAATGTATTCTAGTAAAGTTAGTCTGTAAACTAAGGTCTGTTTTGTTCGTTTATAGCAGTAGTTTGTTATTTTATAAACGTACAGCAGGCCGTGGCCATCTTAAGTGTGGGCATCTGAAGCCAGACTGTATTTCTTCCTGGATCTCATCCTTGCAGATCTCGCACATGCTCAGTGCAGCACAAGCAGTGTAATAGGTTTCAGGTCAGGTTTCCATATCAACGGCAGTTTCAGAGGAAGTTTTTTAAAAAAAAAAAAATATCCAATTCGTTTACAGTGCACAGTTTAGTGAGGGATGCTGAAGAGTTGTAAAAGTGGAACTCCACTTTAAATCTATTAATAGTTTTATCGTCAGGAGATGAACACCAACAAGCCAATTCAGTAAGACTATCCAAACTGCAGCAACCCATAGCAACCGAAGTACAGCCTACTTCATCCAGGGAAGAGGTTTTCTCTGGTTGTTACGTGTTGCTGCAAATCCCACATCACCGCTGTTGTTTGCTCTTCCTTATTGGATAAGCACCAGAGTTTGCTACAGAACGCACTTCCCAGCACTTAGCGTGGCAGGGGGCAGTTTGGGTGTTTGAAAACACTGGAGTTCCCCTTTAACATTTAACTGATTTATTTTATGTTTGTGGGGTTTACAGACATTAACAGGCTGAAAAAAAAATCAGTTTTATAAAGAACCCACCCCCTCCCCCACATGCAGGATTGTCTATCAGAGTCTCCCCTTACATCTGGGAGAGCCCATCCAAGTCTACTTTAATCAGCTTCCCCCACATTCCAGAGTGCCCATTAGAGCCCCCTCAGATCCAAGAGTTTCCATTACATCCAGAAATGCCCATAAGAGTTTTCCCTTACATGCAGAAGTGCCCATCAAAGTCACCCCATACATCCAGGAGTGCCCGTCAATGTCCCCCTGGCTCAGAGATTCCAGAGTGCCCATCAGTTTCCCCCCTTATATCCAAGAGTGTCTATCAGAGTTTCCCCTTACATTTTGGACGTGCCCATCAGCATCCTCCCTTACATCCAGAAAAGCTCATCAGAGCTGCCCCCCTTACATCCAGGAGTGCCCATCAGAGTCCCTCCTTACATCCTAGAATTCCTAATCAGAGCACCCCCCCCATACATCCAAGAGAGTCCATCAGAGTTTCCCCTAACATCCCAGAGCACCCAATTGTGTACATCCAAGAGTGCCCATCAGAGTCCCCCCTTACATCGACGAGTGTGTATCAGTGTGCCCTCTTACATCCAGGAGAGCTCATCAGAGTCCCCCTGTTACATCCAAGAGAGCCTATTAGAGTTTCACCTTACATTCAGAAGTGCCCATCAGAGTCCCTCCTTATATCCAGGAGTGTGCATCAGTGTGCCCCCTTACATCAAATAGAGCCCATTAGAGTCTCCCCTTACATCCAGGAGTGACCATCAGAATCCTTCCTTACATCCCAGAGTGCCCATCAGTGTCTCCTCTTACGTCCAGGAGAGTCCATCAGAGTCCTCCCATTATATCCAAGTATGCTGATCAAAGTCCCCCCTGACATCCAGTAGTGCCCATCAGAGTCCCCCCTTACATCAGGGAATGCCCATTAGAGTCTCCATATTACATGGAGCACTACCAGCCTGTTCGGGTATTTTCAAGGACAGTTGCTGTGGCCAGATGTGTTTTGAATGTAGTTTGAAGACCTTGCAGAAAAGATTACAGGTCTTTATATAAATATTTAGCACAGTTCTGGGCCCCCCAAAAGAACGGGAGACCCTGAGAACCACTGCAGGCGCCAGTGGAAGGGGGAAACTTTGGAGCCCTATAAAAGTGATCACTTTTGCCTTAACCACTTCAGCCCCGGACCATTTGGCTGCCTAAGGACCAGAGGACTTTTTCCAATTTGGCACTGCGTCGCTTTAACTGCTAATTGCGCGGTCATGCAATGCTGTACCCAAACGAAATTTGTGTCCTTTTCTTCCTACAAATAGAGCTTTCTTTTGATGGTATTTGATCACCTCTGTCGATTTTTATTTTTTGCGCTCTAAACGGGAAAAAGACTGAAAATTTTGAAAAAAAATGATATTTTCTACTGTTTGTTATAAAAAAAATCCAATAAACTCAATTTTAGTCATACATTTAGGCCAAAATGTGTTCGGCCCCATGTCTTTGGTAAAAAAAATGTCAATAAGCGTATATGTATTGGTTTGCGCAAAAAGTTATAGCGTCTACAAACTAGGGTACATTTTCTGGAATTTACACAGCTTTTAGTTTATGACTGCCTATGTCATTTCTTGAGGTGCTAAAATGGCAGGGCAGTACAAAACCCCCCCAAATGACCCCATTTTGGAAAGTAGACACCCCAAGGAAATTGCTGAGAGGCATGTTGAACCCATTGAATATTTATTTTTTTTGTCCCAAGTGATTGAATAATGACAAAAAAAAAAAATATTTACAAAAAGTTGTCACTAAATGATATATTGCTCACACAGGCCATGGGCCTATGTGGAATTGCACCCCAAAATACATTCAGCTGCTTCTCCTGAGTACGGGGATACCACATGTGTGGGACTTTTTGGGAGCCTAGCCGCGTACGGGGCCCCGAAAACCAATCACCGCCTTCAGGATTTCTAAGGGCGTAAATTTTTGATTTCACTCCTCACTACCTATCACAGTTTTGAAGGCCATAAAATGCCCAGATGGCACAAAACCCCACCAAATGACCCCATTTTGGAAAGTAGACACCCCGATCTATTTGCTGAGTGGCATGTTGAGTCCATGGAATATTTTATATTTTGACACAAGTTGCGGGAATGTGACAATTTTTTTTTTGCACAAAGTTGTCACTAAATGATATATTGCTCACACAGGCCATGGGCATATGTGGAATTGCACCCCAAAATACATTTAGCTGCTTCTCCTGAGTATGGGGATACCACATGTGTGGGACTTTTTGGGAGCCTAGCTGCGTACGGGGCCCTGAAAACCAATCACCGCCTTCAGGATTTCTAAGGGTGTAAATTTTTGATTTTCACTCTTCACTGCCTATCACAGTTTCGGAGGCCATGGAATGCCCAGGTGGCACAAAATGCCCCCAAATGACCCCATTTTGGAAAGTAGACACCCCAAGCTATTTGCTGAGAGGCATGGTGAGTATTTTGCAGCTCTCATTTGTTTTTGAAAATAAAGAAAGACAAGAAAAAACATTTTTTTCTTCTTTTTTCAATTTTCAAAACTTTGTGACAAAAAGTGAGGTCTGCAAAATACTCACTATACCTCTCAGCAAATAGCTTGGGGTGTCTACTTTCCAAAATGGGGTCATTTGGGGGGGTTTGTGCCACCTGGGCATTCCATGGCCTCCGTAACTGTGATAGGCAGTGAAGATTGAAATCAAAAATTTACGCCCTTAGAAAGCCTGAAGGCGGTGCTTGGTTTTCGGGGTCCCGTACGCGGCTAGGCTCCCAAAAAGTCTCACACATGTGGTATCCCCGTACTCAGGAGAAGCAACAGAATGTATTTTGGGGTGTAATTTCACATATTCCCATGGCATGTTTGAGCAATATATCATTTAGTGACAACTTTGTGCAAAAAAAAAAAAATTTGTCTCTTTCCCGCAACTTGTGTCACAATATAAAATATTCCATGGACTCGAAATGACTCTCAGCAAATAGTTTGGGGTGTCTACTTTCCAAAATGGGGTCATTTGGGGGGGGTTTTGAACTGTCCTGGCATTTTATGCACAACATTTAGAAGCTTATGTCACACATCACCCACTCTTCTAACCACTTGAAGACAAAGCCCTTTCTGACACTTTTTGAACCCCCAAACATTATATATTTTTTTAAAGCAAATGCCCTACAGATTAAAATGGTGGGTGTTTCATTTTTTTTTTTTTACACAGTATTTGCGCAGTGATTTTTCAAACACATTTTTTGGGGAAAAAACACACTTTTTTAAATTTGAATGCACTAAAACACACTATATTGCCCAAATGTTTGATGAAATAAAAAAGATGATCTTAGGCCGAGTACATGGATACCAAACATGACATTTAAAATTGCGCACAAACGTGCAGTGGCGACAAACTAAATACAAACTAAATACATTTTTAAAAGCCTTTACAGGTTACCACTTTAGATTTACAGAGAAGGTCTACTGCTAAAATTACTGCCCTCTATCTGACGTTCGCGGTGACACATCACATGCATGGTGCAATTGCTGTTTACATTTGACACCAGACCGACGCTTGCGTTCGCCTTTGCGCGAGAGCAGGGGGGGACAGGGGTGCTTTTTTTTTTTTTTTTTCTTTATTATTTTTTTGCATTTTTATCTTATTTTTAAACTGTTCCTTTCATTTTTTCTTTTTTTTAATCATTTTTATTGTTATCTCAGGGAATGTAAATATCCCCTATGATAGCAATTGGTAGTGACAGGTACTCTTTTTTGAAAAAATTGGGGTGTATTAGACCCTAGATCTCTCCTCTGCCCTCAAAGCATCTGACCACACCAAGATCGGTGTGATAAAATGCTTTCCCAATTTCCCAATGGCGCTGTTTACATCCGGCGAAATCTAAGTCATGAAATGCTCGTAGCTTCCGGTTTCTTAGGCCATAGAGATGTTTGGAGCCACTCTGGTCTCTGATCAGCTCTATGGTCAGCTGGCTGAATCACCGGCTGCATTCTCAGGTTCCCTGTTGAGACAGGAGAGCCAGAGAAAAACACGGAAGACGGTGGGGGGGGGGCATTCCCTCCCACTGCTTGTAAAAGCCGTCTAGAGGCTAATTAGCCGCTAGGATTGCTTTTACATGAAAGCCGACCGCTGGCTGAAAAGAATGATACCAAGATGATACCTAAACCTGCAGGCATCATTCTGGTATAACCACTCAAAGTCGTGAATGGCGTACTTGAAGACAAAAAAATGGTTAACAATAAAACACAGTAGACGATAAAGTATAAAAAATTGCATACCTGAAAAGCAAACATGATAAAACATAATAACAATAAAACATTGCAGAATAGAATACAGTAAAAAAGAGCAGAACAATAGAGAGAGAATAGAGCGAGAGAGAACAATAAAACGACAACTATTTTTTTTTATTTCATATATTTTTTTTTTCTTACACTTTTTTTTGTAACTAACTTTTATAACTGTAACCGGTTCCAGGTTCGGGTCTCTCAAAATGCGATTGCATCTTGGGAGACCCTGTGAAAGTGTGTCCTAGTCTGTGCAGTGCTGTACCCTACGCTAATACTCAACTAGTGAATGGTAGCGTTCAAAACATTCACCAATGCAAAGACCAGGATTGTCAGGACAGGAGGGACAATAATAGCGGGTGTCACGACCTATATCCGCGCTTGCTGCAGACACAACATCTTTTTTGGGGGGGTTCGCTGGGTAGGGGTACTCGGGAGGACATAAAAATGCCTCTCATGCAGCCGACTGCATTTGGTTGGGGATGTGAATGGGGGAAGTACGGGCGCTGCAGAAGTGGTGGGTTCCCAATTAGGATTGGCGAATGCAGCAGGAAGGGCACTATGGGCACGACGGGCCTGTTTGTCTTCTTCTTGGTGGCAGCGGGACACTACTTGTGCTTGCCACCTCACCAGCTTGAACTGCACTTATGGGACTCGCCACGTCACCAAGTGTTACTGCAGTGCTGGTTTGACTACGACCGGGGTGTACTAGGCCGCTGGTGCTTGCCAGTTCACCAAAACGCTACCAAAAAAACTGTTAGCGATCGCAGGGATCAGGCCTGACTCTGCGAACGCTGCAGTTATGCGTTTAGTGTTTTGTAAGTGACAGTGATCGATCGATACTGCACTTAGGTGGGCAGGGCTGGGCCGGAAGGAGGGGCAAAACGCAGGTGCTAGCAGGTATCTGGGCTGATCCCGCTAACACTGCGTTTTTGGGAACCCTAAACTGCTGGGGACGCTAGTATAGATCTGATCAGATCAGATATTGATCTGTACAGATACTATACCACTAAGGGAGGCGTATGCTGCGTGCGTGGGTGTTAGCGGTACTGGCGCTAATCTGACGCTGCCTGGGGCGACGCATATCACCGCCGGGCGATCAGGGGGCTAAACCTTTATTCAGTAATAAACGGCGGGTGCCCTGACACTATAAAAAATAAACGAACTAACCAGCGTCACCCGTAACAGTTATACGGTGATCAGTGGTGAAAGGGTTAACTAGGGGGCTATCAAGGGGTTAAAACATTTATTAGGTAGTATATGGGGGTCCCCGACGCTATAAAACGCTGACGGCGAACCTAAATATTTACCTCCCTAACTAGCGTAACCAGTGACCCTAATACAGCAATCAGAAAAATGATCGCTTAGCGACACTGTCGACGGGGGGGGGGGTGATCAAGGGGTTAAAACTTTATTAGGGGGGGTTAGGGGGGGTACCCTAGACCTAAAGGGGGCTAACCCTAACTGCCCTAACACACTAACTGTCACAAACTGACACCATGTAGTAATCAGAAAAAAAAAAAAAACTGCTTGGTGTCAGTGTGACAGGGGGGGGAGGGGTGATTGGGGGGTGATCGGGGGGGGAATCGGGGGGTAAAGGGGGGTGTTTTGTGTGCCTGGCATGTTCTACTGTGTGTGTAGTGTGTTTTCACTCACATTACAGTCTTCTCTCCTCGGCGCCAGAACGGAAAATACCGAGCCGAGGAGAGATGACATAATTTCCTTTGCTGCTGTTTAGCATACAGCAGCAGAGGAATGATCTGATTGGTCGACGGTGATCGCGAGGGGGGGCCACGAATGTATGGTCTCCCCCTCACCTCCGATCGCTGCTGGACAAAAGCGGACCGCCTCGGGCACCGGGGGGGGGGCCCGATCGGACCCCCCGCCCGCGGGAAGGCAATCACGTACCAGGTACATGATTTTGCCTGCCCGTGCCATTCTGCCGACGTACATCGGCGTGAGGCGGTCCTTAAGTGGTTAAAGGCCCTCGTTCGATGTACCGATTGGTACGAAGCTCACGGCTGCAGTAGAACTTGTTTTAACCCCTTGTTTCTCAAGCTGCTTATAAATGTACCTTGGTATCCAAGGGAATAAAGTGGTAGTAAAGGTGGTTTTTGTATGTATATCTACAGGTAAGCTTATAATAAGGTTTACCTGTAGGTACAGTTACTATCTCCTAAACTTGTACAGTTAAGGAGATATTTACCTAAGCAGGACCAATAATGTCACTGGTGCATGCGCACTGTGCTCTCTGTGGACGGTGCGCCGTCCATTGAAAGAGCTGTACCACAGCCATGAATCCCACGCGCATGCATGGGTTATGGCTACGGCAAGGGGGTCACGGCTCGGCCAATCTGATAGCTGCAGCTCTTCCTGGAAGGAAGACCAAGTGAAGATGGAAGCCCTGTCAGCGGTCACAGTGCACCGCTGGAGGGTTTCCTTTTCAGGTAAGTCTTTCATAATGCACATTGTGACACTACCTTGCAGGGAGATTTTTTTTTATTTTACAGATTACTACCGCTTTAACGTGCAAAGGTTAATTGAAATTCTTTTCTCTTTTTCTTTTTTTCAGCTGGACCACTCAACACAAGAATACAATATCTTCGTTGTGCAAGATATGGTGGTCTTTGGCCTCAAACCGGTTAATGTAAAAATATACGACTATTACCAAAATGGTAAGAAGTAGACCAGCATGCAGAATGAAAATTACTTAGAACCCTCAAACATTATATATATATTTTTAAGCAGAGGCCCTGGAGAATAAAATGGTGGGTGTTGCAATTTTTTATGTCATGCAGTTTTTCAAACGCATTTTTTTAAAGGAAATATACTTTAAAGAATTTACTAAACAGAAACACAATATACTACCCGATACCAAACATGTCACTCTTTAAAATTGCATGTGCCCATGGAATGACAACAAACTACGGTACATTCAATTAGCCATAGGTGACACTTTAAAAGCCTTTACAGGTTACCGGTTTTGAGCTACAGAGGAGATCTGTCAGGAGAATTATTGCTCTTGCCCTGATGATTGCAGCGATACCTCACATGTGTGGTGCAATCACCTTTTACCTCTAAGTGCATGCTCATATTTGAGCACGAGGGGACAGGGCACTTTTTTAAACATTTTTTTATAAATAAACAATCCCTGTTTTATTTGGTCTTGTGGTTTAAATTAGAAACAAGCCATTTACAAATTTGATGAGCCTTGGCAGTCGCAGACTTTTCTGCTTCTGCCTTATACTGGGGCTTCAGTGCCGCCCCCACAGCCTGAGCACAGATCTGAGAACAGCCGATGTAGTTGAGGCTGGCTCAATGGTTACACCAAGCGGTCAATGCGCGCTATGCTGACAGGGAACGGGGTGCTAAAAATTTTTATTTTACTTTTTTTTTTTTTTTTCCAAAATCATTTTTATTACATTTTTTCATATACAAGGAAGGAAACATATTGTTGTAGAACACATAACATGTGTACATGTATACATCTAGAAGTAAACAGTGGGATACAGTCTGTTAGTCCAAGCAAGGAGAAACCAAAGAAGGAAGTACATTACTTACTCACGCTTAGAATTTCAACCAAAACTTCCAGGCGTTGACAAATTTAGCAAGAGTGTTGTGTTTTAAGGCAGAAGTGTATTCATATTCTTTGATCAAGTTTATTTGGTGATTAACATCAGAAACATTTAGAATTAAAGAGCTTCTCCATTTGCGCAATATGAGTAACCTAGCAGCAAATAGAATATGGCTCATTATGGTTCTGAATTCGTATGGGAAGGATTCTAGTCCTATACTGAGAATAGCTAGGGATGGGGTAGGTTTAGTGATAATCCCAGTGATATCTGAGATTAAAGAGAATACTTTTCTCCAAATTGTGTGAATGTGTGGACAATCCCAGAGAATGTGTATTAGCGAACCCTTGGAGGAGCATCCTCTCCAACAACTGTCGTCGTCAAGATTTGCGAATTTATACATTTGTACAGAAGTAAGATACCATCTATGGTGGATTTTTTGCGATAGTTCCCAATAATTAATACAGGTGGATGCTTTGTGGTTGTAATGTATGGCTGAGCGCCATTGGGAATCTGAGAAAGAGGCCTGTAGATCCCTTTCCCATCTTTTGTAAGTTGATGTCTTAGTGAACTTGTCTTTGTTTTGTAAGAGATTGTACATTAGGGTTATTCTTTTTGCTTTGGGGGAGTTTGAAGTCCAGAAGGACCATGCCTTGGTAGGAATTATGACTGATGGTGCAGGATTTTTTTTCAGGTAGGAGGCTATACGTTTATATGTGTATGCACCTTGCGATGGTATTGGGTATCTAGTTTTAAGGGTTTGGAATGGAAGAAATTGGTCATTATATATTAGTTCTTTCAGTGGGAGGCTGTTCTGTTAGGGATGTGTTTTGGACTAGGAAGTGCCATGCCTCAACTGCGGCCGCTATCGTTGGGCGATCTGTTTTTTTGGGTTTTATGTGAGTTTTCTGAGCTAGCAGAAGAGCTTAAATTGCCTTCAGGTACAAATGACTGCTTGATAAATTGCTATTGTTTGTGAAACAGAGACCTAAACCAATGTCTGATTTGATCCAGTATTACAGTCATGTAGTAATCTTTTGTGTCTGGGAAGCTCATAACTCCTGCAATTTTGTGTTTTACAATAGTGGCATAAGAACAACAAGGTTTCTTACCTTGCCATATAGACGTGCTCAGTAATCTTTTAATAGCTTGGAAAAAAAGATTTGGGGACCTGTATTGGTAGAGCTCTATATAGGTACAAGAGTTTCGGAAGGGTTTTTTTTTAAAAGCTGCTGCTCTACCAGCCCAGGAGAGATAATGTTTGCTTAGTTCTTGAAGATCTTTCCTGCAAGTGTGGAGAAATGGCAGGTAGTTGCAGCTATATAAGTTTGAGGATGGAGATGTCAAGGATATGCCTAAATAAGGCATTGAGGAGGATACCCATTGAAAAGGAATTGTAGATTGTAGACGCAATTTGGTAGATTTAGCAATATGAACGCCAAGGACATTGGATTTGGAATCATTTACCTTGTAAAAAGAACATGCATTGAAGGTATTTAAGATTTCCCATACCTTTACCAGGGAAGAGGCCGGATCAGTCAAAGTGAGAATTACCGTATATACTCGAGTATAAGTCGTTCCGAGTATAAGTCGAGGCCCTAATTTACCACAAAAAAAATGGGAAAAAGTTATTGACCCGAGTATAAGACGAGGGTGAGAAATGCACAGCTACTGTAAGTGGAAAAGAGGGTCAACAATGCCCATTTGCAGCCTCACTGTGCCCATTTGCAGCCTCACTGTGCCCATTTGCAGCCGTAGGTCCCCCGAACTTCAAACTCAGTAGTTAAGGGTTCCTAGATGCCCCCTAGCGGCAGCCAAAATTTGGGGTCTCTGAACCCAAAGGGTCCCAAAATTACATTGCTGCAGATGGACACAGTTGACCGAATTTGGGGCCCCGTATCTTGGGGCCACTTAGTGCTAAGAACCCCAAATTTGGTGTGCAAACTCAGTGAAACTAGAACCATAAAATATCCAAAGCTGGGGTTTTTATCACCAAGTGGCCCCGAGATACAGGGCCCCAAAAATCGGTTTAGAAAATGTCAAGCACTTTTCTGTAGCAAAGAACGACATTTTTCGAACCGAGTTTGGGGCCCCGTATTTCGGGGCCACTTGGTGCTAGGAACTCCATCTTTGTATATGTTATGGTGCCAGTTTCACTAGGTTTGCGCACCAAATTTGGGGTTCCTAGCACTAAGTGACCCTGAGATACGGGGCCCCAAGTTCGGTTCAGAAAATGTCAAGCACTTTTCTGCAGCAGAAAATGACATTTTCCGTACCGATTTTGGGGCCCCGTATTTCGAGGCCACTTGGTGCTAGGAACTCCATCTTTGGATATGTTATGGTACCAGTTCCACTGGGTTTGCACACCAAATTTGGGGTTCCTAGCACCAAGTCGCCCTGAGATACGGGGCCCCAAAATCGGTTTGGAAAATGAAAATTTTTACTGCAGAAAAGTGCTTGACTCGAGCATAAGTCGAGGGGGGCACTTTCAGCACAAAAAAATGTGCTGAAAAACTCGACTTATACTCGAGTATATACGGTATGTCATCCGCAAATAGTGTGATTTTAAATTCTTGACCTTTAATTTTGATTCCTAAAATGGAGTTTGAGGATCAGATTTTTTGAGCCAGGGGTTCCATCATTAGTCTGAAAATGAATGGAGACAGGGGGCATCCCTGTCTTGTTCCATTGTTGATGATAAAAGGGTCTGAAAAGACCCCAACTGAGAGAACTCGAGCATTGGGGTTAGAATACAAGGCTAGAATGGCCGATAATATGTTGCCTTGAAATCCAAATTTGGTGAGAGTGTATTTCAAATAACCCCAGTGAATCCTATCAAATGCCTTTTCAGCGTCTAAGGTAATGAATAGAGTTGATATATTATTTTTTCAGTAAAATGTAGGAGATTTAGTATTTTTCGCATGGCATCTGAGGCTTGTCTGCCTAGCGTGAACCCTACTTGGTCAGGGTGTATGATGTGGGGTATAATGGCGGTTAATCTCTGAGCTATTAATCTGGCATACAATTTGAGGTCAGTGTTTAATAGAGAGATAGGGCGGAAATTTGAGGTGGTACCCGGCTCCTTCCCTGGTTTGGGCAAGGTTACAATATTGGCAGAGAGCATTTCATTTGGTAATTGACCAGAGGACACAGCAGCGCTGAACATATCACAGATATGGGGGGTTAAGGTTTTGTTGAATAATTTGTAATATTCGGCAGAGAAGCCATCCGGGCCCAGGGCTTTACCGTTGGGAAGTGTGGAAATAGCTTGGGAGATTTCTTGAATGGAGCGTTGAGGGATATCAGTTGTTCTGAGGAAAGTTTGGGAAGACTCATTGATTCTAGAAAGTCTGATATGTCAGAATCCATGGGTTGTATTATGTTAGGGTCATCTTTTAAGTTATATAGCGTGCGATAATACTCACCAAACGCATTAGCTATATCTTTGGGGTGATACACTTTGTCTCTGGTAGAGGGATGTAGGATATGCGGAATTTTATTTTTGTTCCGCCTTAGTTTGATTTGGTTTGCTAACAGTTTACCAGCTTTATTACCGGTTGTGTAGAAAGAAGATCGTATTTTTAATAGTGACTTGGCGTGTTTGGCATTGAAGAAGGTTTTAAGATCATTTCTGGCCATAAAACTTTTATCGCTATTGAAGTGCGTGGGGAATACTTTATTTATCTTTTCTAAGTGTTCAGTTTTATTGAGTAGTTCTGTCAGCTGCTGTGTCCTTTGGCGCCTCGTTTGTGCATTCAGTTGATTTAGAACACCGCGAACAAACGATTTGTGGGCTGTCCACAATGTAGCAGGATTTCTAGCTGTAGGCATATTAATGTCTCAGTATTCTCTCAGACGTTTTTGTATGAATGTCGTATTAGCAGGTATAGGCATGAGGTATGGATCATTTCTCCAGTTGGTGGCAAATGAGTGAGATGACTTGTCTCCTATACATATGGAGATGGGTGCATGATCTGACCATGTTATCGTGTGAATTTTTGTCTCAATGGCGTCTTATAGGAGTTGTTTGTCTCCGACAAACAGGTCGATTCTTGAATAAGTGCAATGTGGTTTTCAAAAGAAGGTAAAGTCTTTTTCCATGGAGTGTTGGCATCTCCATGTGTCAAATAAGCCGTTGGCTTGTAGTAGTGGAGTCAGAGTAGATTTCCGGCGTTGTATAGGAGAGGGTCCCTTAACATCAATGGAAGTGTCAGGGACTAAATTGAAGTCCCCACAAAAGAGCGTACGGTCTTGCTGGTTTTTATGTACTTATTTAAGTAGTTTCCGCAGGAAGCGTAATTGGCCCGTGTTTGGAGCGTATAAATTTACGATAGTGAAGGTGGCATTATTCATTTTGCATATTAGGATAAGGTATCTCCCCTGGGGATCCACAATTGTAGATATCAAATTAAATGCTACCGTGTCTCTGATTGCTATCAATACTCCTTTTGTTTTGTTCTGAGAGTTAGCACAGAAGATATGGGGGAAGTTTTTGTGAGACATTTTTGGTGCCTTATCATGACAAAAATGGGTCTCTTGGAGGCACAGTACGTCACTATGAAGTTTGCGGGCTTCGGACCAGAGGGAATATCTTTTTCCCAAGTGGTTTAAACCCTTTACATTAAGTGACGTTATTTTGATCGGCATATTGGAGGGTAGAGTTACCACTGAATTAGTTGTAGGTATATGTGTGGGTTCAGCTATATGGTTTAGAATGAGAGTAAGTTAGTGGTGATATCTTGTGTATTAAAAAGGGTATGCAGGTGCTGGTAGATAGTGGACTCACTGTTTGTGGAGAAGTTCTTATAGGAACCTTGTAGATCCGGAGGTCGTCAGACGCTGTAGGAAGAAGCTTGGCTGGTGGAGAAAGGGTGTTGGACTAAAGACTGTAAAAAATAAGAACAAGTCAGAATTTAAACAGTTA
The DNA here is from genome assembly GCA_037952835.1 of Lithobates septentrionalis. NCBI lineage: Eukaryota > Metazoa > Chordata > Amphibia > Anura > Ranidae > Lithobates > Lithobates septentrionalis. The sequence goes on from JBBDGP010001020.1 coordinate 554,782, forward strand.
ACTCCCGTATAATGTTTCCAGGGGGTAGGTGAAATCTAAAAATAGAAAAAGCAGACCTCTGCTTGAGCGGTCTGTGCCGCGACTAAAACTGGGGGGTTTAGGCTGACGAGCTGGGCTCGGGCAAGCAATCTAGGGCTTACAAGTAAGCTAGAAATAACTTTAGAGACTCAGGTGGTCATATCATCCGATGGATCAAAATCATCCCAGTCACCGGTGGTGCGGGAGCCTTGGCTGCGATTATGCTGCCTCTGTTCCCGTGGTTCCAGGATGTGCCATTGTCGCAGCAGAGAAAGACCTTCGTCCAGGGTATGGACATAGTGGGTTTTGTTGTCCTTAGTGATGATCAGCTTAACTGGATGACCCCACTTGTATGATATCTGATGGTTTTGCAGGGGGTTCATAATAGTGGCTAAGTTTTTGCATTGCAGCATGGTATATTTAGAGAGATCAGAGTAGAAAGCCAGATTGGCATATTGCTGGGGGTATTTAGCTTGGTTGCGTGCGGCACGCATCAGATTTTCCTTGACTTGGAAAAAATTAATTCTAACAATAATGTCTCTTGGGACATTTTCTGGCAGATAGGAAGGTTTTGGCAACCGGTGTATGCGATCAATTATTAAATCACCCAGGGATGCGTCAGGGAGAAAAGTAGACATCAACTGTGTGAAATAATCTTTTAGTGCTGAGGGTTGGACTGTCTCTGGTATGCCTCTTATTTTTAAGTTGTTCCTTCTGGAACAGTCTTCTAAGTCAGAGATCTTAGCTTTCATCCACTCTATATCTTCAACCCCTTCACTCTGAACATCCACTAAGGTATTGAAGGAGGAGGTCACTACCCCCAGTTTGTTTTCAATGATAGTGACTATCTCTCCCATACATGTCATTTCTGAGATAAAATGATGCATCATTTTGGAGATACCAGAGTGGATGGAGGTTTGCAGTGTGAGAAGCATGTCTCTCAATGTAGTGTCCAGCACAGGCTGATTAGTAGTGGGATATGCAGCGATGGAGTTATCTGTAGCTGGGCACATAGGGGGAGCTAATGAACTATGGCTCACCTCAGTGTCTTGTGCTGTGTCCTGTGAGAGCTTCAATTTAGATTTGGCTGGGCTCGTGGATGGTGTGAAGGCGAGGGAACTATTCCCATGCAGATGAGGAGAGGATATTGCTGTGTGTGCAGCATTCTGTTGTGCTTGTGAGAGATTCGGGCCACCGCAGGATGCAGCCACAGGTCCGCACCATTTTGGAAGCGGTTTTTCCACGGGTAGAATTCTGTGAGTTTCCGTGGAGCGGATCTCTCATTTCTTCATTTCGACATGGTCCTGGTGTTCTGGGGAATCAATTGATCCCGTTGTTGTGTATTTTTGAGGTGATCACCCGTCGCTTAGAGCCCCAGAAAGCGGCCGTCCCTCAGAGCTGTTTCAGCAAGCAGCCATCTCGGTCGTCTTCCGGCCACGCCACCACGTTTTGTTTTTTTTAATGCCGTTCCTTTTTTTTTTTAATAAACTTTATTGCTATTGCAAGGGATGGACAACTTCCCTTGTGATAGCTTGAGCTTTCACAGGTCCTCTTTTTGGAGAGATCTGGGGTCTATTAGGCCCCAGATCTCTGCTCTAGCCTCCAAAGCATCTGATCACACCACCACATTTTTAACTTGGGCTGCAGAGTCTGACAGGCTGCACCACCTGTCAAACTGTCTCATTGAGATCAATGGGGCCAACCTGCAACTGCAAGCCAAACAATTGGCTTGCAGTTGTTCTGCTGTCCTTGACCACTTGCTGATCGGCTCACACCGATATACCTTAGCAAAGTGGCAAGGGTGCGCAAAACGACGTACCCGTACGTCACTCCGTCATCGGCGGCTAGCCCACGCACACCGCCGGCGGCGCGCACACTGCCAACGGCGCGCACCACTGGAGCATGCCCGCTGGTCCCATGGACTCGATGTCCACTGGTGGCCCGCGATCATGGCATGGAGAGGCAGAACAGGGAGATGTAAACAAGGAATTTCCCTGTTCTGCCTAGCAACATGACAGGGATCTACTGCTCCCAGTGATCGGGAGCAGTGATCCCTTGTCACATTCTAGTGAGCCCATCCCGCCTACAGTTAGAACACACTGAGTGAACACACTTAACCCCTTGATCGGCCCCTAGTGTTTAACCCCTTCCCTGCCAGTGACATTTACACAGTAATCAGTGCATTTTTATAGCACTGATTGCTGTATAAATGCCAATGGTCCCAAAATAGTGTCAAGTGTTCGATCTGTGCACCACAATGTCGCAGTCACGATAAAAATCTCAGATCGCCGCCATTACTAATTAAAAAAAAAAAATTATAATAAAAATGCCATAAATCTATCCCCTATTTTGTAGACGCGGTAACTTTTGCGCAAACCAATCAATATAGGCTTATTGCGATTTTGTTTTATGAAAAATATGTAGAAGAATACATATTAGCCTAAACTGTGGAAGAAATTTTGTTTTTTTTATATATTTTTTGGGGATATTTATTATAGCAAAAATTTAAAAATATTGCTTTTTTTTTTTCAAAATTGTTGCTCTTTTTTTTGTTTATTGCGCAAAAAATAAAAACCGCAGAGGTGATCAAATACCACCAAAAGAAAGCTCTATTTGTGGGAAAAAAAGGACGTCAATTTTGTTTGGGTACAACGTCGCACGACCGCGCAATTGTCAGTTAAAGCGACGCAGTGCCGTATGGCAAAAAAGGGCTTGGTTAGGAAGGTGGTAAATCCTTCCGGGGTTGAAGTGGTTAATGTAAAATTGCTATTTGGCAATTAAAAAAAAAAAGGTAAAAAAATAAAACAAAATAGGCATTAGGAAGGAGGCGGTACTGACTCCTGAATGCCTGTCAGCCGCTACTCTACCGCCGATTGGAGCGTAGCTTTTTAGGGCTCATTCACACTAGGTGCAGTAAGACTGCGTTGAGCAGCTATTCCAGGTCAGTCCTACCGCAAGACAAAGCAAAATGCCTCCTCTCCTGCATGGCCGGTGCACACCACCATATAACGGTGGTGTGCGCTGGAAAAAAGTATGGCAAGCATGAATTTTTTTTTTTTTAGTGCAAAGCGACGCAGTCCACCACAATGTGTTCAATGGAACCTAAAGAAGTCTCACTGTATGACGTTTAGAAAGTTAATAATAAAAAAAAAAAAATAAGGAAGTGAGATGTGCCATGATCAGCACTTCTGCGCTGCTTTCATCCAACCTCCGTTTTTCCCAGTGGCGTAGTAGTTAGTGGAGGGAAACATTCCCAAAGCGGCCACAGTGCGGAAAAAACAGGTAGTAGATCAGCTTTTTTACCACCCACCTACAAGCAGACATGCAGCGGGGGGATTGTACACATGATGGGGCCGCAGCAAATTGAACTTTGCATGCTGAGCTTGACAACGGCATCACCTGTCAAACTCATGCATTGAAGTCAATGGTGCTGAAGAGGGCGGTAGAAGCTGCCTCCCATGTCAAAGAGGCTTATGTGGAAGTATGTAAGGACTCGTTCACACTAGCGTTGCACTCTGAAAAGTGATCTGAGCACAGATCGCTCTTCAGAGAGCATTTGACAGGCGGTGAGGAGGTGTCGTATTGCCTTCTCACCGCCTGCTTTAACCCCTTGGAATCCAGCGCCAGCATTCCACAATCGCATGCATTGACTGTGGTTGCAGGCAGCTTGCAGAGTAAATGGATTGCGTTTGGTGAGCAGTAGACATGTGCCGTTCGTTTCAATCCGAATCGAAATTCGGACACATTTTTTGTTATTCGGGAAATCGAAAGTATCTGAATTCCTGAATTACAATAGTAATGAATTTAAAACTAATCCAAAATAACAAAAATAACATTTTTAACGAAATTCTAATAGTTTGCGAATCAAATTTGAATTTGAATTTCAGAAGAGAATAAAATAGGATAGAAAATAAAGGAATCAAACTGAATAGAACAGATAATAATAGAACAGAAAAAAATAAAATAAAATATAATAGCGTAAAACAGAACAGAATACAAAATAAAAGAATGGAAATAAATAGAACAGACAATAAAGGGGTAGAATAAAAAATAAAGTAATAGAATTGAAAATAAAAGAATAGTCTTCAAAGACTACAGTTTTGGTTTATTAATCCCTCATGTTAAGTAATTTGTTCGTAAGCAAAATACACTTATTTACTATGTTCTGCATATATGTAAATGGATATGCAATTTAAGAAAAATATCAGATGTTGATGTACTTGCTGATTCTTGCATCTTGCTAAAAATCTCAATAATTGATTGGAAAATAAAATAATAGAATAACATGGAATAGAAAAGAAGAGAGTAAAACAAAATATAAATACAAAATATAAATAAAAGAGAAGAATAAAATAGAATAGAAGAAAAAGGAATAGAATAGAATAAACAAAAGAATAAAATACAATAAAATAGAAAGTATATAACCATCTTCTGAAATTTCAAATAGAACAAATTTGAATTCAAATAGAAAAAAAACAATAGAATAGAAAAAAACAATTGAATGGAATAAAATAGAATATAACTTCCTTCCAAAATTCGAATTTCGAATAGAATAAATTTAAATAGAATAGAAAATAATAGAATTCAAAATGAAATAGAAAAGAATAGAATGAAGAACACAATAGAATAGAATGAATATAACAATATTACCATCTTCCCAAATTTGAATGGAATAAATTTGAATTGAATAGATTAAGAAAAAAAGAATAGAATAGAATTGAAAAAACAATAAAATAGAATGCAATAGAATGAATATAACCATCTTCCAAATTTCAAATAGAGTAAATTTGACTTAGAATCATTTTGAATTAAATTCAAAATGATTCAAAGTTTCCAAAATCAGTCGAATTGAGTTTGAATAAATTAATTTGAAAAACAAATTCAATGAATTAAACTAATTTTATGTAAATAACTAATGGAAATTAAACAAAACAAATTTTTTCATTCTGCACATGTCTAGTGGGCAGTACAACCCCCTAAAGTAACAGGGGGTATAATTCCTGCCACCGCAGCTAAAGGAGTTACTTTAGGGGTGGGACAGAGGTGGTAAAAGCATGGCTCGATCCTGGGTTTACTACCCCTCAACCACTAGTGTGAATGAGCCCTTAGTATGTAAATAGCGTATTTTGTCACATGAAATAAATTGTTTTCTATTCATTTTACACAGAGGATAGTGCCACTACTACCTATGGCCCGTGTCCTACTGATGGGAGCTAAGTTCCAGTCACTGAAATTGTATGAATCATTAAAGAGGAGCAGATAATCAACATCGACTGATCACAGGGTGGAGGACAACAGAGAAAAACATGGACTGCTATCCTTTGGGATCTTATCCGGAAATCTCAATAACCTGGGAGTGTTCATCCATATTATCACAAGGAAAATTGATATTTACGTAGCTTCTTATTATATTCATGGGAAGATTGGATTTCACCTTTAAATACAAATATTATAATGCGCTACAATGTTAATGTTAGTAGGTTGCCAGAGTCTAATATCAAATTAAAGTTGTAATTTTGCTACAAAACAGTTTGTAATAAAATCTGTATTTTTTGCCAACTATCTCTTAGGCCCCTTTCACACTTGTGCGACTTGTCCTGTGACTTGGGACTGCAAAGTCGCATGACAAGTCGTACCCCATGATTTCCAATGAGTACCGTTCATATCTGTGCGACTTCAAGTCGCAGCGACTTTAAAGTAGTCCCTGCATTACTTTAGTCAGACTTTGATGTGACTTGAGGTCCTTAGTAGGTTTGCCAGTGCACGTAGTTCTGCAAGTGGTCTGCGAGTGCACATAGTTCTGCGAGTGGTCTGCGAGTGCACGTAGGTCTGCGAGTGGTCTGTGAGTGCACGTAGTTCTGCGAGTACCTGTGTATTGTCTTGTTGAGTACCTGTGTATTGTCTTGAGTATTAGTGTCAGAAAGCTAGTTGTTCGGTAATTTGGACAGGGTATAATCCCCAATCCTCATTAAATTTAATAGGTACGATGCCCGGCGAGTGTGGAGAGGCGACTCTTTGTACATCTTGCGGCATGCATGCCTTCCTTGATCATCCGATCAAGGGTAAATACTGCTGTGCAAAATGTAAGCACATTGTTTCGCTGGAAGCCCAGGTTCTGAAACTGGGGAAGCAACGGTCAGCACTGAGAAGTCCCTCCATACTAAAGGAGAGCCAGGAACGTACACGGCAGGTGCCGGCAGGGGCCAGCACAGAGGTGGAGACAAAGAGGTGCAGGCACTAGGAAAGAGTAGATGGGTGACAATCAGGAACGGTAGAGGGGGAAGTGCCAGGGAGGCCAATCCAGGGCTGAAGCATCCCAATAAGTACGCTCCATTGAGTGACATTGGTGAAACCAGTCAGGGACCAGCACTGCTGGAGCTGAGGGACTCTCCTAGCTGCCAGGGAAGAACTCCTCCAGTGAGAGTGGGGGGGAAGGGAAAGGAAAGGAAAGACAGATTCTGGTGGTAGGGGACTCAATTCTTAGGAGGACAGAGAGAGCAATCTGTAACAAAGACCTGAAGCGCCGAACAGTATGTTGTCTACCAGGTGCTCAGGTTCGGCACATCACGGATCTGGTGGACAGATTACTGGGAGGGGCTGGGGAAGACCCAGCTGTCATGGTGCACGTTGGCACCAATGACAAAGTCAGAGGCAGATGGAGTGTCCTAAAGAACGATTTTAGGGACTTAGGAGCTAAATTGAGGAAAAGGACCTCCAAGGTAGTATTCTCAGGAATACTGCTGGTACATCGAGTCACACCAGAAAGGCAGAGGGAGATTAGGGAAGTAAACAAGTGGCTGAAGAGCTAGTGTAGTAAGGAGGGGTTTGGGTTCCTGGAGGACTGGGCCAAGCTCTCAGTCGATAACCGGTACTATAGAAGGGATGGACTGCACTTAAATGAAGAGGGTGCAGATCAGCTGGGAATGAAGATGGCCAAAAAGTTAGAGGGGTTTTTAAACTAGGTGATGGGGGGGAGGGTCCAGAGGTAGAGATAGTCAGCGCGGAACCTATTCCAGAGGGTAGTATTGGGGGCATTATTGGTAGGTTGACCAAAGCACATAAACCCAAGGTGAGTATAGTAGCAAGTCCTAGTTGCAATCTCGGAACACCCAATAAAAGGATAATATGCGACTGGTCTAAACTACGTGGCATGTTCACCAATGCCAGGAGCCTGGCGGACAAGATGGGTGAGCTAGAGATACTGTTGTACGAGGAGGATTTGGATTTTGTGGGAATTTCAGAGACTTGGTTCAACAGCTCTCATGATTGGCTGGCAAGCATTCAAGGATATACCCTTTATCGCAAGGATAGAGAGGGTAAAAAAGGGGGAGGGGTATGCCTATATGTCAAGAATAATGTACAAGTGAATGTGAGAGATGACATCACTAAGGGAGCTAGGGAGAAGGTGGAATCCTTATGGGATGAAGCTAAGGGAAAAATAATACTGGGAGTATGCTATAGGCCCCCTAACCTGAGGGAAGGGGAAACAGATCTCCTATCACAATTTGGATTAGCAGCAAGGATGGGAAGTGTTATCATAATGGGGGATTTTAATTATCCAGACATAGACTGGGCGGAGGGAACCGTGTATTCATCTAAGGCTCGCCAGTTCCTAAATGTCTTGCAGGACAATTTTATGGGTCAGATGATAGACGCACCAACTAGAAATAAAGCATTACTGGATCTACTGATTACCAACAATACAGACCTGATTACGGATGTGGAAATACGGGGCAATTTAGGAAACAATAATCACAGGTCAATTGGCTTCAGTATAAATCACACAAATAGGAAACATAAGGGAAATACAAAGACACCGAATTTCAAAAGAGCCAACTTCCCTAAACTACGAACCTTGCTAGAAGGCATAAATTGGGATAAAATCTTAATAACAAAGAACACGGAGGAGAGATGGGTTTGCTTTAAGAGCATATTAAATAAGGGCATTAGCCAATGCATCCCATTGGGTAATAAATTTAAAAGATCGAACAAAAGTCCTGGATGGCTTAACTCCAATGTAAAAATGCATATAAAAGCAAAGGAGCAGGCCTTCAAAAAATACAAGGTTTAGGGATCATCATCAGCATTCAGACTTTATAAAGAATGCAACAAGAAATGTAAGGGTGCAATAAGGACGGCTAAGATAGAACATGAAAGACACATAGTGGAGGAGAGCAAAAAAAATCCCAAGAAATTCTTTAAAGCGGAGTTCCACACAAAAATGTAACTTCCGCTTTTCGGAACCCTCCCCCCCTCCGGTGTCACATTTGGCACCTTTCAGGGGGGAGGGGGGTGCAGATACCTGTCTATGCCTCTTCCCGTCCCGACCGCGCTGTCTGCTGGGAACACACAGCTCCCAGCAGAGAGCGGGGACCACTAGGGACGCGCAGCGCGACTCGCGCATGCGCAGTAGGGAACCGGGAAGTGAAGCCGCAATGCTTCACTTCCTGATTCCCTCACCTAGGATGGCGGCGGCAGCTGCCGAGAACCGAGCGGGTTCTCGGCGTCCCCTGCCGACATCGCTGGACCCCGGGACAGGTAAGTGGCCATGTATTAAAAGTCAGCAGCTGCAGTATTTGTAGCTGCTGGCTTTTAATATTTTTTTTTTTTTGCGGTGTGGGTGAACCCCCGCTTTAAGTATACAGTAAAAAAGGGAGGATAGACCATATTGGCCCCATAAAGAATGAGAAAGGACATCTGGTTATAAAGGATGGGTAAATGGCGAAGGTATTGAATTTATTCTTCTCCTCAGTCTTCACGAGGGAATCGGGGGGCTTCAGTAACCAAAACTGCAGTGTTTATCCTCAGGACACATCACAGGAAGCACCTCCATGGTTAACAGAGGACAGAATTAAAATTAGACTTGAGAAACTTAACATTAATAAATCACCGGGACCAGATGGCTTGCACCCGAGGGTACTTAGGGGACTCAGTAAAGTAATTGCCAGACCATTGTTCCTAATTTTTACTGACAGTCTACTGACTGGAATGGTACCAGCTGATTGGAGAAAAGCCAATGTAGCACCGATATTTAAAAAGGGCCCAAAATACATCCTTGGGAATAACAGACCAGTTAGCCTAACATCAATAGTATGTAAAATCTTGGAGGGGATGATAAGGGACTATATACAAGATTTTAGTAATGAGAACGGTATCATTAATCAGCATGGATTCATGAAGAATCGTTCTTGCCAAACCAATCTACTAACCTTCTATGGAAGGTGAGTTGCCAGCTAGATAAAGGAAGGCCCGTAGACGTGGTGTATCTGGATTTTGCGAAAGCATTTGACACAGTTCCCCATAAATGTTTACTGTACAAAATAAGGTCTGTTGGCATGGACCATAGGGTGAGTACATGGATTGAAAACTGGCTACATGGGCGAGTTCAGAGGGTGGTGATAAATGGGGAGTACTCAGGGGTGGGTAGTGGGGTCCCCCAGGGTTCTGTGCTGGGACCAATCCTATTTAATTTGTTCATAAACGACCTGGAGGATGGGGTAAACAGTTCAATCCCTGTATTTGCGGACAATACTAAGCTAAGCAGGGCAATAATTTCTCCGCAGGATGTGGAAACCTTGCAAAAAGATCTGAACAAATTAATGGGGTGCGCAACTACATGGCAAATGAGGTTCAATGTAGAAAAATGTAAAATAATGCATTTGGGTGGCAAAAATATGAATGCAATCTATACACTGGGGGGAGAACCTCTGGGGGAATCTAGGATGGAAAAGGACTTGGGGGTCCTAGTAGATGATAGGCTTAGCAATGGCATGCAATGCCAAGCTGCTGCAAACGAAGCAAACAGAATATTGGGATCCATTAAAAAGGGTATCAACTCCAGGGATAAAACGATAATTCTCCAGCTCTACAAGACTCTGGTTCGGCCGCACCTGGAGTATGCTGTCCAGTTCTGGGCACCAGTCCTCAGGAAGGATGTACTGGAATTGGAGCGAGTACAAAGAAGGGCAACAAAGCTAATAAAGGGTCTGGAGGATATTAGTTATGAGGAAAGGTTGCAAGTACTGAACTTATTCTCTCTGGAGAAGAGACGCTTGAGAGGGGATATGATTTCAATATACAAATACCGTACTGGTAACCCCACAATAGGAATGAAACTTTTTCGCAAAGAGAGTTTAACAAGACTCGTGGCCACTCATTAAAATTAGAAGAAAAGAGGTTTAACCTTAACCCCCCTGGCGGTATTCCCGAGTCTGGCTCGGGGTGGATTTTTCATACCAAAAGCGGTATCCCCGAGCCAGACTCGGGCTTGCATCGCAGGATCCAGGAAGAGTTTACTTACCTTGTCCACTGGATCCTGCGATGTCTCTCCGCTGTGATCGGCGAGCCGCTGTGTCTCGCTTGATTCACAGTGCCGAGCTCCGTTCCCTGCGAGCGTTGCGACGCACGGGGACGGAGTTCGGCGGTAAATTCAAAAGTGAATCACACAGTAAACACACAGTACAGATACAGCATACTGTAATCTTACAGATTACAGTACTGTATCAAATGATTACACATCCCCTTTGTCCCTAGTGGTCTGCCCAGTGTCCTGCATGCAGTTTTATATATATAAAACTGTTCTTTCTGCCAGGAAACTGGAGATTGTCCATAGCAACCAAAACAGGCTCTTTACATCAAAAGTGGTTTTAGACCAGCTAGAAAAAAGCGATAATAAATTATAATCACTTGCAGAATTGAGCGATAGTGATTTGTGAGGAGATCCGTCATCAAACACTAAAAGTAACAAAAGCTACAATTCTGCAACTGAGCAAATTTCAGTGTTTTTGATTTGATTACATTATTATATAATTTTTATTATTATTATATTATTATTTGTTATAATTATTTATAGTTATTTATTATATTATAATTTTTTATTTCGTTTTTCAAACTTTATCATACCCGGGATGTCTACTAGACTCTTGTTTGGACAGATTTAAGTGAACTATTCCTAAGAATTACAGGCCTACAATATAAAACGCCAAATTTCTGTGCAAAATAATGGTACCGCTTTCAGCACCTAAAATCTGAAATAATCATACCGCCAGGGAGATTAAACTACGTAGAGGGTTCTTTACTGTAAGGGCGGCAAGGATGTGGAATTCCCTTCCACAGACTGTGGTCTCAGCGGGGGGCATCGATGATTTCAAGAAACTATTAGATAAGCACCTGAATGACCGCAACATATAGGGATATACAATGTAATACTGACATAAAATCACACACATAGGTTGGACTTGATGGACTTTGCTTCTTTTTTCAACCTCACCTACTATGTAACTATGTAACTATGATCCTATGTTGAAGAATTACATAAGAAGTGGTAACCCATAATGCCTTTGCAAACCCAGATATTACCTTGTAATTGCAACAATGAAACCATCACTGTGTTGTACATAAAGTACCTTGAAAAAGTAATCACACCCCTTGAAATTTTTCCACTTTTTGTCATGTTACAACTAAAAACTTAAATGTATTTTATTGGGGTTTTATGTGATAGACCAACACACAGTGGCACATAATTGTGAAGTGGAAGGAAAATGATAAATGGTTTTCAAAATTTTTTGCACATAAACATCTGAAAAGTGTGGCATGCATTTGTATTCAGCCCCCTTTACTCTGATACCCCTAACTAAAATCTAGTGGAACCAATTGCCTTCAGAAGTCACCTAATTAGTAAATAGAGTCCTTCTGTGTGTAATTTAATCTCAGTATAAATACAGCTGTTCGGTGAAGCCCTCAGAGGTTTGTTAGAGAACCTTAGTGAACAAACAGCATAATGAAGGCCAAGGAACACATCAGATAGGTCAGGGAAAAGGTTGTGGAGAAGTTTAAAGCAGGGTTAGGTTATAAAAAAATATCCCAAGCTTTGAACATCTCACGGAGCACTATTCAATCCATCATTCGAAAATGGAAAGAGTATGGCACAACTGCAAACCTACCAAGACATGGCCATCCACATAAACTAACAGGCTGGGCAAGGAGAGAATTAATCAGAGAAGCAGCCAAATGGCCCATGAAAACTCTAGAGAAGCTGCAGAGAACCACAGCTCAGGTGGGAGAATTTGTCCACAGGACAACTATTAGTCATGTACAAATCTGGCCTTTATGGAAGAATGGTCAGAAGAAAGCCATTGTTGAAAGAAAGCCATAAGAAATCCCGTTTGCAGTTTTAGAGAAGCCATGTGGGGGACACAGCAAACATGTGGAAGAAGATGAGACCAAAATGGAACATTTTTGCCTAAAAGCAAAACGCGATGTGTGGTGGAAAACTAACACTGCGCATCACCCTGAACATACCATCCCCACTGTGAAACATGGTGATGGCAGCATGATGTTGTGGGGATGCTTTTCTTCAGCAGGGACAATGAAGCTGGTCAGAGTTGATGGGAAGATGGATGGAGCCAAATACAGGGCAATCTTAGAAGAAAACCTGTTAGAGGCTACAAAAGACTTGAGACTGGGGCAGCGGTTCACCTTCCAGCAGGACAATGACCCTAAACTTCTAGCCAGAGCTACAATGGAATGGTTTAGATCAAAGCATATTCATGTGTTAGACTGGCCCAGTCAAAGTCCAGACCTAAATCCAATTGAGAATATGTGAATACTTTTTTAGGGCACTGTAGCCTGTGCAGAGAGCAAAGCTGTGGGAGGTGCCCAGCAGCTCCACCCATTAACAAGGATGCAGTGCCTTGAAAAAGTTACAACCAAAAACGTACATTTATTTTATTGGGATTTCATGTGATAGACCAACACAAAGTGGCACATAATTGTGAAGTGGAAGGAAAATAACTGGTTTTCACATTTTTTTACAAATAAATATCTGAAAAGCATGGAGTGCATTTGTATTCAGTCCCCCCAGAGTCAATAATTTGTAGAACCACCTTTTGCTGCAATTACAGCTGCAGGTCTTTTTGGGGTATGTCTCTACCAACTTAGCACATCTAGAGAGTGACATTTTTGCCCATTCTTTGCAAAATAGCTCAAGCTCTGTTAGATTGCAGTCTTTTGCAGATTCTAACAGGTTTTCTTCTAAGATTGCCCTGTATTTGGCTCCATCCATCTTCCCATCAACTCGGGCCTGGTCAGTATTTGCTCAGTAAGACGCTGAGACATTTTCCCCCATTTTTGGGGGGGGGGGGGAAAGTGTGCATTATGGAGCAAAAATTACGGTATGTGTCACTTTGTGTTGGTCTATCACATAAAAACCTGATAAAATACATTTACGTTTTTGGTTGTAACATGACAAAATGTGGAAAATTTCAAGGGGTATGAATATTTTTTCAAGGCACTGTATATGCCTAGGTTAATTCTCCTTGGAGATAGACCAACCGTGCTCCAAAGCTCAAGATGTCTTCCTGGCACTCAAAACAGCATGAGAGTATAAGGTGAAGAGCTGGCAACTTGTCCTCCCGATAAAAGTACTCTATTGATAAAGGGTACAGTGTGCAAATTACAGCAACTTGCGTGTTCCTGTAAAAAACCTTATTCATAGCCACCCATGAATAAGGTTTTTTTTTTAATGAAACGCATAAGCTGCTGTAATTTGCACACTGTACCCTTTATCAATAAAGTACTTTTATCGGGAGGACAAGTTGCCAGCTCTTCAACTTATATTCTCAAACTCCACCCATTACAGGCTGCCTGCAGAAAACTACAGGAGGGGCGGAGAAAAGACCAGTCCCCCTGCACAAGGAGAGAGAGCAGCAGTGACCGGTCTTTATTACAGGTACAAGGCTCACACTCATAGGTGTGCGCAGCCTGTTGTATTAGAATGTGCACCCCAGAGCTCAAACACCCATGCGTGTGTGTGTGTGTGTGTATTTACAGTATCTCATAAAAGTGAGTACACCCCTCACATGTTTGTAAATATATTAATATATTTTTTCATGTGACAACACTGAAGAAATTACACTTTGCTACAATGTAGTGAGTATACAGCTTGTATAACAGTGTAAATTTGCTGTCCCCTCAAAATAACTCACAGCCATTAATGTCTAAACCGCTGGCAACAAAAGTGAGTATACCCCTAAGTGAAAATGTCCAAATTGGGCCCAATTAGCCATTTTCCCTCCCCGGTATCATCTGACTCGATAGTGTTACAAGGTCTCAGGTGTGAATGGGGATCAGGTGTGTTAAATTTAGTGTTATCACTCTCACTCTCTCATACTGGTCACTGGAAGTTCAACATGGCACCTCATGGCAAAGAACTCTTTGGGGATCTGAAAAAAATGAATTGTTGCTCTACATAAAGATGGGCTAGGCCAGTGATGGCGAACCGTGGCACCCTAGATGTTTTGGAACTACATTTCCCATGATGCTCAACTACACTGCAGAGTGCATGAGCATCATGGGAAATGTAGTTCCAAAACATCTGGGGTGCCAAGGTTCACCATCACTGGCCTAGGCTATAAGAAGTTTGCTAAGACCCTGAAATTGAGCTGCAGCACGGTGGCAAAGACCATACAGCAGTTTAACAGAACAGGTTCCACTCAGAACAGGCCTCACCATGGTTGACCAAAGAAGTTGAGTGCACGTGCTCAGCGTCATATGCAGGGATTGTCTTTGGGAAATAAACGTATGAGTGCTGCCAGCATTGCTGCAGAGGTTGAAGGGGTGGGGGGGCCAGCCTTTCAGTGCTCAGACCATACGCCGCACACTGCATCTAATTGGTCTGCATGTCTGTCGTCCTAGAAGGAAGCCTCTTCTAAAGATGATGCACAAGAAGGCCGCAAACAGTTTGCTGAAGACAAGCAGACTAAGGACATGGATTACTAGAACCATGTCCTGTGGTATGATGAGACCAAGATAAACATATTTGGTTCAGATGGTGTCAAGCGTGTGTGGCGACAACCAGTTGAGGAGTACAAAGACAAGTGTGTCTTGCCTGCAGTTAAGCATGGTGGTGGGAGTGTCATAGTCTGGGGCTTCATGAGTGCTGCCGGTACTGGGGAGCTACAGTTCCTTAAGGGAACCATGAATGCCAACATGTACTGTGACATACTGAAGCAGAGCATGATCCCCTTTCTTCAGAGACTGGGCTGCAGGGCCAACATGATAATGACCCCAAACACACCTCCAAGATAACCACTGCTTTGCTAAAGAAGCTGAGGGTAAAGGTGATGGACTGGCCAAGCATGTCTCCAGACCTAAACCCTATTGAGCATCTGTGAGGCATCCTCAAATGGAAGGTGGAGGAGCGCAAGGTCTCTAACATCCACCAGCTCCGTGATGTCGTCATGGAGGAGTGGAAGAGGACTCCAGTGGCAACCTGTGAAGCTCTGGTGAACTCCATGCCCAAGAGGGTTAGGGCAGTGCTTGAAAATAATGGTGACCATACAAAATATTGATACTTTGGGCCCAATTTGGACATTTTCACTTGGGGTGTACTCACTTTTGTTGCCAGCTGTTTATACATTAACCACTTGAGCCCCGGACCATTATGCTGCCTAAGGACCAGAGGTCTTTTTCCAATTTGGCACTGCGTCGCTTTAACTGCTAATTGCGCGGTCATGCAATGCTGTACCCAAACGAAATTTGCGTCCTTTTCTTCCCACAAATAGAGCTTTCTTTTGATGGTATTTGATCACCTCTGCGGTTTTTATTTTTTGCGCTATGAATGGAAAAAGACCGAAAATTTTGAAAAAAAATGATATTTTCTAGTTTTTGTTATAAAAAAAATCCAATAAACTCAATTTTAGTCATACATTTAGGCCAAAATGTATTCGGCCACATGTCTTTGGTAAACAAAATGTCAATAAGCGTATATTTATTGGTTTGCGCAAAAGTTATAGCGTCTACAAACTAGGGTACATTTTCTGTAATTTACACAGCTTTTAGTTTATGACTGCCTATGTCATTTCTTGAGGTGCTAAAATGGCAGGGCAGTACAAAACCCCCCCAAATGACCCCATTTTGGAAAGTAGACACCCCAAGGAAATTGCTGAGAGGCATGTTGAACCCATTGAATATTTTTTTTTTTTTGTCCCAAGTGATTGAATAATGACAAAAAAAAAAAAATATTTACAAAAAGTTGTCACTAAATGATATATTGCTCACACAGGCCATGGGCCTATGTGGAATTGCACCCCAAAATACATTCTGCTGCTTCTCCTGAATATGGGGATACCACATGTGTGGGACTTTTTGGGAGCCTAGCCGCGTACGGGGCCCCGAAAACCAATCACCGCCTTCAGGATTTCTAAGGGTGTAAATTTATGATTTCACTCTTTACTGCCTATCACAGTTTTGGAGGCCATGGAATGCCCAGGTGGCACAAAACCCCCCCAAATGACCCCATTTTGGAAAGTAGACACCCCAAGCTATTTCCAGAGAGGCATATTGAGTCCATGGAATATTTTATATTTTGACACAAGTTGCGGGAAAGTGACACATTTTTTTTTTTTTTTTTTGCACAAAGTTGTCACTAAATGATATATTGCTCACACAGGCCATGGGCATATGTGGAATTGCACCCCAAAATACATTTATCTACTTCTCCTGAGTACGGGGATACCACATGTGTGGGACTTTTTGGGAGCCTAGCCGTGCACGGGACCCCGAAAACCAATCACCGCCTTCAGGATTTCTAAGGGTGAAAATTTTTGATTTCACTCTTCACTGGCTATCACAGTTTCGGAAGCCATGGAATGCCCAGGTGGCACAAAACCACCCCAAATGACCCCATTTTGGAAAGTAGACACCCCAAGCTATTTGCTGAGAGGCATGGTGTGAGTATTTTGCAGCTCTCATTTGTTTTTGAAAATGAAGAAAGACAAGAAAAAACTTTTTTTTTTTCTTTTTTCAATTTTCAAAACTTTGTGACAAAAAGTGAGGTCTGCAAAATACTCACTATACCTCTCAGCAAATAGCTTTGGGTGTCTACTTTCCAAAATGGGGTCATTTGGGGGGGTTTTGTGCCACCTGGGCATTCCATGGCCTCCGAAACTGTGATAAGCAGTCAAGAGAGAAATCAAAAATTCACGCCCTTAGAAAGCCTGAAGGCGGTGCTTGGTTTTCGGGGTTCCGTACGCGGCTAGGCTCCCAAAAAGTCTCACACATGTGGTATCCCCGTACTCAGGAGAAGCAGCAGAATGTATTTTGGGGTGTAATTTCACATATTCCCATGGCATGTTTGAGCAATATATCATTTAGTGACAATTTTGTGCAAAAAAAAAAAATTTGTCTCTTTCCCGCAACTTGTGTCGCAATATAAAATATTCCATGGACTCGACATGCCTCTCAGCAAATAGCTTGGGGTGTCTACTTTCCAAAATGGGGTCATTTGGGGGGGGTTTGAACTGTCCTGGCATTTTATGCACAACATTTAGAAGCTTATGTCACACATCACCCACTCTTCTAACCACTTGAAGACAAAGCCCTTTCTGACACTTATTGTTTACATGAAAAAGTTTTTTTTTTTTTGCAAGAAAATTACTTTGAACCCCCAAACATTATATATTTTTTTAAAGCAAATGCCCTACAGATTAAAATGGTGGGTGTTTCATTTTTTTTTTCACACAGTATTTGCGCAGCGATTTTTCAAACGCATTTTTTGGGGAAAAAACACACTTTTTTAAATTTTAATGCACTAAAACACACTATATTGCCCAAATGTTTGATGAAATAAAAAAGATGATCTTAGGCCGAGTACATGGATACCAAACATGACATGCTTTACAATTGCGCACAAATGTGCAGTGGCAACAAAATAAATACATTTTTAAAAGCCTTTAAAAGCCTTTACAGGTTACCACTTTAGATTTACAGAGGAGGTCTACTGCAAAAATTACTGCCCTCGATCTAACCTTCGCGGTGATACCTCACATGCATGGTGCAATTGCTGTTTACGTTTGACGACAGACCGACGCTTGCGTTCGCCTTAGCGCGAGAGCAGGGGGCGACAGGGGTGCTTTTTTTTTTTTTTCTTTATTATTTCTTTGCTTTTTTTTATCTTATTTTTAAACTGTTCCTTTCATTTTTATTTTTTTTTAATCATTTTTATTGTTATCTCGGGGAATGTAAATATCCCCTATGATAGCAATAGGTAGTGACAGGTACTCTTTTTTGAAAAAATTGGGGTCTATTAGACCCTAGATCTCTCCTCTGCCCTCAAAGCATCTGACCACACCAAGATCGGTGTGATAAAATGCTTCCCCAATTTCCCAATGGTGCTATTTACATCCGGCGAAATCTAAGTCATAAAATGCTCGTAGCTTCCGGTTTCTTAGGCCATAGAGATGTTTGGAGCCACTCTGGTCTCTGATCAGCTCTATGGTCAGCTGGCTGAATCACCGGCTGCATTTTCAGGTTCCCTGTTGAGACAGGAGAGCCAGAGAAAAACACGGAAGACGGTGGGGGGGGGGGCATTCCCTCCCACGGCTTGTAAAAGCAGTCTAGAGGCTAATTAGCCTCTAGGATTGCTTTTACATGAAAGCCGACCGCTGGCTGAAAAGAATGATACCAAGATGATACCTAAACCTGCAGGCATCATTCTGGTATAACCACTCAAAGTTGTGAATGGCGTACCTGAAGACAAAAAAATGGTTAACAATAAAGCACAGTAAACGGTAAAGTACAAAAAATTGCATACCTGAAAAGCAAACATGATAAAAACATAATAACAATAAAACATTGCAGAATAGAATACAGTAAAAAAGAGCAGAACAATAGAAAGAATAGAGAGAGAGAGAACAATAAAACGACAACTATTTTTTTTTATTTTATATATTTTTTTTTTTACACTTTTTTTGTAACTAACTTTTATAACTGTAACCGGTTCCAGGTTCAGGTCTCTCAAAATGCGATGGCATCTTGGGAGACCCTGTGAAAGTGCGCCTAGTCTGTGGAATGCTGTATCCTACGCTAATACTCAACTAGTGCATAGTAGCGTTCAAACATTCACCAATGCAAAGACCAGGATTGTCAGGACAGGAGGGACAATAATAGCGGGTGTCACGCCTATATCCGCGCTTGTTGCAGACACAACATCTTTTTTGGGGGGTTCGTTGGGTAGGGGTACTCGGGAGGACATAAAGAAAATGCCTCTCATGCAGCCGACTGCATTTGGTTGGGGATGTGAATGGGGGAAGTACGGGCGCTGCAGAAGCGGTGGGTTCCCAATTGGGATTGGCGAATGCAGCAGGAAGGGCACTATGGGCACGACGGGCCTGTGTTTGTCTTTTTGGTGGCAGCGGGACACTACTTGTGCTTGCCACCTCACCAGCTTGAACTGCACTTATGGGACTCGCCACGTCACCAAGTGTTACTGCAGTGCTGGTTTGACTACGACCGGGGTGTACTAGGCCGCTGGCGCTTGCCAGTTCACCAAAACGCTACCAAAAAATCTGTTGGCGATCGCAGGGATCAGGCCTGACTCTGCGAACGCTGCAGTTATGCGTTTTAGTCTTTTGTAAGTGACAGTGATCGATCGATACTGCACTTGGGTGGGCTGGGCTGGGCCGGGCGGAGGGGCAAAATGCAGGTGCTAGCAGGTATCTGGGCTGATCCCGCTAACACTGCGTTTTTGGGAACCCTAAACTGCTGGGGACGCTAGTATAGATCTGATCGGATCAGATATTGATCCGTTCAGATACTATACCACTAAGGGTGGTGTACAGTGCGTGCGTGGGTGTTAGCGGTACTGGCGCTAACCTGACGCTGCCTGGGGCTGGTGCTTGCCAGTTCACCAAAATACTACCAAAAAAACTGTTAGCGATCGCAGGGATCAGGCCTGACTCTGCGAACGCTGCAGTTATGCGTTTAGTCTTTTGTAAGTGACAGTGATCGATCGATACTGCACTTGGGTGGGCTGGGCCGGGCGGAGGGGCAAAATGCAGGTGCTAGCAGGTATCTGGGCTGATTCCGCTAACACTGCGTTTTTGGGAACCCTAAACTGCTGGGGACGCTAGTATAGATCTGATCGGATCAGATATTGATCCGTACAGATACTATACCACTAAGGGAGGTGTATGCTGCGTGCGTGGGTGTTAGCGGTACTGGCGCTAATCTGACGCTGCCTGGGGCGACGTATATCACCGCCGGGCGATCAGGGGGCTAAACCTTTATTCGGTAATAAACGGCGGGTGCCCTGACACTATAAAAAATAAACGAACTAACCAGCGTCACCCATAACAGTTATATGGTGATCAGCGGTGAAAGGGTTAACTAGGGGGCAATCAAGGGGTTAAAACATTTATTAGGTAGTATATGGGGGTCCCTGACGCTATAAAACGCTGACGGCGAACCTAAATATTTACCTCCCTAACTAGCGTCACCAGCGACACTAATACAGCGATCAGAAAAATGATCGCTTAGTGACACTGGTGACAGGGGGTGATCAAGGGGTTAAAACTTTATTAGGGGGGTTAGGGGGGTACCCTAGACCTAAAGGGGGGTAACAGTAACTGTCCCAACACTGTAACTGTCACAAACTGACACTATGCAGTAATCAGAAAAAAAAAAACTGCTGGTGTCAGTTTGTGACAGGGGGGGGGGGGGGTGATCGGGGGGGGGGATCAGGGGGGCGATCGGGGGGGGGGGGGTCGGGGTGTTTAGTGTGCCTGGCATGTTCTACTGAGTGTGTAGTGTGTTGTGCACTCACATACCTGTCTTCTCTCCTCGGGCCAGAACGGAAATTACCGAGCCGAGGAGAGATGACATCATTTCCTTTGCTGCTGTTTAGTATACAGCAGCAAAGGAATGATTCGATTGGCCGGCGGCGATCGCGAGGGGGGGGCCACGAACGGATGGTCTCCCCCTCACCTCTGATCGCCGCTGGACAAAAGACGACCGCCTCGGGCACCGGGGGGGGGGGTCCGATCGGACCCCCCACCCGCGGAAAGCAAATCACGTACCATGTACGTGATTTTGCCTGTCCTTGCCACCTTGCCGACGTACATCGGCGTGAGGCGGTCGTCAAGTGGTTAATGGCTGTGTGTTGAGTTTTTTTGAGTGGACAGCAATTTACACTGTTATACAAGCTGTACACTCACTAATTTACATTGTAGCAAAGTGTAATTTCTTCAGTGTTGTCACATGAAAAGATATAATAAAATATTTACAAAAATCTGAGGGGTGTACTTACTTTTGTGAGAGACTATATATACAGTATATATATATATATATATATATATATATATATACACACACGCTTATAAATAAATATTAATGAACATTTTAAAATGCATTAAAACATGGACGGTGTCAGAAGAGCAGTGGACGTGTCAGAGCACAGGTTGGTGACAGTGGATGGTGTTAGTAGAGCAGTGGACAGTGTTAGTCGTTTTTTATTATTTTATTCTTCTATTTTTTACACTTTTTTAAAATTATTTTTTACAATATAATTTTTTACCATTTTTACAATTTCTTAAGAGCCCTATTGGGGAGCTTTGATGAAATATCAGGGCTCTAAACAGACCCCTGATGTATCACTTTTGAGAAAGAGAAAGGGACCGAGGACAGAGATTCCCCAGTCCTTTTCTATGCAGCCTCAGCTGCACAGGACAGTGAATGAATCGTAAGTGCTCCGTGCTGAGCAGCTTCCTATTCATTCACAAACCGAAGCATAGTAAATGCAGTTTACTATGCTTCAGTTATAAATGGACACAGGAGCGATCCGTACCGTTCACTTGTGTTAATCCAGGAAATTAAGGAGCCTGTAAATGACATATTTATCAGACCCTTCCCCTGCTGTCCATCCTGAAACATTCTCCACAGCAGCCGGCGGCGCTATGGGGGGAATGACAATATGGGACTGGGCAGCAGGGGGAATCAACACGCACACAGGGTAATTAGGGAGTGCCCAGGCACACCCAGCACACCCTGTGCACACACCTATGATTACTGCACAGACCTGGAAGAAATGTTGAAAACACTCCAAGATTCATAGAAGAAGACACATGATTTTTGTATTTAGACAATGGGGGGAGATTTACTAAAACCGGAGCACTCGGAATCTGGTGCAGCTGTGCATGGTAGCCAATCAGCTTGTATTATTAAGCCTTGACAATAAAACCCGTAAGTTAGTTGGTTTCTGTGCAGCACTGCACCAGATTTTGCACTATCCAGTTTTAGTAAATCCCCTCTAATATGTGCGTCCCTCAGTTTAAAACCATAAATCAGTAATTAGATCCAGCTAAAGTTAAACAAATCTTGACTTTTACTGTAAAAATAATCTGTGGCCCTTTCATTCCCATATCTGAAGATATGTTTTTGGTTGGGGGTCTATCCATCAAATTAAAAGACCAATTGGGAGGAACAAGAGGGGGCAGAGGAGGCTTAACTTTTACACACAATGCAAGGACTTGAATGTAAGTTTAGCTACATAGATATCTGGAAGCAGAGGCGTCACTAGGGGGTGGCTATTGGGGCTATAGCCCCGAATCTGGGGCCCATAGCCCCGAGTTTCTTTCCGCAGGGTCCCTGCCTAACCAGCAGACTGGCTGCATGAGAGAGGCGGAGGAGAGGAGAGAAGCCAGCGGGTGGACGAGCAGAGATGACATCGTCTCTCTCCGACTGCTCCACATCAGTGCTCTTCACAGCCAGTTCTCTTCAATGTGGGAGTGAGGTGCAGAGAGATGACATCATGTTTCACTGCCTACCACACATCAGTGCTCTTCCGCCATCACAGCGCTGTGGAGTGGTGGTCACGTGCTTCCTGTCATCGGTGGAGCTCCACTCTGCAGCCAGACCCCCTTGCTTCAATATCGGAGGTGCTGTGGGAAGCAGCGAGATGACATCATCTCTCACTGCTTACCCCGCAACACTGCTTTCCTGCCCCCACTAAATGGACCAGTGCTACCAGCCTGCCACCAATGCAGCGACAATGCACATTTGGTGGCACTGGCTGGCATGGCAAGTTACAATTCACATCAGTTGGCAAGTGACAATCCACATTTTGTGCCAGGTAACGTGGCAAGTGACAACCCACATCTAGTGGCAGGTGACGTGGAAAGTGACAATCTGCAAATGGTGGCAGGTGATGTGGCAATCTGAAAATGGTGGCAGGTGACATGGCAAGTGATAAGCTGCAAATGGTGACAGGGCAAGTAAAACAATCCACATCTGGTGCCAGGTGACAGTGGCAAGTAAGAATCTGAAAATGGTGGCAGGGGACATGGCAAGTGACAATCCACATCTAGTTGCAGGTGACGGTGGCAAGTAACAAGCTGCATCTGGTGACAGGCAATGGTGGAAAGTGACACACTGCATCTGGTGGCAGGAGATGTGGCAAGTGTCACAACCAGGGCTCCCACTGATTCTGCATTATGGTGAGTTGAACCACTTGCTTACCACCGGTGTGCCCCCCCTGCGGGCCTGCAAAAATGTAAGGTTGGTGACCACTGCTATGGGCTCTAGCCCCAGATCTTTTGCAGACCTAGCAACACCCCTGATCTGGAAGTACTGGATATTTTGACTATCAATTTTCACTATAGGAATCCTAAAGCAGTCCATAGATTATGCAATTTTCTTTCTTGCTACCATGGGTGAAATGAAAGAAAAAATAGTATAATTCCTGCATCAGTACAGTCAGTATAGATGGGGTGAATCCCTCCCGCAGTGCTATTGTGTTCTACTGCAGGGAGACTTCCATGGTAGAGGACCATGGTAGAGTTCCAACTGAAGCAAAGCCAAGTCTTCTGCACAGAATGGGGAGAAGACAGAAGAGGATTCAGTAAATAGAACCATGCTTTAGGTTTCGAGGGAATAATAGGCTCACTTCTGTTCCTGCTTGACAATTAAAAGCTAAAATCATTAATTTAAGATTTGAGTCCAATAGAGACACCCCATTGGTAATCACAGTTTTTCTGCTCTTATTAAAAGCAGAAGCATTGCCACAACATAAAAAAAACCTGTTGAATCCCCCAGGGGATCAAGTACATGGTCCCATTTAGATCTGTGCTGCGGTTGGGAAAAAAAAAAATCATATTTTTGTTTTTCCATTTGTGCTGGTTGTCAGTTCCACCCCTGACCGAAGCCCAATTTACAGGGGGGGAGGGAATTACAGTCAGCACTATAGTCACAGCCTCCTCCCTCAGATTATTTTGCAAAATATAATAGTAAAATGGAGAATTAGTGGGGAATCACTGGCAGTGAAGATGCCATTGTGCACATTTCTTCCTAACAGGCAACCCTGCTGAGGATACAGTGAGGGAAAAAAGTATTTGATCCCCTGCTGATTTTGTACGTTTGCCCACTGACAAATGATCAATAGTTAGAGACAGAACAACAGCAAAAATATCCAGAAAAACGCATTTCAAAAAAGTTATGAGTTGATTTGCATTTTAATGAGTGAAATAAGTATTTAACCCATTCACAAAACATGACTTAGTACTTGGTGGCAAAACCCCTGTCTCAATCACGTTTCTTGTAGTTGGCCACCGGGTTTGCAAACATTTCAGGAGGGATTTTGTCCCACTCCTCTTTGCAGATCCTCTCCAGTTCACTAAGGTTTCAAGGCTGACGTTTGGTAACATGAACCTTCAGCTCCCTCCACATATTTTCAATAAGATTAAGGTCTGGAGACTGGCTAGGCCACTCAAGGACCTTAATGTGCTTCTTCTTGAGCCACTCCTTTGTTGCCTTGGCTGTGTTTTTTGGGTCATTGGCATGCTGGAATACCCATCTACGACCCATTTTCAATGCCCTGGCTGAGGGAAGGAGGTTCTCACCCAAGATTTGATGGTACATGGCCCCATCCATCATTCCACATAATCATTCAGATGTTCATTAGCAAACTTCAGACGGGCCTGTACATGTGCTTTCTTGAGCAGGGGGACCTTTTTGGCGCGGCAGGATTTCAGTTCTTCACAGCGTAGTGTGTTACCAATTGGTTTCTTGGTGACTATGGTCCCAGCTGCCCTAAGATCATTGACAAGATTCTCCCATGTAGTTCTGGGCTGATTCTGCTCCGTTCTCATAATTGAAACTCCACTAGGTGAGAACTTGCATGGAGTCCCAGACCGAGGGAGGTTGACAGTTATTTTGCGTTTATTCCATTTGCAAATAATCACACCAGCTGCTGTCACCCTCTGAACAAGCTGCTTGGTGATGGTCTTGTAGCTCATTCCAGCCTTGTGTAGGTCTACAATCTTGTCCCTGACATCCTTGGACAGCTCTTTGGTCTCGGCCATGGTGGAGAGATTGGAATCTGATTCATTGCTTCTGTGGACAGGTGTCTTTTATACAGATAACAAGCTGAGTTTAAGTGCCAGTTCACACTGGGGCAGCTTCAAAGTCGTGCAACTCTGAAGCTGCCCCGTTCAGCGCAGCTTGCAAATGACTTCTGTAATAAAGTCAATGCAAGCCGCTCTGAAGTCGCCCCCAAGTAGTACAGGAACCTTTTTCTAAGTCTGAGCGACTTGAGTCGCTCTGATTAGAATGGTTTCATTGCACTGCATGGAGCGTGACTTGTCAGGCGGCTAAGTTGTCTGACAGGTCACCTTAGTGTGAACCGGGACTAAGAGAGTGCTCCTAATCTCAGCTCGTTACCTGTATAGAAGACACCTGGGAGACAGAAATCTTGCTGATTGATACGGGATCCAATACTTATTTCACTCATTAAAATGCAAATCAATTCATAACTTTTTTGAAATGCGTTTTTCTGTATATTTTTGTTGTTATTCTGTCTCTCACTGTTAAAAAAAAACCTACCATTAAATTTATAGACGGATCATTTCCTTGTCAGTGGGCAAATGTACAAAATCAGATGGGGATAAAATATTTTTTCCCTCACTGTAGTAGTGCCAACAGTTGGTTATGCAATAGGGGATCACAGAGACACTTGCTCGAGATCAGCTGTGAGTGTTCCCTCAAGGGCGTTGCCTCCTGCTTTGGACGTAGAGTTGACTGGAAGAGCCTGGACGTTTACTAGTAGCCTGCTGAATCACAGAGATGTTTTCTTCACAGTGCCTGGTCTTCATCCACAGTGCCTTTCATTGCACTCACATTAGTGGTGGATTTGTCAGAATTGGTGGGGCTGTGCGATTGATCTGTCGGCTGATAAAACTCACAGCCGGCAGATCAATTACACAGCCGGTCGATAGATTGCATAGCCCCACCAGTACTGACTGATCCACTGTTCTTGTGAACACTTGTGTTGCTATATGATCTGTACCTTCCCCTGCTGTGCTGAATGGCGGTGCTTGTGTCTAGTGTGCTCCTGTAGCCAGAGACAAGCGCCGTCCGTCACACCTAATTATACATCCATCTTCTTGTACGCAGCACGGTCAAACAGCAGTGGGGGCAGGGAGGTGAGCTGTCTGACCACACAGCTCAGCAACCACAGGACAGATCAGGACAGGTCTAAATGCTACGTTGTACATGCATTTGATCCCCTAAGGCCCCATTTACACTTGTGTGACTTGTCATGTGACTTTGGACCCCAAAGTTGCATGACAAGTCACAACCCATACGTGTGGCAAGGTAGGGAATGGCGCTGTGCAGAAAAAAGGGGTATATTGGTATATAATATATCTAATAATGGTAGTAGGTGCACCAATGTGACATGCTGTAGGGAACACCAGTAAATAGTACCCTCAAAGTGCAGTGCTAATTAATTAATAAATAATGATAGTCAAGTGCTAATCAATTGATAATCAATCAGTGAGTGAAAAAATTAAAAGTTTACAACTGTGATCTCATGTGTAAGTATTGATAGGGTGACCACTAGTAATGTGAAAGAGTGTCAAGTGCAGTACAGTATTCCAGCTCCCCGCTGGATGGTAGAAAGTGAGATGCAAATATTAAATAAAATAAAGAGTGTCCACAGTCCTCTATAGTAAGAGAAAAGTGCTAAACAATATGTGTAAAAAATATATGCACCATACATAAACATAGAGTCTAACCACGACCATATGCATAAAAATGTGTGTAAGGTAAAGAATATCCACAGTCCTCTATAATGAAGTGCTAGGAATACCAAACAATATATAAAAAATGAATACGTAGAAAAAAATAAAGTATGTGCAAATATTAAGACTCAACGTGGTAAATGGTTAATATGTATATATAAAGGTAAGTCTCTAATATCCTGATGATAAACCAATATAGAGTCTCATGTAAAGGTGGCAAAAAAGTTCATGTGATATCTTCCACAGGATTTCCTCCAAATATTTAAACAAACACGCTCCCCCCGATGTGATCCCACTCACCGGAACGCTGTACCCCTGCAGGGGTATGGGCATAGGGAGTGTGTACGCCAGATCCCGATCCAATCCAGATGTCAATCAGATCCCCGTGTGTCGGTGTCCTCTCAACCCGGATCAGCCACTCATGGAGGAGATGGGGGAAGATGACAATCCCCTGTAGTAATCCTATTTCCGGCCGGACATCCACTCCAGAGCATTATATGAAAAAAAGGGGATGCTCCACATAGCGTAACTCCATAAAGTAATTTTTATTGTGAATACTTAAAAAATCCAAAAAGGAGCACATTAAATCCAAGGAATAAAACCAATCACTTTTAAAAAAGAGAGGAGGGAGCCTACAAGCTCTCTAACTCCCCTAGCCGTTCCGGGACGCAGCGTAGTGTGCAGCTGCCGCTTGCGTTCCACCGGTCCGCTATCGAAAACCACAGTGACAGGAAGTGACGTTGTGCGTGCCAAGATAGTCCCGCCTACGCTATCGAAAACCACAGTGACAGGAAGTGACGTTGTGCGTGCCAAGATAGTCCCGCCTCGCTATCGAAAACCACAGTGACAGGAAGTGACGTTGTGCGTGCCAAGATAGTCCCGCCTCGCTATCGAAAACCACAGTGACAGGAAGTGACGTTGTGCGTGCCAAGATAGTCCCGCCTAGTCCCGGCGGGACTATCTTGGCACGCACAACGTCACTTCCTGTCACTGTGGTTTTCGATAGCGAGGCGGGACTATCTTGGCACGCACAACGTCACTTCCTGTCACTGTGGTTTTCGATAGCTAGGCGGGACTATCTTGGCACGCACAACGTCACTTCCTGTCACTGTGGTTTTCGATAGCGAGGCGGGACTATCTTGGCACGCACAACGTCACTTCCTGTCACTGTGGTTTTCGATAGCGAGGCGGGACTATCTTGGCACGCACAACGTCACTTCCTGTCACTGTGGTTTTCGATAGCGGACCGGTGGAACGCAAGCGGCAGCTGCACACTACGCTGCGTCCCGGAACGGCTAGGGGAGTTAGAGAGCTTGTAGGCTCCCTCCTCTCTTTTTTAAAAGTGATTGGTTTTATTCCTTGGATTTAATGTGCTCCTTTTTGGATTTTTTAAGTATTCACAATAAAAATTACTTTATGGAGTTACGCTATGTGGAGCATCCCCTTTTTTTCATATAATGCTCTGGAGTGGATGTCCGGCCGGAAATAGGATTACTACAGGGGATTGTCATCTTCCCCCATCTCCTCCATGAGTGGCTGATCCGGGTTGAGAGGACACCGACACACGGGGATCTGATTGACATCTGGATTGGATCGGGATCTGGCGTACACACTCCCTATGCCCATACCCTTGCAGGGGTACAGCGTTCCGGTGAGTGGGATCACATCGGGGGGAGCGTGTTTGTTTAAATATTTGGAGGAAATCCTGTGGAAGATATCACATGAACTTTTTTGCCACCTTTACATGAGACTCTATATTGGTTTATCATCAGGATATTAGAGACTTACCTTTATATATACATATTAACCATTTACCACGTTGAGTCTTAATATTTGCACATACTTTATTTTTTTCTACGTATTCATTTTTTATATATTGTTTGGTATTCCTAGCACTTCATTATAGAGGACTGTGGATATTCTTTACCTTACACACATTTTTATGCATATGGTCGTGGTTAGACT
This sequence comes from Lithobates septentrionalis, assembly GCA_037952835.1. NCBI lineage: Eukaryota > Metazoa > Chordata > Amphibia > Anura > Ranidae > Lithobates > Lithobates septentrionalis. The sequence goes on from JBBDGP010001020.1 coordinate 583,617, forward strand.
CTATGTTTATGTATGGTGCATATATTTTTTACACATATTGTTTAGCACTTTTCTCTTACTATAGAGGACTGTGGACACTCTTTATTTTATTTAATATTTGCATCTCACTTTCTACCATCCAGCGGGGAGCTGGAATACTGTACTGCACTTGACACTCTTTCACATTACTAGTGGTCACCCTATCAATACTTACACATGAGATCACAGTTGTAAACTTTTAATTTTTTCACTCACTGATTGATTATCAATTGATTAGCACTTGACTATCATTATTTATTAATTAATTAGCACTGCACTTTGAGGGTACTATTTACTGGTGTTCCCTACAGCATGTCACATTGGTGCACCTACTACCATTATTAGATATATTATATACCAATATACCCCTTTTTTCTGCACAGCGCCATTCCCTACCTTGCCACACGTATCTGCTTCAGGGTACACGTTAGTGTCCCTTGTTTACATAGGGGGGCTGCAGTTGCAAATACACCCTGTAGCGCGGATCCACTGACAAAACTACTAAGTCACAACCCATGTTTCCCAATGAGTACAGTTCATATCTGTGCGACTTAAAGTAGTTCCAGCATCAGGGATTCAACAAGTTATTTTTTTTTTACTTTATGGCAACGATTCTTCTTTAAAGTATACCTACAGTATCTCACAAAAGTGAGTACACCCCTCAAATTTTTGTAAATATTTTATTATATCTTTTCATATGACAACACTGAAGAAATGACACTTTGCTACAATGTAAAGTAGTGAGTGTACAGCTTGTATAACAGTGTAAATTTGCTGTCCCCTCAAAATAACTCAACACACAGCCATTAATGTCTAAACTGCTGGCAACAAAAGTGAGTACACCCCTAAGTGAAAATGTCAAAATTGGGACCAAAGTGTCAATACTTTGTGTGACCACCATTTTTTTCCAGCACTGCCGTAACCTCCCTGGCGGTATGATTATGTCAGAGTTTTGCGTCTCAAAGCGGTACAATTATTTTGCATAGAAATTTGGCATTTTATATTGTAGGCCTGTAATTCTTAACAATAACACACTTAAATCTGTCCACCAAGAGTCTAGTAGATATCCCGGGTATGATGAAGTTTGAAACACAAAATCATAAATTATAATATAATAAATAAATATAAATAATTATAAAAAAAAATAATATAATAATAATAAAATTAATTTCCCCACAAATCACTTTCTTCAGTGTTGTCACATGAAAAGATATAATAAAATATTTACAAAAATGTGAGGGGTGTACTAACTTTTGTGAGATACTGTAAAAGCAAAACCTTTTTGTTCATGTTGGATAAAGTAGGAAAAGGTTAAAACCCCCTTTTTTCAATCTGTGTCCTATAGGGCAAAACTAGAGATTATAGGAAAATTTGAAGGAAATTATGAGTTTGCTGGATTTCTGGCAGGGTCAACAGTTATTTGTACTTATCAAAAAGATATATCAAAACAATGGTATATTAAACAGACGAAAAGAGAGCAAGTCAGAGAAGGCCATTTTTAAAGTGGAACTTACTGTAAAGTGTTACTAAACCCACATCAGTAAAATCAGCCTGTATATGCCGTAAAACATGCTTGTTATACTCACTGTGGAAGGGGTTAATCCTTTGCATTGTGTAACAAAGGCTTTTTGATCCTGTCTTCCTTCATCCTCCCCTTCTTCCACAGTCACCAATCCATCTGCTGATAGTACAGAGCTTTGGGGACAATCTGCACATGCTCAGTTTGGTGTATGTTGCTAGAGTTTTTTTTGGGGGGGAGGGTGCATGTGATCAGCACAGGGCCAATCAGCACTGTCCAGACAGAAATTCAGGGGTCCTGCGGCCTCATAGGACAATCAGAGTAGAATGAAATCTCCTCCCACGAGCTTTAACCCATGCTCAGCTGGACACTGATCAAAGTCACATGACTGCTAATTACTGCTGATGGGAAAAGGTATTTACCAAAATAATTGCATTTCCATGTTCTGTGTACTGTGGGAGACCAGATATAGTGAATGCAGAGTCCTGGGTTTAGTAACACTTTAACTGTATCTGACCACCATAAACTGAAAACACGATTTAATTAATTTTTAATATTCAAAGCAGACTCCCCCATCCATTCATGTCGCCATGCTTTATTTTGTTGGGGAATCACTTTGAAAAACAACCCCCCAGAATTTCTAGCTGGGGTCCATGTTGAGTAAGGGCAGATGATTCATGTAGCATTTAAATTTTGGTATCCATCTGCTCTTAACTCAAGCATGCAGGCAGGAGGATGTGCTTAGCTGAGAAAGCCCCTCCTCCCATGGAGACTCCTGGTATATATGATATTATCTTGGCCTAGGCCAGAAACCAGGAAGCAACTAAAGAAATTTAAAAAAAAGTTAAAAAACAGTAAATATAATATACCTTCCTATTTATTTACTAATAATAGCAGAATAAAAACAATTCATGTTGGTTGAAAGAGTTTAGTTCCGCTTTAAGGTTTACATACACTTTAATGATTTTTAGTAGACATATATTTGCATTACATTTTTTTTTTTTTAATTTTAGCTAAGAGTCCACCTCTATAACTGAAAAGCTAAATTAATATTTCTTTCATGCATCCAGATAAAGATTGCTGCTGCACAGAGACAATGGCAGATTAGATCCCATATGATTCTCTCCTGTCATAAACAGCATATTGCCCAAAGGAGATATTACTATTCTGGCTACAAGGTTTCAATAAACAGACTGATTTGTCCCAATACACGCTGAGATCACCTTCTCTAGAGAAGAGGCTAGACGTAAACAGAACTTCATTAAAAATTGGCAGAGAATAACATCAGAAAATGCTGATCTGTTTCTCTTACAAGTTAGTAGAAACGAAGTGAGAAAAGGATAGATAGATAGACTATATTACCAAAAGTATTGGGACGCCTGCTGTTACACACACATGAACTTTAATGGCATCCCAGTCTAATAGGGCGTACACACGGTCGGACTTTGTTCGGACATTCCGACAACAAAATCCTAGGATTTTTTCCGACGGATGTTGGCTCAAACTTGTCTTGCATACACACGGTCGCACAAAGTTGTCGGAAAATCCGATCGTTCTAAACGCGGTGACGTAAAAGACGTACGTCGGGACTATAAACGGGGCAGTGGCCAATAGCTTTCATCTCTTTATTTATTCTGAGCATGCGTGGCCCTTTTCCGTCGGATTTGTGTACACACGATCGGAATTTCCGACAACGGATTTTGTTGTGGGAAAATTTTATAGCCTGCTCTCCAACTTTGTGTGTCTGAAAATCCGATGGAAAATGTGTGATGGAGCCTACACACGGTCGGAATTTCCGACAACAAGGTCCTATCACACATTTTCCGTCGGAAAATCCGACCGTGTGTACGGGGCATAAGTCCGTAGGGTTTAATATTGAGTTGGCCCACCCTTTGCAGCTATAACAGCTTCAACTCTTCTGCTAAGGCTGTCCACAAGGTTTAGGAGTGTGTCTATGGGAATGTTTGACCATTCTTCCAGAAGCGCATTTGTGAGGTCAGGCACTGATGTGGACGAGAAGGCCTAGCTCCCAGTCTCCGCTCTAACATCCCAAATGTGTTCGGGTTGAGGTCAGGACTCTGTGCAGGCCAATCAAGTTCCCCCACCCCAAACTCGCTCATCCATGTCTTTATGGACCTTGCTTTGTGCTATCTTTTTTTCAGGGCTGATACCACTACCAATTTTTTCAGCTGTCTATAAGGCCGATAGCCAACATCAGGTGTTGATATTCTGTAGATTTAAAGTTTTTATTTTTACACCGTCCTTTTACATATTTTTTTATCACTTTTATTGCTGTTCCAAGGAATGTGAACATCCCTTGTGACAGTAATAGGCAGTGACAGGTACTCTTTATGGAGGGATCAGGGGTCTAAAGGACCTCAAACCCCTCCATTGAACTTAAAAGTATCCAAGACGCCAAGATCTGCGTTTTTGAATACTTCCTATTTTTTTTAAATCCATCACATCCCCACACAAAGTACAGAAAAACACTGGTTAGGCACACATTAACCCTTTGATCGCTCCTGATGTTTAAACCCTTCCCAGCCAGTGTCATTAGTACGGTGACAGTGCATATTTTTAGCACTGATCACTGTATTAGTGTCACTGGTTCCCACAAGGGTCAAAAGTGTCAGTTAGTGTCCGAGTTGTCCGCCTCAATATCGCTGATCATTACTAGTATAATATATATATATATATATATATATATATATATATATATATATATATATATATATATATATATATATAAATTCCAGTATATACTATAGTTTGTAGATGCTAGGGGTCGACCAATATGTTTTTTTCAGGGTCGATACCGATTTTTCAGCTGTCTATAAGGCCGATAGCCCACATCTAGTGCCCGATATTCTGTAGATTTAAAGTTTTTATTTTTACACTGTCCTTTTACATTTTTTTTTATCACTTTTATTGCTGTCACAAGGAATGTAAACATCCCTCGTGAAGGTAATAGGCACATGACAGGTACTCTTTATGGAGGGATCTGGGGTCTAAAGGACCCCAAACACCTCCACTGCACTTAAAAGTATTCAAAACGCCAAGATCTGCGTTTTTGAATACTTCCTATTTTTTTAAAACCGGCGCCTTTAGGGTGAGAGTAATCGGGAAGTGATGTCATGACATTGCTTCTGGGTTACTAGACCAGAGACCCCAACAAAGCAACCGGCTTTGTTGGGGTCTCTGGTCAGCCGGCGGACGTGCAGCCTGGTTGCTGGGGCCCCCCGGTGGGACGGGAGGCTCGGGCTGAGTGGGAGGAAGGGGCTGGAGGGGGGGGATGCCCCCTCCCACTACTTGTGATAACGGCTGAGAGGCTGCTTAGCCGCATCGGTTGTTATTACAAGTAAGCTGACTGTCCGCTCTAAAGAATGGTACCGGGGTGATCACCCTGGAACAACCACTTGAAGCGATATCGGTAATATTGGTAAATTTGTTACCGATACCGATTCTTCAAGAAAAGAGAGTATCGTCCATGCCCATAATCGGTCGACCCCTAGTAGGCGCTATAACTTTTGGTAAACCAATCAATGTACGCTTATTTTTTTTTTTTTTTTACCAAAAATATGTAGCAGAATACTTTTTGACCTAAATTTATGAAGAAATTCGATTTTTGTTTAATTTTTTGATTTTATATGTTTAATAGAAAAAATAAAAAATATTGTTTTCAAAATTGTTGGTCTTTTTTTGTTTATAGCGCAAAAAATAAAAAACACAGAGTCGATCAAATACAACAAAAAAAGCTCTATTTGTGGGGAAAAAAATTACATACATTTTTTTTTTGGGTACAGCATTGCATGACCGCGCAATTGTCAATTAAAGTAACGCTGTGCCGTATCACAAAAAATGACCTGGTCATGAAGGGGGGTAAATCTTCCAGAGGTCAAGTGGTTAAAAATGAGCCAAATAGGAGAAGTTTATTGTTGGAGTTTAAATATGCAGATTATACCACAAATAAAAGGTCTGATAACATGACAAATCCACAATAGAATGGAGCCCATCATGTTTAGTGATGAATGTTAACAAATATTGACTATAACTTTCTATTACATTCATCGTGCATCTAATGTAATGATGGAGATTTTCATTAAACATATTTTTAAATATTAAACTCATTTAGGAACCCTCAGAGACTTAGAATAATTGTAATGCAATCTACAATGCGACAAGGACCAAGTCCCTTGAGAATAATAATAATATACATGTAATCCACTTCCTATAAGAATCACTTTCAGCTCTGAATTTCTAATCTAATGTTCATCATAAACCATCATTTGTACAAGTAGGTTTTTCCCTGCAGTCGTTCATTAATAGGGGACAGTGCGGTATTATATTTTAGGAGGATAAGAGGTAATACCATTGCATTTGTGAGCAAAAACTTCAACAATAACTTTTTTTTTTTCCTTTTTCTTTTTTACTGTTACTATTCTATTTCAGGTACTTGCAGAAAAGCTTTAACCACTTGACCTATGGAAGATCTTACCCCCTTAATGACCAGGCCATTTTTTCATATTCAGCATTGCGCTAATATAACTGGCAATCGCTCGGTCATGCAACACTGTACCCAAATGAAAGTTTTATATAATGTTTTTTTACACAAACAGCTTTCTTTTGACAGTATTTGATCACCACTGCGTGTATTATTGTTTGCTATATAAACAAAAAAATACCAAAAATGTTGGAAAAAAAAACAAGTTTTTTGTAAATTCTGTTATATAAATGTTGCAAATAAACAATCTTTCTTCATAAATTTAGGTCAAAATGTATTCTGCTACATTTCTTTGGTAGAAAGTAACCCAAATTAGTGTATATTATTTCGCATGTGTGGACGTTATAGAGTCCACAAACTATGGAATATTTGAAAATTGGTCAATCCTGATGTACTGGCATCCTATCTCATTTCTATATGGCCAGGGCAGTACAAATATCTCCCAGATGGCCCCTTTTTGAAAAGTAGACAGGTATATAGTAAGATACATGGCGAGTTATTTGAAGTTGTAATTTTTTTGTCACAGTTTTTTTGAAAATTAAATGAAATGTAAAAATATTTTCTACAATTACTTTTTTTACATACGGTCACTGGTGCCGTACAGCGTCATCATAGGACTGATGTGGTGGTGATTTAGGATACTTGCTGGTAACAGTATGTAAAAAAACAACAAATAAATAAATATGTTTTTCCTAAATTTTATTAATTTGTTTTTCTTTTTTTTTAAATTTCTTTTCTTTTTTTTTTTAAAGATTTTTTTGAACATACTCTCCATATCCACCATACTGACACTGTACTACTCTGGTGGGTTTTTTTTAACACAGTTGTTGATTATAACAGTGATCATCACTGTTATAAGCAATAGCTTTAGCTGTCATAAATGGCTTTCATTAATGACAGTTTGCTTATTGTTGTAATCTGTGATTGGCTACAGCTAATCACATGGTACAGGGTGCCAGGTACAATGTGATAGCTGTGGGCCAATCACAGCATTATAATAGTAGGCCATTCATGACTGTTTTGTTTACATTTAAATCATGTGATCGCTATGATTGGTTACAGGGATCACATGATACCTTGGCTGCTCAGTGCAGCCAGGTAACGAGCGCCATGACAGAATGGTCACAGGATTGCGCTGCCTGCTGCCCGCTCACAGCAAAAGTACCGTGTGTGGGTGGCAAGTGATTAAAAAGAAGCATGAGGCTCAAGCTGGCCATATACACTTAAGGGTGTATTTATAAGAAATTTGCAGAGCTATTTGTCCTGCATAACTGCATCTACATTTGTTCTGTGCGAATGCTGGAAAAATCTAATGTTTCTAGGATATTTGCTCGCCATGTTCATTGGCTAACTCTAATGGCCATATTGCAGCATTTTTCTGATTCACTCTACTCTGTATGAATGGATGTATACTATTTGACTTGGAGAGAAAATACATTAATAACATTAGATTTTGCCCCTATTTGTACAGAATATATGTATGTGCAGTTTGCAGAATGAATAGCTCTGCTTTTTATATATATATATATAAATAAAGCCATTGATTTTTTTTTCCTTCAGCTGAACAAAAAATATCTAACAGATTTCTCCATCCATGCTGAACAGGATGGATTAATCTCCCACTGTGGCTATTATTTTCTGAAAGCCAGCACTGTCAGCGCTCAAAGCCTGGATTTGATTGGATGCATGAGCTGTTCAGATGACGATTTACCACCCCTCTCCTTTAATATTTACAGTAATGAAGATAAATGAAGGCAGGCATGTTTAAAGTCCAGCCACCACTAAAAGAATCACTTCCAGCTGTGGCAGCAAGGGGTTTAGGCGGGCAGGAGAATTGGGCATATCTGTCAAAGTGGTTAGAAAACCTTTGGCTTTTTTTAAAAATAAAAATAACAAACATGTTATACTTGCCTGCTCTGTGTAATGGTTTTGCACAGAGTAGCCCCAATCCTCTTCTGGGGTCCCCCACTGGCACTCCAGGCCCTTCTTCTTCATCAGGTGTCCCCAAGGAAAGCTGCTTTCCCTAGGGGCACCCATGCTTGCTAGCTCCTGAGTCCCGCTGCTGGGTCTATTTACACACAGTGGGACTCTGCTTCACCCCCATTCCCGTGTCACCAGATTTGACTTACAGCAGCGGGAGCCAATCTCTCCCGCTGCTATCAATCTGTCCAAGAGAGACAGAGGCTGGAGCCGATGTGCTCATGCACATCGCTGGATCGGATGGGCTTAGGTAAGGAAAAGGGGGGTCTGAGGGGCAGCTGCAGCATAGAAGGTTTTTCACCTTAATGCATAGAATGCATTAAGGTGAAAAACCACAAAGTGATTGTAAAGTCTCATTTTTTTTTTTTTAAATACACATGTTATACTTACCTGCCCTGTGCAGTGGATTTGCACAAAACAGCCCAGATCCTCCTCTTCTCGGGTCCCTCTTTTGTGCTCCTGGCTCCTCCCTCCTGTCAAGTGCCTCCACAGCAAGCAGCATGCTATGGGGGCACCCGAGCCGAGTCACAGCTCCCTGTGTCCATTCAGGAACAGGGCTGTCGTTGGGCCCTGCCCCCTCTCTCTCCTGATTGGCTAACTGACTTTGATTGACAGCCGCGGGAGCCAATGGTGCCGTTGCTGTGTCTCAGCCAATCAGGACGGAGAGTCTCGGACGGCCGAGACACTCGTGGACATCGCTGGACAGAGATGGGGCTCAGGTAAGTATTGGGGGGCTGAAGCACACAGGAGTCTTTTTATCCTAATGCATAGAATGCATTAAGATAAAAAACCTTCTGACTTTACAACCCCTTTAAGACTTTAGAACAACTTTATTTTTGGTTTGCTCACCTCATGCTCGAACAGAACCTGAAGGTCATATCTAGGGATGAGCTTCGTGTTCGAGTCGAACCCATGTTCGACTCGAACATCGGCTGTTCGACCGTCCGTCGAATTGCGAACGAAATGGGCCGTTCGCGCCAAATTCGTGTGGCGCGTCACGGCCCATAATTCACTGCGGCATCGCAGTGCATTGCTGGCTGATGATTGGCCAAGCATGCACTATGACCCGCATGCTTGGCCAATCACAGCGCCGTCAGTAGAGAGAGCTGTAATTGGCCAAAGCCAGGGTGGCTTTGGCCAATTATGGCTCAGGGGATTTAGTACACGCCCCACACTATATAAGGCCGCCTGCACGGCGGCCCTGTGTAGTGTGTTCCGGTGTGCTGAGAGATAGAGAGAGAGAGAGACAGTGTCATTTGATTTGAGTTAGATAGATTAGGCAGAACAGTCAGTCAGTTAGCTGCACTTACAGTGTATTGTGTATATATATGCATCCCAGATGTTGCATATATATATATATACACTGTATTCAGTTTAGCTAGATCCGTTCCTGTTATCTTCTATCTAGACTATTTACATTTGGTGCAGTGCGTCCTGCTCACAGTGTTCAGCTAGATCCGTACCTGCTATTTACATTTAGTGCAGTGCGTCCTGCTCACAGTGTTCAGCTAGATCTGTTCCTGCTATTTACATTTAGTGCAGTCAGTGCGTCCTGCTCACAGTGTTCAGCTAGATCCGTTCCTGCTATTTACATTTAGTGCAGTGCGTCCTGCTCACAGTGTTCAGCTAGATCCGTTCCTGCTATTTACATTTAGTGCAGTCAGTGCGTCCTGCTCACAGTGTTCAGCTAGATCCGTTCCTGCTATTTACATTTAGTGAAGTGCGTCCTGCTCACAGTGTTCAGCTAGATCCGTTCCTGCTATTTACATTTAGTGCAGTGCGTCCTGCTCACAGTGTTCAGCTAGATCCGTTCCTGCTATTTACATTTAGTGCAGTGCGTCCTGCTCACAGTGTTCAGCTAGATCTGTTCCTGCTATTTACATTTAGTGCAGTGCGTCCTGCTCACAGTGTTCAGCTAGATCCGTTCCTGCTATTTACATTTAGTGCAGTCAGTGCGTCCTGCTCACAGTGTTCAGCTAGATCCGTTCCTGCTATTTACATTTAGTGCAGTGCGTCCTGCTCACAGTGTTCAGCTAGATCTGTTCCTGCTATTTACATTTAGTGCAGTCAGTGCGTCCTGCTCACAGTGTTCAGCTAGATCCGTTCCTGCTATTTACATTTAGTGCAGTGCGTCCTGCTCACAGTGTTCAGCTAGATCCGTTCCTGCTATTTACATTTAGTGCAGTGCGTCCTGCTCACAGTGTTCAGCTAGATCCGTTCCTGCTATTTACATTTAGTGCAGTGCGTCCTGCTCACAGTGTTCAGCTAGATCCGTTCCTGCTATTTACATTTAGTGCAGTGCGTCCTGCTCACAGTGTTCAGCTAGATCCGTTCCTGCTATTTTCATTTAGTGCAGTCAGTGCGTCCTGCTCACAGTGTTCAGCTAGATCCGTTCCTGCTATTTACATTTAGTGCAGTCAGTGCGTCCTGCTCACAGTGTTCAGCTAGATCCGTTCCTGCTATTTACATTTAGTGCAGTGCGTCCTGCTCACAGTGTTCAGCTAGATCCGTTCCTGCTATTTACATTTAGTGCAGTGCGTCCTGCTCACAGTGTTCAGCTAGATCCGTTCCTGTTATCTTCCTACTGACAGGCAGGCTTGTCTGGTTACAGTATATAAAGCTACCTGAAGAAAATTACAGGTGTTCTATCCCAGCTTAGTGCAGCTACAGGCCATTAGTATGTCTGGAAGGCCAAGAAGGAGAGGCAGACAGTCACAAGCCAATAAGAGAGGGCAAGCAGGCTCTGTGTCTAGTGCTGGTCGTGGAGACGGTGCATCCTCATCAGCACGTGGCCATGGGACACGCTTGGCCTTTTTTTCGGCAGCTGGCCGTGTTGAGCCGCAACATGCGGAAGACTTGGTCGAGTGGATGACCAAGCCGTCCTCATCCTCCTCATCCTCTCTCACCCAGGGTGCTTTGTCTGGCAAAGCAGCGGCCTCTTCCCTCAGCTCAATGTCATCAGTGACTCCTTCCCTAGCTCCACCATGTCCTCCTGAGGATTCCCTCGAACTGTTTGACCACAGTGTTGGGTACATGCTCCAGGAGGATGCCCAGCGTTTGGAAGGCTCTGATGATGATACTGAGCTCGATGAAGGCAGTAACATGAGCACGGACAGAGGGGGTGCCCAAGAAGGACAGCAATCTGGCAGTCATGCTCCCCCTGCTGCAGCATACTGCCAGGTTTGCTCCAGTGATGAGGAGGGAGGGGATGATGAGGTCACTGACTCAACGTGGGTGCCTGATAGGAGAGAGGAGGAGGAGGAGGAGGAGGCGGCACATCACCAACGAGGCAGGATGCCCTCCAGGGGCCAGCCTAAGGGCAGCACATTGACTGCATCACACCCCAAAGCTCCACATGTGCAGGGCGCTGCAGTCTCTGCGCGTTATTCAAAAAGTTCTTTGGTGTGGGCCTTTTTTGAGACGAGTGCATCAGATCGCACCGCTGCTATTTGCAACATATGTCTCAAGCGTATCTCGCGTGGCCAAAACATCTCCCGCTTGGGCACCACATGCTTGACCAGACATATGTTGACCTGCCATGCAGTTCGTTGGCAAGCGTATCTAAAAGACCCACACCAAAGAACAAAGAGGATCTCTCCTTGCTCCTCATCAGCTGAGATTTCCAACCCCACTAGACCTCCAGTCCTCTCTGAGACCTGCACTGAGAGGAATGAAGGTGTAGAATTAGGTGTGTCACAGCCAAGTACTTGTGGGCAATCTGCTTTTGGTACACCGACGTCAGATTGTACCAGGCAAATTTCCCTGCCCCAGCTGCTGCACCGCCGAAAGAAGTTTGCTCCCAGCCATCCACATGCCCAGCGGTTGAATGCTAGCTTGGCAAAATTGCTAGCACTTCAACTGCTGCCTTTTCAGTTGGTAGACTCTGCCCCCTTCCGTGAGTTTGTGGAATGTGCGGTTCCTCAGTGGCAGGTACCCAAACGCCACTTTTTCTCACGGAAGGCGATTCCGGCTCTCTACCGCCATGTTGAAGGCAATGTCCATGCCTCGCTGGACAGGGCGGTCAGCGGTAAGGTGCATATTACCGCTGACTCATGGTCCAGCAGGCATGGACAGGGACGTTACCTAAGTTTCACGGCGCATTGGGTGACTCTGCTGGCAGCTGGGAAGGATGCAGGACAAGGTGCAGTAGTGTTGGAGGTTGTTCCGCCACCACGCCTCCAAAATGCTGATTGTGACACACCTCTCTCCTCCACCCCCTCCTCTTCTTCTTCCTCCATGGCCTCTTCCTCGGAACCAGCGGTGCTCCGTAGGCGTTTAAGGGGCTACGCAAGTACGCAGGCCAAAAGATGCCATGCGGTGCTTGAGCTGGTGTGCTTGGGGGACAGGAGCCACACTGGGGCAGAGGTTCTGTCAGCTCTGCAGGGGCAGGTTCAGAGGTGGTTGACGCCACGCCAACTTAAGGCAGGATTGGTGGTTTGCGACAATGGCACCAACCTCCTCTCTGCCCTCCGACAGGGACAACTGACCCATGTGCCCTGTTTGGCTCACGTCCTTAACTTGGTGGTGCAGCGGTTCTTGGGCAGGTACCCGGGCTTACAGGATGTCCTGAGGCAGGCCAGGAAAGTCTGTGTGCATTTCCGCCGGTCATATAATGCCAGTGCTCGGCTGACGGACCTCCAAAAGGAGTTTAACCTGCCCAAGAACCGCCTAATCTGTGACATGCCCACCAGGTGGAACTCAACGTTGGCCATGCTGCAGCGGCTGCACACGCAGCAGAGGGCCATCAATGAGTACCTGTGCGACTATGGCACCAGGACAGGGTCAGGGGAGCTTGGTTTTTTTCCCCACGCCAGTGGGCCATGATCAGGGATGCATGCACTGTCCTGTCACCATTCGAGGAGGCCACGAGGATGGTGAGCACTGACAGTGCATGCATCAGTGACACTGTCCCCCTTGTCCACCTGTTGGAGCACACGCTGCGTGGAATAATGGACAGGGCACTTGAGGCAGAACAGAGGCAGGAAGAGGAGGACTTCCTTAGCTCTCAAGGCCCCCTTTATCCAGACAGTGTTCCTGCGTGCCCGCCGATCACACAGGAAGAGGAGGAGGAGGAGGAGGAGGAGGAGGAAGATTGTGTCAGTATGGAGGTGGAGCCTGGCACTCAGCATCAGCAGCAGTCTTTAAGGGATCAGTCCCAAGGAACACATGGACTTGTACGTGGCTGGGAGGAGGTGGCTGCGGACGTTGTTGTCCTTAGTGACCCAGAGGACTCCGGACCGAATGCCTCAGCAAACCTACGCTGCATGGCCTCCCTGATCCTGCAAAGCCTGCGTAAGGATCCTCGTATTCGTGGTATCAAGGAGAAGGACCAATACTGGCTGGCAACCCTCCTTGATCCACGTTACAAGGGTAAGGTTGCGGACCTTATCTTGCCATCGCAGAGGGAGCAGAGGATGAAACATCTTCGGGAGGCCTTGCAGAAAGGTCTGTGCAACGCGTTCCCAGAGACTGGGAGGTTACAAACTCCTGTTTCTGGACAACGTGTTGCTGAGGCTTCGGTCAGTCAAAGAAGGAGCGGTGGAGAAGGTGGCCGTCTGACCGATGCGTTCAGACAATTTTTTGGTCCGCAGCCCCAAGGTATGATCGGTTCCAGCAACCATCGCCAGCGTCTGTTTTACATGGTGCAGGAATACCTAGGGGCAAGATCAGACTTGGACACCTTTCCCACCGAAAATCCTCTGGGTTACTGGGTCTTGAGGATGGATCACTGGCCAGAGCTTGCACAGTATGCAATTGAGCTACTGGCCTGTCCTGCATCCAGCGTTCTTTCGGAACGCACATTCAGTGCTGCTGGAGGCGTGGTAACCGATCACAGGGTGCGTCTGTCCACCGACTCGGTCGATCGGCTGACCTTCATAAAAATGAATCAGTCTTGGATCACCACCAGCTACCAAGCACCTGATGCTGATGTAACGGAATAATTTTTTTTGAAATCTCAGATCCCTTCAAAGACTGCCTATGCTGATGCTGAGTGACTATCCCTGAGTAATTATCCTCTTCCTCCTCAATCATCACGCTGATAGCTTGTAAGAACATTTTTGGTTCTGGGCGCCACCACCAGTGCCTAAGGCACAATTTTTCAGCCCCTCTTTAACAGGGGCGTGTAATTACAATTTTTGAAGCAATACTTTGCAGCAGGGCTCGTTCCTGCATTCCAACTAGAGTGTCTGTGAGGGGTTGCAGTGTTGTGGCATCAGCACCAGTGCCTAAGGCCCAATTTTTCTGCCCCTGTCTAACAGGGGCGTGTAATTACAATTTTTGATGCAATACTTTGCAGCAGGGCTCGTTCCTGCGTTCCAACTAGAGTGTCTGTGAGGGGTTGCAGTGTTGTGGCACCAGCACCAGTGCCTAAGGCCCAATTTTTCTGTCCCTGTCTAACAGGGGCGTGTAATTACAATTTTTGAAGCAATACTTTGCAGCAGGGCTCGTTCCTGCGTTCCAACTAGAGTGTCTGTGAGGGGTTGCAGTGTTGTGGCACCAGCACCAGTGCCTAAGGCCCAATTTTTCTGCCCCTGTCTAACAGGGGCGTGTAATTACAATTTTTGAAGCAATACTTTGCAGCAGGGCTCGTTCCTGCGTTCCAACTAGAGTGTCTGTGAGGGGTTGCAGTGTTGTGGCACCAGCACCAGTGCCTAAGGCCTAATTTTTCAGCTCCTGTTCAACAGGGGCATGTAATTACAATTCTTGATCTAATATTTCACAGCAGGGCCCTGTGAGGGCTTACAGTGTTGTGGCCACAGCAACACCTAAGGCCCAAATTTCTGCTGAGTATATAGGGCAGGACCCTACTTTCAAACATCTAACTTACAAACGACTCCTACTTGCAAACGGAAGGAGACAACAGGAAGTGAGATGAAATCTACCCCTAGGAAGGGAAATTCTCTCCTGTAAGAGTTAATATGGGAAAAAAATTTCTCCTTTCCACTGATGCTTTCCAATCCTTGTTCCACAAAAAAACCCAAATTTTCAAAAAACATTTTTCATTGGGACAAAAAGTGAGGTGAAATCTTCTGAAGAGGAGGAAAGACAGCAAAACAAATGTCACAGGGGTGATAACCCTTCCCTATGTTTTCCAAAAAGCTTAAAAAAGATTTTTTGGCTGGAGCTAAACACGTTAAAAATGTACCCCTTCAAAATTACAAAGAGATTCTACTTAACAACAAACCTACAGTCCCTGTCTTGTTTGCACCGCCTGTATACTGCTGTTCAGAGTATATAGGGCCTTTCCTTATTTTAATTTGGGTGCGGGGTTCCCCTTAATATCCATACAGGACCCAAAGGGCCTGGTAATGGACTGGGGGGGTACCCATGCCGTTTGTCTCACTGATTTTCATCCATATTGCCATGACCCGACATGACATTAAACCCGCAAGCAGTTTTAAATGAGATTTTTTCCTTTAAAAATGACATTTGGTGCAGGGACTGTTCTAAACATGGGAAACATGCGTCACTTTACAGGCATGCTATAGACACCCCCCAGGTACGATATTTAAAGGAATATTTCACTTTTTTTTTTTTACTTTAAGCATCATTAAAATCACTGCTCCCGAAAAAACTGCCGTTTTTAAAAGTTTTTTTTGCATTGATACATGTCCCCTGGGGTAGGACCCGGGTCCCCAAACCCTTTTTAGGACAATACCATGCAAATTAGCCTTTAAAATGAGCACTTTTGATTTCGAACGTTCGAGTCCCATAGACGTCAATGGGGTTCTAACGTTCGTGCGAACTTTCGGTCCGTTCGCGGGTTCTGGTGCGAACCGAACCGGGGGGTGTTCGGCTCATCCCTAGTCATATCTAATCTCGAGTCAGTTTTTTTTTAACTACCAAAGACATACCCTATGCACCATAAAGACAAACCCTTTGCAACATAATCCATAATTCCTGCTGTGATGAAATTACATTCATAAACTGTGGTTACACTAATTTATATTATTATTCAGGATGTATATAGCACCAACAGTTTGTGCAGCGCTTTACAACATGGGGGCAGACAGTACAGTTACAATACAATTCAATACAGGAGGGATCAGAGGGCCATGCTCGTTAGAGTTTACAATCTAGTATAAAGAAATAACAATCAGTAAGACATCAAACAGACCTATATTACCAGGTCCAGAGGGAACATGGGTTAGATTGGTCCTCTTAGGAGAAACATACCTCTGGAATATATCATGTTTAGTTTCTGACAAATCATGATATCATTCTACTCAATAATATGTTGAATATTTGGTTGTTAAACCTAGACAGATGGAAATATAGTATATGTATTTTAAAAAGTTGAGATTAGGGGGTGTACCTGCTGAGCATAATAAAATACTCTCTAGTTTCTTTAGCACACTCTGCAGACCCTTTAATTAGTTAAGCGCCCTCCCCAGGGACCAGAAAAGATGGCTTAATTTGCAGCTCAGCAGTTTATGCTTACCATCAGAACTATGAAGGAATTCTAGGAGCCATTTATGAGAGCCGGTGACTCTGATATACCCTCTGACTACCCTGGGAGCGAACTGGACGCTGCACGGACCCAAAGACCAGGCAAACTTTGCTAAGAATTTTAACTTTTAATACCATTTATTTTAATGTTGTTGTTAATTGTCTGTTTTGTAATATTATTTTTCTGCAATTATTTTCTTACGCAATTTTTTCTCTTTTTTTATTGCTAAAAACAATATTTAAGAATTGTTACGCTAAATCTCTAAATGCACTAATCAGAAATTTAAAGAACTTTTTTACCTCATTGAACAAAGCTACTATATTCTAAACTCTGTTACAATTCTAACTGTGGTAGAAAGTGATACAGACAATTCTTTTAAAAGGTCAGAAATGTAATAGCAGATATCATAAATGGAAAGTGTGTTTCTTTTAAAACGTGGTTGAAGAAGTTACTGTATGTGTATGTAAAGGGTTAATTGCGTAGTTACATGTCATATTACTCTCACTCTGCTGGTGCTAATATTGTTGTCTCAGAGCTGCAAAAGTGTTATTCTGGTCACAACATTGGGATCTGAAAGTGCATTTATCACATTTGTCATCTTTCTACATGTTTGTGTTGGGCAATGTGGATATTCTTCCTCTAGGTATGGTGGACAAACATTTTGACAAGCCCATGTACTAATTTCTGTGCAATCTTTCCTTTGTTGACCTGACTTATTCTTCAGTCACTCCCAAAATGCTTGAAGGACTTTTTATATAAAACAAGACCATCCCTTTTGGTGGCTGTGCTCTACAGATGGTTGTCTTTGTGTACTGTGAATCATGACCTATATCAGCTATGTGGCAGTACATGCAGATCTTCCCATGTTTTGACTCTTTAAAAGTAAAGAAAAATACCTCTTGTTCCTGCCAGGAATCCAATGCTATACTAAAATCATAGACAGTGTTGTCAGCCCTGCAGAGCTCTCCTCTGAAGCACTACATAATACCTCCTCTATGCAATGAAGATAAGGAGCAGGGAAGTATTTCTGTAATCCTTCAGAAGTAAACTGGACAGTGCTGAAAACAAGCAATAGGATTTCAGTGCGGCACGAAGCTTATAGCAGGAAGTTAGGAGCAATGTCAAAGGAAAAGATCCAAAAGTCGCACATCATGAAGCAGACCCATGTCCATGAAATGAGATGAATGGCAGCCTCAGCCCAGACCTCAGCCAGGCCACGCCCCAATGCATTTCGCTCCACCCCTTGATTAAGCTCCAAGGCATAGTGCCCAACTGTCCCTGATTTGGAACAAAGTCCCTTTGTCCCTCTTTCCACCTCATTTGTCCCTCATTTTGGTCTGATCTATATAGTTGTATATAAAATGCACTTTTTATCTTTCAAAAAGTGTTTCCCAGTGCTAAACCTTTCATCAAATTTCTAAATTGCTGCATTTGCAAATTCCAAAAGCCAATATAATGGAATAGTAGTGGTAAAAAAAAAAAAAACACTTGTCAGTTTCACTAATCATTTTTTTTGTATAATTCTCCTTTAAGAGGGCGTGGCATGGGGTGTGTCCTATGCCTACAAACTTTTGCTAGTAGGTGTCCCTCGTTCCCATCCCAGAAAGTTGGGAGGTATGTCAAGGGGTGACGTGAAATGCATTGGGGGCATGGCCTGAATGGGCTCCAGGCTGAGGCTGCCATTTATCTCACTTCATGCATATGGATCTGCTTCATGATGTGCGGCTTATGGATCTTTTCCTTTGACATTGCTGCAGCTTGGAGCTAGGACGAGCTCCCTGACCCTGCCTGCACTCACAGCGGTTTATTTGGACTTTACCTCTCTACCTGAGCCACACCTGTATTTGGTCTTTTTGGGTCACAGGAAGTTTGGAGCTTGCTGAATTTTTAGCAGAATCAACAGGCATTTTTCTGTACAGTCTTTAAAGCGAAAACATGGGGAAATGTGCATGATTTGCAGATATGTAATGACATTTTATTTTTGCCCAGACAATCTAAGACAATAACTTCTCGTTCAATTATTTTAAAGCTGCATATATGGGGACCGAAGTTTTGACATCTTGGAAATTGTGCGGCTACTTCAGATATAAAGGACTAAAAGGGTTGATGGCGTGCAGGAACTAAGCTGGAATTGGTGGGTAATGGCTGCAATGAACCACATGTACAGTATACTCACAAAGATTGCTGGCGATTTATTCCAAAGATTAAAACAGTACAAATTTGAATGACAACGTTAATTTGTACTGTTTTGTACTGTTTTAATTTTTGGAATACATCGCCAGCAACCTTTGTGAGTATACATGTGGTTCATTGCTGCCATTACCCATCAATTCCAGCTTAGTTCCTGAGCGCTGTCAACCCTTTTTGTCTTCAGCATTGCAGCATCTGATCCTTTGCCATTAGACAGCAGCACGGTTCAGCTATACATATATTGCATTATGTGGTTTTTCCTGTGATTAGCGCCTGGGACTTAACCTTTCTTTTTCTTTTTGTTTAAATATAAAGGACAGTGAAAGTTATTGCCATTTCTTCTCTTACGGAACAGATTCAGGACATTCAAATATGTTCGCATTAAACAAGAGTTCCATACTGGAATTTATTTTCACTGGGCTCACTGACCAGTCTAAACTCAATATTCCATTGTTTGTCATCTTTCTATATATTTACATCGTAACAGTGGTAGGCAATATAGGGATTATTACACTAGGTATGGTGGACAAACGTCTTCACAAGCCCATGTACTTGTTTCTGTGCAATCTTTCTTTTGCAGACCTGACTTATTCTTCAGCAGTCACTCCTAAAATGCTGAATGACTTCTTTTGTGAAGTTAAGGTCATCTCTTTTGTTGGTTGTGCTCTGCAGATGTATATTTTTGTGTCCTTTGCAACCATCGAATGTCTTCTTCTGGGAATCATGGCCTACGACCGCTATGTGGCCATCTGTAGCCCACTGCAGTACGGGAGTCTCATGAGTAGCATATTGTGTTTCCGTATGGTGGCTGCTGCCTATTTCGGAGGCTTTATGACTGCTCTTGTGCACACCATTGGTGTCTTTCGCCTTAACTTCTGTAGATCCAAGACTATTGATCATTTCTTCTGCGATATCCCACCACTCTACAACCTGTCCTGTTCTGATATAACCGTGAACTTAGCCATTCTGATCATTTTAGGTGGTCTGGTCACCTTGAGCTGCCTCCTACTCATCCTTGTCTCATACACCAACATTATCCGGGCCATTATGACGATCCGGTCAGCCCATGGTAGATACAAGGCTTTTAACACTTGTGCTTCTCATATGACTGCTGTCAGTGTCTTCTATGGGACTGTCCTGTTTATGTATTTTCGCCCATCTACCAGCTATGCTCTACAGCAAGACAGAGTGGCTTCTGTGTTCTACAGTATAATTATACCTATGTTAAATCCTCTGATATATAGTCTTCGGAACACAGAGGTTAAAGAAGTTTTAAGGAGTTGTTTGAAATATTTGAAAGCATTATAGTTATTATGGATAAATGAAACAGAGTTTCTTATTTCCCCAAACAATGTAAAAAAGTGGGAGATTTCTGATCAATTTCACAGTTTTGGAAAATGTATGGGCATCAATTAGAAAAGTGAGAGAAGTTTTTTTTATAATGCATTCTATGCATTAAGGCAAAAAAACTTCTGTATGCAGCAGCCCATCTCTATCCAGCGATGTTGCACAAAAGCCTCGGCTGTCGGGGGCTCTCCCTCCTCATTGGCTGAGCCAATGGTAAAACCACTGCTCAGAGCAGGTAATTATAACATGTTTATTATTTTTAAACAAAAAAAAAAAAGACTTTAATATCACTTTAAGGTGGTTTTGGTGATCTGGAAGAGTGCATTTGAGTTTAAACGGCTCCTGATGGTTATGAAAACTCCTTTAAACCATCCTGGACCCATTCTTGTGGCCAACAAAATTGTCTGTGATTTGCCTTACTAAAACAACCATAAGAAACCAGAAAGGTTTCACATGAGCCAGAATATATATAATTACAAGCCTATAATAAATATAAAATACAAGGTGTATCTCCTGGAAAAATATCCTTACATCCATACAGTGCCTTGAAAAAGTATTCATACCCATTGACATTTTCCACATTTTGTTATGTTACAACCAAAAACGTAAATGTATTTTATTGGGATTTTATGTGATAGACCAACACAAAGTGGCACATAATTGTGGTTCAACTCTTTTTTATTATTTTAAGAAAAGAAAAAAACAGACCACAACCAAAGAGAAATTGAGAAAATGAATAAATGGCTTTTAACATTTTTTACAAATAAATATGTGAAAAGTGTGGAGTGCATTTGTATTCAGCCCCCTTTACTCTGATGCCCCTAACTAAAATCTTGTGGAACCAATTGCCTTCAGAAGTCACCTAATTCGTAAATAGAATCCACCTGTGTGCGTTTTAATCCCATTATAAATACAGCTGTACTGTGAAGCCCCTTTAGAGGTTTGTTGGAGAACTTTAGTGAATAAACAGCATCATGAAGGCCAAGGAAAACACCAGAAAGGTCAGGGATAAAGTTGTGAATAAGTTTAAAGCAGGTTTAGGTTATAAAAAAATATCCCAAACTTTGAACATCTCATGGAGGACTGTTCAATCCATCATCCAAAAATGGAAAGCGTATGCCACAACTGCAAACCTAGACATGGCCGTCCACCTAAACCGACAGGCTGGGCAAGGAGAGCATTAATCAGAGATGCAGCCAAGAGGCCCATGGTAACTCTGGAGGAGCTGCACAGATCCATAGCTCAGGTGGGAGAATCTGTCCACAGGACAATTATTAGTCGTACACTCCACAAAACTGGCCTTTATGGAAGAGTGGCAAGAAAAAAGCCATTGTTGAAAGAAAGCCATAAGAAGTCCCGCAGTTTGTGAGAAGCCATGTGGGGACACAGCAAACATGTGGAAGAAGGTGCTCTCGTCAGTTGAGACCAAAATCAAACTTTTTTGGCCTAAAAGCAAAACGCTATGTGTGGCGGAAAACTAATACTGCACATCACCCTGAACACACCATCCCCACCGTGAAACATGGTGGTGGCAGCATCATTTTGTGGGGATGCTTTTCTTCAGTAGGGACAAGGAAACTGGTCAGAGTTAATGGGAAGATGGATGGGTCCAAATACAGGGCAATCTTAGAAGAAAACCTGATAGAGTCTGCAAAAGACTTGAGACTGGTGTGGAGGTTCACATTCCAGAAGGACAATGACCCTAAACATACAGCTAGAGCTACAATGGAATGGTTAGATCAAAGCATATTCATGTGTTAGACCTAAATCCAATTGAGAATCTGTGGTAAGACTTGAAAATTGCTGTTTACAGACACTCTCCATCCAATCTGACAGAGCTTGAGCTATTTTGCAAAGAAGAAAAAGAATAGGCAAAAAATTCCCTTTTTAGATGTGCAAAGCTGGTAGAGACATCCCCAAAAAGACTTGCAGCTGTAATTGCAGTGAAAGGGGGTTCTACAAAATATTGACTCAGGGGGGCTGAATACAAATACACACCACACTTTTCACATATTTATTTGTAAAAAATTTTGTAAACCATTTATCATTTTCCTTCCACTTCACAATTATGTGCCACTTTGTGTTGGTCTATCAAATGAATTCCCAATAAATACATTTATGTTTTTGGTTGTAACATGACAAAATGTGGAAAATTTCAAGGTGTATAAATACTTTTTCAAGGCACTGTATATACTGTATATCACGCTTTTTCACCAAAAAAAGGGCGGCAAGGGACAAGCGAGAAATGGGGGAAACCCTCTTCAAAGCATAAGTACCATTTCTGATCTTCCTCCCAACTATACTCTAGGGTCTACCTGGCCACTCTGCCTAAAAGTCTGTACACCCCCCCCCCCCCCAAGCACCCACTATTTCCTACGTTGGTGGGAAAAAAAGCCCCCCAAAAGCACCCGAAAAGACACAACAAAACCAAAACCACGCACAGAAAAATTAAAAATGTATTTAGGGGAAGAAGGGGGGGGGCTACTCGTAGATATCTCCCTGATTCTACCCTTCTTTTACCACACACAGTGCTTCCATATCCATCCCCCCTACCCGCCCGTCCTCCCACCTATTTACCCACTCGAGCCTCATGTGGGTATTCTATAGCAGTGAACATATATTAACTAATCCAAATTACTGTGATTGCAAAAAAATATATATATATTTTAAAAATTAATTGACCATTTCTACTTCAGCAAAATTTAGCGGAAACCACTCTGGCCACAGATCCAGAACAAAAGGAATAGCTTTCTCTATATCCTCCTCCTTAGAAGCACTCGCACCAAATTCTTGTCTGTTTTTGGGTATGTAGTGTAGCGCTTACCCCAAAAGGAGCTGCTGGGTGTATTGGGTCCCTTGTTCCTGTGCCCACACACTCTGCATATAGAACCACACACTCTAACACACCTGGCTGGGCGGGGAATGTTTATTGCGGGTAGCTGTATATACACCCCAAAGGCTCAAGGTGAATAGACATTAGTAAATAGATAGGAAGGTATATTATTTTACTTGTTTTAAACTTCTTACATTTCTTTAGTTGCTTTCCTGGTTTCTGGTCTAGGCCAAAATGATGTTACACATCCTAGGAGTCTTTATGGGAGAGGAGGCTTTCTTAGCTAAGCACACCCTCCTGCTTGCATGCCTGAGCTAAGGGCAAATGGATTCCAAGAAGTAAATGCTACGTGAACTATCTGCCCTTACTGAAAATGGCCACAGTAGAACTGCTGGGGGTGTTTTTTTTTAATTTTTTTTTTTAGGATTAAAGTTTTTTAACCACTTGCCCTCCTTACCCCCTTCGTGATCAGAGCATTTTTTGCTGTTAGGCACTGCGCTACTTTTACTGGCAATTGTGCGGTCAGTCAAAACACTGTACACAAATTACATTTATATAATTCTCTTCACACAAATAGAGCTATGTTTTGGTGGTATTTGATCACCACTGGGTTATTTTTTATTATATAAACCAAAAAAAGACTGACATTTTTAAAAAAAAACAAACATATTTTCTACGTTCTGTTATAAAACATAACCAATAATATCATATTTCTTAATAGATGTAGGGCAAAATGTATTCTGCCACGTGTCTTTAGTAAAAAAAAAAAAATCCCAATAAGTGTATAATAATTGGTTTGTGTGAAAGTTATAGCGTCTCCAAACTATGGTATATTCTGTAAATTTGAAAATTGATCAATCTTGATATACTGATGGCATATCTAATTTCTTGAGACCCCAAAATGCCGCCCACAAGAGGCATGGCGAGTTTTTTTGAAGTTGTAGTTTTTTGTCACAATATTTTGGAAAATTAAGAAATTAAATAAAATTACTTCCACCATTTTTTTTTTAATATACTGTCACCAGTGAAGTAAAGTGTCATCATATATCTGGTGTGGCAGTGATCAGGGATACTGAGTGGTCACAGCATGTAAAAAAAGATAAAAAAATTGTAAATCATTTTTTATTTAATTTTTTAAACATTTTTTTTTTTTTTACATCCTTTCATCAGAGTAGCTCTTTGTCACCATAGTGACACTGTACTACTCTGGGGGTAGGGATGAATAGGGATTTCTTTTACACTGTTTCTGCTTATACAGTGAAAAAAAAGGGTAAAAAAGGAAAACAAAATCAGAGTCCCAATAAAATTCCAGTCCATAAATGAAGGATTGACAACACCCATCCGTGTAAGGTATAGGTGATAGACTGCAGAGGAGGAAACCGTGAAAGATCCTTCATACAATGTGCATCCAGCTCCATACCCAAGTGAGAAGGTAGCATGCTTACCAGCTCTCCGTGACCACTAAAGTAGTAGTCTCCCCAAGCCCAGGGAAATCAGTCTCCCAGGACCCTAAGGCCCCTTTCACACTGGGGCGGTAGGGGGCATCGGCGGTAAAACAGGGCTATTTTTAGCGCTGTTTTACCGCGGTATTCGGCCGCTAGCGGTGCGGTTTTAACCCCCCGCTGGCGGCCGAAAAAGGGTTAAAACTACTCGTACATCGCGGCTATAGCCGCGGTATTACCGCGGTATACCGCGGTATAGCCGCGGTATAGCCGCGCTGTCCCATTGATTTCAATGGGCAGGAGCGGTTTAGGAGCGGTGAATACACCGCTCCTTCACCGCTCCAAAGATGCGGCTCGCAGGAGATTTTTTCTCCTGCGAGATTTTTTCTCCTGCAGTCGGTATTTTTAGCGCAATAACACCTGCAAACCGCCCCAGTGTGAAAGGGGTCTTAATGTTGTCTGGAACTGCAGCTATGCTGGTAACATTTGAAAATATAAAAAAGAATTGCTCCCATAGTTTAGTACTTTAAATAAGATGTAGCTGCCATAACCCTGGTATTTTTAAAAAACGGCCGGCAGGCCTCTTTTGGATAAAAGTGGTTTCAGTGGTGGATTCGCCATGAGAACACTTTTATCGGGGGCGGGAGAGGCCCCACGCTGCACTCTGGTCGTCTCCGCTGCTTACCGGAGCCGTCGGTATCGGCGGAGACGATCGTGCCTGCTCCCCTCACAGCCTGGATGCCGAGTGAGGGAATGATGGCTCCCACTTGGCTTCATAGCATTGGAGAGCGGAAGCGACGTCAAATGTTACTTCCACCCAATTACCAAGGGAATTTTTAAATTTTTTTTGTAAAAAATAATGACATTAATTTTTTTATTGCATTTTTGTGTAAATATGAGATCTGAGGTCTTTTTGAACCCAGATCTCATATTTAAGAGGTCCTGTTATGCTTTTTTTCTATTACAATGGATGTTTACATTCCTTCTAATAGGAATAAAAGTGACCCAAAATTTTTTTTTTAAAAGGACAGTGTAAAAATAAAAAAAATAAAAAAAATAAGAAAAAATAAATAAAAATAATTTAAAGCACCCTGTCCCGCTGAGCTCGCGCGCAGAAGCGAACGCATACGTAAGTCGCGCCCGCATATGAAAATGGTGTTCAAACCACACATGTGAGGTATCGCCGCGATCATTAGAGCGAGAGCAATAATTCTAGCAGCTCTGTAACTCAAAACTGGTAACCTGTAGAATTTTTTAAACGTCGCCAATGGAGATTTTTAAGTGCCAAAGTTTGACGCAATCCACGAACGGGTGCAATTTTGAAGCATGACATGTTAGGTATCAATTTACTTGGCTTAACATTATCTTTCAAAATATAAAAAAAAATTGGGCTAACTTTACTGATGTCTTATTATTTTTTTTTTTTTTTAAAAGTGTATTTTTTCCAAAAAAATAAATTGCGCTTGTAAGACCGCTGTGCAAATACGGTGTGAAATAAAGTATTGCAACAACCGCCATTTTATTCTCTAGGGTGTTAGAAAAAAATATATAATGTTTGGGGGTTCTAAGTAATTTTCTAGCACAAAAACAAATTTTAACTTGTAAACAACAAATCTCAAAAAGAGGCTCAGTCTTTAAGTGGTTAAACAGCAAAGTAAATATACTGCAACGATTAAGCAATAGTAGTAATATGCTGCATAAATAATATTTGATATAAAGCAGAACCCTTCCTGAACCCTGTATGGAGCAACTCTTACTAGGGAAGATGCAGCTATATACCACAATAGCAGTTCAGCAGTCAGTAATATGCTACCCTATTTCATCTGCTGGCCAGCTTGTTGGGGTCCAACCGTTTTAGTGAAGCACTCAAGGTAGTGTCCCATTAACAATTGATGCAGGCACTGCCACTGTGTTTCTTGCAGACAAATCTGATCCTGTTTTATCAAGGTGTAACCCAGGGTTGGTCAGTGGCCCCATACCACTCTGTCAGCAGGGGATCTCCTTCTGCTTACTGGCAAAGTGCACCAAGGTCAGTGTTCCCAGTGTCTGGCTCCCTGATTAGGCAGCAGACTCAACCAGCATCTAGGATCTCCTCTGATGTTCTGGAATGTCTGCCACTGTGTCTCCCTTTCTCCCTAGTGCAAGAGTCCACTCACTGCCTTCATTCCTTTGAAAATCATCCCCTCTTTTTCTCAGGTTCAACGGTGAGCAGTCTGCCAGCAGCCAAAAAATCCTCCCAGAAACAGCCTCCCTAATTCTTCCCTTAGCCTGGGAAACAGCAGTGAATCACCTATCCTCTTTACCCCAGTGCCTTATGGGATTTACAATCTCCTCTTTATAGTTCACCAAGCTAGCTCAGTCTGTCAGAACTACACTGCCCACAATTCTTGCAGTCCATATCCTGTGTGCTTACTTATTCAGTAGCGGGACAAAAGTAATGTTTAGCCATTGTTGACCTTTTTTAGGAGGCTTCAGTGCCTTGAAAAAGTATCCATACCCCTTGAGATTTTCCACATTTTGCCATATTACAACCAGAAACATAAATGTATTTTTTTTGGATTTTATGTGATAGATCTACACAAAATGGCACATAATTGTGAAGTGGAAGGAAAATGATAAATGGTTTTAAACATTTTATACAGATAAATATGTGAAAAGTGTGGCGTGCATTTGTAATCAGCCCCCCTGAGTCAATACTTTATAGAACCACCTTTCACTGCAATTACAGCTGCGAGTCTTTTTGGGGATGTCTCTACCAGCCTTGCACATCTAGAGAGTGACATTTTTGCCCATTCTTCTTCGCAAAATAGCTCAAGCTCTGTCAGATTGGATGGAGAGCGTCTGTGAACAGCATGTTTCAAGTCTTGTCACAGATTCTCAATTGGATTTAGGTCTGAACTTTGACTGGGCCATTCTAACACATGAATATGCTTTGATCGAAACCATTCCATGGTAGCTTTGGTTGTATGTTTGGGGTCCTCGGTTCCAGTCTCAAGTCTTTTGCCGACTGCAACAGGTTTTCTTCTAGGATTGCCCTGTATTTGGCTCCATCCATCTTCCCATCAACTCTGACCAGCTTCCCTGTCCCAGCTGAAGAAAAGCATCCCCACAACATGTTGCTGCCACCACCATGTTTCGCAGTGGGGATGGTGTGTTCAGGGTGATGTGTAGTATTTATTTTTCACCAGACATAGTGTTTTGCTTTTAGGCCAAAAAGTTCAATTCTGGTCTCATCTGACCAGAGCACCTTCTTCTACATGTTTGCTGTGTTCCCCACATGGCTTCTCGCAAACTGCAAACAGGAATTCTTATGGCTTTCTTTCAACAATGGCTTTTTTTTTCTTGACACTCTTCCATAAAGGCCAGATTTGTGGAGTGCACAACTAATAGTTGTCCTGTGGACAGATTCTCCCACCTGAGCTGTGGATGTCTGCAGCTCCTCCAGAGTTACCATGGGCCTCTTGGCTGCTTCTCTGATTAATGCTCTCCTTGTCCGGCCTGTCAGTTTAGGTGGACGGCTATGTCTTGGTAGGTTTGCAGTTGTGCCATACTCTTTCCATTTTTGGATGATGGATTGAACAGTGCTCCGTGAGATGTTCAAAGCTTGGGATATTTTTTTATAACTTAACCCTGCTTTAAACGTCTCTACAACTTTATCCCTGACCTGTCTGGTGTGTTCCTTGGCCTTCATAATGCTGTTTGTTCACTAAGGTTCTCTAACAAACCTCTGAGGGCTTCACAGAACAGCTGTATTTATACTGACATTAAATTACACACAGGTGGACTCTATTTACTAATTAGGTGACTTCTGAAGGCAATTGGTTCCACTAGATTTTAGTTAGGGGTATCAGAGTAAAGGGGGCTGAATACAAATGCACGTCACACTTTTCAGATATTTATTTGTAAAAAAATTTGAAAACCATTTATCATTTTCCTTCCACTTCACAATTATGTGCCACTTTGTGTTGGTCTATCACATAAAGTCTGAAAAAAATACATTTACGTTTTTGGTTGTAACATGACAAAATGTGGACAATTGCAAGGGATATGAATACTTTTTCAAGGCACTGTAATTGTGGACCATCTCTGGCTTTGGTAGTTTTTGATATATTGTCCTAAAACTAGCATAGTCAATCTGACTATTTCCATGCTTTCCTCACTACACGTTTTCTTTAATCTCTTTTAATCCTCAATGTAATTTAATCCTCACTCCCATCAAATCATTCTTTGCAGCTATTACCTTTTGTACCACCACCCCCTCCCTTTAGAATGTAAGCTCTACGAGCAGGGCCCTCCTGTACCTTTTGTATTGAACTGTACTGTAATTGTGTTGTCCCCCTTATACATTGTAAAGTGCTGCGTAAACTGTTGGCGCTATATAAATCTCGTATAATAATAATAATAATTTTAGGACGATGACCTGTGCTGAGGGTAGCTTTACTAACATAATACTTTTGACAGTTGGCAGCCATAGGTTTGCGCAGCTGCTAGCTTTCAAACCTGCCTGTCAGGTTCTGTTCTTGAACCCGACACTAATGATTCGAAACCAATTAGAGGGGTTGTTGATCCTGTGATCAATATCTCAGCTATGAAACAGTAGTGACATGCAAGTTGAAACATTATGATATCAGCTTCCTCTTTATTCTGTAGATGCTGTTTAATACTGTGATTATCTGTTCATTCCACAAAAAATGTATTTGATAAAAGGTATGGATACACAGGCCCTTAGGCCAGAGAATATATACAGATGCAGTAACTACAGACATCGATAGCATCCATTTGTAAGAGCAACTTGCATCATAAAGAAAGCATGTAAAGTCCATTGGTTTGCAAATATCTCAATAGGGGTGGACGCTTTATCTCTATGGCCAGGATTTCGAAGGCCATCTAGAAAGACAAAACCAGGGCATAGAAAATGTGTGTTGAGCTAAAGTCTCAAAACAAGAGGAAGAGGAAGGAAAGAAGCCCAGAAGCTAGTGAAGGATTTCACAAATGGGGAGAATAAGAATACGCAACCTCATTTGCGGATAGGTACATCTAGAAGGCCGATAGTCCAGTTGGCAGCCTTGGTTAGGACAAATATCTTAACCATAGAAAGAGAAGAAATGGGGAAAAAGGTTTGAAAAAAGAAAAAAAAAGTGGGGTGGGGGGGGGGGAGGGGGTAGAAAGAAAGCGAGTAGAGGGGGGGGGACTGTTCGTAAAGAGGGTGACATCCCCCACCCATCCCCTCACCAATGCCCCCACAGGTGCCAGGAAACCTTCCGGACAGGTGTGTGAACGTTAGAATAGTGGGGTTCATAGCCTACACAAGTAGACTAGCATTGGTGCCCATGATACAAGTGTATTCTGGCACGGTTTGGAAATGTGTCCAGCAAGACCAGCAAGAAGTGAATTTAGAGAGAGTATCGTGCGAGAAAGCAATTAGATCCTCCATTTCAGCGATTTTATTAGGTCTCTGGAACTTGAAGAGAAGGGGATTGAAGTGCCCCAGAGAGCAGGAATGCAAAGCTTGGCTGTGTTTAACATGTGTATGGCTAATGATTTGAGAAATGATTGTCTAGGCAGGGTGGTATGGTGTAGGAGGAATTGGGCATGGGAGAAATCTAAGGCAAAGATGGAGACTCGCGAGATCAAGATATGGACCTCAGACCAGAACTTGTGAACTTGTGAACCTGTACCACATCTCCAACATAGGCTTGACACAGATGGTGAGTATTTATGAATGGTCGTCGGGCACTGTGATTATCTGATACATTTACAGTATTTATTAAAATGTATCAAAAATTGAATAATAATATACAAACACTTTCCCTTAAAGCGGTTGTATCCCCCACTTGGACATTTTTCACCTACAGGTAAGCCTATAATAAAGCTTACCTGTAGGTAAAAAGAATATCTCCTAAACTGGCACAGTTTAGGAGATATTGACCCTGCATGCAGTCGCTCACGTAAGCAGCGCATTCACTCTGCGGGTCCGGCGTATACTAGAGGAACTTGCCGGAACATGAATCATTTATACTCCTTGTTTTAATTCAGCTGCTTATGAGGATTTTAAACATATTTGATCTCTGTATTTATTAAAATTCTGATAGTCCCTGAATTCTTCAATTCACCTTGGTTTTGGGATTTACTTTTACACTATATTAGCAATAGTATTGGGACACCTGCCTTTACACGGACAGAAACTTTAATGGCATCCCAGTCTTAGTCCGTAGGGTTCAATATTGAGTTGGCCCACCCTTGGAGCTATAACAGCTTCAACTCTTCTGGGAAGGCTCTACACAAGGTTTAGGAGTGTGTCTATGGGAATGTTTGACCATTCTTCCAGAAGCGCATTTGTGAGGTCAGGCACTGATGTGGACGAGAAGGCCTGGCTCACAGTCTCCGCTCTAATTTAATACTAAGGTGTTTTATCGGGTTGAGGTCAGGACTTTATGCAGGCAGTCAAGTTCCTCCACCCCAAACTCGCTCAAACACCTTTGGGATGAATTAGACCCCTTTCACACTGGGGCGGTTTGCAGGCGTTATTGCGCTAAAAATACCGCCTGCAAACCGCCCCAAAACAGCCTCCGCTGTTTGTTCAGTGTGAAAGCCCGAGGGCTTTCACACTGAAGCGGTGCGCTGGCAGGAGAAGAAAAAATCTCCTGCAAGCCGCATCTTTGGAGCGGTGAAGGAGCGGTGTATTCACTGCTCCTAAACCACTCCTGCCCATTGAAATCAATGGGACAGCGCAGCTATACCGCGGCAATACCGCGGCAATACCGCGGCTATAGCCGCGCTATACGAGTGGTTTTAACCCTTTTCCGGCCGCCAGCAGGGGGTTAAAACCGCACCACTAGCGGCCGAATACCACGGTAAAACAGCGCTAAAAATAGCGCTGTTTTACCGCCGACACCCCCTACCGCCCCCGTGTGAAAGCAGCCTTAGAGCAGAGACTGCGAGCCAGGCCTTCTCGTCCACATCAGTGCCTAACCTCACAAATGCGCTTCTGGAAGAATGGTCAAACATTCCCATAGACACACTCCTAAACCTTGTGGACAACCTTCCCAGAAGAGTTGAAGCTGTTATAGCTGCAAAGGATGGGCCAACTCA
This sequence comes from Lithobates septentrionalis, assembly GCA_037952835.1. Lineage (NCBI taxonomy): Eukaryota > Metazoa > Chordata > Amphibia > Anura > Ranidae > Lithobates > Lithobates septentrionalis. The sequence continues at coordinate 614,991 of JBBDGP010001020.1, forward strand.
ATATTACAGATTAACACTGGGATGCCATTAAAGTTCATGTGTGTGTGAAGGCAGGTGTTCCAATACTTTTGACAATATAGTGTATATTTATATCCAATGCAGCCGATCAGACACAGATCGGTAAGATAAGCTGCTTTCCTGGCCGCTAACGGCCAGGTAAACAAAGAGCCAGAGCCAGAAGTGACAAAATCCTTGTTGCTTCTGGGATCAGAGAGGGAGGAACATTGATTTTTTAGTGTGTACATACACTATAGCAGTGGTCTCCAAACTGTGGCCCTGGGGCTGGATGTGGTCCTTTGCTTGCCTTTATCTGGCCCTTGGGACACTATTTCTCCCACTGATATCCAAGATGGGGCACTGTTCCTTCCACTGACACCAATGATGGGGCACTATTCCTCCCACTGACACCAATGATGGGGCACTATTCCACCCACTGACACCAATGATGGGGCACTATTCCACCCACTGACACCAATGATGGGGCACTATTCCTCCCACTGATACAGAGGATGGGGTACTATTCCTCCCACTGATATCAATGATGGGGCACTATTCCTCCCACTGATACAGAGGATGGGGTACTATTCCTCCCACTGATATCAATGATGGGGCACTGTTCCTCCCACCGATACAGAGGATGGGGTACTATTCATCCCACTGATATCAATGATGGGGCACTGTTCCTTCCACTGACACCAATGATGGGGTACTCTTCCTCCCACTAATATTACTGGTGGGGCACTATTCCTTCCCATGAAACCAACAATGGGGCAATACCCCCCCCCCAATACTATCAATGATGGGGCATTTTCTTCTCCCACTGGCCACAGACTGCCCCCCCCCCCCCCCCCCTTAAGCCTGAAGGGCAGTAAACTGGCCCTTTGTTTAGAAAGGTTTAGAGACCCCTGATCTTGAGATCATACTACAAATAATGGCCTGATAACATGACAAATCCAAAATGGAACATTGATTATTGTTAACAAATATTGTAATGATGGAGATGTTCATTACATAATTATTTATTTTTTATTTTTTATAACATTGAGCTTATTTACAAATCCTCAGAGATGTAGAATCATTTTATAACAATCTACAATGCGACAAGGACTGATTCTCTAGAGAATAATAGGGATATAAAAGCAAGCTACGAATTTCTAACATAACATTAAGCGTAAACCATCATTTCTACAAGTAAGTTTTTCCCTGCAGTTGTTTTGTAATAGGGGACAGTGCGGTATTATAGGAAAATAACAGGTGATAATGTTGCATTTGTGAGAAAAAACATCTTCATCAATAAAGTTTTTTTTTTTTTTTTTACTGCTACAGTACAAAGGCAGGAGAAACCTTGATCTGTTTCAGATAACCTCTTACTCTAATGCAGGAAAGATATAAACAGAAGCACAAGGCTACAGTTGACCATCACACTTAGGCGTGTACTTATATGAAATATGCCTTGTCCTGAAAAACTGCATCTACATTCGTTCTGTGAGCATGCCAGCAAAATCAAATTGTTTTTTAAGCTATTTTCTCTCAGGGTCAGATATTCTTTATTTTTTTCTTTATTCATAAGAATAGCATGAATTAGGAAAATACCCCAATATGGCCACTAGATGGAGCTGACAAGCATAGCGAATAAATATTTTTTTTTACATTTATTGCCGCCATCTAGTGGCCCTAATGTGGCATTCTCCTCCTTCACTGTAGTCTGTATGAATGAATAACATTTGACCTAGAGAGAAAATATCCTAATAACAATATATTTTTCTCCCATTTGTATAGAATGAATGCACATGCAGTTTCTTTTAGAATTAATAGCTCTGTAATTGATTTATAAAGACACCCATTAGTTTTTTTTTTGGCTGAAAAAAACAAAAAGAAAACTAACATGCTAAACAGTGCGGATGGATGATTCTCCTGCTGCAACTATTGTATCCTAATAGTGAGCGCCATCAGCTGTCAAAACCCACAAACAGTGCAGGGGCAGTTCAGACGACAATCCCCCCCTCCTCTTTTCATATTTAAATAAAAGGAAGTTGGGCAGGAGGGTGCTGACAGGGCCACCCATGGAGCGAATTTTGCCAGTAATGGGATGAATTTCGCTCCATGTATGGCCAGGTCCCTTCCTTTGTCACTCCCTATGAGCTGAAAAAGACAGTATTACAGTATTATCTTATTTGTGTAAACTACTAGTTCCATCATCCCCCATATAATGGTGATTAATGAAGACAAACATGTTAAAAGTCCAAATGAAAATAAAAATGTATTGCATTGGAAACTCTGTGCTGTATTAGTGATTTAAGAAACTTGTTAATACACTATATTGCCAAAGGTATCGGGACGCCTGCTTTTACACGCACATGAACTTTAATGGCATCCCAGTCTTATGCCCTGTACACACGGTCGGATTTTCCGATGGAAAATGTGTGATAGGACCTTGTTGTCGAAAATTCTGACCGTGTGTGGGCTCCATCACACATTTTGCATCGGAATTTCCGACACACAAAGTTTGAGAGCAGGCTATAAAATTTTCCGACAACAAAATCCGTTGTCGGAAATTCCGATCGTGTGTACACAAATCCGATGCACAAAGTGCCACGCATGCTCCGAATAAATTAAGAGACGAAGGCTATTGGCTACTGCCCCGTTTATAGTCCCGACGTACGTGTTTTACGTCACCACGTTTAGAACGATCGGATTTTCCGACAACTTTGTGTGACCGTGTGTATGCAAGACAAGTTTGAGCCAACATCTGTCGGAAAAAATCCATGGATTTTGTTGTCGGATTGTCCAATCAATGTCCGACTGTGTGTACAGGGCATTATGCCCCGTACACACGATAGGATTTTCCGATGGAAAATGTGTGACAGGACTTTGTTGTCGGAAATTCCGACCGTGTGTGGGCTCCATCACACATTTTCCATAGCAATTTCCGACACACAAAGTTTGAGAGCTTGTTATAAAATTTTCCGACAACAAAATCCGTTGTCGGAAATTCCGAGCGTGTGTACACAATCTTTGTGTGACCGTGTGTATGCAAGACAAGTTTGAGCCAACATCCGTCTGAAAAAATCCTAGGATTTTGTTGTCGGAATGTCCGATCAATGTCCGACCGTGTGTACGGGGCATTAGTCTGTAGGGTTCAATATTGAGTTGGCCCACCCTTTGCAGCTATAACAGCTTCACCTCTTCTGGGAAGGCTGTCCACAAGGTTTAGGAGTGTGTCTATGGGAATGTTTGACCATTCTTCCAGAAGCGCAGGTCAGGCACTGATGTTGGATGAGACCATTATTTGAGAAAGTTAATGTAAAGGAAAAATAGAGGTCAAAAAAGCACTTTTGTGGTTTAACTAATAATTTCCTGCATGTTAGATCTTTGTGTTCCGTGTAACCGGGGCCTTCACAAGGACATGTTCTTTGCCGACATACTGTGTGCTAAAAGGTGTTCCCCTTATTTCAGAAGGTTGGGAGGTATGTGAACAGCTATTTTGCTGCATTAATTTGTTAAAGCACTACCCCCGCAGGGGCTGCTGGTAATTGACTCCCTACTCCTGCACGGCCAGGGAACAAGCATTTCCTACTTTCATCCGGACACAAGGAACAGTCTTTGAGCTTGGCTTTGTTGTTTAACCACTTCAGCCCCGGAAGGATTAACCCATTTCAGCCTCTGTATACCACAGAGTACGCCGAACCTGCGGGCATGCTCCTGCGGCGCGTCCACTATATCACATGAACGGATCAACGTACACCTACGGGCATTTGTGCTATCCAGCCACCTTGCCACACTAGAACTGCGGCAGGTGGTCAGGAAGCGGTTAATTAAGATTAATAACTTGGATGGAGAATAGGGAATATGGGATGCCCAGCTTGACTGAAATAATAAACAGGGACAACATCTTTTCTATGTACAAGACCCTGAACTGTCCTCTTTCCTGGACACTGACAGTCTTTCGTGATCAAAAGCAAAAGACCCTTAAGAACTAGGAACTTTCAATTCCTTTTAGAAAATAGCACAGAGTGAGGTAAGCTGCATTCAGAAATATCTCCAACTCCACTGTAGAAACTGCTCACAGCTTTACTGCCTACAGGAACTACCAGCCCACCTGGCTGCTCCAAAGATCTCCCAGGGTAAGGGATAGGAAGGGTTACGCTTAGTGCTGTCCCCTTTAAAGCTTGCTACATGTGGAAGTCTCTACCCTTGTCTATCCCTGGGTGTGCTGATGTACTCACACTGTCCTCTTTGCTCCCTGCTGCTCCTTAGACAAGGTTCCTTCTCAAACTGAGACGCTGATACGATCTTCCCAAGCCAGCCCGAGCCCAGCCTGGAGGCAGAGGCTCCCTCAGACACCGGAGTCCTTTCCTAGACCACCGACAATCTCCTCAGCACTCCATCTTCCACCCAACTCCCTGCTGGCATGGCTATTGGAAAAGAGCCAAGTGGAATGCGTTAAGAGCTGCCAACATCCCACATACTAGAAAGATACAGACAATGCATATAAGGGCTGATTTAGCCACTCTGCCAGGTCATTCTGCCTGGAGATTGGCCAAGTTCCCTCAAGTATGCAGATCAACTCCCCTGGCCTCCGCCCACTAACTAGAAGTTTCTCCAAACTTCCAGATCCAGGGGGAAGTACCAAAGACCTGCCTCCATGGAGCCATCCAGCCTGACTTGCAGTAACCCTGACCCAATTTCATAGTTGCCAACAGTCCCGATTTTCCCGGGACAATCCCGATTTTGGGACCCTCGTCCCAGATGGAGGCTGTCCCGAATCGGGATTTTCCATAAGGAAAATCGGGAATGGTTTTTTTTGTTTTGTTTTTGGAGCAGCTGGCTCCAGCAAAATGGCGGCCGGCGCTGCCGCTCGATCTTCCCCCTAGTGACAGTGTGTTGTGTAGTGGAGAGAGGAAGGGGGCTCGATCCGTGCAGCCAATGAAGCGGCTTCTTTAGCTGCACGGCCCCTCCCCTCTCCACTGAAGGAGAAGACAACGGCGACGACGCTGTGTCTTGCCGAAAGTTCCCCAGCACCGTACTGTGCAAGCGCTGCGCCTGCGCATTACAGGGGGTCCATACTTGCCGAGGGGAACTTTCTCGGCAGGCAGAACACCGGCCGCACCTGCACTGAGCGGGGGGTGAGGGGGGGCTGCATTGAGGGGGGTCTGCACTAATAGAGGGGGGGCTGCACTGAGGGGGCTGCACTAATTGAGGGGGGCTGCACCTAGGGGGGTCTGCACTAATAGAGGGGGGCTGTATTGAGGGGGGTCTGCACTAATAGAGGGGGGGCTGCACTGAGTAGGCTGCACTAATTGAGGGGGGGCTGCACCTAGGGGGGTCTGCACTTATAGAGGGGGGCTGCACTGAGGGGGGGGGCTGCACTAATAGAGGGGGGGCTCCACTAATAGAGGGGGGGCTGCACTGAGGGGGGGGCTGCACTAATAGAGTGGGGTCTGCACTGATGGAGGCGATCTGCACTGATGGAGGGGGTCTGCACTGAGTGGGTCTGCACTGATGGAGGGGATCTGCACTGATGGAGGGGGTCTGCACTGATGGAGGTGGTCTGCACTGATGGAGGGGGTCTGCACTGAGGGGGTCTGCACTGATGGAGGGGGTTTGCACTGATGGAGGGGATCTGCACTGATGGAGGGGGTCTGCACTGATGGAGGGGGTCTGCACTGAGGGGGTCTATACAGACTTTGATGGGGCACCTGATGCAAGGACAGACTCTGCCGGGGGCACCTGATGCAAGGACAGACTCTGCCGGGGGCACCTGATGCAAGGACAGACTCTGCCGGGGGCACCTGATGCAACGACAGACTCTGCCGGGGGCACCTGATACAAGGACAGACTCTGCTGGTGGCAGGTGACGTGGCTAGTGACACGCTCAGGGATCCCACTGATTCGGCATTATGGTGAGTTGAATGATTTAATTTTATATTACAATGTAATAAAAGAAATAATGCACTTCAATCATCCTGACACCATAACAACCATGGTGCCGGGATGATTGAAGCATTAACACCTGGTGTTTGGAGTATCTTTATCCGCTGATTGTTAAACTTTCTAGAATACACATATTTTTATTGTGTAGGATCTGGGGCTGCTGTCCCGTCATTCCCCTCTCCCCCTTTCCTTCTCCCCCTTTCCCTCTCCATCCCTCATTCATCTCAGACTCTAACCACACCCTCTTGAGCCACACCCATTTAAGCCACGCCCACTTTTCACGTAAGCCACGCGCGCTTCGCGCACCGCACTTGTAATTTTTCCCCTAGGACACACCTACAAATGAATGACCCGCCCCCTAATTATTTTACGGCTCCGCCTACAGCCAAAAAAGTGTCCCACATATTTTTTTGCAATGTTGGCAACTATGCAATTTCTGATTCACTAACTAAGTATCTTAAATTTGCCTGCACTAATCTAGTAACACACTAGAGGGTGCTACACAGGTATAACAAAACACTTTAAATGGTATATTTAATGAACCAAATGAGAGTAAATAACAGAATTTTATTGTTGAGGTTTATATACACTTTAAGCCAGCCTTTCTCACCATTTTTCCACAGAGGAACCCTTAAAATAATTTTCAGGTCTTACAAAAAAAAACTGAATTGGATGTCAATGGGATAAATGCCCCTTACATTGGTGGTCAGTAGGGATGAGCCGAACACCCCCCTGTTCGGTTCGCACCAGAACATGCGAACAGGAAAAAAGTTCGTTCGAACACGCGAACACCGTTAAAGTCTATGGGACACGAACATGAATAATCAAAAGTGCTAATTTTAAAGGCTTATATGCAAGTTATTGTCATTAAAAGTGTTTGGGGACCTGGGTCCTGCCCCAGGGGACATGGATCAATGCAAAAAAAAAAAGTTTTAAAAACGGCCGTTTTTTCAGGAGCAGTGATTTTAATAATGCTTAAAGTCAAACAATAAAAGTGTAATATCCCTTTAAATTTCGTACCTGGGGGGTGTCTATAGTATGCCTGTAAAGGGGCGCATGTTTCCCGTGTTTAGAACAGTCTGACAGCAAAATGACATTTTGAAGGAAAAAACACATTTAAAACTACCCGCGGCTATTGCATTGCCGACAATACACATAGAAGTTCATTGATAAAAACGGCATGGGAATTCCCCACAGGGAAACCCCGAACCAAAATTAAAAAAAAAAATATGTGGGAGTCCCCCTAAATTCCATACAAGGCCCTTCAGGTCTGGTATGGATATTAAGGGGAACCCCAGCCAAAATTAAAAAAAAAAAAAGACGTGGGGTTCCCCCTAAATTCCATACCAGACCCTTCAGGTCTGGTATGGATTTTAAGGGGAACCCCGTGCCAAAAAAAAACAAAAAAACGGCGTGGGGTCCCCCCAAAAATCCATACCAGACCCTTATCCGAGCACGCAACCTGGCAGGCCGCAGAAAAAGAGGGGGGGACGAGAGTGCGCCCCCCCCCCCCCTCCTGAACCGTACCAGGCCACATGCCCTCAACATTGGGAGGGTGCTTTGGGGTAGCCCCCCAAAACACCTTGTCCCCATGTTGATGAAGACAAGGGCCTCATCCCCACAACCCTGGCCGGTGGTTGTGGGGGTCTGCGGGCGGGGGGCTTATCGGAATCTGGAAGCCCCCTTTAACAAGGGGACCCCCAGATCCCGGCCCCCCCCTGTGTGAAATGGTAAGGGGGTACTTACCCCTACCATTTCACTAAAAAACTGTCAAAAATGTTAAAAATGACAAGAGACAGTTTTTGACAATTCCTTTATTTAAATGCTTCTTCTTTCTTCCTTCATCTTCTTCTGGTTCTTCTGGCTCTTCTGGTTCTTCCTCCGGCGTTCTCGTCCAGCATCTCCTCCGCGGCGTCTTCTATCTTCTTCTCCTCGGGCCGCTCCGCACCCATGGCATTGGGGGGGAGGCTCCCGCTCTTCTCTTCATCTTCTTCATCATCTTCTTCATCTTCTTCTTCTTCTTCATCTCTTCTTCCTTCTTCATTTCTTCTTCGGGCCGCTCCGCATCCATGCATGGAGGGAGGCTCCCGCTGTGTGACGGCGTCTCTTCGTCTGACGGTTCTTAAATAACGGGGGCGGGGCCACCCGGTGACCCCGCCCCCCTCTGACGCACGGGACATGACGGGACTTCCCTGTGGCATTCCCCGTGATGTCACAGGGAAGTCCCGTCAAGTCATCGTGCGTCAGAGGGGGGCGGGGTCACCGGGTGGCCCCGCCCCCCGTTATTTAAGAACCGTCAGACGAAGAGACGCCGTCACACAGCGGGAGCCTCCCTCCATGCATGGATGCAGAGTGGCCCGAAGAAGAAATGAAGAAGGAAGAAGAGATGAAGAAGAAGATGAAGAAGATGATGAAGAAGATGAAGAGAAGAGCGGGAGCCTCCCCCCCAATGCCATGGGTGCGGAGCGGCCCGAGGAGAAGAAGATAGAAGACGCCGCGGAGGAGATGCTGGACGAGAACGCCGGAGGAAGAACCAGAAGAGCCAGAAGAACCAGAAGAAGATGAAGGAAGAAAGAAGAAGCATTTAAATAAAGGAATTGTCAAAAACTGTCTCTTGTCATTTTTAACATTTTTGACAGTTTTTTAGTGAAATGGTAGGGGTAAGTACCCCCTTACCATTTCACACAGGGGGGGGGCCGGGATCTGGGGGTCCCCTTGTTAAAGGGGGCTTCCAGATTCCGATAAGCCCCCCGCCCGCAGACCCCCACAACCACCGGCCAGGGTTGTGGGGATGAGGCCCTTGTCTTCATCAACATGGGGACAAGGTGTTTTGGGGGGCTACCCCAAAGCACCCTCCCAATGTTGAGGGCATGTGGCCTGGTACGGTTCAGGAGGGGGGGGGGGCGCACTCTCGTCCCCCCCTCTTTTCCTGCGGCCTGCCAGGTTGCATGTTCGGATAAGGGTCTGGTATGGATTTTTGGGGGGACCCCACGCCGTTTTTTTGGTTTTTTTTGGCGCGGGGTTCCCCTTAAAATCCATACCAGACCTGAAGGGTCTGGTATGGAATTTAGGGGGAACCCCACGTCTTTTTTTTTTTTAATTTTGGCTGGGGTTCCCCTTAATATCCATACCAGACCTGAAGGGCCTTGTATGGAATTTAGGGGGACTCCCACATAATTTTTTTTTTTAAATTTTGGTTCGGGGTTTCCCTGTGGGGAATTCCCATGCCGTTTTTATCAATGAACTTCTATGTGTATTGTCGGCAATGCAATAGCCGCGGGTAGTTTTAAATGTGTTTTTTTCTTCAAAATGTCATTTTGCTGTCAGACTGTTCTAAACACAGGAAACATGCGCCCCTTTACAGGCATACTATAGACACCCCCCAGGTACGAAATTTAAAGGGATATTACACTTTTATTGTTTGACTTTAAGCATTATTAAAATCACTGCTCCTGAAAAAACGTCCGTTTTTAAAACTTTTTTTTGCATTGATCCATGTCCCCTGGGGCAGGACCCAGGTCCCCAAACACTTTTTATGACAATAACTTGCATATAAGCCTTTAAAATTTGCACTTTTGATTTCTCCCATAGACTTTTAAAGGGTGTTCCGCGGCATTCGAATTTGCCGCGAACACCCCAAATTGTTCGCTGTTCGGCGAACTTGCGAACAGCCAATGTTCAAGTAGAACATGAGTTCGACTCGAACTCGAAGCTCATCCCTAGTGGTCAGTCAGAAGAATGCAATCATGTGGTAGTCAGAACGCCTGCCTTACCGGCAGCTATAAAGTTCATATGTTATTCTGTGCATCTTCCTGTCTAAACCTAATGTTTTTATATACTAACTATGTGTTCAAAAAGCTTATACTTCATATGTTCTTATCTGGACCCACTTATTATCAACATTCCTGGTGGAGTGGATAACTAAGCCATCCTCATCCTCCTCATTCTCTGTCACCCAGGCTCATACTAGCTTGCCTTCCAATGCAGCTGCCAAAGCAGCCTATTCCACCGACTCCTTGTTCACAGTTATTCCTTCCATAGCGCCACCATCATGTACGGAGGAGTCACCAGAATTATTCAACCATAGTGATGGTTACATGCTGTTGGAGGATGCGCAGAAATTTGAAGGCTCCCATGTTGGTTCCCAGGTTGAGGAAGGGAGTAACGTGAGCCTAGAGAGAGGGTGTGACAGAAAGACAATAAACTAGCAGTCATGTTCCCCCAGCTACAGCACACTGCCAAGTTTGCTCCAGTGACAAGGAGGGAGGAGATGATGAGGTCACTGGCTGTACTTGGGTGCCTAAGAGAAGAGAGGAGGAAAGTGAGGAGGAGGAGGCACAACTCCAACGAGGCAGGGTGTCCTCCAGGTGTCGGCTTAAGGACAGCCACCCTATTGCATCACACCACAGAGCTCCAAAGGGGCAGGGCGCTGCTGACTCCCCGCTGACTTCCAAAATTTCATTGGTGTGGGCTTTTTTTCGACACGTGCAGTAGATCACAACGTTGCTGTTTGCAATCTATGGATCAAGCGTGGCCAGAACAGCACACGCTTGTTCACCACATGCTTGACAAGACATATGAAGACCTACCATGCAGTCCATTGGCAACAACACTTAAAAGAACCACATAATAAAAAAAAGTGGACTTCTCCTTACTCCTCATCTGTAATCTCAACCCCTACTATACCTCCAGTCCTCTCAAAAACCTGCACTGAGAGGAGTGAAGGTATAGCAATAGGTGCAACAAGTACCGTATTTATCGGCGTATAACACGCACTTTTTTCCCCTTAAAATCAGGGGAAAGTCGCAGGTGCGTGTTATACGCCGATCCGCTGCGATAACGAGCTGTCAAAACGTAAAAATCGCCGACCGCGATTTGAAAATGGCGCCGCCGGCGCCAAAATACACAGAGCCGGTCCTCGGCTCTTTCCAGCGGCTCTCGTTTACTTTCGGCTCCACTCGTAGTCCTGAGCGGAGCTATCCGAACCTAAATGGCGGCGCCATTTTCAAATCGCGGTCGGCGATTTTGAAGCCCAGGAAGCAGGGACAGGGGATCGAAGGCTGCACTGGGGCAAAGCTGCACTGGGGCAGGCTGCACTGACAAGGCTACACTGCGGAAGGCTGCACTGGGGCAAGGCTGCACTGGGGAAGGCTGCACTGACAAGGCTGCACTGGGGAAGGCTGCACTGGGGAAGGCTGCACTGGGGCAGGCTGCACTGACAAGGCTGCACTGCGGAAGGCTGCACTGGGGCAAGGCTGCACTGGGAAAGGCTGCACTGACAAGGCTGCACTGGGGAAGGCTGCACTGGGGAAGGCTGCACTGACAAGGCTGCACTGACATGGCTGCACTGACATGGCTGCACTGACAAGGCTGCACTGACATGGCTGCACTGACAAGGCTGCACTGACATGGCTGCACTGACAAGCCTGCACTGGGGAAGGCTGCACTGACATGGCTGCACTGGGGCAAGGCTGCACTGAGAAGGCTGCAATGATGGGCATTTAAATGTAAGTTTTTTTCCCTTCAACTTCCCTCCTAAAAGTTTTTTTTCCTTAAAATTCCCTCCTAAATTGGGGTGCGTGTTATACGCCGGTGCGTGTTATACGCCAATAAATACGGTACTTGCAGCCAATCTGCTAGCAGTACACCACCAGTTGATGACAGCAAGCAAATTTCGCTACCCCAGTTGCTGAACCGTAAAAAAAATACTGTCCCAGCCATCCACATGCTCAGCGTCTAAATGCTAGCTTGGCCAAATTGCTAGCACTGCAACTGCTGCCTTTTCAGCTGGCAGACTCTACCCCCTTTTGTGAATTTGTGGAATGTGATGTACCACAGCGGCAGGTTCCAAAACAAACATTTTTTCACTTAAGGCCATTCCCGCTCTCTACCGTCATGTGGAAGGCAATGTTTTGGCCTTGTTGGACAGGGCGGTCAGCAGTAAGGTTCATATTACTGCTAACTCATGGTCCAGCAGGCATGGTCAGGGATGTTACTTTTCCTTCATGGCGCACTGGGTAACTCTGCTGGCAGCTGGGAAGGATGCAGGACAGGGTTCAGTATTGGAGCTTGTTCTGCCACCACACCTCCAAAAAGCTGGTGGTGATTCTGCCACATCTCTCTGCTCCACCCCCTCCTCTTCTTCTTCCTCTATGGCCTCTTCTGCAGAATTGTCCTCTGAACCAGCAGTGCTCCCTAAGTGTTCAACACAAGCAGTCAGGCTAAAAGATGCCATGCGGTGCTTCAGTTGGTCTGCCTAGGGGACAGGAGCCACACTGAGGCAGAGATTCTGGTTGTATGCGACAATGGCACCTACTGTCTCCATGCTTGGCACACTTCCTGAATTTGGTGGTGTGGCATTTCTTGACCAGGTACTCAGGCTTGCAGGAACATCTGAGGCAGGCCAGAAAGGTCTGTTGCCATTTCCGGCGGTCATACAATGCCAATGCTCGGCTGACTGATATTCAATGGGAGTTCAACCTGCCTACCAACCGCCTCATTTGTGACATGCCCACCAGGTTGAACTCAACATTGGCAATGCTGCAGCGGCTGCAAACACAGCAGAGGGCCATAAATGAGTACCTGTGTGAGTATGGCACCAGGACAGGCTCAGGGGAGCTTGGCTTCTTTTCACCACACCAGTGGCTTCTGATTAAGGATGCATGCACTGTCCTGTCACCATTTGAGGAGGCCACAAGGAGGGTGAGCAGCAACAATGCATTCATCAGTGACACTCTCCCTCTAGTCTTCCTTCTGGACCACACGCTTCGTGGAATCATGGACAGGGCACTTGAGGCAGAACAGCGGGAGGAAGAGGAGGACTTCCTTTCCTCTCAAGGCCCTCTTTATGCAGATAGCATTTCTGCGGGGCTGCCAAACACACAGGAAGAAGAGGAGGAGGAGGAGGATTGTGTCAGCATGGATGTGGAGGATAACACGCAGCAGTCTTCAAGGGGTGGTTTTTAGTTACCAGAAACCCAAGGAGTTGTACATGGCTGGGAGGAGGTAGTGCCTGACAATGTCATCCTCAGTGACCCAGAGGACTCGCCTCTGCAAACTTCTGCTGCAGGGGCTCCCTGATTCTGCAAAGCCTGCGAAAGGGCCCTAGGATTCGTGGTATCAAGGAGAGGGATCATTTCTGGCTGGCAACCCTTCTTGATCCATGTTACAAGGGTAAAGTTGCAGAACTCATCCTGCCTTCGCAGAGGGGGCAGAGGATGAAACATCTTCAGGAGTCCTTGAAGAAAAGTTTGTGTAACGCCTTTCCAGACCCTGGGAGGTTACCATTTCCTGGTGCTGGACAACGTGTTTCTGAGGCTTTGTTCAGTCGGAGCAAGAGGGGTGGAGAAGGCGGCCGGCTGACCGATGACTTTAAACAATTTTTCAGTCCTCCGCGCCAAGGTCTGATTGGTTCAAGCAACCATCGCCAGCGTCTGCATTATATGGTGCAGGAATATTTAGGGGCAAGAGCAGACTTGGAGACCTTTCCAACAGAGCATCCACTGGGTTACTGGATCTTGAAGATGGACCACTGGCCAGAACTTGCTCAATATGCAATTGAGCTACTGGCCTGTCCTGCATCCAGTGTGCTTTCTGAACAGACATTTAGTGCTGGTGGTGGGTTTGTAACGGATCAAAGAGTGCGCCTGTCCACAGACTCCGTTAATAGGTTCACATTTATAAAAATGAATCAGTCCTGGATCAACAGCTATCAAGCCCCTAATGCTGATATAACTGACTGAATTTGCTAGGGATCTGGGATCCCTTGAAGACTGTCTATGTTACCTATCCTATTCCTCCTGAATCTTGATGATGCTAGCTTCCAACAATATTTTTGGGTTAGGGCACCACCAACACCCAAGGCCCAATTTTTCTGCCCCTGTTTAACAGGGACATGTAATTTAAATTGTTGAACTAATTTTTAACAGCAGGGCCCATTCCTGCGCCCAACAAAAGTAACTGTGAGGGCTTACAGTGTTCTGGCCCCACCAACAACTAAGGCCCAATTTTTCTTCAGAGTATATAGTGCAGTCCGTATAGCTTATATACTGCAGTTCAGAGTATATAGTGCAGTCAGTGTAGTATATATAATACAGTGCAGGGTATATAGTGCAGTGTACATTATATCATATAGTCTATTGAAGTGGTTAGGGGAACTCTATGACAGAATTAGAAAAAAAATGGGTTCCCCCCAGTTCATACCAGGCCCTTTGGGTCTGGTATAGATTTTAAGGGATACTCCACACCAAAATAAAAAAAACAGCGTGGGGTCCCCCCAAAATCCAGACCAGGCCCTTTGGGTCTGGCATAGATTTTAAGGGGAGCTCCGCGCCAAAGTTTTAAAAAAATTGGCATGGGGTCCCCCCAAAATCCATACCAAACCCTTATCCGAGCAGGCAGCCTGGCAGGCCAGGATATGGGGGGGGCAAACGAGCGCCCCCTTTCCTGAACTATACCAGGATGCTTGCCCTCAACTTGAGGAGGGTGTTTGGGGTCCCCCCCAAAGCACCTTGTCCCTATGTTGATGGGGACAAGGGCCCCCCGGCCCAGTGGTTGTGGGGGTCTGCGGGGGGCTTATCGGAATCTGGAAGACCTCTTTAACAAGGGTGCCCCCAGATCCCGCCCCCCATGTGAATGGGTATGGCGTACATTGTCATGTGCCATCAGAGGGGGCAGGGTCATCAGGTTAGCCCCGCCCTTGCCTATAAAAGAGCTGTCACAGCAAAAAGATAGCAGTCGGCGGGATGCCTCCCATTTTTTTAATAAAGTAATTGTCAAAAACTGTCTTTTGTGGTTTTTAATTTTTTACTCTTTTTTTGGTGAATGGGTAGGGGTACAATGTACCCAATACCAAATTCAAAAGGGTTGGCCCTTCCAGATTCCGGTAAGCCCCCCGCCCGCAGACCCCCAAAACCAATGGCCAAGGTTGTGGGGACGAGGCTCTTGTCCCCATCAACATGGGGACAAGGTGATTTCAAGGGACCCCAAAGCACCTTCCCCACGTTGAGGGCAAGCAGCTTGGTAGGGTTCAGGAGGAAGGGGGCACTCGCTCGTCCCCCCTTTCCTGGCCTGCCAGGCTGCTTGTTCGGATAAGGGTCTGGTATGGATTTTGGGGGGGACCCCATGCCATTTTTGTTTTAAGTTTTGGCATGGAGTTCCCCTTAAAATCCATAACAGACCCAAAGGGCCTGGTATGGATTGGGGGGGGGCACACCATTTTTTTTTTAATTTTTGCGTGGAGTTCGCCTTAATATCCATACCAGATCCGAAGGGCCTGGTATGGACTGGGGGGACGGGGACTTCCTTTTTTTTATCTATATTGCCCAGACCCGGCAATACATTTTTGATTAAATTTTTTTCCTTTAGAAATTTCATTTTGCTGCAGCACAGTAAAACACATCAGACAGATGCGCTACTTTACAGGCAGACTAAGGGGACTCCACAGGCATGATATTTAAAGGAATAGTTCATTTTTATTGTTTCACTTTAAGCATTATTAAAATTACTGCTCCTGAAAAAACAATTGTTTTAAAAACTTTTTTTGCATTAATACTTGTCCCCTGGGGCAGTACCCGGGTCCCCATACACTTTTTATGGCAATAACTTGCATATAAGCCTTTAAAATGAGCACTTTGGATATTTCATGTTTGTGTCCCAGAGACTTTAATAGGGTTCGCATGTTTGCACAAATTTTTTGTCTGTTCGCATGTTTCGGTGCGAATCGAACCGGGGGGGGGGGGGTGTTCGGCCCATCCCTACTGGAGAAAGACCAATTTGTGTGATGAAGATGGGGTCTCACTGAGTAAAGGGTAATATGTTTATGCTGGAGATGGGATCTGACTGAGGAAAGGGAAATGTGTGTACGCTGGGGAAGGGATCTCATTGAGGAAAGGGCAACGTGTGTATGCTGGAGGAGTCTTCTCACTGTGGAAAGAGCAATGTGTGTGCGTTGGAGGTGGCATCTCGCTGGGGCAAGACCAATATCAGTGTTGGAGGTGCAATCTCACTATGGTAAGGCCAATATGTGTGCTGGAGGTGGGATCTCACTGGAGAAAGACCAATCTGTGTACAGGAGATCTCACTGGGAAAAAAGCAATATGTGTATGCTGGAGGTGGAATCTCAATAGGGTAAGACCATTATGTGCTCTGAAGGTGCTCTGGAGGTGTGATCATCTCACTGTAGAAAGACCAGTCTGAAACTTTTCCAGTGGGGGCGTGGCATGAACAGACACGCTGACTGAGCTGCTGCTCGGTGACCCCCCGGCTCCAGGAAGATAGGCTGTGGTGTTCAGCAGGCTCCAGACTGGCTAAAGCATGTCCAAACGCCGCCGTACAGCTGCGCTTCCGCCTGCTGGTGATGGAAAGAGCCAGGCTAATGGGCTTAGAGCTTACCTCTTGGTGCAGAGTGCGGATCCTGGGAGCACAATTAAAAGAACCCTGATCCAGGAGGGAAGAAAGTTCGGCTCCCCTGATATGAGGGGGGATCGGGGAGGTTCAGATGCAATCCCTCCGTACAGGGCCGAGGAGTGACAGGCTTTGGAAGGGGTGTTGCAGCACATGGCAATGGACAAATACCTCTGAGCCCAAAGAAGAGCTGTACAACCCTGGAAAGGGATCTCCCAGGAGAAGGGAGAGACACCTCGGTTTATGCTGGTGGAACGCAGGGAGTGTATTGGAGGGGACCCGCGTCCTCAGGAGGTGGAAGGAATCCCAGGAGGGACGGTTGAATGCCTGGAAGTTGAAAATCATGGTACTACAAAACCCAGCAGCGAATCAGCAAAAATCAGCAAAGGACTTGTGATGAATCCAGAGACAGCCTCTAGAGAGCAGGTGCAGTATGTTAACCCTTTGTATGGTGATCTTAATATTGAACTAAGTGTATCTCAATCAGAGTTAATAGGGGGTTGGGACCTAAGAGAACATTTGAGAGCACTTCCTACAAAGAAAGACATTCAATTACTTATAACCGCTTTTGAATCATCCTGCAAACAGGCTGTGGAGGGGTTAAGGGAGGATATAGGGGCACTGGGGCACAGAGTAGAGGAAATGGAGATGGGCCAGGATGATATTAGACAAGGAGTGCCTGATATCCAAGATATCCAAGATATGACAAAACATCATGAGAAAGTGTTGAATTCTCTGTTAGATCAAATGGATAATCAAAAAAATTGAGATCGTAGGCAAAATATACATATAAGGGGCCTGCCTGAAATAAAACATTTTGAATTGCTTCCAAAGGTGATCAGTCTGTTCCAGTTAATTCTGGGGCCATCTGCACCGGATAAGATTGAAATAGACAGAGTCCATCGTGCCCTCGCCCCTACCCCCCAAAATGCAGAAAAACCAAGAGATGTCAGACACTTATGCCATGTACACACGGGCGGACTTTTCAACCGGACTGGTCCGACAGACTTTCCAGCGGACTTTCGATGGACTTTTGACGGACTTCGGACAGACAACGAACGGACTTGCCTACACACGATCACACCAAAGTCCGATGGATTTGTACGTGATGACATACACCGGACTAAAATAAGGAAGTTGATAGCCAGTAGCCAATAGCTGCCCTAGCGTCGGTTTTTGTCTGTCGGACTAGCATACAGACGAGCGGATTTCTGGGTCCGGCGGAGTTACGACATTAAGATTTGAAGCCTGTTCCAAATCTAAAGTCCGTCAGATTTGCGACTGGAATAGTCCGCTGAAGGTCCGGTGAAGCCCACACACGATCGGATTGTCCGCCGGATTTGGTCCGTCGGCGTCCGTCAGACCAGTCCAGTCGAAAAGTCCGACCGTGTGTACCCCCCATTAGACCTATAGAATGCTCTTCATTACATTTTCTTTTTCATGGGATGCCATCACCTGCTAGGTTTTTATAAGAGAAGAGTTACTCCCCGTTTGCTAAATGCAGCCAAAATATTGATACCTAGATTTTGGAAACAGTCTGGATGTCCCACTATAATGGATTGGAAAAGGGAGGTAGAAAAAATAATGGAAGCAGACAGATGGATACATACAGTTAAAGACCAACAGAATAAATTAAGACCCCTTTCACACTGGAGCGGTTTTCAGGCGGTATTGTGCTAAAAATACCGCCTGAAAACCGCTCCTAAACAGCCTCCGCTGTTTGTTCAGTGTGAAAGCCCGAGGGCTTTCACACTGAAGCGGTGCGCAGGCAGGGCGGTGAAAAAAGTCCTGCAAACCGCTTTTTTGGAGCGGGGAAGGAGCGGTGTATTCACCGCTCCTTCCCCGCTCCTGCCCATTGAAATCAATGGGACAGCGCGGCTATACCGCGGCAATACCGCGGCTATAGCCACGCTGTACGAGGGATTTTAACCCTTTTTCGGCCGCCAGCGGGGGGTAAAACCGCACCGCTAGCGGCCGAATACCGCTGCAAGAACGACGGTACAGCAGCGCTAAAAATAGTGCTGTTGTACCGCCGACGCCCCCACTGCCCCAGTGTGAAAGGGGCCTTAAAGATACATGGGCAGGATGGCTGTATTACTCCTCAGAAATAGGGGTGGAATAAACCCTTTTGGGGGCAATGCTGCTTTATGGATCGGATAGTCTGTGAGATAGTCTGTGGGAAATTGGGAGGAGGTGGGGTTTTTTTTTCTTTCTTTTTTTTGTGTTGTTTTTTGTGTTGTTTCTTTTTTCCTCCTCTGGGAGGCACAGTGGAGAGATGATTGATGTCATTAAAGGAAGAGGATAAGTTATAATAGTAAATTAGGCAGGGGATGGGCAACACATAATGGAATCACATAAAGAAGGGTAGATTGAAATGAAAGGTGGAGCGGTATAAAAATGAAATAGTAGAGTGAGATTATATTGAATTAAAACACTAAACATAATAGGACATGAAAATAGTAATTTGAAATTACACATTTTTTTAAATTTTTTTATTTATATATATATATATATATTTTTTTTTATTACTTAGTTTTATTTTTTTTTGTATTGTTGGTTGTTTGACACATGTAATAGGGCGCTGTAAAGCCCCCTTCTTAAAGCGGAATTCCACCCAAAAATGGAACTTCTGCTCAAAGGGAAGGTGACCCCCTGACATGCCAAATTTGGCATGTCATTTTTTTTGGGGGGGAGCGGATACCCTCTTTTTAGAGGGTCCCAGCTCCCATCTCCCACTCCATCCCAGCGCACTGTGGCACCGGAAGGGAGATCACCTCTCCCCCCTCCCTCTCGGCAATCATCTGGGACACGTCACAGGTCCCAGATGATTGCCCAGCCAATCATGGTGCGCCGTGCGGCTTGCGCATGCGCAGTGCGTGCCCACAGTAACAATGCCGGCATCGCAGAGAGGAGGGGGAGACAAGCGGGTCTTCGTTCCCCCGAATCGCTGGATCCTGGGACAGGTAAGTGTCTGATTATTAAAAGTCAGCAGCTGCAGTATTTGTAGCTGCTGACTTTTATTTTATTTTTTTTAAGCAGAACTCTGCTTTAATTATATTTTGAATAATGTTTTGCAGAAATTTAGTTTTTGGTTATGTGTAGGCAAGTGGGTGGGCTTTTTCCTTTTTTTTTCTCTCTCTTTTCTTTCTTTCTCTTTTGAAGAGGACATGATCAAGGATCCGGTGTGTTTTCTCGGGTAGGGGGGGGGGGGGGTGGTTAGTGTGGTGTATGTTAATGAAAAGATTTATATAGATATATTGTGCAATGTGTATTTCTATGTTGTATGTTGAAATTTGTCTTAATAAAGAAAAAGTGATTATGAAAAAAAAGAAAGACCAATCTGTGTGCTGGAGATTGGATCTCACTGGGAAAAGAACAATGTGTATATGCTAGAGAGGGGATCTCACTGGAGAAAGACCAATCTGTGCACTGAGGATGGGATTTTACTGGGGAAGGAGCAATGTGTGTGCACTGGAGGTGGGATCCTACTGGGGTAATACCAAGATGTGTGCTGAAGATGGCATCTCAATGAAAAATTACCAATCTGTGTACTGGAGATGGGATCTCACTGGGGAAAGCGCAATATGTGTATGCTGGAAGTGCAATCTCAATGGGGTATAACAATTATGTGTGCTGTAAGTGAGCTCTCACTGTAGAAAGACCCATCTGTGTGCTGGAGATGGGATCTCACTGGGGATGGACCTGAAAGAGGCTGATTAGCACAGCAGCAACATGAAAGTAGAACTTAGAAATGATATAATATAGAAAATAAAATATATCGTTACATTTTTTTTTTTCAATTGTAAATACCAATAAAGGAGTTAACTTGGAAGTATAAATTCTGTAAGCAGCTAAGAGAAGGATTCCATTTTTTTAATTATTACTGTTTTCAAAGTGAGTGACCCTCTAGGGGAAAAAGTTGAGAGAGATCCGGTATCTCCCAAAGTGAGGTATAATCAGTAGGTATCTTCACAAAAAGGATGTGTTCGCATTTATTTTATACCCTTTAGAGTAAATCAAAAGTAGGGTATTGTTTTAAGTGTTTTCCAGAGGCCCCATGACTCAAAAACCCCAGAAGACTGGTAAAGTGCAGGGCTTGGATCAAGTGAGGATCCACGTAATAGGACAACCTTGGTGCAGCTGTTGGAACTGTTCCAAGAGATAATACATATATGGGTGTGGGAATTTTTGTAGGCTGTACAATAACTTTGGCATAAATAGCATATCAGTACTACCCACTAGGGGCAGGAGCAGTTTGCACCAGGTATGTATGTGTTTCATGGACTCTAACATGGAGTCCAACTTAAGTTAATGTATTCTGATATTTTAGGGGCGATTTGGAATCCAAGGTCATAAAAGGTAGAAACAAAGGGAATGTGGGAGAGGCTGGATGAGAGTGAAAGTGGTTCTAAAGGATAATTTTTTTTTACCTAAAATAAAAAAGATGTTGTATTTTTTTTCTTTCCAAACAAACTTTATTAGGAAGCATCAAGTTTCAGTCTATGCAAAGTCACTTATGGGCAGAAGAGCAGATTTATGCCAATTTATTTGGAGTCCCTAGAATGTTCCAAATGTGTTGACTATGTGGAGGTTCTGGGTTAAAATATAAAAGATAAAATATGTATCTCCCGGTTATATTAGGGTATCATCCACATACATGGACATGCAGACTTCAGTGGAGCCATAATGAAAACTACTGTATTTATTGTGGGGGAATTCCTGACAAGCATAGCAGTGGGTTCTACTAACAAAACAATCAGTGCAAGAACGAGTGGGAATCCCTGGCACTTAGGCTAGGTTCACATCTGTGTGGGTGGTTCTTGCTACTGGGCCCACACAACTACTGGCAGCCGCAACCTCTCACACAGAGAAGTGCAGGACTCACAAGTGGTTGCCATTAATCCAAATGGCACGCCGCCCACACAGGAAATCAGACCTGTACTGGGAACCTTGATTCCCCTGTGGGCCGCAATTTAAGGAAAAGTGCAGGGGCTTCTTTCCTGCGTGTCGTGGGCACAGCAGCCCATTCAAATGCTGGCTGCATAGGTGTGAACCTTGCCTTGAGGAGGGATTTTATGACACAGTCATTTGCTCTAACGAATGTAGAGCAAATGGCTCTAGAACCCCTCATTTTCCACTTCTTGATTAGAGTTTGAACATTGCTGATTGGCATTCTCAATTCCTTGTATATCTTTTTATAACCCTTTCCTGTTTTTTACAGTTCAGCTACATTTTCCCGCAGATCCTTTGACAATTCTTTTGCTTTTCCCATAACTCAGAATCCAGAAACGTCAGTGCAGCACTGGATGAAAGATGCAAGGGTCTGTCAGGATTCCAGAAACTCATTGACCTTTTTTACACACACACTAATTACAAGAAAACATATCACAGGTGAGGATAGTTACATTTAATAGCCATTCAAACCCCTTTGTGTCAACTTGTATGCACGTTATCAGGCCAAAATCACCAGGGCATGTAAACTTTTGATCAGGGTCATTTAGGTAGTTTCTGTTGTGATTATGATTTAAAAAGAGTAGACACAGCTGATTGATAATAAATGGCTTCAGCCAAACACTAACTATTTGTGAAAGAAAAGTTTTTGTGTTATACATATACATATTCTGTAAACTTATGAGCACTACTGTGTATATATATATATATATATATATATATGTATATACAGTATCTCACAAAAGCGAGTACACCCCTCACATTTTTGTAAATATTTTCTTATATCTTTTCATGTGACAACACTGAAGAAATGACACTTTGCTACAATGTAAAGTAGTGAGTGCACAGCTTGTATAACAGTGTAAATTTGCTGTCCCCTCAAAATAACTCAACACATAGACATTAATGTCTAAACTGGCAACAAAAGTGAGTACACCCCTAAGTGAAAATGTCAAAATTGGGCTCAAAGTGTCAATATTTTGTGTGGCCACCGTTATTTTCCAGCACTGCCATTACCCTCTTGGGCATGGAGTTCACCAGAGCTTCACAGGTTGCCACTGGAGTCCACTTCCACGCCTTCATTACAACATCAAGGAGCTGGTGGATGTTAGAGACCATGCACTCCTCCACCTTCCATTTGAGGATGTCCCACAGATGCTAAATAGGGTTTAGGTCTGGAGAAATGCTTGGCCACTCCATCACCTTTACCCTCAGCTTCTTTAGCAAGGCAGTGGTCATCTTGGAGGTGTGTTTGGGGTCGTTATCATGTTGGAATACTGCCCTGTGGCCCAGTCTCAGAAGGGAGGGGATCATGCTCTGATTCAGTATGTCACAGTACATGTTGGCATTCATGGTCAATGAACTGTAGCTCCTCAGTGCCGGCAGCGCTCATGTAGCCCCAGACCATGACACTCCCACCACCATGCTTTACTGTAGGCAAGACACACTTGTCTTTGTACTCCTCACCTAGTTGCTGCCACAAACACTTGACACTATTTTAAAAACTACCTAGGATTAGCGCAGCACTATTCATTTTTCAGATTGACACCATCTGAACCAAATAAGTTTATCTTGGTCTCATCATACCACAGGACATGGTTCCAGTAATCCATGACCTAAGTCTGCTTGTCTCCAGCAAACTGTTTGCAGGCTTTCTTGTGCATCATCTTTAGAAGAGGCTTCCTTCTGGGATGACAGCCATGTAGACCAATTTGATGCAGTGTGCGGCATATGGTCTGACCACTGACAGGCTGACCCCCCACCCCTTCAACCTCTGCAGCAATGCTGGCAGTACTCATACTTCTATTTCCCAAAGACAACCTCTGGATATAATGCTGAGCATGTGCACTGAACTTCTTTGGTCGACCATGGCGATGCCTGTTCTGAGTGGAACCTGTCCTGTTCAACCGCTGTATGGTTTTGGCCACCGTGTGGCAGCTCAATTTCAGGGTCTTGGCAATCTTCTTATAGCCGAGGCCATCTTTATGTAGAGAAAAAATTATTTTTTTCAGATCCTCAGAGAGTTGTTTGCCATGGGGTGCCATGTTTAACTTCCAGTGACCAGTATGGGAGAGTGAGAGTGATAACACCAAATTTAACACACCTTCTCCCCATTCACACCTGAGACCTTGTAACACTAATGAGTCACATGACACCGGGGAGGGAAAATGGCTAATTCGGCCCAATTTGGACATTTTCACTTAGGGGTGTACTCACTTTTGTTGCCAGCGGTTTAGACATTAATGGCTGTGTGTTGAGTTATTTTGAGGGGACAGCAAATTTACACTGTTATACATGCTGTACACTCACGACTTTACATTATAGCAAAGTGTCAGTTCTTCAGTGTTGTCACATGAAAAGATATAATTAAATATTTACAAAAATGTGAGGTTTGTACTCACTGTGAGATACTGTATATATATATATATATATATATATATGTATATGTATATATATATATATATATATATATATATATATATATATATATATATATTTAATTTTTTCAGTTTTTCTTCAATAGGTGCTGCTGTAATTATAAATCATTTAATGAATGTTTATTGAATCGAATTAAAAGCTAATCTAATTAAATTAAAATAATACTCATCAAATGTAAAAAAAATAAAAATCCCAAGAGCTAAGCCCCAAGAAGTACTGTATATAACCATATAAAAATAATGCTCTGCTTGCACATACGGCTTTCGACCAAGAATTTCTACCTTATCATTTGAGAGCATTACTGTTATTATAAATTGTATCACTGTAGATGTAGGATATGGTGCAGTATTAGAGGAGAATACTACCTTATTCCATATTGTTTTCAAATAATGAAATGATTAATCCATTTTTTTGAGCATTTGTACAGGCATGTTTTTGCAGGCATTTTTGCTTGAGCATTTCCTCTTTTAAATATTTTTAGCCCATGGAAAGATAGTTACTAGGGGAAAATATGTGATACACTAATTTTTTGCAAATTTTTTTGAGTGTTCCCTTTGAATTCGCTTGAAAAACACTTGAAGCTTTTGGCTCAAAAAAAGCTCATATACTACAAGCTTCAGGCAACATTACGTTCAGGTATGAATAGGCACAACTGAAAACCATAGGATTTTGGGTTTTGAGCTGGTTTGGAGCTTTGTCAATGTATTTGTTTATAGATCAAGGATGTTGCAATTTAAAGGACAAAATACAAATAAGAAATCATTTACTTACTGGCAATTGAGTAAAGCCATGCAAAGTAGGAGTCCAGTACAGCAAAATGAAATATTTAACAGATTTCTGATTTGCAATTCTTACAGCAACGGCTCTGAATCTACTGAAAAAATTGATGATGATGCAGGATTTGCTTGTATGAACCTTCAGCTATTAAAGGCAAACGCAGATCATCATAATGTTTAATTGAGAAGGAATAACATTTTGATTAATTATATTTTGTTTATTTTAATGCTGAACTGTCTGCCTAAAGACAGAATAAATCTTGATGTGCTTGAGCTGCCTACCTGCTAACATGCAGGAAGAACACAAACAGTGCATTACAGCTTGGTCAAAATGAGGAAAAAAATATAAAAGAGAGGTTTATGCAGTATATCTGTAATGCCCCGTACACACGGTCGGATTTTCCGACGGAAAATGTGTGATAGGACCTTGTTGTCGGAAATTCCGACCGTGTGTAAGCTCCATCACACATTTTCCATCGGATTTTCCGACACACAAAGTTTGAGAGCAGGCTATAAAATTTTCCGACAACAAAATCCATTGTCGGAAATTCCGATCGTGTGTACACAAATCCGACGGACAAAGTGCCACGCATGCTCAGAATAAATAAAGAGATGAAAGCTATTGGCCACTGCCCCGTTTATAGTCCCGACGTACGTGTTTTACGTCACCACGTTCAGAACGATCGGATTTTCCTACAACTTTGTGTGACCGTGTGTATGCAAGACAAGTTTGAGCCAACATCCGTGGGAAAAAATCCTAGGATTTTGTTGTCGGAATGTCCGAACAAAGTCCGACCGTGTGTACGGGGCATAACACTGTTAACAACTAGCCATGCTGTCCTCTAACAAATAACACGATAGAGGCAAAATACACCTCTTTATTGTTTTTAGTATGGGATAAAGTAATGTGTCTTCCAGTAAAAAAAATCTAGGATGGAAAAGGACCTGGGGGTCCTAGTAGATGATAGGCTTAGCAATGGCATGCAATGCCAAGCTGCTGCTAATAAGGCAAACAGAATATTGGCATGTATTAAAAGGGGATCAACTCCAGAGATAAAACGATAATTCTCCCGCTCTACAAGACTCTGGTCCGGCCGCACCTGGAGTATGCTGTCCAGTTCTGGGCACCAGTCCTCAGGAAGGATGTAATGGAAATGGAGCGAGTACAAAGAAGGGCAACAAAGCTAATAAAGGGTCTGGAGGATCTTAGTTATGAGGAAAGGTTGCGAGCGTTGAACTTATTCTCTCTGGAGAAGAGACGCTTGAGAGGGGATATGATTTCAATTTACAAATACTGTACTGGTGACCCCACAATAGGGACAAAACTTTTTCGCAGAAGAGAGTTTAATAAGACTCGGGGCCACTCATTACAATTAGAAGAAAAGAGGTTTAACCTTAAACTACGTAGAGGGTTCTTTACTGTAAGAGCGGTAAGGATGTGGAATTCCCTTCCACAGGCGGTGGTCTCAGTGGGGAGCATTGATAGCTTCAAGAAACTATTAGATAATCACCTGAATGACCGCA
Organism: Lithobates septentrionalis; assembly: GCA_037952835.1. Lineage (NCBI taxonomy): Eukaryota > Metazoa > Chordata > Amphibia > Anura > Ranidae > Lithobates > Lithobates septentrionalis. Next base: position 641,018 of record JBBDGP010001020.1, read on the forward strand.
ACATACAGGGATATGTAAAGTAATACTGACACATAACCACACACATAGGTTGGACTTGATGGACGTGTGTCTTTTTTCAACCTCACCTACTATGTAACTATGTAACTATGTAACAAACTGAAAAAAAAAGAAACCCTTTTCAGGCTCAGCCCTAGCCATACCTTTACAGTCTACACAGTATACAGAAGGGTGGCCATATAATACACCAGAGAAAGTTTACAATATACACTACAATATAAATACAATACAATTATAAGGCAGAGCATCTAAACCACAAGAGGGTATATATATATATATATATATATATATATATATATATATATATATATATATATATATATATATATATATATATATATATATAGTCAGGTCCATAAATATTGGGACATCGACACAATTCTAAATCTAAGCAGCCAATTGTCCCATTACTTTTGGTTCCTTAAAAAGTGGGAGGCACATATACAAACTGTTGTAATCCCTACACCGTTTACCTGATTTGGATGTTAATACCCGCAAATTAAAGCTGAATGTCTGCAGTCAAAGCACATCTTGTTAGTTTCATTTCAAATCCATTGTGGTGGTGTATAGAGCCAAAAAGATTAGAATTGTGTCGATGTCCCAATACTTATGGACCTGACTGTATATAATGCCATTATACTGGATATAAAATGCTGATGAGAAGTTTAATATAATGTGCAAGAGTGTGTATAATTATTGAAAAATGTATCATTTGTAAAGCTACCTGGAAGTGGGGGCAAGGTGTTAATGTCATTGTGGGGTAAGCAAGCCATGGGTTTTCAGTCTGTGGGAAATTTTATTCTATAGGAAATTATTGGCACCTTGTGGGAATTATGGTGGGTAAGCCAATAATCAAAGTACACACCATTAAGAGTGCACTTTAGCCTCTATAGCCTCTACTGCATCACTCCTGACCTTTAGCAACCACCTTTCTTTAGCATAAGGACCGGCAAGGGGGCCATCAATCCAGAGGCTGCATGAAACAGTAATAAAGTTTCAGAGGGTACACAAAGGGTAACAGGTAAACTAACAGGGATCGAGACCAGATACCCTGTTTCCCCGAAAATAAGACCTAGCATGATTGTTGGTGATGGCTGCAATATAAGCTCTACCCCCCAAATAAGTCCTACCCTGTTTCCCCGAAAATAACCCTACCCTTAAAATAAGACCTACAAGGACTTTAACTAGGCCTTATTTGGAGGGGAAGGGCTTATATTGCAGCCATCACCGACAATCATGCTAGGTCTTATTTTCGGGGAAACAGGGTAGGTGTTGAGAATTCCAAAGGGTGAAAAATGAAAAAGGGGAGAAACAGGGATGTTTTAAATTTAGGGGTGGCACAAATGGCTATTGGCTTGTAGCCAAAGGTTACCAGAACCCATTTTGAAACAAGGGCAAGAGGCAAACATGAAATCAGCAACCACAGTGAGGTCATAGGTAGAGTTCAAGCAATGTCAGAACAAGCAGGCTCAGCAACAAGGTCAAAGAATAGTAACAATCACACTACAAGCTAACAAAGATTAAAACGGGCAACAACAGGGTGAAATGCCTTGGCCTTAAAGTGATCCTGTCAGTAAAAAAAAAAAAAAAAAAGTAAAAAAGTCAACCCAAAAAGAGATCAGATTGAACGCTGACCTGTTGGCATGTGTTTGGCTATTTGAGAGGAATCTGTAGATCTTGGAGAGGTAGACCAAGAGTAGGTAGTACTAATCAGCAACAGCAGGTAAAGTGGTCATTGCACCAAAGAGGTGAAATCACTTGATGGGTAACTGCACCTCAAAAAGCCAAGCCTGATGACCACCAACCAATCAAATGGATAAGCTGACAAAAGGTTGATCTTTGACAATTACACCCTGAATGTTGTATCTGCTTATGGACTTCAACTCTGTCCACCTTTTCTTCTTGTGTAGACTTTTGAGATGCATTTTTGTTGCAGCATAAATTTGAAGCCATGGAGCAAAGACTTCTTCTTTCATATCTATCTCTATGTCCTTTCTTGATATTCTAAAAAGCCCCTGATAGCAACTCAATCATTCTTTCCTATACTGTCATTTTCCCATAGCCAATCAGTCTCCTTCTGAAATGATTAATACTCCTGCAGTTCCACCCCTCCCACTGAGCTCCAATAGCACATTTGGTAACTGTAGCTCTTTAAGAGAGGGAAGATTAGACAAGTAGATGGCAGTTAAATATAAACATTGTTTTTTACTAGGGTGCTTCTTATTATTTTGGATAGCAGCTTGGAGTCGCTTTAAGGCAGCCAACTGCCCCAGATTAATATCAAAACAAAGACTGGTGTCACTCAGTAGGCCGGCTATGCTTTTTGAATCAGTATATAAACATATTTTTGGCAGTATGGCAGGCAACACGTGGTTTGCTGCCATAAGTTGCTGGGTTAAAATTCCTTTGGGTGCTTTTACTTTATCCCACAACTCCATAATATATTTGAGGCTCATTAGCATCAATCTATAAACTGGTCCAATGGTCTAGAACTGGTCTTATACATCTAGAAGACTGGGGTAGGGTCATTAGACTGTAATTTCCTGTGAGGCAGGGTTGATGTGAATGATACAAAGAAAGCACTGTAGAATTTGAATAACTTGAACATCTTTTACCAGAATATACCTTTCATCAAGTATTTACAACATTTTTCTTGCTTATTAAACAGGTGGAGAAGATCTACATTTATTAGAGATGAATAAGACTTCTGTAACAGAATTTATACTCACGGGGCTCTCTGACAACACCAAACTGAAAATTCCATTGTTTGTCATATTTCTGCATGTTTACATCACAACTGTGGTTGGTAATGTTGGCTTTATGTCCATAAACATAGTAGACAAACGTCTTCACAAGCCAATGTACTTGTTTTTGAGCAATCTTTCTTTTGTGGACTTCACATGTTCCTCAGTGGTCTTGCCTAAAGTGTTGAGGGACCTTTTAAGTGAAACCAAAGCCATCTCTTTTGTTGGCTGTGCCATGCAGCTTTTCTTCTTTGGGTCCTTTGCAAGCACTGAAAGTCTTCTTCTAGGAGTCATGGCCTACGATCGTTATGTAGCCATTTGTAGCCCATTGCTATACCAGGTTCACATGAGCAGTGTCTTGTGTCTCCAGATGTTGATTGCTGCCTATTTTGGAGGTTTTGTCAATTCTCTTGTGCACACAGTGGCTGCATTCCATCTGAATTTTTGCAGATCCAATATTATTGATCATTTCTTCTGTGACCTTCCACCACTCTACAAGCTGTCCTGTTCTGATACATCCATGAACTTTGTTGCTTTGATTATTTTAGGTAGTTTGGTCAGCATAAGCAGTATCATCCTCATTTTTGTGTCCTACACCAATATTGTCCAGGCCATTCTGAAGATAAAATCAGCCCATGGTAGATACAAGGCTTTTAACACTTGTACTTCTCATATAACAGCTGTCAGTGTCTTCTATGTAACCGTCTTCTTCATGTATTTTCGTCCATCCTCCAGCATTTTAGATCAGGACTGGGTGGCTTCTGTCTTCTACAGTATTGGTATACCAATGTTAAATCCTATGATATATAGCTTTAGGAATGCTGAGGTCAAAGAAGCTTTAAAGAGTTCTTGGAAATGTTTTAAATAATATTTATTATTTCAGGACACAAGAACTATTACCGCAAGCTCTTGCTTGCTACTGCTTAAAAGAAGGTCCCAAATATCTAACAATAGTTTAGAGTTGACCAGTGTCCTAAACCCTCACAGAATACAGCTCTGAGCTAAAAACTTAGAGCTGTATGCCAGACTAATTTGACCATGGAAAATGAAGAGCAATGGTATGTCTCCTCAGTTATCCAGATATGTGTTTGGTAGAAACTGGGTAGTGTCAAAACAGTACACAAGCACTTGAATAGGCAGCAAATAGAAAGGATAAACAAACAGAATGTTCTTCTAAGTGCAGTAAAACACACAACTTTATTGCCCAAAAAGATAAAAACATAGTAAACAAGTTCTTCATAACACATATGCTGTCCAGCGATTAAAGGTCTTAAGGATATCACAGATCGCAACACTATGAGAAGTATTCTAGCTCACCAGCAGTGGGGAGCTGCAAGGGAAGAAACCAGTAAGGACAGCCACGCTGCTGGGACCAGCGTGGAACGCAGGCACCCTGATGTGACGTCAAAGGAGGTGGGCATGTTTCGGAGCATGCGTATTGGCATTACCCTAAGCTCTTGCTACTGCTTAAAAGAAGGTCCTAAATATCTAAGAATAGTTTAGAGTTGCCCAGTGTCCTAAACCCTCACAGCATACAGCTCTGAGCTAAAAAAAAGACAAATGTGACCATGGGAAAATAAAGAGCAATGCTATGGGGTTGATTTACTAAAGGCAAATAGACTGTGCACTTCGCAAAGTGCAGTTGCACTCCGTAAGTGCAGTTGCTCCAGATCTTAGTAAATGAGGTAAAGCTTCACTTTACAAATACTAGCCAATCACTTGCAAGGAAAATAAAAAAATAGCATTTTTGCTTGCACATGATTGGATGATGGAAGTCAGCAGAGCTCTTCATCATTTACTAAGCTCTGGAGCAATTGCACTTGCAGAGTGCAACTGCACTTTGCAAAGGGCACAGTCTATTTGTTTTTAGTAAATCAACCCCTATGTTTCCCAGTTATCCAGATATGTATTTGATAGAAATTGACTAGTGTCAAAATAGTACACAAGAACTTGAATAGGCTGCAAATAGAAAGAACCAGGCAGGTTTTATCTTGTAATGCAAATTAGACTGTATTGTCTGAGAGACAATAGCCACAAGAACAAACCTTGCCCTGAAGGAACCCAATCCTCAAGCTCAGTCCCAGCACTCCAGTACTCACAGGTTCAGTCTAGGCACTCTGGTCTTTATGGGCTCAGTCTCGGCACACTGGTCTTGGCACACTGGTCTTGGCACACCAAGGTCAGAAATATGTACCACTCCGGTTCCCACACAGCAAATGACCGCGTTCTGTATCTCCAAAAAAGATAAACACTCTTTTTTCCTCCTCTCCTGTTTGCAGGGATTTGTGGGTGTTAAAGTTTGCAGCCCCATCCACCTCCCCGGTGCAGTGCTCCCTACGGTCTACACTTCCCAGGGTTCCATGTGAGTGCATAGACACTACAAGTGGGAGCGGGGAGAGCAGATGAGAGAAGCTCACAGCCGCACAGGACACAAGAGTCCCAGCACTCCGTCTCCCAGCTTCATTTAGATCGTCGAGTACACGGATACAAATGACAGGATGAAGAAAGTCAGCAGAGCCTCCCCTCAGTTACTAATCTCTTGAGCAGCTACACTTGCAAAGTGCACAGTCTATTTGTCTTTAGTAAATCCACCCCATACCCACCAAATCTGTCAGTCTGAGTGCCAGCTACTTGCAGTGCATCCCCTCCCATACAATCTTCTGTCCTAGGTTGACCCAGTGTGGAATATTCCCAGCCCCAATTTATTTTTATTGTTCATCTAAAATATGTTTTTTTGCATATGTATTTGTATTTTTATAATTACATTTTCTTTTCTGTTTATCTTACGATTGATGTGGCGGTTGATCTGTACACAGCAGAGGTGCGGGACCTCTGCAATTCCTCTACTCTGCCTGCGGGCGGGGCTTAGGTGCCCTAATGGGGACAAGTAGAACTGCACTCACTAATGTCTGAACTTCAGGCTGGGAGCTGCGTTCAGGTATGCAGCATTTTGAGGCCGGTACCACTGAGCCTGTACCAGGCTCCATCAATCCAGCAGTTCATGTCACCTCTCACTCAGTGACATATCCCATGGTCGCTATGGGATACAGGAAATGCTCTCTCTCTCCAACCTCCGCACATGCTCTCTCTCCTGGGGCCCCTCTGCATTTCTCCTCTTCACGTGACTTCAGGTTCGGTCCCTAGGTACTCTGTGCTGCGGGTCCTGCCCCAATAAGGGGGGAACCGGCCGCGAGTGTAGGTGCCAAGCGCTTAACCCCCTCCACTACCAGAGGAACTGTTACCCCTGCCAGTCACCCGTCTCCTGGCTGATTGGCTGCCTTGCTAGCGACCAAAACTGGCTGCCATGTTTTGTCCTTATATTTAGCTCTGGGCACCTGGTGGTTTATCTCCTTCTACTTGTACACTCCTTTTTCTGTGGACTGAACTTTGAGACCTGGGTGCCTTTCCCTTCCCTATACCACCAGGTGCAGCTCTCTGCATCTTTCAAACACTCACTATATGTTTGCCGTATTCACTGTTAAATTGCAGCCAGCATTGCACATCATTATTTTTGTTGCTTATTATCCGTTTTATTATTCATTATCACTACAATGCATATTTAACTTATTTTTATAGCAACTACTTTGGGTGCCATCATGGAGTGCCCACCCACGTTTAATCTACTTCCTGTTTGTCCCCTTGGATTCTCGCCATGTCATTCTTCCACAGCTCCCGGGTGGGACTCTCCTGGCAGTCACAATTTGGAAATATTGTCATATTTATTCTTAGCAGATTTTGTAAGTATCAGAGTCCCTCAGGTGTTTCTTGAGGTTGGAATTATTCTATGTAATACAAAATACCATTAGATATGTTACATGCCTGATGTTCTATCTTACAGTTACTATACAGGTATCTGCTCCTGAAAAATGAACAAAGACCCACGAAACGCATCAAGTTTATGGATGCAATTTTTGTTTCAATCAAGTATTGCAAGTTGGATTGTATATGGTCAATAGTATACAGTGCATCTGGAAAGTATTCACATCTCTTCACTTTTTCCACACTTTGTTATGTTACAGCCTTAGTCCAAAACAGAGTAACCACTTCAGCCCCCGAGGATTTAGCTGCTCAATGACCAGAACACTTTTTACAATTTGGCACTGCGCTGTTTTAACTGGTAATTGCACGGTCATGCAATGCTGTACCCAAACAAAATGCGTCATTTTTTCCCCCACAAATAGAGCTTTCTTTTGATGGTATTTGATTGCCTCTGCGATTTTTAGTTTTTGCGATATAAACGAGACTGATTTTTTTTTTTGAAAAAATTATATTTTCTACTTTTTGTTATTAAAAAAAAATTCAATAAACTCAATTTTAGTCACACATTTAGGCCTGTACGCGGCTAGGCTCCCAAAAAGTCTCACACATGTGGTATCCCCGTACTCAGGAGATGCAGCAGAATGTATTTTGGGGTGTAATTCCACATATAGCCATGCCATGTTTGAACAATATATCATTTAGTGACAACTTTGTGTAAAAAAAATAAATTGAAATTTTTCTGAAACTTGTAGCAAAATATCAAATATTCCATGGACACAACATGCCTCTCAGCAAAAAGCTTGAAGTATATTCTTTCCAAAATGGGGTCATTTGGGGTGGTTTTGTGCCATCTTGACATTTCATGGCCCCCGAAACTGTGATAGGTAGTGAGGAAGTGAAATCACCATTTTACGCCCTTAGAAATCCTGAAGGCGGTGCTTGGTTTTCGGGGTCCTTTACACGGCTAGGCTCCCAAAAAGTCTCACACACGTGGTATCCCTGTACTCAGGAGAAGCAGCAGAATGTATTTTGGGGTGTAATTTCACATATGCCCATGGTATGTTTGAGCAATAGATCATTTAGTGACAACTTTGTGCAAAAAAAAAAATTGTCATTTTCCCGCAACTTGTGGCAAAATATAAAATATTCCATTGACTCAACATGCCTCTCAGCAAATAGCTTGGGGTGTCTACTTTCCAAAATGGGGTCATTTGGGGGGATTTTGAACTGTCCTGGCATTTTATGCACAACATTTAGAAGCTTATGTCTCAAATCACCCACTCTTCTAACCACTTGAAGACAAAGCCCTTTCTGACACTATTTGTTTACATGAAAAAATATTATTTTTTGCAAGAAAATTACTTTGAACCCCCAAACATTATATATTTTTTTAAAGCAAAGGCCCTGCAGAATAAAATGGCGGGTGCGATTTTTTTTTTTACACAGAATTTGCGCAGCGATTTTTCAAACGCAATTTTTTGGGAAAAAACACACTTTTTTACATTTTAATGCACTAAAACACACTATATTGCCCAAATGTTTGATGAAATTAAAAAAAGGATCTTATGCCAAGTAAATGGATACCAAACATGAAATGCTTTAAAATTGCGCACAAACATGCAGCGGCAACAAACTACATACATTTTTAAAAGCCTTTAAAAGCCTTTACAGGTTACCATTTTAGATTTACAGAGGAGGTCTGCTGCTAAAATTACTGCCCTCGATCTAACCTTTGCGGTGATACCTCACATGCATGGTGTAATTGCTGTTTACATATGACCAATATATAAATATATGTGAACAAAACCACGCTGTCTGTTTAAGGAATGTGTTAGCAGCCAACACCTCATAAGATTGGTTTGCAAAAAGTGGTAAAAACTGTATGAAGAAAAGTGTAGCGCTAGTATGATGTCAGATATACTAGACAACAAATGATGTGACCACAGGTGCAGTGCAAAACTTCACATGTAAAAGAACACAGTGATATCAAATTACTGTATGGCAAGATAATATAATTAAATCGCCAATGCAGTAACTGCAAATAGTGATAACAAAAAATTATACATATAATGAGATCAAAAAACCTCATAAAAACAAGTAAGTCAAAGTGAACTATCAAATGGTTGAAATCGATAGCTGTATAGTAACTAGAAATACGTGAAACAAAAAATATGTATATTCATGGAATAACATCAAAGTCCATATATGACAACATGGTGACTTGGAAAAACTTGATGCAGACAGTTTGTCAGTAGATAGTCCATCACCGATATATGTATAAGGCTTACCGGGAAAGTTAAACCCAAATAGGCATACGCCTAATAAGTCAGTAAGGCTTGTGGTGTAATACACCCAGGGGGATCATTCGGCACAAATGATATCCAATGGAAGGGAGAGACTTCTATGGTCCTTCTCAGCTGGATGCCCACCGAAGGAATATTGGCCAAAGGATATATCAAAGAATTTTCCTCCCGGGTATATATATTAATAAGAAGAAGAAGGAATAGGCCACATAGTGTAATTCAGTTATGGATAAAACATTCATTTGTATAAAGAAAGAGAACACTCAAATTTTATGAAGATAAAAAGCGCTTTGCAATATTGGTAAAAAGTGACACAGTGGCATCAGCAGAGCCCATCCCGACAGGTTTCGTCTAATGAGACCCCAGATAATGTCTCATTAGACGAAACGTCTAATACTACACTAGTGTGTGGTAGCGTTCAAAACATTCACCAATGCAAAGACCAGGATGGTCAGAACAGGAGGGACAATAATAGCGGGTGTCACGCCTATATCCGCACTTTCTACAGACACAACATTTTCTTTGGTGGGCTCGTTGGGTAGGGGTAGCAGGGAGGACATACGGAAAATGCCTCCCATGCAGCCGGCTCACTGCATTTGGTTTGGGAAGTTGGGCCACAGCACCGTCTGGTAACAGAATGGCTGTGATGATCTCTTCCTGGACTTTAAAGAAGGATCCAGTTCGTCCTGAAGCTTTGTATAGCACATAAGCATTCAGCAAAGCCAATTGAAATAAAGCTAATTGTATAAATATACAGACACTTTTTTGTACCAGCGTCTGGCCTTATGGGCAACTAGGTACGGCGCCAACAACTGGTTGTTGAGGTCCACCCCTCCCATAATAAGGTTATATTTGTGGACACAGAGGGGTTTCTCCACTCCCTTTTTGTATCACTGTTGTGTTTTATGGTCAGGCAAGGCACTGACGCCTTTGCAGCCATTGTGCTATATGCTGGGTGTTCAGTGTGCCCCTGTACCTTTAAGAAGGGGTGGCTCCCCTTCAGTCCATCTGCTCTCACCTATCCATCAGAATGCATGTGCCTCCACTGTAGGGACACTTATAAGTTAGTGTTAGGTACCACAGATACCAGGGTGCCTTGATGAGGCTCTGTAGCTTACGCATGCATTTGCAAATGTGTGCAGACTAAACCCCTGCTTTTAACGCATACTGTTAGACAGGTTTACTTTGTCTGCGGGCTGGTCGGTAAGTTAAGCTTGATTTTTTCCTTGGATTTATCCTTGGCCTTGTTTATAACTGTTGTTAGCCCTCCAATGCTTCTTACTGATAGCCAGCTATAGATGGGGACAAGTGGCGTACCCTTTTTGTTTCTCCACAACAACAGTCACCGTAGGAATTTGGACCGTCGTGTCTGCGTGAAGGGAGGACAGAACAAAAACATTCCTATTATCCCTCCACTTCACAGCGAGCAAATTATTACACTTCAAGCAGGCTCTCTCCCCCAGTCTAAGATGAGAATCTACAAGCTGCTGGGGTAAGCCCCGGCGATTAGATCGCACGGTGCCACATGCGCCAATTCCATGATTAAACAAGTGACTAAAAAGTGGCACACTTGTGCAATAATTGTCCACATACAAGTGGTACCCCTTTCCAAATAAGGGTGACACCAAGTCCCACACAATCTTCCCAGCGCCCCCTTTGTAATCTGAGCAGTTCTCTGGCTCTACGTGACTATCTCTTCCCTCGTAAACCATAAAACTATATGTATTGCCTGTGGCCCTGTCACAGAGCTTATACATCTTGAGCCCATATCTGGCACGCTTGCTGGGAAGATACTGTTTGAAAGACAAGTGGCCAGAAAACTTAATCAGGGACTCATTAATGCAGACAACTTGATCGGGGTTAAACAGGGCTGCAAAACGTTGGTTGAAGTGGTTTACGAGGGTCGTAATTTTGTAGAGCTGATCGTATCCAGGGTCACCCCGAGGACGTCAGAGTTCATTATCATTGAATTGCATGAACTGCAAGATCTGCTCATATCGGGTCCTGGTCATGGAGGCAAAGAACACGGGCATATGGTGAATTGGGTCAGTGGACCAATTTGACTGCAGCTCACTCTTTTTAGTTATGCCCATGAGGAGGGATAGGCCCAGAAAGGTCTTAAATTTGGAAACCGTAATAGGTTTCCATTCTCTGGCAAGGGTCAAATGGGGATTAGCGGCGATGAATTGACCAGCATACAAATTGCTTTGGTCCACAATAGATCTATAGAGATCTTCTGTGAAAAACAGCGAATAAAAATGATGTAAAATCAACTGTTTCCAAATTAATTCTGGGTTGGCCAGTGAATGGGGGAAGTACGGGTGCTGCAGAAGTGGTGGGCTCCCAATTAGGATTGGCAAATGCAGCAAGAAGGGCACTATGGGCTTGACGGGCTTGTCTTTGTCTTGTTGGTGGCTGCGGGACACTAGTTGTACTAGCCACCTCACCAGCTTGAACTGCACTTATGGGATTCGCCACGTCACCACGTGATACTGCAGTGCTGGTTTGACTATGACCAGGGTGTACTAGGCCGCTGGTGCTTGCCAGTTCACCAGAAGGATGAGCGGCACTAGTACTGGCTCTCTGCTCCATACAAGAGCCGTGCGCTTCTTGCACCTCAACGTCAGCAGAAGAATGGGGTCGGGTATGCCTGACCTTAGCAGGGACCACAACTCCGTCGTCAGAGCTATCTGTCAGGGTGCTGCTGCTGTCTAACGGTTCCTATTCTGAGCCTGAATCTGACAGATGAGTGACTTCCTCTTCACTATCTGTCATGCTCAGAAATGTGTAGGCCTCTTCACTAGTGTACCTTGAATTTGACATTTTGGTCTCTAAATTTACTGGTACAGTAGTGAGACTCACAGGAATAAGAGCTCCTGACTGTCAACGACTGATTCAAACGCTACCAAAAAAACTGTTAGCGTTTGCAGGGATCAGGCCTGACTCTGCGAATGCTGCAGTTATGTGTGTTGTGTTTTTGTAAGTGACAGTGATCGATTGATACTGCACTTGGGTGGGCTGGGCTGGGCTGGGCGGAAGGGCTAAACACAGGTGTTAGCAGGTATCTGGGCTAATTCTGCTAACGTAGCGGTTTTGGGAACCCTAAACTATTGGGGATGCTAATATAGTTCTGATCAAATCAAAGATATCGATCCGTTCAGACACTATACTACTAAGGGAGGTGTATGGTGCGTGCGTGGGTGTTAACGCTACTTGCACTAATCTGATGCGGGGTGACACAGACCCTAACTGATATCACCTGCCGGGCGATCAGGTGGTTAAACCTTTATTGGGTAATATACGGCGGGTGCCCTGACGCTATAAAAACAAACGAACTAACCAGCATCACACGTAACACTAATACGGTGATCACTGGTGACAGGGGGTGAAAGAGTTAAGGGGCAATCGGGGGTTAAAACCTTTATTAGGTACTATGTGGGGGTACTTGACGCTATAAAAACCTGACGGTGAAACAAATCAACTAACTGGCTAACTAGCGTCACCCGTGGCACAAATACAGCGATCAGAAAAAAGATCTATTAGTGACACTGACGACAGGGGGTGAAAGGGTTAACTGGGGGGTGATCAAGGGGTTAAACCTTTATTAGGGGTGTTTAGGGGGGTACCCTAGACCTAACGGGGCCTACTACTATCTACCCTAACACTTATTACAGTCACAAATCACACCAATGCAGTGATCAGTGAAAAATCTGAAAACTGCAATTGGCGACACAGTGACAGGGAGTGAAGGGGTTAACGGGGGGGGGGGGGGTGATTGGGGGGTGGCAAGTATACCTGTGTGTACTGGTGTTAGTGTAGTGTTGTGCAACTCACGGTAAGTGGTCTTCTCTCCTCTCACTGGAATAGAAAAGACTCCACGAGGAGAGATGACATCACTTCCTCCTGTCTGTGTTTACACTTACACAGACAGGGTAAAGATTTCAATCGTTAGGACCGATCAGCAGGTCCAGACCATAAATCATTGGTCTGGCCCTGAGGACTGATCGGTCCTCTAATGAATCCGTCCGCCGCAGGCACGGGGGGTTTGCGATCGTGCTCCTCGCCAACCGGGAGGGAGGGACGTACAGGTACGCCCATTTGCCCACATGTGCCATTCTGCCAACGTTTATCGGCGTGCGGCGGTCGGCAACTTATTTATTATTTTCCTCAAAATTCTACAAACAACATCCCGCAATGGCAATGTGAAAGAAGTTTGTTTGAAATCTTTGCAAATTTATTAGAAATAAAAAAGGAAAAAATCCCATGTACATAAGTATTCACAGCCTTTGTCGTGACACTCAAAGTTGAGCTCAGGTGCATCCTGTTTCCACTGATCATCCTTGAGATGTTTCTACAACTTGATTGGAATCCACCTTTGCTAAATTCAATTGATTGGACATGATTTGAAAAGACACATACCTGTCTAGATAAGGTCCCATAGTTAACAGTGCATGTCAGAGCACAAACCAAGCCATGAAGTCCAAGGAATTATCTGTAGACCTATGAGACAGGATTGTTTTTCGAGGCACAGATATGGGGAAGGGTACAGAAAAATTTCTGCACCATTGAAGGTCCCAATGAGCACAGTGGCCTCCATCATTCTTAAACGATAGACGTTTGGAACCACCAGAACTCTACCTAGAGCGGGCTGCCAAGGCCAAACTGAGCGATCCAGAGAAGAGTCTTACTCAGGGAGGTGACCAAGAACCCGATGGTAACTCTGACAGAGCTCCAGCATTTCCCTGTGGAGAGGGGAGAACCTTCCAGAAGGAAAACTATCTCTGCAGAACTCCATCAATCAGGCCTGTATGGCAGAGTGGTCAGACGGAAGTCACTCCTCAATAAAAGGCACAAGACAGCCCGCATGAAGTTTGCCAAAAGGCAGCTGAAGGGCTCTCAGACCATCTGGCCTGAATGGCAAGCGTCATGTCTGAAGGAAACCTGGCACTGCTCATCATCTGGCCAATACCATCCTTACTGTGAAGCATGGTGGTGGCAGCATCATGCTGTGGGGATGTTTTACAGTAGCAGGAACTGGGAGACTAGTCAGGATTGAGGAAAAGATGAATGCAGCAATGTACAGAGACGTCCTTGATCAAAACCTGCTCCAGAGCACTCTGGACTTCAGACTGGGGCGAAGGTTCATCTTCTAACAGGGCAAAGACCCTAAGCACACAGCCAAGATAACAAAGGAGTGGCTATGGGACAACTCTGTGAATGTCCTCGAGCGGCCCAGCCAGAGCCCAGACTTGAACCCGATTAAACATCTCTGGAGAAATCTGAAAATGGCTGTGCACCGACGTTCCCCATCCATCCTGATGGAGCTTGAGAGGTCCTGCAAAGAAAAATGGGAGAAAATGCCCAAAAAAAGGTTTGCCAAGCTTGTAGCATCATACTCAAAAAGACTTGAGGCTGTAATTGGTGCCAAAGGTGCTTCACAAAGTATTAAGCAAAGGCTGTGATTACTTATGCACATGTTATGTTATGTACATGATTTTTTTATTTTTTATTTTTAATAAATTTGCAAAGATTTGAAACAAACTTTTTTACATTGTCATTATGGGGTATTGTTTGTAGAATTTTGAGGAAAATAATGAATTTAATCCATTTTGGAATAAGGCTGTAACATAACAAAATGTGGTAAAAGTGAAGCGATGTGAATACTTTCCAGATGCACTGTATTTAATTATGTATGAAATGCAACAATATGGATTCAATGTATGAAATGTAATAATATGGATTCACTACAAATCAGCTTGTTATAATTTTATCTTGTTTTGTATGCAATATTTATTCATTTATTAAACAACAATGTTGGAAACTAGTTGGAAATTCATTGGTCATATGTGCTCTGTCCCATTTAAAGCCCCAGGACAAATACATTGATTGTATGGAGATATATGAAGGGATGGAGACACATCACTGGGTGCACTAGGCCACATTCTATTTTGTAATAAGTGGGGAACCAGCTGCTAGTGTAGGTGCCAAGCACTTAACTCCCTCCACTACCAGAGCAACTGTTACTCTGCCAGTCACCTATCTCCTGGCTGATTGGTTGCTTTGCTAGTGACAAAAACACTAGTATTTAGCAACACCACATTAACTTCCTCTGGACAGTACTCTGTGTGTTAGACTCATGTGTTGCATCTTCCTCTAGCTCAGTCCCCTTGTTGTATTGCAAGCCCTGTTCTTTAGATACGCTGTTCTTGCACCCCTTTGAGAGACTTCAGACCAGGCAAAGCAAGTAAATAAGCAAGATTCTTTACTAAGGTAATTGCTGAATACAGTACAGTTCTCAAAAAGTAGTTTTAACACAATTCCTATACAGAGCTCTTCTAACAATCCATAGAGTGTGCATTCAGAAGGCAAGTCCAGAAAGCAATCTTTTTTAAGACAAGAGTCCATTAATGCAATAATCCACAGGAGGCACTACAAGTCCCTTAGAATTCGTGACTGGCAATAATCCACAAAGTCAGAAGTCCATAATTAACAGTTGCAAGTCCATAAGGTCCCCAGGCTTGACACCCTCTCCAGGTATCCCGATTAGGCTCCTATCACCCCCCCCCCCCTCTAAGGGGGTGATCTTTCCAGCAGATTATCACACTACATTTTGGCAGTATTTACCCATGCAGAACTCTAGGGGCCTGGAGGCTGACCCTTTTATGTTGGGTGACCTGTGGGGACAGTAAACTGGCTGAAAAGGGCAGGAAAAATTTTAAACCTTACAGCCTGGTTACCCTCAGCATTTGGAACCTGGCTGGCTCAGCTAACATGAGGAAATGCTCACAGCCATGGGAAACAAGTGCTTAAGCAGGTAGACACATTAACCCCTTGTAGGCACCTGCCAATAAGTATTTAATAATGAAATTTGGTGGAAAGAATTAGGCATTAAAGCAGTGGTTCTCAACTCCTGTCCTCGGGACCCACTAACAGGCCAGGTTTGCATGATAACTGAAATACATCACAGGTGAGATCATTTGCTGCTCAGTGATTGCAGTATTCTAGTCTGCATCTCCCCAAGGTAATACTTAAATTCTGGCCTGTTAGTGGGTCCTGAGGACCGGAGTTGAGAACCACTGCATTAAAGGATTTTTATCAGGTTTTAGTAGCAGAGCTATAATGGCCTGATATTGTGAGTCAGGTAAGCTACCAGCTTACCTGACTCACAAAAAGAAAAAAAAACTTTTTTCAGGGCCGTCGTAAGTTCATCTAAGGTTCTGGGGGATTCTAGGAGTTTTCTATGTTCTGGTAAGAGGGAAAGAAAGGAAATCTAAATATTGCCCTTTTAATGAACACCGGTCTATTTTGCTATATGCTATAAATATATCTATATATATCTACATATATATGGAGATATATATAGATATATCTATATCTATATAGATATATCTATATATATATATATATATATCTATATCTATATAGATATATATCTATATAGATATATATATCTATATAGATAGATATTGTATATATTTTTTTTCAGAGTTTCTTCAATTGGTGCTGCAGTAATTATCAATCATTTAATGAATGTTTGTTAAATCTAATTAAAATCAAAGCTAATTCAATAAAAATAAAAATAAATTAAAATAAAACTACATTAAATGTGGAAAATCACAAGGGCTAAGTCCCAAGAGGTAAATAAACATATAAAAATGATCCTCTGCCTGCACACACGGCTTTCAGACAAGAATTCCTGCCACATTATTTGAGAGCGTTATTCTTATCAATTGTATCCCTGTAGCTGGGGGATATGGTGCAGTCTTAGAGGAGAATACCACCATATTCTTTATTGTTTTCAAATAATGAAATGACAAATCTACCCCTTATAGTCTGCATTTGCACTTGAGAGCCTTTGATGGTTTTATAGCCTTTTTATTTAGCATTTGTACAGGTGGTTTTGAGTGTTTTTGCAGGCATTTTTGTTTTGAGCATTTCTTTTTTTAAATATTTCCAGCCAATATAAAGCTAGTGATTAGGGGAAAAATATTTGATACACTAATTTTTTGCACATTTTTTTTCCCCCCGGGTGTTTTCATTGATCTCTACTGAGGCCAAAATGCTTGAAACTTTTAGCTCAAAAGAAGCTCATCTATTTGAGCTACAAGCTTCAAGTGACGCTATGTTCAGGTATGAATAGGCACAATTGTAAACCATGGGATTTTGGATGTTGAATGGTTTGGAGCTTTGTTGAGCTTCAAGCTACAAAATGCTCAGGTGTGTAAAGGCCCTTATTTAATTGTTTTAAAATCAAGATTGCTGCAAATTAAAGGACAAAATACAAACCAGAAATAAGTTACTTACTGCCAAATGAGTAAAGCCTCACAAGGTAAGAGCCCAATACAGCAAAAGGAAATATCTAACATATCTAAGAGTGTCCAACCTGCAGCCCACAGGCCACATGCGGCCCAAGACGGCAATGAATGCAGCCCAACACAAAATCATAAGCTTATTTAAAAATGTTGATTTTTTTTTTAGGTTGAATATCATTTTTATTAATAGGTTTCCAGATAAGTACAGAAATAGTTTTTTTTAAAACGAGTTGATACAACTACAAATGTAGATTAGTAGTAAAACAGTAAGTAGAGTGCAATAAGAAAATTTGCAATAAACAGGTCAATTAAAGTAACAAGGCACTGTTCGTGATAACGCATGATTGTAAATTGAAAAGAAAAGAAAAAAAAATGGGGATAGCTGTTATACCATTAAGCAAAACTGTGATGGAATGGACAAAAGTGCATTCTCGAGCGTTCCCCAAAATGCATTTAGTTATTGCAAAATCAGTAGGCCCAGAAAGGGTCAATGCAGAGTAATATTGAGGAGAAAGATAGAAGCATAGCTAAAAGCAAGAGGAAAAGGGAAAGAGAGAAAAGAGAAGTTGAGACAAGTCCACTTTGTTTTTTTTTGTTTGTTTTTTTGTGTTCCTGTTTGAAAGATCAGGGTTTACTGACCCAATCTATTGCTCAATTTCTCCGATGAGGTGTAATGCATCCAGATGCTCCATAGGGTTTTCAATTTTTCCCATTTGTCAAGTTCCCGAGCCTGCATCTCCTCCATGAGCATTATATCATTAATTTTGTTCACCCACAAAGATAAAGAGGGGGGAAATGTATCCTTCCAGTGTCTAGATTTTAACTGTCTGGCTGCAGAGAGGAAGAATCTAAAACTGTTGATTTAAAAAAAATTAATTTTGTAAAACTGCATTTACACTTAGCAAACACATGGGGCCAAATAAAAAAAAAGGGTTATTGTGGTTTGCGTTAATCAGCAAAGCTAATGGAAAGATTTATATAGATATTTTTGTAGTGTGTATTTTTATGTTGTATCATGAAATTTGTCCTATTAAAGAAAAAAAGTGATTATAAAAAAAGAAAAGAATAAAGGCTGAATAAATCTTGATGTTCTTGAGCTGCCTACAGAAGAATACAAACAGTGCATTAGGGCTTGGTCAAAGTGAGGCAAAAAATATAAAAGAGAGGTTTATGTAGTATATCTGCAACACTGCTAACAACTAGCCATGCTGTCCTCTAAGGGCACTTTTACACTGGGGCGGGGGCGTTAGGGGTAAATCGCCGCTAATATTACAGCTTACCGCTGTAACAGCGGTGCTTTCTGTAACAGTGGAGCTTTTTGGGCACTAGCGGGGCAGTTTTAACCCACGCTAGTGGCCAAATAAAGGGTTAAAAGCGCCCGCAAAACGCTGCTGCCAAAACATTTTGCAGGCGCTTCGGCATCGCTGACCATTGATTTCAATGGGCAGGGGCAGTAGAGGAGCGGTGTATACACCGCTCCTCCACCACCAGAAAGATGCTGCTTGCAGGACTTTTTCTAACGGGCTCGGGCTTCCACACTGGGGCTGCGGGGGAGGCATTTTTCAGGTGCTTTACAGGCGCTATTTTAAGCTCAAAAGCACCTGAAAAAGCCCCAGTGTGAAAGGGGTCTAACAAATAACACAATAGAAGCAAAAGGCATCTATTTATTGTTTTTAGTATGGGATAGAGTAATGTGTCTTCAAGTAAAAAACAAAGTGACAAAAAAGAAACCCATTTCAGGCTCAGCCCTATTCATACTTATACAGTCTACACTATGCAGAAGGGTGGCTATATAATACACCAAGGAAAGTTTACAATGCAAAAGCATGTATAAGGCAGTGCAATGAAACCACAGGTATATATAATGCACTGCATTATACTGTATATGAAATGCAGTTGAGAGTATAAATAATGTGCAAGAGTGTGTATAATTATTGATAAATGTATGACTTGTAAAGCTACCTGGAAGTGGGAATTCCATATATAAAAGTATACACCATTACGATTCTAAAGTTCACTTTAGCTTCTATAGCCTCTACTGCATCACATCTTACCTTTAGCAGCCACCTTTCTTGGATTTCTTAAGCATAAGGACTAGCAAGGGGACCATCAATCCAGAGGCTGTATGGAACAGTAATAATGTTTCAGAGGGTACCCAAAGGGTAACAGGTAAACTAACAGGGATAAAGATCAGCTGAGAATTCCAAAGGATGAAAGATGAAAAAGGGGTGAAACAGGGGTGCTTCAAATTCAGGGTGGCAAAAATGGCTATTGGCTTTTACCCAAAGGTTACCAGAACTCATTGTGAAACAAGGGCAAGGGGCAAATGTGAAATTAGCAGCCACAGTGAGGTTATGGGTAGAGTTTAAGCAATGTCAGAACAAGCAAGATCAGCAACAAGGTAATTAAAAGAACAGTAACAATCACACTACAAGCTAAGAAAGTTTAAAATGGGCAACAACATGGTGAAAAGCTTTGACCTTAAAGTGATCCTGTCAGTAAAAAATAAAACAATTGTAAATAAGCTGACCAAAAAAAAGGTGAGACTAATAAGAATGCACGTTGACATGTGTTCCAATCTGTTGGCATGTAGGAGGTAAGAGTGTAAAGGGAACATTAGGGCATGTGTTTGGTTACTTGAAAGAGATCTTTAGACCTTGGAGAGGTAGACAAAGAGTAGACAGTATAATCAGCAAAAGAAGGTAAAGAGGTCAATGACTAATCTCCAAGCAACCACTTGATGGTTAACTGCACCCCAAACAGCAAAACCCGATGCTGATGATGACCACCAACCAATCAAATGTATAAGCTGACAGAATGTTGATCTTTGACAATTGCACTTTGAATGTTGTAGCTGTCTAGGAACTTAAACTTTTTCTTTTTTTTATCTATTTATATGTCCATCCTGGATAAGTCCCTGACAGCAACTCAATCATGCTTCGCCCTGCTGTCCTATTCCCATAGCCGGTCAGTTTTTTTTCTGGGATGATCAATACTCCTGCAGTTCCACCCCTTCCACTGAATTCCAGTAGCACATTTGGCAACTGTAGCACTTTAAGAGATTGCTAATTAGACAAATGGGTGGCAGGTAAACATTATTTTTTTTGCATGTAGCACCCTCCCAGGTAAGTTGCTAGGATGTATATAGTTAAAATAGTGTGGTCTCTTGCTTAACAGAAGACTGGAGGTAAAATATAGCAGCTTTCCTGCCTAACAGGACATCTACATGGTTTAGCTAGGGAGTCCTGTGTGTTTCACATGTGCTACTATATGTATGTTGACTCATCTGTATCCAGGTCGTTTTGGAAATTGCTGGATGGACAGGAGTGACTCATGCAGATCAGTAGCATGAATACGAATGCCATCTCAGCCAATTACAGGCATAGGGGCACCTTTTCCTACTGGGAAGGGGTATTTATATTCAGTGAGACACACAGGAAGGGGTCTTTGTCCAAAGAGGAGAAGCCAGCCCCTACGGGGTGGCGCTACATATTATTTTTTAGATAGCAAAAAAAATAGTGTCACTTAGCAGAATTGCTTTGCACCTTGAAACAGTATACAAATACGTTTTTGGCAGTATATAAAGCAATACATGGTTCACTGTCCTAAATTGCTTGGTTTATTTTACTTCATGGAACTTTATATGTATTTTTGTAGGTGCTTTCAATTTATTCCACAATTCCAAAATATGTACGAGGCTCATTGGCTTCAATCTCTAAACTGGTCCAATATATATATATATATATATATATATATATATATATATATATTTATTTATTTATATATATATAAGACTGGGGTCGGGTCATCATTACACTGTAGGTTCCTGTGGGCCAGGGTTGATATGAATGAGAAAAAGCACTGTAAAATTTGAATAACATAAACATCTTTTACCAGGACATACTTTTGGTCAGGTATTTACAAAATGTATCTTGTGTATTAAACAGGTGGAGAAGATCTACATTTATTGGAGATGAATAAGACTTCTATAACAGAATTTATACTCACGGGGCTCTCTGACAACACCAAACTGAAAATCCCATTGTTTGTCATATTTCTGCATGTTTACATCACAACTGTGGTTGGTAATGTTGGCTTTATGACCCTAAACTTAGTAGACAAACGTCTTCACAAGCCAATGTACTTGTTTTTGAGCAATCTTTCCTTTGTGGACTTTACATGTTCCTCCACTGTCTTGCCTAAAATGTTGAGGGACCTTCTAAGTGAAACTAAGGCCATTTCTTTTGCTGGCTGTGCCATGCAGTTTTTCTTCTTTGGGTCTTTTGGAAGCACTGAAAGTCTTCTTCTAGGAGTCATGGCATATGATCGTTATGTAGCCATTTGTAGCCCATTGTTATACCAGGTCCACATGAGCAGTGTTTTGTGTCTTCAGATGTTAATTGCTGCCTATTTTGGAGGTTTTTTCAATTCTCTTGTGCACACAGTGGCTGCATTCCATCTGAATTTTTGCAGATCCAACATTATTGATCATTTCTTCTGTGACCTTCCACCGATCTACAAGCTGTCCTGTTCTGATACATCCATGAACTTTGTTGCTTTGATTATTTTAGGTAGTTTGGTCAGTGTAAGCAGCATCATACTCATCTTTGTGTCATACACCAATATAGTCCAGGCCGTTCTAAAGATACGATCAGCCCATGGTAGATACAAGGCTTTTAACACATGTACTTCTCATATCACTGCTGTCAGTGTCTTCTATGTAACTATCTTCTTTATGTATTTTCGTCCATCCTCCAGCATTTTAGATCAGGACTGGGTAGCTTCTGTCTTCTACAGTATTGGTATACCAATGTTAAATCCTTTGATATATAGCTTTAGGAATGCTGAGGTCATAGAAGCTTTAAAGAGTTATTGGAAATGTTTTAAATAATAAGTATTGTTTCAGGACACAGGAACTGTGAATCCTGACCTCTAGCTTGCTACTGCTTAAGGCTAGGTTCACACTATTGTGGGTGGTTACGGGTGCAGGAATTGCAGCTGTTCCCACACCCGCAACCACCCGCAGTCAGAATGCGCTGCTCTGTAGAGATTCATTCTTAATGGCACCCCAGGCATCTAAAAAACGCAACGCATTTGCAGGAACCAGGGTGGATATAAATCAATTATTTTTTTTAACAGAATAAACAAAAATCAGATTTTTCTTCATTTTAATCAGGTTTTTTGGATTTTAATCGATTTTTTTGATTGTTATCAAAATTATTTTAATAAAATGCTTTTGGAGTAAAAATCTATCTAAAGATAGTTTTCTATTTATGATACATTAATAATTTAGTTTATTCAGCATGAAATGGAGCTTAGTTATGTAGCATGAGGCTGTATATTCTGCAATATTTAAATTTTTTGGTAAACTCATTCAATGAATCCAAGCTCTGATCAATTCACACAATGTCACATTAACCAAAGTTCAGGAATATTCCTTTATCCCATTGTTTTGCAAATCTATGTACAATACAAACTGTATAACTGAATCGGTTCTGATATCGCTGCTACTAACCTGACGGCTTATTATTCTAAATAGGAAACCTTCATTTTGTTTGCAAATATTAAAGATTGTAACTACCAGCAAGAATAAGTCCTTACATTTAAAGAGCACCTGTCATTTCATTGTCATTGTTAGCGGGCATCCACTCACCTGCTGCCGCCACATCCCTCACCTTGTTGTGTCACTGCTGCATCACCAGCCGTTCCATTAAAGTGAATGAGAGTGTCGTGAGTCAACAGCGAGTCAGAGAAGGAGCCACTGCAGGACAGAGATGACAGTTGCTCTTTAAAAATTATGATTTTTTTTTAAAATTTAAATCAAGCCTTTTTAATAGTGATTTAAATCATGATTTAAATCTTGATTTAAATCGACTTGATTTAAATCAAATCCACCCTGGCGGGAACCACGGGACAAATCACTTGATGCAAAGACAGGCAGAATGGAAAAGTTAAGCATAGAATCCTATGGTATTGTCTGTCCACCCTTTCTCAAATCAGGACCCCAAAATTAATATATGGCGTAAAAGGAGAGGTAGAGGTGCTTCATTTAGAGGATGTACTGTAGGTAACAAGTGCTGTTGATGTGCCCTCTTACTCCTCCATCTTCCCTGCCTGTTAAACCATCTTCTCCTCCTTCATCTCCTCTTCACTCTTCATCTCCTCCTCCTCTTTCTTCATTCCCTTTACATCTATTTCCTCTGATCCCTTCATACCCCAACAAGACCAATGCTGCCCTCCTCCTTCATCTGGACTGAGAAGCTGACTTGTAATAAAACTAATCAATAAATTTATTTTATACACTTTGTGGGTGCATGGAGATATGGCCATGAGTTGCAGTGCACCTCTCTTTAGGCAGTGCAGTGTTTTTGCAGTTATTTTCCCCCAAAGGATGCAGTGAGGTGCTGAGAAAAAAGGCAGCTCTAGAAAGGATTGTTAGCAACAACTACCCGCTGCACTGTAATAACCCCTCCTAGTTAGGTGCTAGTAGGTTTAGTCAAATTTAGTCTTGGCTTCTCTGTAGCCAAAAGAGCAGGTTGATTACTTCTGGCTGCTCTGGGTTTCACAGGTCTCAAGTTTGATTGCTCCTCCCTGCATTCCAGAACTCTCTGGGTGGTTCTGGAACATAGGCATGGAGAAACCAAATGGGCAGCCTGAATATTTATGTTGCTTTAGCCAATCCCTGGTAGGGAGATTGACCAGCAAAGGGCTAAGATATGCTTAAATAGTCTGTGGTCCCCAAAGTCCTGTAAAGGTGATTTAAAAATAAAGCTTTTTTCTTTTTTTTAAAGAAAAATAATTGCTTACTTTGGCCCTGACTTCCACATTGGGAGGTGCAGGGGGGATGTCATTGTACCTCCTGGGATAGCTGGGCACACAAAATCCCAAGCGCATGAACCCCAGCCCATTGCAAGGGGCAGTGAGGCATGGATACATCACCCATTAGTTCATCAGAGGACCTGGTCAGAAGCCTGGGCCACAGTATGTATTTTTTTCTTTTTTTGAGTGAAGGCTTTATTTTTAAATTACATTTACAGGCCTTTTGACTTGATTAGGTGGCATTAAATAGAGCAGACCTTCCATTTTCTTGGAAGATCCACTTTGAAATGAAGGTCTGTGAAAAAACAATAGCAGTAAGCGCCATATTGGAAATATGCCCTGTGAAAAAACACATGCGAACTGTTATTACTGTAGTACATGTAGACAGGGATAGGTTGTAAAGAGGCTACAGGACATCAGCAGCATTACACATGCCTAGTGAAGTGACTGGCCTTAGGTTATACACAGAGATGAAACAAATCCTCCTACATAAGTTGTACCTGTTTTATAGTCTACTCTTCTCTACATCTGTTTAAAG
This sequence comes from Lithobates septentrionalis, assembly GCA_037952835.1. Classification (NCBI taxonomy): domain Eukaryota; kingdom Metazoa; phylum Chordata; class Amphibia; order Anura; family Ranidae; genus Lithobates; species Lithobates septentrionalis. The sequence continues at coordinate 665,511 of JBBDGP010001020.1, forward strand.
TACAGCATTTATAAAACTTGTCTGAGAGCTTAGAAATAAATGGCGCGTGGAGCTGAAACTACACTCTGCAGAGCTCAGTGAGAAGAGCTCTGAGAGCTGATTGGAGGGAAGAGACACACACTCCTTAACACAGCTTACAAGAACAGAGCTGAGGCTGTCAATCTGCATTTTTCTCTTGGCGATAGGAAAACTTGTCAGAAGTGACTCATGCTGATAGTAGAGGAAGGAAGCAGCAGACAGAAATTACACTTATGCCCCGTACACACGGTCGGACTTTGTTCGGACATTCCGACAACAAAATCCTAGGATTTTTTCCGACGGATGTTGGCTCAAACTTGTTTTGCCTACACACGGTCGCACAAAGTTGTCGGAATTTCCAATCGAAAACCACGCGGTCACGTACACCACGTACGACGAGACTAGAAAAGGCCGGTTCAGAACCAAGCGCGGCAACCTTTGGGCTCCTTTTGCTAATCTCGTGTTAGTAAAAGTTTGGTGAGAGACGATTCGCGCTTTTTCAGACTCGTGGCTTTCAGATCGTTTTCTGGCGTTCAGTTTGTGCTTGTGGGTTTGTATCTGCTCTTCAGTGCGTGCAAGCACGTTCCGCGTGACTTTTAGTCATTGTATTCTTGTTCGTTCGTTACTGGTTTTCAGGTCGCTCTTCACAGGCCTTGCTGTTCTTCAATGCGTTCTGTTACTTCGTTCTGAGCAGCCGACCGTTTTCTAGCCATGTTTCGTATGCGTACTCCTCCTAGAGTTCGTGCTGTGCGGGGGCTTGGTGTTGGGGTCCTGACCTTGACACAAGTCCAGTCCATGAACAGGGTGAGGAGGAGTTCATGGACCAAGAATTGGTTGCTTCAGCGTGACCAGTTCTGTCATATGCCTTTGCTCCGTGAGATCCGTGAGAATAATCCTGATGATTTCAGGAACTTTCTCAGGATGACGGACCCCGTGTTTCACCGTTTGTTGGCTTCGCTGACCCCCTATATCAGCAGGCAGGATACCTGCATGAGGCAAGCCATCACTGCGGAGCAGAGGTTGGTCGCTACCTTGCGGTATTTGGCCACAGGGAGAAGCCTGCAGGACCTCAAGTTCTCGACAGGCATCTCCCCCCAGGCTCTGGGTATCATTATCCCAGAGACCTGTTCTGCCATCATCCAGGTCCTGCAGAAGGAGTATATGAAGGTAAGATTTTTTTCCTTTTATATCACATTTTATTGTATTGAATGTTTGCTAATATCTTGTATTTCTTTCCTCATTCCCTAATTACCATGATTGTAATATGCTGTGAATGTCCCCTTTGTCCTCATGCATGCTGGATTTTTATGTAATTATTATTTTATGTCCTTCATACATATTTGCCCTTCAATAACCTCTCCAGCATGGTGTCTTCTGCCCTATATTCACCTCATGTAGTCACTTAACAATGTATTTTATCAGCTCCATAGTAGTGCTTTACCCCAAACACCCCCTAAAATGTTTGGAAATGTTATTTTTGATTTAAATTCAGGCAGAGTGCCAGAGGCTTTTTTTTGTGGTGTCCCCAAATAATTTTTAGTAACCCTCCCTCCCCCAACTGCTAAGCCAGCTGATCCCAATTCTCTATCCTCAATCATCTATCTGCTGACTTTGCCAAACCCATACACACTATACCCATCTCTTTACTGGTCAGATTTATGGATGAATTCCCCAAAGCATGTAGTGCAAGGGCCTGCCTGTATACTTTCCAATGGTACTGTTTAAAGTTTTTGTATCCTATTATTATCTTGATAGGTAATAGCAGAATGTTCAAATGTGCTCAAATGTGTACAGTATGTATTTATATCTTTGTATTATGACACTTCTTACCTGTCCAGTGGTCTGCCAATAGGGTAACTAAGGAGGGGCTGTTGTAATACAGTAATAAATACAGTAATACCCTGTATTTAGGCATTCATCTCTAAATGAAGTGAAGAGGATTACCTGCCCAAGAGTTCCCCCCCCTATAATGTTAGAAATGGCCCATGAGAGGGGGGGAGGGGGAATATGATAGGTGTACCTTATACTTTGTTGTTGTTAAATTCCCCTTAGTAAATGCTATCTGGAGGTTGACCCATAATGTTTGTGTATAATCTGCTTGCCATGTATCTGTGAAAAAATAGTAATGTTTATTGTTTTTTCCTCAACAGTTTCCTTCCACGCCACAGGAATGGCAGACTGTGGCCTCCCACATTGCCCAGCGGTGGGACTTTCCTAACTGCGGAGGGGCAATTGATGGGAAACACGTCCACATCGTCCCACCACCCAACTCGGGGTCGTACTATTATAATTACAAGGGGTTTAATAGTATAGTGATGTTGGTGGTGGTGTCGGCTAATTACGAGTTCTTGTATGTGGACGTGGGGAAGAATGATGGTGGAGTGATCGCCCAGACGGAGTTCTACAGGCGTCTCCAGAATGGCAGCTTGGACTTGCCACCTCCAGAGGACAATGTTGAAGGTCTCCCATTTGTGTTAGTTGCTGATGAAGCATTTGCGCTGGGGGACCACCTGATGCGGCCATTCCCGATGAGGACCCTCACCCCGGAACAGAGGGTTTTTAATTACCAGCTGGCCAGAGCCGAAGAGTGGTGGAGAACACATTTGGAATCCTGGCCAGCCGGTTCCGATTATTTCTGACACCCATCCATATTGCGGAGTATAAACTGAACCATATAATACTTGCCTGCTGTGTTCTCCATAATTTTTTAAGAAAACATTCAGCCAACTATGCTGGCTCAGTTGGGCCTGAGGCTGGAATCCCAAATCCATCAACACTGACGTGCTTGAAAGTGGCCGTCCTGGCTTGCCCTCCCTGAATGCCCGTGATGTCCGGTTACGATACCTGGAGTTCTTTGCGGGTAGGGGGGCTATCAATATGCCAGACAATCTGTGACACCTTTTTCAAATAAAAAACAACCAAAAGAAATTCTTGGTGGACATTTACTGCTTGTGTTTGTTTTAGCTGACCCTGACAGAAATGTGTTGAGTGCAGAAAATGTCGTGATTGGGTAACCTTAGAAAAAACTGTGTTGGCTGGTACTTCCTAAATGCAAAAACACATTTCACTACAAGTGCACTTGCAACTGCACTGAACCTGCACTTGTAGTGCAAAGTGTATTTGCCCTTAGGAAATAACCCCCATTTTTGCATAAAACAGCAATTACATCACCCCAAAAGTGTTGTAGTGTTGAGACAATAATCCACACATTCTTGAGTAAGGCACTTTTTTATAGCTGCACAATCACATGTGCATTTACGAAAGGTTTTTAAAACAAACCAACATGTTTGTTGTATAACAATGTTTGCAGTAGCATTATCAAAAATCGAAATATCCATTTCAGATAAAACAGGCCTGTGTAAAACCAACAAGAAAGCCAAAAAACTTGAACTTACAAAGTTCACATTAGGTAAAACCTGAAGGCTATATCTGACATCAGTATTAAGGAACTGGGTTTGATATAGCGTTCAGATGGGGGTAAATCACCCCTGGAAAAGCCAAACTTGGAAGATGCACACCAATTTACGAATGTCAACATGTGCTATCTACCATCAGGGGGGATCAAGGGACGTGTTTTGGGGGAGCAAGCCCTTCCTCAACGTGACTTTATAATTGAGGAAGGGGTTGCACCCCCAAAACGCGTCCATTGATCTCCCGTGATGGCAGATAGCACATGTTGGCACACTGTGTGCATCCTCCAAATTTGGCTTTTCTAAACATTGAAAAATTTTTTGTAAGATTGGACCACGATAAAACAGGTGATTTTATGGGGTTTAAATTCGCCCCAAAACATCAATGATGTTATTATTTTTTTTAATAACATCACTGATTTGTTGCTGGATGTTGTGCAATTCGAGATTACACCCCATGATCTCCCCGATCAGTATCTGGGCACTTTCAGATGTAAAGCGTTCTCTCTCCTTCACATCACGATCACCTAAAAAGAGATAAAGAACAAAAAAAAAGGTCTCAAAAATCTGCCACCATCCATCTCTTTTACCTGAGCCTGTGGTCGCAGACACTCACCTGTTGTGGTGCCAATCTCCACCACATCTTCTTCTTCCTCCTGCTCTTCTTCTTGGGTTGGTATTTCCCCTTCTTCCAGAGGTGGGGGGTCTCTGGTCTCCACGGATGAGGGGTGTCCTCCGAGTCTTTTCTCCCCTATGTAAAACAAAAATGGTATACTTAGCACACAGATATTTGATGGCAGAACTAGAAATAGGAAACATTGCTTGGAAGTGGGGTACAATTGTCTATTTTAGCCGAGTTCCAAGATGTATATTTTTTATTGCCCTTTGTCAAGCTGCAATACTTTACCTGTTTGGTACAAGCTTCACAGATGTAGCCCCCCCTATAGTATACACTGGAGCACCTGTGTGGCCCCCCTAATAAAAATGGTGTTCTGGGGTCCCACACTAGTGCTCCAGTGTCCAGATGTGAAAACAGCTGCTCAGTGTCCTCTCCTTACACACAATCTAGTTTGCATTTCATTCTAGTAACAAACCCATCTACACAAACAAATATTTGTCATCCAAGTAGGCCCCAAAAAATTTGTGAAAATGCATATGGCCTAAACAATGGTGTTCTAGAGGCCGAAAAAAAAATGTTTGATACGAACGAATAATGGGCCCATGAACATTAAAGTTGCCCTTTTTAAACGTTACAATTAATAAAAGCATATGGAGCAGAACGAACGTAATAAAGACAGAAAGAATAGGAACACAGCACAACTACTTACTTTTTTGCAGCACTCTCCGGATCTTTCAGTACTGCTCTGGCTCTCTCAACTTCAGGTCCGACCACTGCTTCCTGAGCTGATCTTTAGATCTTCGTACCCCGAAATTCCTCTCAAGACTCCTGACCACTTTCGCCATGATTTTGGCCTTTCGGATGTTGGGGTGTGGGTAAGGCCCATATTTTCCGTCATAATCGGACTTCCTCATGATGTCGACCATCTCCAACATCTCCCCAAACGACATATTTGTGGCCTTAAAACGTCTCCTTCTAGATCGGGACGTGCCTGGATCCGGGCTTTCCTCCTCCTCCTCCTCGCTGCTAGAATTAGCACGCACCTGCTGTAACTCCGCCATCATGCTCTTCACCCACTGCGCCGAACGAAAAGGGACGGGGAATAGACTAGAAAGAATGTCAGGGGCGGGCGGAGTTACACGCATGCGCAGTGTGTATAAAGCGTAACACGCGTGCGTATTACGTACGATCTGTGAGCGGAGGAAGGAGCATTGGACGCGCCGATCGTAAGAACGAAGGTAAGAGACAAACTTGTGCCTATACTGCTTCTAGATTGAGGCCTATATCGTAACAAGATTAGGAGAGTTTTGTGTGACATTAGGCTTTGTCTTGTGTTGTGTCTTGCAGTGAACATGGATATCTTAATGAAAGACAATGACTTCATGTCAGTATTCATAGATATGCTAAGTGAGCTGCCCTGTCTGTGGGAGATTGCCCACCCCCATTTCAAGAACCAAGCAAAGAGGAAGGCAGCACTGGAGCAATTGTGTGAAATTGTGAAGCAGGTGATCCCCACGGCAGACATCACTTATTTAAAGATTTTCATTGGTGGCCTGAGGAGCACATATCTGAGGGAGCGCAAGAAAGTCCTGGATTCACAGAGATCCGGAGCAGCAGATGACATCTATGTGCCCAGGATGTTGTACTACGACAGGCTGCACTTTTTGGCAGGCCAGACTCAACCCAGGCCATCCCTCTCCAGTCTTCCTTCCACGCTTCCTTCCCCCCCGGCTGAGGCTTCTGACGCCCAACCTGGGCCTTCCAGGCGATATGTGGAGGAGCCCAGATTGAGCCAGGTATAGCATTCCTCTAAATATTTCTGCTTGTCCAATCAATGATGTTAACTAGATGTTAGTTGGGAGTACTCATTTAGGATTGTGATTGATGAAGCAAAAACTAAAACCATGTCCCTTTTTCATACACAGGGAAGTCTCAGCCAGGAGGTGGCCGGGCCGAGCCGGCTGGCTGATATCAAGGTCCCTCCACACCCCCTGAAAACAGAAAGTGGCAGTAGGAGGAGTACCCTAGAGGAGGCTGCTATAGCATTCTTTTGGAGGGCTACAGAGGTCCTGGGAGCACCACACACCATGCAGGAGAACATTGCTGCCTTCATAGCCTATAAAATGCAAAGGATGGAGGAGGGCCAAAAAGCTATGTGTGAGGCCCTCATATCGGAGGCTCTGGAGAAAGGTATGAGGGGCCAAATTACACCTCACACATATCTTTGGGATGGTCCTCCTCCTCCTCCTGCAGGTCCTCCTCCTCCTCCCTCTCCTCCAGGTCCCCCCAGTCCTCCTCCAGGTCCCCCCAGTCCTCCTCCTCCTCCAGGTCCTACTCCTCCTCCTGCCACATCTCCAACTGCACAGCCACAGCCCGGAAGGAAGCGTGGAAGGAAGACCAGACAGTGATTGCCCTGGGTTCAGTCTGGTCGGCCAAAAGATGCAGCCTCTTGTGGTACCACAGCCTGGGGACACAGATGTCATCTGCTGCTATCCGAGTCTCTGTGAATCCCGGACCAGACTGCCCTCCCTTAGATATGGACTCCTCAGGCCACCAATTTTGATGTTGAAGAATTGATGTCTGCCGTGGGGGTCCCAGGCTTCGCTAATTTCTCTTGTTGATCCAGTGTTGCCTTCCTCTTTGTTTGGTTCTGATCCCTTAATAAAGGATTTTTGTTTTGAATTATACTCTCCTATGTGTTTTACTTCAAAAATGACAGTTGGTTTGTGAGGATTCAGGTACATTTCAAATATACAATGTGAAATGAACAAGGGTCACCAACACCAAACAATCTCCTGGAGATTAAATAATAAAAGATATCAATGGTGTTGGGGTAACTTGACACACAAAACACACACAAAAATATTCTGGAGTAAAAATAAAAATAACATTGAACAAAGATCAGCCTTGGAAAAAATCCAAACATTAAAGAAAAAAAAAAGGCTTAAAATCCAAAAAAAAATAAAAATTAAAAAATATAAAACTGTCAGATGTGACAACTAATAACAATATATTCAGGGAATCCCACTAAAAAAACACAAATAAAACTTGGGAGAAGTGTGTGTGAATATGAGCAGCAAAACTACTTCATTCTTGTGACATTATAAAGAAGAAGAGAGTGCGCTGTATTAAACCATTTTGAACATTGCAGCGTGACGAAAGTGCTGTATCCATTGCGAACGCTAAGTTTACCAGAACAAGCTGTCCCGTGTCGGAATTTCTTCTGAGCATGCATGGCACTTTGTGCGTCGGAACAGGCCACACACGGTCGGAATTGACGCGATCGGATTTTGTTGTCGGAAAATTTTATCTCCTGCTCTCCAACTTTGTGTGTCGGAAAATCCGATGGAAAATGTCCGATGGCGCCCACACACGGTCGGAATTTCCGACAACACGCTCCGATCGGACATTGTCCATCGGAAAATCCGACCGCGTGTACGGGGCATAAGTGTTCTTAATTGAGAAAAGTGCACACTATAGAGATATATGCTTTGTTCGTATTTCATGTCTGAGGTTTACAACCACTTTCAAATGTAACACAAGGTGAAAAAATATAACCCCCTTATTATCAACATTATAGCCTCATGTACACTGCTGCTGGTAAACGGACGTTCAGAGGCAGTTGGCTGCTTTTTTCAGCTGCCCTTGAACCCATCCAATGTTATCTTATGTGTACATGTGCACAGGTTTGTTTAATGTTGTTTTTAGGCAGTTGCATTTAGAGGCTTTTCTTTGAAGGCAAAAAAATGAGTTCAGACGCCGAAGCTTCTGACGTTTCAGACGCTAAACCCCGCTAAATGCGGCTAAACGCGGTACCGGCATCTAGCCGCGTTTCGTTTACAGGCGTTTTTCATTTTTGGCTATTTTGAAAAAATATCTATATATTTTTTTCAAACGCTTCTAAATGCAAACGCAGCAAAACGCTGCTAAACGCGGCATGTAAACGTGGAAAAACGGTCGTTTTAAACTTGGGTTTTTATCTGTCAAGTTAAATTGTTCAGGAGAGGTCGTAAAAACGTTCCGTGTACATTAAGCCTAAAAGAGAAGTTTGGGATTCTGAAAAAAAATTAAAAAACCCCATTTATGCTCACCTAGGTGGATGCAGCATCGGTCCAATACTGCATCTGTTTCTCGCTGCAAAGACCGCTGATCACTCTGTTCTCAGTCTTCAGTGAGCAGAGAGCTGGTGACTGTCAGCCACTGGTTCTCTGCTCTGCCCTTCAGCGCTCACTGAAGAGCCGGACTGTAGAGGAGGCAGGAGCAACTGGCTCAGGCTCTCAGCAGCATGCTGAGAGGCTGAGTCAGCTGCCGGTCAGTCAACTGGGTGGATTTCAACAATATGGCTGGGATCTTTCCAGAGCCGGGACCGGCTCTGTGACGTCAGCCATCAGCGTGCTTTGGCCCACTGACGGCTGAAATTGGGTCACAGGAGTGCAGAAAGAGGTGCACTCCTGTGACCCACAGGAGTAGTAGGGCAAGAAGAACTTTGGCCCTACTTCTCTTTGAAATTTAACAGTCCTGCCAGTGCCTAAAAGCCCCACATTAGTCTCTCCCTATGCATTTTTGAGTAGCACTCACTATGCTTTTTACATTTTCAATATGGTTGCTGGGATCCCACCCTTTTATAATGAGGGGACTGGCTTATGCAAAAGCTATTATGAGCCAGCTGGTCCAAGGAACTGTCCAGCATTCCAGGTAGCTTAGCAAGAAGAGACATTGCCTGACACAGCAGAGGTTCTGGATTCAAATCAAAGCTCTAATGCCCCGTACACACGGTCGGATTTTCCGATGGACATTGTCCGATCGGAGCGTGTTGTCGGAAATTCCGACCGTGTGTGGGCGCCATCGGACATTTTCCATCGGATTTTCCGACACACAAAGTTGGACAGCAGGAGATAAAATTTTCCGACAACAAAATCCGATCGCGTCAATTCCGACCGTGTGTGGCCTGTTCCGACGCACAAAGTGCCACGCATGCTCAGAAGAAATTCCGACACGGGACAGCTCGTTCTGGTAAACTTAGCGTTCGGAATAGATACAGCACTTTCGTCACGCTGCAATGTAAAAAATGGTTTAATACAGCGCACTCTCTTCTTCTTTATAATGTGACAAGAATATAGTAGTTTTGCTGCTCATATTCACACACACTTCTCACAAAGTTTTATTTGTCTTTTTTAGTGGGATTCCCTCAATATATTGTTATTAGTTGTCACATCTGACAGTTTTATATTTTTTATGTTTTTTTTTTTTTGTTTTTAAGCCTTTTTTTTTCTTTAATGTTTGGATTTTTTGCAAGGCTGATCTTTGTTCAATGTTATTTTTATTTTTACTCCAGAATATTTTTGTGTGTGTTTTGTGTGTCAAGTTACCCCAACACCATTGATATCTTTTATTATTTAATCTCCATGAGATTGTTTGTTGTTGGTGTCCCTTGTTCATTTCACATTGTATATTAGAAATGTACCTGAATCCTCACAAACAAACTGTCATTTTTGAAGTAAAACACATAGGAGAGTATAATTCAAAACAAAAATCCTTTATTAAGGTATCAGAACCAAACAAAGAGGAAGGCAACACTGGATCAACATGAGAAATTAGTGAAGCCTGGGACCCCCACGGCAGACAACAATTCTTTAACCTCAAAATTGGTGGCCTGAGGAGTCCATATATAAGGGAGGGCAGTCTGGTCCGGGATTCACAGAGATCGGGATAGCAGCAGATGACATCAGTGTCCCCAGGCTGTGATACCACAAGAGGCTGCATTTTTTGGCCGACCAGACTGGATCCAGGGTCCAATCACTCTCTAGTCTTCCTTTCACACTTCCTTCCGGGCTGCGGCTGTGCAGTTGGAGATGTGGCAGGAGGAGGAGTAGGACCTGGAGGAGGAGGATGACTGGGGGGACCTGGAGGAGGACTGGGGGGACCTGGAGGAGAGGGAGGAGGAGGAGGAGGAGGACCTGCAGGAGGAGGAGGAGGACCATCCCAAAGATGTGTGTCAGGTGTAATTTGGCCCCTCATACCTTTCTCCAGAGCCTCTGATATGAGGGCCTCACACATGGCTTGTTGGCCCTCCTCCATCCTCTGCATTTTATATGCAATGAATGCACCAATGTTCTCCTGCCTGGTGTGGGGTGCTCCCAGGACCTCTGTAGCCCTACAAAAAAATCTGATAGCCGCCTCCTCTAGGGTACTCCTCCTACTGCCACTTTCTGTTTTCACCGGGGGTGGAGGGACCTGCACATCAGCCAGCCGGCTCGGCCCGGCCACCTCCTGGCTAAGACTTCCCTGTGTATGAAAAAGGGACATGGTTTTAGTTTTTGCATCATCAATCACAATCATAAATTATTACTTCCAAACTAACATCTAGTTAACATCATTGATTGGACAAGCAGAAATATTTAGAGAAATGCTATACCTGGCTCAATCTGGGCTCCTCCACATGTGGCCTGGAAGGCCCAGGTTGGGTGTCAGAAGCCTCAGCCAGGGGGGAAGGAAGCATGGAAGGAAGACTTGAGAGGGATGGCCTGGGCTCAGTCTGGCCTGCCAGAAAGTGCAGCCTGTCATAGTACAACATCCTGGGGACATAGATGTCATCTGCTGCTCCGGATCTCTGTGAATCATGGACTTTATTGCGCTCCCTCAGATATGTGCTCCTCAGGCCACCAATGAAGATCTTTAAATAAGTGATGTCTGCCGTGGGGATCACCTGCTTCACAATTTCACACAATTGCTCCAGTGCTGCCTTCCTCTTTGCTTGGTTCTTGTAATGGGGGTGGGTAATCTCCCACAGACAGGGCAGCTCCCTTAGCATATCAATGAATAGTGACATGAAGTCAGTATCTTCTTTCAGTACCATATCCATGTTCACTGCAAGACACAACACAAGACAAAGCCTAATGTCAGACCAAACTCTCCTAATCGTGTTACAATATAGGCCTCAATCTATAGAAGCAGTTTAGGCCCAAGTTTGTCTCTTACCTTCGTTCTTACGATCGCCGCGTTCAATGCTCCTTCCTCCGCTCACAGATCAAACGTAATATGCACGTGTGTTACGCTTTATATACACTGCGCATGCGTGTAACTCCGCCCGCCCCTGACGTTCTTTCTAGTGTATTCCCCGCCCCTTTTCGTTCGGCGCAGTGGGTGAAGAGCATGATGGCGGACATACAGCAGGTGCGGGCTAATTGTAGCAACGAGGAGTAGGAGGAGGAGGAAAGGGCGGATCCAGGCACGTCCCGATCCAGAAGGAGACGTTTTAAGGCCACAAATATGTCGTTTGGGGAGATGTTGGAGATGGTCGACATCATGAGGAAGTCCGACTATGACGGAAAATATGGGCCTTACCCCAACCCCAATATCCGAAAGGCCAAAATCATGGCGAAAGTGGTCAGGAGTCTAGAGCGGAATTTCGGGGTACGAAGGTCTAAAGATCAGCTCAGGAAGCGGTGGTCGGACCTGAAGTTGAGAGAGCCAGAGCAGTACCGAAAGATCCGGAGAGTGTTGCAAAAAAGTAAGTAGTTGTGCTGTGTTCCTATTCTTTCTGTCTTTATTACGTTCGTTCTGCTCCATATGCTTTGATTAGTTGTAACGTTTCCAAAGGTCAACTTTAATGTTCATGGGCACATTATTCGTTCGTATCAAACATTTTTCTTTCGGCCTCTAGAACATCATTGTTTAGGCCATATGCATTTTCACACATTTTTGGGGGCCTACTTGGATGCCAAATATTTGTTTGTGTAGATGGGTTTGTTACTAGAATGAAATGCAAACTAGATTGTGTGTAAGGAGAGGACACAGCAGCTGTTTTCACATCTGGACACTGGAGCACTAGTGTGGGACACAAGAACAACATTTTTATTAGGGGGGCCACACAGGTGCTCCAGTGTATACTATAGGGGGGTCTCCATCTGTGAAGCTTGTACCAAACAGGTAAAGTATTGCAGCTTGACAAAGGGCAATAAAAAATATACATCTTGGAACTCGGCTAAAATAGACAATTGTACCCCACTTCCAAGCAATGTTTCCTATTTCTATAGTTCTGCCATCAAATATCTGTGTGCTAAGTATACCATTTTTGTTTTACATAGGGGAGAAAAGACTCGGAAGACACCCCTCATCCGAGGAGACCAGAGACCCCCCACCTCTGGAAGAAGGAGAAATAACACCAACCCAAGAAGAAGAGCAGGAGGAAGAAGAAGATGTGGTGGAGATTGGCACCACAACAGGTGAGTGTCTGCGACCACAGACTCAGGTAAAAGAGATGGCTGCTGGCAGATTTTTGAGACATTTTTTTTTGTTCTTTATCTCTTTTTAGGTGATCGTGATGTGAGGGAGAGAGAACGCTTTACTTCTGAAAGTGCCCAGATCCTGATCGGGGAGATCATGGGATGTAATCTCGAATTGCACAACATACAGCAACAAATCAGTGATGTTATTAAAAAAAATAATAACATCATTGATGTTTTGGGGCGAATTTAAACCCCACAAAATCACTTGTTTTAGTGTGGTCCAATCTTTTAAAAAATTTTTCTATGTTTTGAAAAGCCAAATTTGGAGGATGCACACAGTGTGCCAACATGTGCTATCTGCCATCACTGGAGATCAATGGACGCGTTTTGGGGGGGCAACCCCTTCCTCAATTATAAAGTAGCGTTGAGGAAGGGCTTGCTCCCCCAAAACACGTCCCTTGATCCCCCATGATGGCAGATAGCACATGTTGACATTTGTAAATTGGTGTGCATCTTCCAAATTTGGCTTTTCCAGGGGTGATTTCCCCCCATCTGAACGCTATATCAAACCCAGTTCCTAAATACTGATGTCTGATATAGCCTTCAGGTTTTACCTTATGTGAAGTTTGTAAGTTCAAGTTTTTTGGCTTTCTTGTTGGTTTTACACAGGCCTGTTTTATCTGAAATGGATATTTCGAATTTTCATAATGCTACTGCAAACATTGTTATACAACAAACATGTTGGTTTGTTTTAAAAACCTTTCGTAAATGCACAAGTGATTGTGCAGCTATAAAAAAGTGGCTTAATCAAGAATGTGTGGATTATTGTCTCAACACTACAACACTTTTGGGGTGATGTAATTGCTCTTTTATGCAAAAATGGGGGTTATTTCCTAAGGGAAAATACACTTTGCACTACAAGTGCAGGTTTAGTGCAGTTGCAAGTGCACTTGTAGTGAAATGTGTTTTTGCATTTAGGAATTACCAGCCAACACAGTTTTTTCTAAGGTTACCCAATCACGACATTTTCTGCACTCAACACATTTCTGTCAGGGTCAGCTAAAAGAAACACAAGCAGTAAATGTCCACAAAGAATTTTTTTGGGTTGGTTTTTATTTTAAAAAGTTTTCACAGATTGTCTGGCATATTGATAGCCCCCCTACCCGCAAAGAACTCCAGGTAGCGTAACCGGACATCACGGGCACTCAGGGAGGGCAAGCCATGACGGCCACTTTCAAGCGCCGTCAGTGTTGATGGATTTGGATTTCCGGCCTCAGGCCCAACTGAGCCAGCATAGTTTGCTGAATGTTTTCTTAAAAAATTATGGAGAACACAGCAGGCAAGTATTATATGGTTCAGTTTATACTCCGCCATATGGATGGGTGTCAGAAATAATCGGAACCGGCTGGCCAGGATTCCAAATGTGTTCTCCACCACTCTTCGGGCTCTGGCCAGCCGGTAATTAAAAACCCTCTGTTCCGGGGTGAGGGTCCTCATCGGGAATGGCCGCATCAGGTGGTCCCCCAGCGCAAATGCTTCATCAGCAATGAACACAAATTGGAGACCTTCAACATTGTCCTCTGGAGGTGGCAAGTCCAAGCTGCCATTCTGGAGACGCCTGTAGAACTCCGTCTGGGCGATCACTCCACCATCGGACATCCGGCCATTCTTCCCCACGTCCACATACAAGAAGTCGTAATTAGCCGACACCACCGCCAACATCACTATACTATTAAACCCCTTGTAATTATAATAGTACGACCCCGAGTTGGGTGGTGGGATGATGTGGACGTGTTTCCCATCAATTGCCCCTCCGCAGTTAGGAAAGTCCCACCGCTGGGCAAAGTGGGAGGCCACAGTCTGCCATTCCTGTGGCGTGGAAGGAAACTGTTGAGGAAAAAACAATAAACATTACTATTTTTTCACAGAAACCTGGCAAGCAGATTAGACACAAACATTATGGGTCAACCTCCAGATAGCATTTATTAAGGGGAATTTAACAACAACAAAGTATAAGGTACACCTATCATATCCCCCCCCCCCCCCTCTCATGGGCCATTTCTAACATTATAGGGGGGGGAACTCTTGGACAGGTAACCCTCTTCACTTCATTTAGAGACGAAGCCCTAAATACAGGGTATTACTTGGAACAGCCCCTCCTTAGTTACACTATTGGCTGCCCACTGGACAGGTAAGAAGTGTCATAATACAAAGATATAAATACACACTGTACACATTTGAGCACATTTGGACATTCTGCTATTACCTATCAAGATCATAATAGGATACAAGAACTTTAAACAGTACCATTGGAAAGTATACAGGCAGACCCTTGCACTACATGCTTTGGGGAATTCATCCATAAATCTGACCACAAAAGAGATGGGTATAGTGTGTATGGGTTTGGCAAAGTCAGCAGATAGATGATTGAGAATAGAGAATTAGGATCAGCTGACTTAGCAGTTGGGGGAGGGAGGGTTACAAAAAATTTGGGGACACCACAAAAAAAAGCCTCTGGCACTCTGCCTGAATTTAAATCAAAAATAACATTTCCAAACATTTTAGGGGGTGTTTGGGGTAAAGCACTACTATGGAGCTGATAAAATACATTGTTAAGTGACTACATGAGGTGAATATAGGGCAGGAGACACCATGCTGGAGGGGTTATTGAAGGTCAAATATGTATGAAGAACCTAAAATAATAATTACATAAAATTCCAGCATGCATGAGGACAAAGGGGACATTCACAGCATATTACAATCATGGTAATTAGGGAATGAGGAAAGAAATACAAGATATTAGCAAACATTCAATACAATAAAATGTGATATTAAAGGATAAAAATCTTACCTTCATATACTCCTTCTGCAGGACCTCGATGATGGCAGAACAGGTCTCTGGGATAATGATCCCCAGAGCCTGGGGGGAGATGCCTGTCGAGAACTTGAGGTCCTGCAGGCTTCTCCCTGTGGCCAAATACCGCAAGGTAGCGACCAACCTCTGCTCCGGAGTGATGGCTTGCCTCATGCAGGTATCCTGCCTGCTGATATAGGGGGTCAGCGAAGCCAACAAACGGTGAAATACGGGGTCCGTCATCCGGAGAAAGTTCCTGAAATCATCAGGATTATTCTCACGGATCTCACGGAGCAAAGGCATATGAGAGAACTGGTCACGCTGAAGCAACCAATTCTTGGTCCATGAACTCCTCCCCACTCTGTTCATGGACTGGACTTGTGTCAAGGTCAGGACCCCAACACCAAGCCCCCGCACAGCACGAACTCTACGAGGAGTACGCATACGAAACATGGCTAGAAAACGGTCGGCTGCTCAGAACGAAGTAACAGAACGCACTGAAGAACAGCAAGGCCTGTGAAGAGCGACCTGAAAAACAGCAACGAGCGGACAAGATCGCACAGAAAACTCCAATACGAACTGACTGCACGCACTGAAGAGCAGATACAAACCCACAAGCACAAACTGAACGGCAGAAAACGATCTGAAAGCCACGAGTCTGAAAAAGCGCGAATCGTCATTGACCAAACTTTTACTAACACGAGATTAGCAAAAGGAGCCCAAAGGGTGCTGCGCTTGGTTCTGAACTGGCCTTTTCTAGTCTCGTCGTACGTGCTTGACGTCACCGCGTTCTTGGCGATCGGAAATTCCGACAACTTTGTGCGACCGTGTGTAGGCAAAACAAGTTTGAGCCAACATCCGTAGGAAAAAATCCTAAGATTTTGTTGTCGGAATGTCCGAACAAAGTCCGACCGTGTGTACGGGGCATAACACCCAACAGGAGGAAAGTGGAAAGCTGCTGAGGCCGCACTTTCTTTTTGTGGGTCATTCTACCTCTAGGTCGGGGGAAGTGCACCGAAGGCAGGAAGGCAGGAAGAAGTTGGGATGCCCCATTAATACTGTACCTGTGGCCCCCGGTGCAGGGAAATAGGTTCTTCAACACGTGGCCATCTTCCAGTGTGGTCGGCATGGGTTCCCCCACGATCCGGAATCTAAAAAGCCCCGGGGTTGGGGACCTATGTTTTAAAGCATCAATTTTAAAATCTATACATTTTAAATGAAAGCTGTAGTCTAGCCAGATAAAATCAACACAAATGAATGCAGCTCTTTAATCATTACTACATCATTTTTTTTTTTAAACAAGCAGTGTAAGTACTTGAATTGAACTTGGAATGGATCTCTTGCAGTTTCTGCTCAGCAGAGCTGGAATGTGAGGGGAAAAAGCTGCAGAAGTAGCCAATCCGTTCATGGGCTGACAAGAAGACTGCTGATAGGAGAAGAAAGCAGAGTGACAGAGAGATTAGCTCATCACTGTTCTGATTCTGCTTTTGCTGTCCAGTCACAGGGGCAGGTCCAGGACAGTCTGGGCTCAGTGGAAGTGAGTTGAATGATGCTGGCCACCAGACTGAGGTCATCTTGTGGCAAAAAAAATTGAATCCAGGGAAGACCTTTGGAGTAAAAGATATTGCAACATAAGTCGCTTTTTTTATTATGTTTAACCGCTTGTCAATCGCCCGTAATATTTTTACTGCATGCCTGCGGCACAGACAGGCACTGTTACATGCCTGTATATCATGGGCTTGCTTCTGGGTCTTGGGTATGCACGCACCCTGCCGATCTGTGCTGAGATTGGCTACAGCACAAGCCAGTTAGCAAGTTACAATCAATGATTTTGCCTGTATACCAGCTGATTAGGTGGGGCCAATCAAAGAACCGAGTCTTGTGTTGACAAACACACAGAACTCTGTACACAGACCCCAATCTGGCTGTTTTCTCTCCCTGAGCTCTATTCTAAATGCAGAGAGAAAAAGCAGCCAGATCTGTTAGTAAAAGCAGGGCCATCTTTAAGACAGGGCAAAAGGGGCAGCTGCCCTGGGCCCTGTCATTATTGTGGGGCCCAAAGCAGCTGCCCCATACTTGCCAACTATCCCAGTTTAAATTCCCTCGTCCCTTGAGGTTTTTGTCCAGTGCTGTGTCCTGACATCTCAGTGTGAAGTTCTGTTACTAATGCTGCCCAGCTCTGCCTTATTGTTGTGTACAGATGACTCACCTGCCTGCGGACCCTGTGTTTACATGAAGAATGAGAAAGGAAAGCACTCACGATGCCACATCCGTAAATTAGAGCTGGAAAAAAGGGGTACTAAGTAAGTAACCAAAGGTTGGACTTTTAAGGCAAAAAAACTATGGAGAAGTAACAAAAATAATGTTTATTGAAAAAGGTACAAGGTGTAATCACAGTGTTCAAAAAGATTAAAAACCATATAAAATGATACAATTTGTACTAAGAGCCCTTGTGCGTCTATGCGTTTCGCCGGCTTCTTCAGGACACGATCAAGGTTCAGGGACGTAACAAAGAAAAAAGAGAGCGCGAATCTCCCTGTCTGAAATGAAATATATTCCAATTAAAATCGAACACATCACATATACAGTGGGGACGGAAAGTATTCAGACCCTATATTGCAGCCATTTGCTAAAGTCATTTAGGTTCATTTTTTTTCCTCATTAATGTACACAAAGCACCCCATATTGACAGAAAAACACAGAATTGTTGACATGTTTGCAGATTTATTAAAAAAGAAAAACTGAAATATCACATGGTCCTAAGTATTCAGACCCTTTGCTGTGACACTCATATATTTAACTCAGGTGCTGTCCATTTCTTCTGATCATCCTTGAGATGGTTCTACACCTTCATTTGAGTCCATCTGTGTTTGATTATACTGATTGGACTTGATTAGGAAAGCCACACACCTGTCTATATAAGACCTTACAGCTCACAGTGCATGTCAGAGCAAATGAGAATCATGAGGTCAAAGGAACTGCCTGAAGAGCTAAGACAGAATTATGGCAAGGCACAGATCTGGCCAAGGTTACAAAAAAATTTCTGCTGCACTTAAGGTTCCTAAGAGCACAGTGGCCTCCATAATCCCTAAATGGAAGACGTTTGGGACGACCAGAACCCTTCCTAGAGCTGGCCGTCCAGCCAAACTGAGCTATTGGAGAAGAAGAGCTTTGGTGAGAGAGGTAGAAGAACCCAAAGATCACTGTGGCTGAGCTCCAGAGATGCAATCGGGAGATGGGAGAAAGTTGTAGAAAGTCAACCATCACTGCAGCCCTCCAGCAGTCAGGGCTTTATGGCAGAGTGGCCCGACGGAAGCCTCTCCTCAGTGCAAGAAACATGAAGGCCCACATGGAGTTTGCTAAAAAAAACACCTGAAGGACTCCAAGATGGTGAGAAATAATATTCTTTGGTCTGATGAGACAATGACCCTAAGCACACAGCTAAAATAAGGAAGGAGTGGCTTCACAACAACTCCGTGACTGTTCTTGAAAGGCCCAGCCAGAGCCTTGACTTAAACCCAATTGAGCATCTCTGGAGAGACCTAAAATTGTCTGTCCACCAACGTTTACCATCCAACCTGACAGAACTGGAGAGGATCTGCAAGGAGAAATGGCAGAGGATCCCCAAATCCAGGTGTGAAAAACTTGTTGCATCTTTCCCAAAAAGACTCATGGCTGTATTAGATCAAAAGGGTACTTCTACTAAATACTGAGCAAAGATTTGAATACTTAGGACCATGTGATATTTCAGTTTTTCTTTTTTAATAATTCTGCAAAAATGTCAACAATTCAGTGTTTTTCTGTCAATATGGGGTGCTGTGTGTACATTGATGAGGAAAAAAATGAACTTAAATGATTTTAGCAAATGGCTGCAATCAATATTAAAGACAGGCCTGAGTAAAAGCAGCACACATTACATGCATTACACTTGTTAGCCACACAGTTAACCCCTCATTAGCCCTCTTGATCACCCTGTCTGTCACCCAGCCAATGTCATTAGTACAGTGTAAGGTATTATCACTGTATTAGTGTCACTAGCAACATCAGTGTCAGTTAGTGTCTCCCTGTCAGAGCCAGATTGCCTGCCACACTATCAAAGTCTCATTATAAGTCACTGATCACCACCATTACTAGTACAGCATCATAGCTGCGTAAATTCCAGTATATATACTATAATTTGTGGCCACTATAATGCTACTCAAGATATATGCTTGAGGGTCCTAGCCCAGGCTGTCAAGGTCCGGTGGGTTAGATGCCGCTGACCAGTGATAGTTCAGGCTGAGGAGAGGTCCATCCAGACACAAAGCATGCTGCATAAATATAAATATATTTGGTGATGTAAATGATATCGTGTTGGGAAGGGCATATTCAAAAAGGGCTATAACAGCCTAATATCAAAAGATCATCAGCCCGGTATTTCTATTAAACTAGGAAAGAAGAGAATGGGCGTTTAGCGTTGACCACCTGGTGTATTCAGTCTTATCAAACAGTACACAACTTGTTTACATGTTAAAAAAAATATTTTTATTACAAAAATAAAAAAAATGCATATAACATCAAGGTGGGCAATCACAGGCCCCCCATACTTAAAATCAGACATCTGTGCGCAGAGCTTGCCTACATGTTTCTGAGAGAACTGAAGGTATAGTGAGGTTGGAGATCCCAGCTGATGAGGAGCAAGGAGAGGTCCACCTTGTTCTTTGGTGTGGGTCTTTTAAGTACGCTTGCCAACGGACTGCATGGGAGTTCGACATATGTCTGGTCAAGCATGTGGTGCCCAAGCGGCTGCTGTTTTGGCCACGCTTGATATGCTTCAGACATATGTTGCAAATAGCAACGGTGCGATAAGCTGCACACGTCTCAAAAAAGGCCCACACAAAAGAACTTTTGGAAAAACGCGCAGACAGCCCTGCACATGCGGAGCTCTGCGGTGTGATGCAGTTGGTTGGCTGCCCTTAAGCTGGCCCCTGGAGGGTATCCTGTCTCGTTGGAGATGTGCCTCCTCCTCCTCTCTCCTATCAGGTACCCACGTAGAGTCAGTGACCTCATCATCCCCTCCCTCCTCATCACTGGAGCAAACCCAGCAGTATGCTGCAGGTGGAGGAACATGACTGCCAGTTTGTTGTCCTTCTTGGGCACCCCCTCTCTCTGGGCTCACGTTACTGCCTTCCTCAAGCTAAGTACCATCATCGGAGCCTTCAAAACACTGCGCATCCTCCTGCAGCATGTACCCAACACTGTGGTCAAACAGTTCGGGGGACTCCTCCGTGCGTGATGGTGGGGCTAGGGAAGGAGTAACTGATGACCTGGAGCCGATGGAATAGGCCACTTTGGCAGCTGCATTGGCAGCCAAAGTACTCTGAGAATGGAAGACAGAGGATGAGGAGGATGAGAACGGCTTAGTCATCCACTCTACCAACTCTTCTGCATGTTGTGACTCAACACGGCCAGCTCCCGAAAAAAAGGACAAGCGTGCCCCACGGCCACGTGCTGAGGATGCACTGTGTCCACGTCCAGCACTGTTGGCTGTAGACACAGAGCCTGCTTGCCCTCTTTTAGTGGCCTGTGAGCATCTGCCTCTCCTTGTTGGCCTTCCAGACATACTGTATTTGATGTATTTGTAATGTATTTGAATAGGTACACCAGGAATGGCCTGCAGCGAGATGTAGCTGCACAAAGCTGGGATGTATATATATATATATATATATATATATATACTGAATATACTGCAGCTAATTGAATGAACTTCCTGCCTGTAGTATTCTAGGAACAGAACAACAGGAATGGTCTGCAGTGAGATCTAGCTGCACAGGATACAGTACTGAATATACTGCAGCTAACTGAATCAACTGCCTGCCTGTAATATATTAGGAAGAGAACAAGAGGTACAGTCTGCAGTGGGATCTAGCTGCACAGGATACAGTACTGAATATACTGCAGCTAATTGAATCAACTGCCTGCCTGTAGCATATTATGAACAGAACAACAGGAACGTTCTGCAATGAGATCTAGCTCCACAGGATACCGTACTGAATATACGGCAGCTAACTGAATCTACTGCCTACCTGTAGTATATTAGGAACAGAACAACAGGAACAGTCTGCAGTGAGATCTAGCTGCACAGGATACAGTTCTGAATATACTGCAGCTAACTGAATCAACTGCCTGCCTGTAGTATATTAGGAAGAGAACAACAAGAACGGTCTGCATTGAGATCTAGCTGCACAGGATACAGTACTGAATATACTGCAGCTAACTGAATCAACTGCCTGTCTGTAGTATATTAGGAAGAGAACAACAGGAAAGGTCTGCAGTGAGATCTAGCTGCACAGGATACAGTTCTGAATATACTGCAGCTATCTGAATCAACTGCCTGTAGTATATTAGGAAGAGAACAACAGGAATGGTCTGCAATGAGAACTAGCTAAACTGGATAGAGTATAATGAATATACTGCAGCTAACTGAATCAACTGCCTGCCTGTAGTATATTAGGAAGAGAACAACAGGAACGGTCTGCAGTGAGATCTAGCTGCACAGGATACAGTACTGAATATGCTGCAGCTAACTGAATCAACTGCCTGCCTGTAGTATATTAGGAACAGAACAACAGGAATGGTCTCCAGTGAGATCTAGCTGCACAGGATACAGTACTGAATATACTGCAACTAACTGAATTAACTGCCTGCCTGTAGTATATTAGGAAGAGAACAACAGGAACGGTCTGCCGTGAGATCTAGCTAAACTGGATACAGTATACTGAATATACTGCAGCTAACTGAATCAACTGCCTGCCTGTAGTATATTGGGAACAGAACAACATTAATAGTCTGCAGTGAAATGTAGCTGCACAGGATACAGTATTGAATATACTGCAGCTAACTGAATCAACTGCCTGCCTGTAGTATATTAGGAAGAGAACAACAAGAACGGTCTGCCGTGAGATCTAGCTAAACTGGATACAGTACTGAATATACTGCAGCTATTTGAATCAACTGCCTGCCTCTAGTATTATAGAAAGAGAACAAGATCGGTCTGTCGTGAGTTCTAGCTGCACAGGATACAGTTCTGAATATACTGCATCTAAGTGAATCAACTGCCTGCCTGTAGTATATTAGGAAGAGAACAACAAGAACGGTCTGTAGTGAGATCTAGCTGCACAGGATACAGTATTGAATATACTGCTGCTAACTGAATTAACTGCCTGCCTTTAGTATAAAAGGGAGGGAACAACAGGAACGGTCTGCAGTGAGATTTAGCTGCACAGGATACAGTACTGAATATACTGCAGCTAACTGAATCAACTGCCGCCTGTAGTATATTAGGAAGAGAACAACAGGAACGGTCTGCAGTGAGATCTAGCTGCACAGGATACAGTACTGAATATACTGCAGCTAACTGAATCAACTGCCGCCTGTAGTATATTAGGAAGAGAACAACAGGAACGGTCTGCAGTGAGATCTAGCTGCACAGGATACAGTACTGAATATGCTGCAGCTAACTGAATCAACTGCCTGCCTGTAGTATATTAGGAACAGAACAACAGGAACGGTCTCCAGTGAGATCTAGCTGCACAGGATACAGTACTGAATATACTGCAACTAACTGAATTAACTGCCTGCCTGTAGTATATTAGGAAGAGAACAACAGGAATGGTCTGCCGTGAGATCTAGCTAAACTGGATACAGTATACTGAATATACTGCAGCTAACTGAATCAACTGCCTGCCTGTAGTATATTGGGAACAGAACAACATTAATAGTCTGCAGTGAAATGTAGCTGCACAGGATACAGTATTGAATATACTGCAGCTAACTGAATCAACTGCCTGCCTGTAGTATATTAGGAAGAGAACAACAAGAACGGTCTGCCGTGAGAGCTAGCTAAACTGGATACAGTACTGAATATACTGCAGCTATTTGAATCAACTGCCTGCCTCTAGTATTATAGAAAGAGAACAAGATCGGTCTGTCGTGAGTTCTAGCTGCACAGGATACAGTTCTGAATATACTGCATCTAAGTGAATCAACTGCCTGCCTGTAGTATATTAGGAAGAGAACAACAAGAACGGTCTGTAGTGAGATCTAGCTGCACAGGATACAGTATTGAATATACTGCTGCTAACTGAATTAACTGCCTGCCTTTAGTATAAAAGGGAGGGAACAACAGGAACGGTCTGCAGTGAGATTTAGCTGCACAGGATACAGTACTGAATATACTGCAGCTAACTGAATCAACTGCCGCCTGTAGTATATTAGGAAGAGAACAACAGGAACGGTCTGCAGTGAGATCTAGCTGCACAGGATACAGTACTGAATATGCTGCAGCTAACTGAATCAACTGCCTGCCTGTAGTATATTAGGAACAGAACAACAGGAACGGTCTCCAGTGAGATCTAGCTGCACAGGATACAGTACTGAATATACTGCAACTAACTGAATTAACTGCCTGCCTGTAGTATATTAGGAAGAGAACAACAGGAATGGTCTGCCGTGAGATCTAGCTAAACTGGATACAGTATACTGAATATACTGCAGCTAACTGAATCAACTGCCTGCCTGTAGTATATTGGGAACAGAACAACATTAATAGTCTGCAGTGAAATGTAGCTGCACAGGATACAGTATTGAATATACTGCAGGTAACTGAATCAACTGCCTGCCTGTAGTATATTAGGAAGAGAACAACAAGAACGGTCTGCCGTGAGATCTAGCTAAACTGGATACAGTACTGAATATACTGCAGCTATTTGAATCAACTGCCTGCCTCTAGTATTATAGAACGAGAACAAGATCGGTCTGTCGTGAGTTCTAGCTGCACAGGATACAGTTCTGAATATACTGCATCTAAGTGAATCAACTGCCTGCCTGTAGTATATTAGGAAGAGAACAACAAGAACGGTCTGTAGTGAGATCTAGCTGCACAGGATACAGTATTGAATATACTGCTGCTAACTGAATTAACTGCCTGCCTTTAGTATAAAAGGGAGGGAACAACAGGAACGGTCTGCAGTGAGATTTAGCTGCACAGGATACAGTACTGAATATACTGCAGCTAACTGAATCAACTGCCGCCTGTAGTATATTAGGAAGAGAACAACAGGAACGGTCTGCAGTGAGATCTAGCTGCACAGGATACAGTACTGAATATACTGCAGCTAACTGAATCAACTGCCGCCTGTAGTATATTAGGAAGAGAACAACAGGAACGGTCTGCAGTGAGATCTAGCTGCACAGGATACAGTACTGAATATGCTGCAGCTAACTGAATCAACTGCCTGCCTGTAGTATATTAGGAACAGAACAACAGGAACGGTCTCCAGTGAGATCTAGCTGCACAGGATACAGTACTGAATATACTGCAACTAACTGAATTAACTGCCTGCCTGTAGTATATTAGGAAGAGAACAACAGGAACGGTCTGCCGTGAGATCTAGCTAAACTGGATACAGTATACTGAATATACTGCAGCTAACTGAATCAACTGCCTGCCTGTAGTATATTGGGAACAGAACAACATTAATAGTCTGCAGTGAAATGTAGCTGCACAGGATACAGTATTGAATATACTGCAGCTAACTGAATCAACTGCCTGCCTGTAGTATATTAGGAAGAAAACAACAAGAACGGTCTGCCGTGAGATCTAGCTAAACTGGATACAGTACTGAATATACTGCAGCTATTTGAATCAACTGCCTGCCTCTAGTATTATAGAAAGAGAACAAGATCGGTCTGTCGTGAGTTCTAGCTGCACAGGATACAGTTCTGAATATACTGCATCTAAGTGAATCAACTGCCTGCCTGTAGTATATTAGGAAGAGAACAACAAGAACGGTCTGTAGTGAGATCTAGCTGCACAGGATACAGTATTGAATATACTGCTGCTAACTGAATTAACTGCCTGCCTTTAGTATAAAAGGGAGGGAACAACAGGAACGGTCTGCAGTGAGA
Organism: Lithobates septentrionalis; assembly: GCA_037952835.1. Classification (NCBI taxonomy): domain Eukaryota; kingdom Metazoa; phylum Chordata; class Amphibia; order Anura; family Ranidae; genus Lithobates; species Lithobates septentrionalis. The sequence goes on from JBBDGP010001020.1 coordinate 690,588, forward strand.
TTTAGCTGCACAGGATACAGTACTGAATATACTGCAGCTAACTGAATCAACTGCCGCCTGTAGTATATTAGGAAGAGAACAACAGGAACGGTCTGCAGTGAGATCTAGCTGCACAGGATACAGTACTGAATATGCTGCAGCTAACTGAATCAACTGCCTGCCTGTAGTATATTAGGACAGAACAACAGGAACGGTCTCCAGTGAGATCTAGCTGAACAGGATACAGTACTGAATATACTGCAACTAACTGAATTAACTGCCTGCCTGTAGTATATTAGGAAGAGAACAATAGGAACGGTCTGCCGTGAGATCTAGCTAAACTGGATACAGTACTGAATATACTGCAACTAACTGAATCAACTGACTGCCTGTAGTATATTGGGAACAGAACAACATTAATAGTCTGCAGTGAAATGTAGCTGCACAGGATACAGTATTGAATATACTGCAGCTAACTGAATCAACTGCCTGCCTGTAGTATATTAGGAAGAGAACAACAGGAACGGTCTGCCGTGAGATCTAGCTAAACTGGATACAGTATACTGAATATACTGCAGCTAACTGAATCAACTGCCTGCCTCTAGTATTATAGAAAGAGAACAAGATCGGTCTGTCGTGAGTTCTAGCTGCACAGGATACAGTTCTGAATATACTGCATCTAAGTGAATCAACTGCCTGCCTGTAGTATATTAGGAAGAGAACAACAAGAACGGTCTGTAGTGAGATCTAGCTGCACAGGATACAGTATTGAATATACTGCTGCTAACTGAATTAACTGCCTGCCTTTAGTATAAAAGGGAGGGAACAACAGGAACGGTCTGCAGTGAGATTTAGCTGCACAGGATACAGTACTGAATATACTGCAGCTAACTGAATCAACTGCCGCCTGTAGTATATTAGGAAGAGAACAACAGGAACGGTCTGCAGTGAGATCTAGCTGCACAGGATACAGTACTGAATATGCTGCAGCTAACTGAATCAACTGCCTGCCTGTAGTATATTAGGACAGAACAACAGGAACGGTCTCCAGTGAGATCTAGCTGAACAGGATACAGTACTGAATATACTGCAACTAACTGAATTAACTGCCTGCCTGTAGTATATTAGGAAGAGAACAATAGGAACGGTCTGCCGTGAGATCTAGCTAAACTGGATACAGTACTGAATATACTGCAACTAACTGAATCAACTGACTGCCTGTAGTATATTGGGAACAGAACAACGTTAATAGTCTGCAGTGAAATGTAGCTGCACAGGATACAGTATTGAATATACTGCAGCTAACTGAATCAACTGCCTGCCTGTAGTATATTAGGAAGAGAACAACAAGAACGGTCTGCCGTGAGATCTAGCTAAACTGGAGACAGTACTGAATATACTGCAGCTAACTGAATCAACTGCCTACCTGTAGTATATTATGAACAGAAGAACAGGAACATTCTGCAGTGAGATCTAGCTGCAGAGGATACAGTACTGAATATTCTGCAGCTAACTGAATCAACTGTCTGCCTGTAATATATTAGGAAAAGAACAACAGGAACGGTCTGCAGTGAGATCTAGCTGCACAGGATACAGTATTGAATATACTGCAGCTAACTGAATCAACTGCCTGCATGTAGTATTTTAGGAAGAGAACAACAGGAATGGTCTGCAGTGAGATCTAGCTGCACAGGATACAGTACTGAATATACTGCAGCTAACTGAATCAACTGCCTGCATGTAGTATTTTAGGAAGGGAAGAACAGGAATGGTCTGCAGTGAGATCTAGCTTAACTAGATACAGTATACTGAATATACTGCAGCTAACTAATTCAACTGCTTGCCTGTAGTATATTAGGAAGAGAACAACCTCCTTCTTCTGGACCTGAAGAAGGAGGCCACGCCTCCGAAACATGTTGTCCTAGCTATTGCATGAAGCTTACGAGAGGAGTCAGCTGCATCACTGTGCATCCCCTCCCTGGCCACGAGTGACGTTAGGCAGCGCCGGCTGGCCCGTGCGAGTGCTTTGGGCGGTGTGTGTTACAAGGAAGCAGGCGGTCTGTGCTTACTGGAATACTTTACCGCGCTGCTAGTTCCTGTGAGCTAACTGATTCCTACAGACCAGGAGAAGAGGCTATTATGGAGCTGTTTATGCCATTTAACACTGGATGTTTGTAGTGCAACCCTCTTTTTTTATACACTTACCTTCATCTATTAAACGATAACACACTAGGGCTGGCGTGCGCTCTCTCTTGTTTTTATATATTTTCAGGCAGTGGGTCACAGCTGTGGTATGGCTCCTGTGTCCACCATGCTGTCTTTCATGCGTCTCTTCTCGTTCTGATAGGTGTACAATAGGGGCACCTGTGCCTTCAGCCAATCAGGCCAATCAGGTGACGGGTATTAGACTTCCTGATTGGCGGAGAGCCGGTTCACTGTTCATTTGCTATTCATTTGCTTTTCTAACACATCTGGGTAGACTGCGAGCACAATGCTCTGCGCTCTGAGTCCACCTTTTTTTAAGCCTATTAGAGCCTATGGCTCTAATCAGGTGCTTAAAAAAAACCCCGTCGCTGGAATTCAGGCGCCCGGCGTCCGAAAAGGGGCTAGATGCCTGCATAGGGGATGGCAGCAGCGGCCATGGATAGATTCATGAAATGCATTAATCTATCCATTATTCATAGAGAGAGGGGGGCGTGTCAGAGGGGGCAGTGCCCGTGCGCCCTTAATGGATGTACTGCCACTGGCTGCGATATTATGGAAGGGTCAGTCCGTAATATCGATTAAGGACTGTGATGGGAGGTCTGTGATGGGGTGGTCTGTAATGAGGGGGGTCTGTGATGGGCGGGCTCTGTGGTGAGGGGAGTCTGTGATGAGGGGGTCTGTGTTGAGGGGAGTCTGTGATATGAAATTTGTGGTTTGGAATTCAACATAATGGTATGTCATATAATTTTGCATATAGACAAGGTGCTGTTGCATGTAAATCTGCCTTTCCTGATAAATTTAATTTTAGTTTAAATTATCATGATATAAAATGGATGTGGGGGTCTTTTGGTGGGCGGGATTTTTTTGGGGGGGAAGGGGGGGGGGGGCAGCATTTCATTCTTGGACCCAGGAGTATTAGCAGGTTATTGAATCATGTTGTTGTTCTTCCAACAGGCAGCACAATGTCTTGGGCCAGCCCTGGACATGGAGCAGGCAATAACACCAATAGTCACATACAATGTACCAAGAGAAGACACGTAATCAAAACCTACAACACTGGGAGTAAGTAAGTGTAGATGACTTTGATTCTAAAAGGTACAGGAATGGTCACTTTAAGAGAGTATCCTTTAACCACTAGGGGAGAATTCAAGCAAGAGCTGTGTATGAATCAAAAAACAACAGGTGGAGTAAAATTGCGGAATGATAGGCCCATATAACCCACAGAACCTGCATATAGTCCAAGAGGTTACAGGTGTCCAGGAAGGTACCTGGGTCTCGTGAGGGCCCAAATCCCCAGCTTATTTCCATCAGGGGGCCTGTGATTGTCCACCTGATGTAATATGTCTTTTTTTAATTTTTGGGATAAAAATCTCTTTTTAACATATAAATAAGTTGTGTACAGTTTGATAAGAATGGATATACCAGGAGGTCATCGCTAAATGCCCATTCTCTTCTTCTTTCTTAATTTAATGAAAGTATATATTTACTGATTTTCCTTTAAGCTATTGCAGCATCTTTGGTAATTACTGAATCTATCATTTAATTAATGCTTGCTAAGTCTCAAGAAAACCTCAGAGACCAGGAGTGGCTGTACAAAAAACGTGAATAACAACCCATGGTCCCCAGAGGGAAATAAGTATATTAGAATGATCCACCGCCTGCAAACAGGGCTTTCTGCCAAGAATTTCTGACAGGTTGTGATTTATAACAGTAGGTTTATTTCTGTAGCTGTTTAAGAAGATATAATGTAATTTAAAAAGTAAATATTATCCTATATCAAGTTTTTAAGGAAAACAAATGCTGAGCAACAAGTCGGAGAGGTCCGATGCTGTGTGCTCTTTGCTGTGCTTGCTTCCAAATTTTTAACTTCCATTTTTGTGAGAGATAGCTGTGATCCATAATTTTTTTTTTTTTTTTTTTTTTTTTTATGTTTTTTGCTTCCTTACATTTTTTTTTTTGCAATACTGTAAAAATGAATGCAGTAAAATCTACAGTTAACTAGGATATTCTGCATCTCAGGCTGGGTTCACAACATTGCGAATTTAATATAATTGTTATAAACTATTAAATGTTAGGTTTTGGAATTTCCTTTAAAATTTGGCTGTTAGTGAACGTAATGAATTATTAACCATTATTAAAGTTTTTTTAAATTATTATTTATTAATAATAAATAATAATAATGAAAACTATAATAATAGTTATAAACGATTAAACTATAGGTATTGGAATTTTCTTTCAAATTTGGCTGCCTGTTAGTGAACGTAACGAATAAGAATTTATCCAAATTTACGAATTTTCGAAAAAACAAATACTGTATCTATACAAATGGAACGTACCAAATTAAATTTTTTCCGAATTTCTGAATTACTAAAATAACGAATACTGTATCTATACTAGTGGAACGTAACGAATTTAAATTTTTCAGAATTGATTCAAATTAACGAATTTTTATCATACCGAATGATCCGAAAAACGAAAAAATGAATAAAACTAAAATAAATGAATTTCGGAAGTGCACATGTCTAATATTTACTTGTGAAGCCGCTGGTGACATCACCGGTGCATATGCTCTGAAGGAATGGCATACCTGTGCTGTTGCTTCAGAGCCCTGTGCCATGAACAGCGTGGGAGTGATGTCATTGCGGCTCATCCAATCAAAAGACCGGAGCCCGCCAACCTGGAAGGAAGACCGGGCGAAGATGGAAGCCCTGTCAGCGTTGACAGTGCGCCGCTGGAGGGCTTCGTTTTGAGGTAAGCTAGCACATTATAACTTTGTAGGTTTAAAAAAATAAACGGCAGATTACTACAACTGGCATTTGCGCGATCATGCAACGTTGTACACAAATTACATTTTATGATTTTTTTTACACAAATAAGGGGGGTTTGGGTTGTGTTTAATCATCACTGAGCTGTTTTAGTTTTTATTATATAAACGAAAAAAGACTGAAATTAAAAGATTTAAAAAAACAATATTTTTTACTTCTTGCTATAAAACATACACAATAAAAAAATAAAATGTCTTCATAAATTAAGGCCAAAATGTCTTTGGTAAAAAAAATCCCAATAAGTGTAAATTAATTGGTTTGGGTCTGCAAACTACGGTATGCAGTATATACATAAATATATATATGAATTTTTATTTATTTTTTTTCTATACTAGTAATGGTGGTGATCAGTGACTTATAGTGGGACTGTGATTTTACGGTAGACAATCGGACACTAACTGACACTTTGTGGGAACTGACTAACTGCCACTGACATCTCCAGTGGCACTAATACAGTGATCAGTTCTAATAATATGCACTGTCACTGTACTAATGGCTGGGAAGGGGTTAACATCTAAGGGCAATCAAGGGGTTAATTGTGTGCCTAACAATGTGTAATGTGTGCTGATTTTGACTACAAATCAATTTGTTTCTTTTCCCTGCTTTGCAGGGAAAAGAAACAAAGTGATCAATCCCTCTGTTCAGAGCCCTGTGTTGTTTTCTGTAGCGAGCGGGCAGGGGCACACTCGTGCCATAAAACCTGAAACAGGCCCTATTTCAGTATATATGGCAAGTGGTCATAGCTGCCTGCCAATGTGTGTTTTTATGTACTCTGATCATTGATAGTTATTTACAATGTTCTTCCTATTATTTAACAGATAGCAATCATTTGAATTTGTTGACGATGAACAAGAGTTCTGTGGTGGAATTTATCTTTGCGGGGCTCACCGACAACCCTAAACTTAATATTTCACTGTTTATCCTATTTATGCACATTTACATGATAACAATGGTGGGTAATCTTGGCATTATTGCTATAAGCATTACCAACAAACATCTTCACAAGCCAATGTACTGGTTTCTGAGCCATCTTTCCTTTGTAGACCTCACATATTCTTCAGCGGTCACTCCTAAAATGCTGAGGGACTTTTTAAGTGAAACCAAGACCATCTCTTTACTTGGCTGTGCCATACAGATGTACGTTTTTGTTTGTTTTGGATCCAGTGAATGTCTTCTTCTAGGAGTCATGGCCTACGATCGCTATGTGGCCATCTGTAACCCATTGTTGTACAGAGTTCTCATGAGCAGTGTCTTGTGTCTCCGGATGTTGATTGCTGTCTATTCTGGAGGATTTGTGAACTCTCTTGTGCAAACAACCTCTGTGTTCCATCTAAACTTCTGCAGATCCAACATTATTGACCATTTCTTTTGTGACATTCCACCACTCTACAAGCTCTCTTGTTCTGATTTATCCATAAACGTAGCTGTACTACTGGTTTGTGGTGCTGCAATCTCTTTGAGCTGCCTCCTACTCATCCTTGTCTCATACACCAACATTGTCCGGGCAATTATGAAGATCCGGTCAGCCCATGGTAGATACAAGGCTTTTAACACTTGTGCTTCTCATATGACAGTTGTTAGTATCTTCTATGGGACTGGTCTCTTTATGTATTTTCGACCATCTACAAGCTATGCCCTCCAGCAAGACCGGGTGGCTTCAGTTTTCTATAGTATAATTATTCCTATGTTAAACCCCTTGATATATAGTCTTAGGAATGCTGAGGTTATAGAAGCTCTAAAAAAAAGTTTAAAACTAACTTAAAGTGGTTGTAAACCGTCACATATACCCAGTGAAGTGACTGGCCTCAGATGATACACAGAGATGATTAAAAGTCTCCTACATAAGTTGTACCAGTTTATCTACAGCCATCTGTACCCTACAGCCATTCAACATGCAGAATTTACACAGGATCTTTCAGCTCTGAAAAGCAGGGGGAAGTTACATCAGTGAGGAGAGCTCTGAGTGCTGATTGGAGGGAAGGGACCCCCCCTCTCCACATAGCACACAGGAACAGAGCTGAGGCTGTCAATCGGCTGGTGGTCCCTCCCCTGTCACTATTTTTCTCTTGGTGTCAGAAAAATTTGTAAGAAGTGATTCATGCTGATAGCAGAGGAACAACATAAGGATATGGTTTGTTCATATTTCATGTCTGAGGTTTATAACCACTTTAACCATATCCCAATCGCTCTAGCAGAATGACAGTTACAGCCCGGTCTGCCAGTTCTGGGAGGGTGTCATAAGATGTCCTCCCATTATCGCGCCCACTGCGGCATGTGGGTGGCACGTTCTGTGATCGCTGTGTCCTTAGGATACAGCTGATCACAGATCGGGGTAAAAAGCCAATCACAGCGGCTCTTTACCACATGATCAACTGTATCCAATCACAACTGATCACGATGTAAACACAAGCCGGTTATCGGCATTCCTTTACGCACGCTGACAGCGTGAGGAGAGGAGAGCTGGTAACCGGCTTGTGTGAAAGGGACATCTACACTGATTATCAGTGCAGCCCCAACAGTGCCCACCAGTGCTTCCAATCAGTGTTCATCAGTGCTGCCAATCAGTGCCCATCAGTGCCTCCTCATCAGTGTCACCTTTCAGTGCTGCCCATTAGTGCCCATCAGTGATGCCTATCAGTGCCCATCAGTGCCGTCTATCAGTGCCATCTATCAGTGCCCTTCAGTTCCTGCTTATTAGTGCCCATCAGTGCCACCTATCAGTGCCCATCAGTGCCACCTATCAGTGCCACCAATCAGTGCAGCCTCATCAGTGCTTCCTCATCAGTGCCCATCAGTTCTGCCTCATCAGTGTCCATCAGTGCCTACCAGTGTAGCCTTATCAGCGCACATCATTGAAGGAGCAAAACTACCTGTTTGCTAAATTTTATAACAAACTATGAAAAGGCCTGGGCAGGAAGGGGGTAAAAGTGCCCAGCAGGCAAATGGTTAAAGCTGAACTCTAATCACTGTAAAAGATATAATATACAACCTTAAATTAATGTTTTTAAGTACAAGCAGTATAAGCATCTGAAGTTTACCTGCTATCAGCCTCTTGCAGTCCACTATACAGCATAAACGTAGAGAGGGAGAAGCAGCACAAGAAACCAATCAGGTGTGTTGCAGATAGGGGAAGAATTTAAAAAGGGAATGAGTTAATCAGTGTGCTGCTTCTCTTTTCACTGTCTAGGTACATGATGCAGCAGAGTGGAGTGGATGTAGAAAATACAAAACCTTTTGGCAGGTAGAGCAGTTCCTATATGTAGCACAGACCCCAGACCAGGGGCGGATCCAGAGTCTAATCTCGGGAGGGGCACTACCAAAATTTTTGCGGGCAATTTGTAGGGGAAATGGCTGGTGTTGGCCCTTCAGTCATCACGGCACCATGGTTAATATGGTCAGGATGATTGAAGCGCATTATTTCTCTTATTACATTGTAATGTAAGATTAAATAGTTCAACTCACCATAATGCAGAATCAGTGGGAGCCCTGAGTGTGTCACTTGCCACCATCACCTGCCTTCAGATGGGGCTTGTCACTTGCTACGTCGCCTGTTATCAGATGCAGATTGTCACTGTCAGTGGCCAGTTACAGTGTCCCTGTTGTCCCAGAGTGAGGCCTGCACAATAATAGCAGTCTTTTAGATGCAGAAATGCGCCGATGCAGGGGGGCGGTGAGAGACAGTGGCGTCTCCAGCTTTAATATTAAGGGGGGGCACATGGGGGGACAGAGACAAAAGTAGGGGGGCCAACTATAATAAGGGACCAAAAGTAATGGGACAGATTACCAATCATCCATCAAACTTTCACTTTTTCTGGAACGCATAGACATCACCAGACTCTGGGTTTCATCCCTGGTGATGCTCTGCCAGGCCTCTACTGCAACTGTCTTCAGTTCCTGCTTGTTCTTGGGGCATTTTCCCTTCAGTTTTGTCTTCAGCAAGTGAAATGCATGCTCAATCGGATTCACGTCAGGTGATTGACTTGGCCATTGCATAACATTTCACTTCTTTCCCTTAAACTCTTTGGTTGCTTTCACAGTATGCTTCGGGTCATTGTCCATCTTCACTGTGAAGCACCGTCCAATGAGTTCTGAAGTATTTTGCTGAATATGAACAGATAATATTGCCAGAAACACTTCAGAATTCATCCTGCTGCTTTTGTCAGCAGTCACATCATCAATAAATACAAGAGAACCAGTTCCATTGACAGCCATACATGCCCACGCCATGACACTACCACCACCATGCTTCACTGATGATGTGGTATGCTTTGGATCATGAGCAGTTCCTTTCCTTCTCCATACTCTTCTCTTCCCATCACTCTGGTACAAGTTGATCTTGGTCTCATCTGTCCATAGGATGTTGTTCCAGAACTGTGAAGGCTTTTTTAGATGTTGTTTGGCAAACTCTAATCTGGCCTTCCTGTTTTTGAGGCTCACCAATGGTTTACATCTTGTGGTGAACCCTCTGTATTCACTCTGGTGAAGTCTTCTCTTGATTGTTGACTTTGACACCCATACACCTACCTCCTGGAGAGTGTTTTTGATCTGGCCAACTGTTGTGAAGGGTGTTTTCTTCACCAGGGAAAGAATTCTTCGGTCATCCACCACAGTTGTTTTCCGTGGTCTTCCGGGTCTTTTGGTGTTGCTGAGCTCACCGGTGCGTTCTTTTTTTTTAAGGATGTTCCAAACAGTTGATTTGGCCACACCTAATATTTTTGCTATATCTCTCTGATGGGTTTGTTTTGTTTTTTTAGCCTAATGATGGCATGCTTCACTGATAGTGACAGCTCTTTGGATCTCATATTGAGAGCTGACAGCAACAGATTCCAAATGCAAATAGCACACTTGAAATGAACTCTGGACCTTTTATCCGCACCTTGTAAATGGGATAATGAGTGAATAACACACACCTGGCCATGGAGCAGCCAATTGTCCCATTACTTTTGGTCCCTTAAAAAGTAGGAGGCACGTATACAAACTGTTGTAATTCCTACACCATTCACCTGATTTGGATGTAAATACCCTCAAATTAAAGCTAAAAGTCTGCAGTTAAAGCACATCTTATTTGTTTCATTTCAAATCCATTGTGGTGGTGTATAGAGCCAAAAAGATTAGAATAGTGTCGCTGTCCCAATATTTATGGACCTGACTGTATACACACACACATATAAATACACAGTGTCTTGAAAAAGTATTGGTGGTTGCAGCCAGGTGGAGAGGAGGACAGAGTGGGAGCAGCCAGGTGGAGGGAAGGACAGGGTGGATGCAGCCAGGTGGAAGGGAGGACAGGGTGGATGTAGCCAGTTGGAGGGGAGGACAGGGTGGGGGCAGCCAGGTGGAGGGGAGGAAAGGGTGGATGCAGCCAGGTGGAGGGGAGGACAGGGTGGGAGCAGCCAGGTGGAGGGGAGGACAGGGTGAGTGTATCCAGGTGGAGGGGAGGACAGGGTGGAAGCAGCCAGGTGGACGGGAGGACAGGGTGGAAGCAGCCAGGTGGAGGGCAGGACAGGGTGGGAGCAGCCAGGTGGAGGGTAGGACAGGGTAGATGCAGCCAGGTGGAGGGGAGGACAGGGTAGATGCAGCCAGGTGGAGGGGAGGACAGGGTAGATGCAGCCAGGTGGAGGGGAGGACAGGGTAGATGCAGCCAGGTGGAGGGGAGGACAGGGTAGATGCAGCTAGGTGGAGGGGAGGACAGGGTGGGAGCAGCCAGGTGGAGGGTAGGACAGGGTAGATGCAGCCAGGTGGAGGGGAGGACAGGGTAGATGCAGCCAGGTGGAGGGGAGGACAGGGTAGATGCAGCTAGGTGGAGGGAGGACAGGGTGGGAGCAGCCAGGTGGAGGGGAGGACAGGGTAGAAGCAGCCAGGTGGAGGGGAGGACAGGGTAAATGCAGCCAGGTGGAGGGGAGGACAAGGTGGGAGCAGCCAGGTGGAGGGGAGGACAGGGTAGATGCAGCCAGGTGGAGGGGAGGACAGGGTAGATGCAGCCAGGTGGAGGGGAGGACAGGGCAGATGCAGCCAGGTGGAGGGGAGGACAGGGTGGGAGCAGCCAGGTGGAGGGGAGGAAAAGGTGGGAGCAGCCAAGTGGAGGGGAAGACAGGGTGGGAGCAGCCAGGTGGAGGGGAGGACAGGGTGGATGTAGCCAGGTGGAGGGAAGGACAGGGTGGGAGCAGCCAGGTGGAGGTAAGGAAAGGGTGGGAGCAGCCAGGTGGAGGTAAGGAAAGGGTGGGAGCAGCCAGGTGGAGGGGAGGACAGGGTGGGAGCAGGCAGGTGGAGGGGAGGATAGGGTGGGAGCAGCCAGGTGGAGGGGAGGACAGGGTTGGTGTAGCCAGGTGGAGGGGAGGATAGGGTAAATGCAGCCAGGTGGAGGGGAGGACAGGGTGGGAGCAGCCAGGTGGAGGGGAGGACAGGGTGGGTGTAGCCAGGTGGAGGGGAGGACAGGGTAGATGCAGCCAGGTGGAGAGGAGGACAGGGTGCTAGCAGCCAGGTGATGGTGTATAGAGCCAAAAAGATTAGAATAGTGTCACTGTCCCAATATTTATGGACCTGACTGTATACACACACACACATATAAATACACAGTGTCTTGAAAAAGTATTGGTGGTTGCAGCCAGGTGGAGAGGAGGACAGAGTGGGAGCAGCCAGGTGGAGGGAAGGACAGGGTGGATGCAGCCAGGTGGAAGGGAGGACAGGGTGGATGTACCCAGGTGGAGGGGAGGACAGGGTGGGAGCAGCCAGGTGGAGGGGAGGAAAGGGTGGATGCAGCCAGGTGGAGGGGAGGACAGGGTGGGAGCAGCCAGGTGGAGGGGAGGACAGGGTGGGTGTAGCCAGGTGGAGGGGAGGACAGGGTAGATGCAGCCAGGTGGAGAGGAGGACAGGGTGGGAGCAGCCAGGTGGTGGTGTATAGAGCCAAAAAGATTAGAATAGTGTCGCTGTCCCAATATTTATGGACCTGACTGTATACACACACACACACACATATAAATACACAGTGTCTTGAAAAAGTATTGGTGGTTGCAGCCAGGTGGAGAGGAGGACAGAGTGGGAGCAGCCAGGTGGAGGGAAGGACAGGGTGGATGCAGCCAGGTGGAAGGGAGGACAGGGTGGATGTACCCAGGTGGAGGGGAGGACAGGGTGGGAGCAGCCAAGTGGAGGGGAGGAAAGGGTGGATGCAGCCCGGTGGAGGGGAGGACAGGGTGGGAGCAGCCAGGTGGAGGGGAGGACAGGGTGAGTGTATCCAGGTGGAGGGGAGGACAGGGTGGAAGCAGCCAGGTGGAGGGGAGGACAGGGTGGAAGCAGCCAGGTGGAGGGGAGGAAAAGGTGGATGCAGCCAGGTGGAAGGGAGGACAGGGTGGGAGCAGCCAAGTGGAGGGGAAGACAGGGTGGGAGCAGCCAGGTGGAGGGGAGGACAGGGTGGATGTAGCCAGGTGGAGGGAAGGACAGGGTGGGAGCAGCCAGGTGGAGGTAAGGAAAGGGTGGGAGCAGCCAGGTGGAGGGGAGGACAGGGTGGGAGCAGGCAGGTGGAGGGGAGGACAGGGTAGATGCAGCCAGGTGGAGGGGAGGATAGGGTGGGAGCAGCCAGGTGGAGGGGAGGACAGGGTTGGTGTAGCCAGGTGGAGGGGAGGATAGGGTAAATGCAGCCAGGTGGAGGGGAGGACAGGGTGGGAGCAGCCAGGTGGAGGGGAGGACAGGGTGGGTGTAGCCAGGTGGAGGGGAGGACAGGGTAGATGCAGCCAGGTGGAGAGGAGGACAGGGTGCTAGCAGCCAGGTGGTGGTGTATAGAGCCAAAAAGATTAGAATAGTGTCGCTGTCCCAATATTTATGGACCTGACTGTATACACACACACACATATAAATACACAGTGTCTTGAAAAAGTATTGGTGGTTGCAGCCAGGTGGAGAGGAGGACAGAGTGGGAGCAGCCAGGTGGAGGGAAGGACAGGGTGGATGCAGCCAGGTGGAAGGGAGGACAGGGTGGATGTACCCAGGTGGAGGGGAGGACAGGGTGGGAGCAGCCAGGTGGAGGGGAGGAAAGGGTGGATGCAGCCAGGTGGAGGGGAGGATAGGGTAAATGCAGCCAGGTGGAGGGGAGGACAGGGTGGGAGCAGCCAGGTGGAGGGGAGGACAGGGTGGGTGTAGCCAGGTGGAGGGGAGGACAGGGTAGATGCAGCCAGGTGGAGAGGAGGACAGGGTGGGAGCAGCCAGGTGGTGGTGTATAGAGCAAAAAAGATTAGAATAGTGTCGCTGTCCCAATATTTATGGACCTGACTGTATACACACACACACACATATAAATACACAGTGTCTTGAAAAAGTATTGGTGGTTGCAGCCAGGTGGAGAGGAGGACAGAGTGGGAGCAGCCAGGTGGAGGGAAGGACAGGGTGGATGCAGCCAGGTGGAGGGAAGGACAGGGTGGATGCAGCCAGGTGGAAGGGAGGACAGGGTGGATGTACCCAGGTGGAGGGGAGGACAGGGTGGGAGCAGCCAGGTGGAGGGGAGGAAAGGGTGGATGCAGCCAGGTGGAGGGGAGGACAGGGTGGGAGCAGCCAGGTGGAGGGGAGGACAGGGTGAGTGTATCCAGGTGGAGGGGAGGACAGGGTGGAAGCAGCCAGGTGGAGGGGAGGACAGGGTGGATGCAGCCAGGTGGAGGGCAGGACAGGGTGGGAGCAGCCAGGTGGAGGGAAGGACAGGGTGGATGCAGCCAGGTGGAAGGGAGGACAGGGTGGATGTACCCAGGTGGAGGGGAGGACAGGGTGGGAGCAGCCAGGTGGAGGGGAGGAAAGGGTGGATGCAGCCAGGTGGAGGGGAGGACAGGGTGGGAGCAGCCAGGTGGAGGGGAGGACAGGGTGAGTGTATCCAGGTGGAGGGGAGGACAGGGTGGAAGCAGCCAGGTGGAGGGGAGGACAGGGTGGATGCAGCCAGGTGGAGGGCAGGACAGGGTGGGAGCAGCCAGGTGGAGGGCAGGACAGGGTAGATGCAGCCAGGTGGAGGGGAGGACAGGGTAGATGCAGCCAGGTGGAGGGGAGGACAGGGTAGATGCAGCTAGGTGGAGGGGAGGACAGGGTGGGAGCAGCCAGGTGGAGGGGAGGACAGGGTAGAAGCAGCCAGGTGGAGGGGAGGACAAGGTAGATGCAGCCAGGTGGAGGGGAGGACAGGGTGGGAGCAGCCAGGTGAAGGGGAGGAAAAGGTGGATGCAGCCAGGTGGAAGGGAGGACAGGGTGGGAGCAGCCACGTGGAGGGGAAGACAGGGTGGGAGCAGCCAGGTGGAGGGGACGACAGGGTGGATGTAGCCAGGTGGAGGGAAGGACAGGGTGGGAGCAGCCAGGTGGAGGTAAGGAAAGGGTGGGAGCAGCCAGGTGGAGGGGAGGACAGGGTAAATGCAGCCAGGTGGAGGGGAGGACAGGGTGGGAGCAGCCAGGTGGAGGGGAGGACAGGGTGGGTGTAGCCAGGTGGAGGGGAGGACAGGGTAGATGCAGCCAGGTGGAGAGGAGGACAGGGTGGGAGCAGCCAGGTGGAGTGGAGGAAAGGGTGGATGCAGCCAGTGATAAGGTCCTGTACCTCTATGGAAGCCTGCATCCTGCCCCCCCCCCTCATCCCCCTTAGTTCTTACCTTGGAGGATAATAATAGAATAACTGGCTCCCTCCACCCCACAGCCTCATGGTCCCTCTTCTCCTCTCATCCTTTTCCCCCTCCCGCTCGGCATGCTGGAGGCTGAAGTCCTCTTAGGGAATCATCCTGGGGCCTGCTGGTATCAGGGACTACATGTCCCATAACCCTCTAGCTGCTAGTTTCTCAACAATTGGCCCTGAATGTAGCCAATAGGAGGGCATTGCCAGGGGAAGGCTCGGCTCAAGGAGGAGAAGGGGGGGGTGGAAATCCCCCGCAGCTGTGGCTCTGCTTGTGTCACTCCCGTCACAGAGCCTGTCAGTTTCGGCGCCGCTGCCCTGTGTCAGCAATGGCTGATGGGGGTCGGCATCAGCACAGCCTGCTCACTTTTTTCTGGGGGGGGGGGGGCAACTGACTTGTTGCCCCCCCCCCTGGATCCGCCCCTGCCCCAGACTGGTCCTGCTGTTTGTCCGAGGTTCTATTCCCTATTAGCAGTTTCTCAGTCTCTCCACTCAATAAACAGGCAAGCGTTTCTTGTTTTTGGTTTATTGGTTGAAGTACTAGGATGGGGAATAGGGTGAGCCTTGTGATACTCCAGAACTAGTGCAACTTGAACTAACTAACTTCTCTTCTTCTGATGTAGGCCTCTAATATAAGAGGATGTGGACATTTAGCTCCCTGGGGATCACCCACTGGAAACAGCCCCGGGTCAACAAACCCTGGAACAGTCTCTTACAAAAAGAGGGCAAACAAGCAACAGACTCTCTCCAGGATCTCTCTCAGGCCTTTACTCATGGTGTCCAGGTATACATAGATGCCGCCTTCCAGCCAGACCCTGTCATGTGAGCCTCCCAGTCAAATCCTCTGCAGACTTTGCTTCAGTCTGTTCTTCTAGCTTTAGGAATTGACCCCCAGCTCTCCCAGAGCTGGAACCATGTTGAACTACCTGTAGCTCCACTGGATGGTTCAGTAGGGCACACAGCCCTTGCAGGCTGGGTCTCTTTCCACCAGGCAAAGGACCCTGCTGTTCTAGGCCCCAGACTATTTATGCAGACCTCAGCCCCCTGCTGGTCTCTCCTGACCAGGGATTGACTAAAGCTGCATAAATATTCAGGCAGTGCATTTGGTTACTCCACACCTATGTTCCAGAATCACCTAGAGACTTCTGGAATACAGGGTGGAGCAATCAAACATGCACTCAGTGAAACCCAGAACAGCCAAAAGCAATCAACTTGCTCCCCTGGGTACAAAGGAGCCAAACCAAACTTACCTAATCATTGCTAGTACCTAACTAGGAGGGTGCTACATATATATGCATTTCATGTTTGTAATTACCTGTTTGCCTTGAGTTCAGTTTCAAAGGTTTAAACCAGGGGTCTCCAAACTTTCTAAATATAGGGCCAGTTTATTCTCCTTCAGACTTCAGTGGTGACCAGACTGTGGCAAGTGGGATTAGCCAATACTCTGACGTCAGCTGGAGTAAACAATGCATCAAGCTTGGTGGTCAGTGGAAGTAAAAAAAATATATAGCACCTATGGTCATTAGGTGGAATAGTGCCCCATCATTGGTATAATCAGAAGGAATTATGCCCCATTATTGGTTTAAGTGGGAATAAAAATGTCCCATTATTGGTGTCAGTGGGAGCAATAGTGCCACAACATTGGTATCAGTGAGCGGAATACTGCTCCATCGTTGGTGTCAGCGGAATGAATAATGCACCATTGTTGGTATCAGTGGGACGAAAAATTTCCATGTATAGGTGGGAGGAATAGTGCCCCAAGGACTGGCTAAAGGCAAGTAAAGGGCGACATCAAGCCCATGAGCGCAGTTTGGAGACCACTGATTTAAATAATAATGAAGCTAAAAATAAGGGGTAATTATTTAAGTTTTGACACATTTTGCCCACTGTATTAAAGCAACAGAGGCTCTCTTTTATAATTGAAGGAAAGCATCCTCCAATCATGGAAAGTGTGCCGATTGCTGGACGTTAGACTTATAAAATAGTTGTAAACCTCAGTCATGGGATCTGAGCAAAGCACATATATATGTAGTGTTTACTTATCTCTCCTCAAAGCTCTAAGTATCGTTTCTCTCTGGTGCTTCTTTCTTCTGTTATCAACATGAATCACCTCTGAGAAGTTTTCCTGACACATGAGATAAATTTGTGACGGGAGGAGAGCTCAGCACACAGCGTATCTATGCACAACACAGTTCTTCTGCTGTGTGGGGGGTGTGTGTTCCTTTCCTCCAATCAGCTCTCAAACTCTGTAACTGCAGTCACTCCACTCTTGACAGATCAGTGTTTCTCAACTCCAGTCCTCAAGGTACCCCAAACAGGTCATGTCTTCAGGATTTCCCTCAGATAAAACAGCTGTGGTAATTACTAAGGCAGTGAAACTGATCAAATCACCTGTGCAAAGTATTGGAAAGCCTGAAAACATGACCTGTTTGGGCGCTTTAAGGACTGGAGTTAAGAAACACTGTGACAGATGAAGAAAGATTTTAACACAATTCTGCCCTTTTGAAGGGGTGTAGTGAAGAGAAGACTGCTGATAAACAAGCACAATCTATGTAGGAGGATTTGTTTTATCCCTGTGTTACATCTGAGGCTAGTCACCTAATTCTGCAGAGGAAGTAATTTGAGTAAGACCTTTCAATTTGTGTTGAGACAAGCAGAGCCACTTACATAGTTAATCTGGTTGAAAAAAGATTCCAAAAGTCCATCCAATTCAACCAACAGAAAAAAAAAAAAAAACGCACAACTTACACAAATAGAAAACCTCTATATACATTATCCTAAACCCACAGTTGATCCAGAGGAAGGCAAAAGAAACCCCAATAAAGAATGATCCAATTTGCTCCAGCGTAGAGAAACAAACCCTTCCTGATCCCACAACAGGCAATTAGATATTCTCTGGATCTGGAACTTTACCTATAAATATTAGTATTCATTATTATTAGTATTAAGTATACACTTAATGGAGTTACTCTCATCCTGGAGGGAGCATAGGGTGGGATCATGCTCCCCTCTGGATTCCCTGAACTTTGAGATTCCTAAAGGAACTGCTAGATGGCATCAATCAGAATTGAGTAATACGCCGTTCTTGTTCCTGAGTAGGGATGGGCTATCTGTTTGAGTCAAACATGAGTTCTACTCGAACATTGGATGTTCGCCGAACAGCGAACAATTTGGGGTGTTTGCGGCAAATTCGAAAAGCCGCGGAACACCCTTTAAAAGTCTATGGGAGAGATCTAAAGTGCTAATTTTAAAGGTTAATATGCAACTTATTGTCATAAAAAGTGTTTGGGGACCTGGGTCCTGCCCCAGGGGACATGTATCAATGCAAAAAAAAGTTTTAAAAAACTGCAGTTTTTTCGGGAGCAGTGATTTTAATAATCCTTAAAGTGAAACAATAAAAGTGAAATATTCCTTTAAATTTTGTACCTGGGGGGTGTCTATAGTATGCCTGTAAAGTAGCGCACGTTTCCCATGTTTATAACAGCCCGAGAGCAAAATGACATTTCTAAAGGAAAAAAAGTAATTTAAAAGTACTAACGCTAGTGCCGGCTATTAATGAATTGTCGGTCTCGACAATATATATAAAAGTCATTGAAAAAAAAAAAAAAAAAAAGCTTGGGGGTCCCCCAAAATTCCATTACCAGACCCTTCAGGTCTGGTATGGGTATTAAGGGGAACTCCGCGCCAAAATTTTTAAAAAAATGGCGTGGGGTTTCCCCCAAAAATCCACACCAGACCCTTCAGGTCTGGTATTGAATTTAAGGGAAACTCTGCGCCAAAATTTTTTAAAAAATGGCATGGGGTTCCCCCAAAAATCCACACCAGACCCTTATCCAAGCACGCAACCTGGCATGTTGAGGGCATGTGGCCTGGTACGGTTCAGGAGGGGGGGGCGCTCTCTCACCCCCCCCCTTTTCCTGCGGCCTGCCAGGTTGCGTACTCGGATAAGGGTCTGGTGTGGATTTTTGGGGGAACCCCATGCCATTTTTTTTTAAATTTGGGGGCGGAGTTCCCCTTAAAATCCATACCAGACCTGAACAGAACTAAGAGACTAAGACTAGGAACCCTCAGTCCCTTAGAAAGTAACAAAACGTGTTGTAGGCTGCATTCCCGAATACCTCCAACTCCGCCGTAGACACTGATCCCAGCTCTACCACTGCAGGGAATACCAGCCCACCTGACTGCTTCTTCACCAGCCCACCCAGCTGCTTCTTCACCAGCCCACCCGGCTGTTACTGAAGATCTCCCAGGGCAAGGAAAAGGAAAGATTAAGCACAACGCTGTCTTCCAGAAAGGCTTGCTACATGTGGCAGTCTCTCCCCTTGTAAGTACCTGAACATGCTAATGTATTCACATTCTCCTTCTTTCTCCCGCTCCCTCTTAGGTATGATTCCTTTTTGACCGCACTGCTGTCAGGACCCTCCCAAGCCAGCCCGAGGCAGAGCTCCCCATACCAGGGGTTCCCCTCAAGGGCCACCAACAGTCACCTCAGCACCTTCCTCCTGACTCCCCTGCTGGCATGTTTTAGTCATATTTAAGGGCTGGCTTAGCCACCCTGCCAGGACCACTGCCTGGGGATTGGCCAAACTCCCCTAAGTATGCAGAGCAACCCTCCTGGCCTCTCCCCTCTAGCTTCTAGAAATTTCTCCAAACTTCCAGAACCTGGGGGGGGGGGGCACCAGAGACCCGCCTTTATGAGTCATCCAGCCCAACCTGAAGTGAGCCCATGACCCAATTAAGACATACAAGTTAACTATGAGCCAAAACACTAGTAGCACACTAGGGGGTGCTATATATGTTTTAATATAGAAAGATTTGGACCTCAACACATTTTAGTGACCAGACCTCTTTGAATTGGAATTCATTCATTAGCCTTTCCCTAGGTAAACATTTGTGCATTGCAGTAATGTGCGCAAAGTTGTGTGCATTCCTGCAATATACACAAACACACATAGCCTTTTGGCAGGTGTGCAGCAGAGATGTTAATTCTTAATGGCACAAACACATACCTTGTTTTTACGCTTGTTCATCTGTGGCAAAACTCATAATAACAAAGTACCATGCGTTTTGGTGCAGCATGATTTTTAAAAAGGTTGTTTTTTTGTGCATTCTTCATGCTTAGAGCTATTGAAATGAATGGGCTGCCCTATAATTGCTATGCAAAAATACGCACACTTCATCTTATTTGCAAAGGTGTGAATGAATCCTTAGGACTAGTGTACATTTACCCACAGTAGCCCTCTGAAGAGTAATTTGCATTGGATCACTTTTCAGAGAACATTTGACATACAGCAAGGATGCAATATGTCGCCTTCTTAATGCCTGTTTTAACCAGTTAAAATCCTGCATCACAACACGAAAACTGTGTGCATTGCATGTTGCAGCTCAGCTCCATTCTATTACATGGTTCATGTACTGCGGGCAGTACTGCCCATCGAACATGATAGGGGATCATTTTTCCTGTACATGTGTATACCCCATATGCCTCCCTTTGCAGCTCAGGAGGTAGTTGGCAGGCAGTACAAACATAGCTCAGCCTCCTGTTTTCAAAGTCTTTACCCCCCCCCCCCGTCGCCTGACCAGCCACCTGAACTAGGAGATGCAGCTGCTTGTACACATGGCCTGATGGCAAAAAATAGATGGAATGGGATCATGCTGCAACTGTTTTTAATGCACAGCCCAGTTGGCCAGTGGGTTAAAACATATATAAATATCGGCTCCTCACTCATACCTCCCAACTGTCCCGGATTCGCTGGGATTGTCCCAGAATTTTAAGTAAATCCCGGTGTCCCACAAATCTGGGCTGAATCCCGCAACAGAGCCCCCAGCACTTGACTCCACTAGTCTACCTGGCAGGTGCGTGCTGTGTGACAGCTGTCAAGGCTGAGGCTCGCTCAGTGCCCAGCCAGCACAGCCCCCCACTCACCCGCTCGTCAGCCCACTGTACAGTCTGCAGAATGAGAGAGGAAAAAAGCTAGGTCTGCTCTACCTCCTCCCCATGTCCCCCTGTGCATTTTTTCCTTCCGGTGACACCACCGACAGACAGAAATTTTTTCTTCGCCACCTTTAGTCCCTTATTTGTGCACTGATTTTAAACTTTTCAGTTTGCTGCAGTGTACCATAGCTATTAGTACTACTTCAGCGCAAGCCACAAACATTGCATACATTTTGCTCCATGCACCGCTATTAGCCCTGCCCCCTCCACCTGAAGGGGGGGGCAGTTTACCATATTCGCCCTGGGCACTGGATGACCTTGTCCCCCCACTGTTCAGATCCAAGCAGTGGTCATAGGTAGGTGGCAGACAAGAGTACTCTAGTCCAAGTAGAGATCATTGTCAGGCGGAAGCAAAGAGCGTAGTCAGCAACAAGAAAAGCAATCAGGATGCAGGAAGTATAATTTTTCTTTTGCATATGTAGCACTACCTCCCAGGAGGGGCCGCTACATTTTTTGGGGGATTTCTCTGAATACCTAAGGATGACACACCTTGCTCACTCAGCACTTACCAACACACCTTCAGATATTTCAAAGAATTTTTTAGGCCAAGTATAGCCTAAAAAGAGAAATGATTAACAAATGTACTTATACAAGCAATCAATACGTCAATAACATTACTCTGAGAGATATGGTTAAACACCTGCAGTATTCTGAATAACAGTAATTAACAAAACTGAACTGCATTTACATAGCAACAGTATACAGTGGGTGAAGAAAAGAATCACCCCCCTTTAAAATAATCACATTGTGTTGCTTTGCAGCCTGAAATTAAGACAGACACGGTTTTGTTTTATCCAGCTGTATTTATAACATACAAGTGAAAAATATAACACCGGAAAACGTAAAAAATATACCGCACTGTCTCTTTAAATGGTGAACAGCAGCCAGCACAGCAAAAGAACAATTGCAAACAGTGAGAAATAAAATAAAAGTGCAGCGCTAATATGCAATATTAGAGTGAACTAAAATTGAATAGTGATTGTATGATAATCAATATATGTGAAAAAACATAGATAATAAAAACAATATGTGTGATAGAACCCCTAAAGCAGTGGTTCTCAACCTGGGGGTCGGGACCCCCTCAGGGGTCGAATGACAATTTGCCAGGGGTCCCCAAATCCTAGGCTGTTCCTGAAGCCCGCACCGCTCTCGCAGCCTTTTCGCGGGTACCCTATGAAAATTTATGTACACGATATAATTTATCAAGTAAACAGTTTTATAGATACCTTCAGCTTAGACAAGTTCTACAGATACAGTTTAGAAGAAAGGAATTAAAAATATCTAAATATCCCCTTATAGATATTTTGAGATCGTAGGGACTAAAGGGACTAGTAGCCAAACTTTACTCACATCTGCTACAAAGTAAAATAGGAGGGGAACCAATGGAAATAAGGAATAACTGGCAGGTAGCTATCCCAGACATGAGTGATCAGGAATGGGATGAAGTCTGCTCCTCCCATTTGAAAATATCCCCAGCAATGAATAACAGGATCATTCAGTTAAATATTATATATCAGACTTACCTGGCGCCAAATAGGTTGTATAAAATGGGGAGAATGCCTGAACCAAATTGCACAAGATATGGGCACGAAGGGGCAGACTTCCTCCACGTAATGTGGTATTGTGGAAATATAGAAAGATACTGGCAACAGGTGATCAGGAAAGTAGAAAAAGTGTTAAATGAACCTATTATGGCCACACTTAAACTCTGTGTGTTGGGAGCACTAAAGGAGAAGAGAGGTAGTAGCAGATATAATAGGATGTTCCTGCAGGAAGTATTATTTCTCGCAAGAAAACAAATAGTAGAGAAATGGATTCAGCCGAACCCACCGACAGTGATCTAGTGGCTGAGAGCAGTAAATCAGGTTTTACCATATGAAAGAATAATGTATG
The DNA here is from genome assembly GCA_037952835.1 of Lithobates septentrionalis. Lineage (NCBI taxonomy): Eukaryota > Metazoa > Chordata > Amphibia > Anura > Ranidae > Lithobates > Lithobates septentrionalis. The sequence continues at coordinate 713,107 of JBBDGP010001020.1, forward strand.
AACAAAGGGGTAATGTGCAGAGATATGAGAATATATGGGCAAAGTGGAATAGATCCTGTTTAACAATGGATGTAGGAATACCTGAAAATGTAGTATAAAGTGACCATGAGTGGAGGAGAGAGAATGGAGTGACTGACAGGAGAGAATGGAAATGGAAATATATGAAGACACAAAATGTTAAATTATGTGAATTAATATGTACAAAATTTGCAATAAAGAGTATTGAAAAAAAAAAAGTTCATGAGCATGTAAAGGGAGTTGTCCCAATACTTTTGCCAATATAATATATATATAATATATATATATATATATATATATATATATATATATATATATATATATATATATATATATATATATATATATATATATATATATATATATATATATATAGATATATAGTCGGAGCCCTCTGTCCTGAGAGATATGAAGCACATAAACACGTCACAAGACTAACAACATAAAATAGACCTGAAGTGTGCCCTGGCCTGCTGTATGGTAAACCCAGATCTGCTGGGTGGTATGCCAGAGAAGGGCGCATACCTTAAGAAAGTAATGGATGTTTCTGTAGAGAAATTGTTTGAAGAGAAGTACCCCAAGAAGGGGAATGGGTGGGTGGGTACCGCGCACTGGAACCGACACAGACCATCCTGGGTGGTCTGGTTAAATACCCTCCAGGCTCCTCCCATAACTTCAGGCCAGTAAACAGGCCTTCCTATTTATGGTCGGAGCCCTCCGTCCTGAGAGATATGAAGCACATAAACACGTCACAAGACTAACAACATAAAATAGACCTGAAGTGTGCCCTGGCCTGCTGTATGGTAAACCCAGATCTGCTGGGTGGTATGCCAGAGAAGGGCGCAAAAAGACTTGGTTAGGGAGGTAATGATTTAAGTTTACTGACATACTACAGGGCAAGCTTGCCAAAGGCTTGTGACATTTCTGTTTGTGGATTGGGAATGTATCGAGCGAAGCAAGCGAATTTCCACCTGCCCATCTTCTTGATGAGGTGGTCCGGGACCCCGTTTCGTGAGGCTGCTGATGCTACTCCAATGTGAAAGAATTTCCAGAGAATTGTCCGGGGTCAAGGCCTAAGTTGGGCAAAAGATTTCTAACGTGTCTAGTGAACTGGTTGCTACTTAGAGGGCTAGTAGGGAACGGTAGTAATGGCTGCCCTCCGAGAGGTCGGGCAGATGAGCTAATAACTGGTCTAGAATGGACACGGGGCACCAGGCGTTACGAGTCTGGGAAGTATGATATCTATACCGGGACCAAACTGTTGTGTTTCGGACACCATGAGGTGCCGGATGAAGTAACTTTGGTGGCGTGTCAGGTGGCGTCTATGTAACATGTTACTGGGGCCGGTGACCGTGAATTCACTGGGGCATAAGAAACCGCAGAAAGCCAGGTAGATGGCTGCGTGAACGACCGGGCTGAAATTAACCCAAAGGGGAATGTGACAGGATGGTAGACCTGTCTCGGAATATGGCGCTGGTCGCAGGTAGGCGTTTACTGTTGATTTGGAGTTGTCTGTGACTACCGTGCAGTATAGACTTGACCGCATGGGCGGCAACCAAAGATGGTTTGGTAGGATTTTGTAAGGAGATGAAATGCTGGATGCCAGCTAAGTAGAGACTAATGGTATAGTGTGAAAATGCCAACTGTGTGTGGCAAGATGATATGAAGGCCAGGATGTGATGGAAATCTCCTGATACTGCCCCAGGGTTTGAGGCTAGAAACCTGTCATGGATTTTCCAGGCAGTACAGTAGGCCTTCAGGGCGTTGTGAGAAAATGATAGATTAATAAGGCGGGTAGCATTGTGAAGGTGTTTGTTTTAATCCGAGGTTAGCTACGACCAATGTGGGATAAGAAACATGGTCGGGTCGGTTCCAGATCCCTGCGAAAGAATAACGCAAAGTTAAAACGGGTAGTGCGTCGGCCAGAGTATTGCATTTGCCTGGGATGTAGATGCAGCGAACATTATTTGGTGCTGTGGGGATAGTTGCACCAGCCTGCTCAGGAAGGCCATGATGGCCAGCGAGTTGAACCTGCTTTTATTTATAATACTAGCTGTGGCTTGGTTGTCTGTGGTAAACGACAGTGTTTGTCCTGCCCAGTTACTGCGCCAGACATGAGCTGCTGCAATAATGGGGTAGAGTTCAAACAAAGAAAAGGACTAACTGAAGCCGGGAATCAAAAGGATTTCTGATGGCCATGGCCCTTCAAACCAAAGATAGCCAAAAAATTGACGCGAGGACCTGTGGAGGCTGCGGCGTCCGTGACTACCTGAGATGAAGAGGGAGATGCTAACGGAATGAACATTGACATACCATTCCAGTTGATGAGAAATTCATTCCATCTGGGCAGATCCGCTATTTCTGGCACGTCTAATTTAAGGATTTAGTCAGGAACTTGTACTTGGGAGAGAAACACTAGGAGGCGTGAGATAAGGGTCACCTCGAGTCTGGTTTTTTAAGTGCTACTAAAAAAGATGAAGTGGGCTGTATGAGCGCCACTGAGTGTGCTTGCAGAGATTGCAAGGAGTATATGTTGAGATGCATGTTTGCAGCGATTGCAAATGGGTATATGCTGAGATGCGTGTTTTTGCAGCGATTGCAAGGAGTATATACTGAGATGCGTGTTTTTGCAGCGATTGCAAGGGGTATATACTGAGATGTGTGTTTTTTGCCGTAACTGCAAAAAATGGGTAAATGCTGAGATGCGTGTTTTGCAGCGATTGCAAGGAGTTTATACTGAGATGCGTGTTTTGCAGCAATTGCAAAAATGGGTATATGCTGAGACGCGTGTTTTGCAGTGATTGCAAGTGGGTAAACACTAAGATGCGTGTATTTGCAGCAATTGCGAGGAGTTTATACTGAGATGCATGTTTTGCAGTGATTGCAAACGGGTATGTGGTAAGTTGCGTGTATTTGTAGCAATTGCAAGGAGTTTGTACTGAGATGCATATTTTACAGAGATTGCAAAATGGGTATATGCTGAGATGCGTGTTTTGCAGCGATTGCAAGGAGTATATACTGAGATGCGTGTTTTTGCAGCGATTGCAAGGAGTATATACTGAGATGCATGTTTTGCCGTGATTGCAAAAAATGGGTAAATGCTGAGATGCGTGTTTTGCAGCGATTACAAGGAGTTTATACTGAGATGCGTGTTTTGCAGCGATTGCAAGTAGGTAAACGCTAAGATGCGTGTATTTGCAGCAATTGCAAGGAGTTTATACTGAGATGCATGTTTTGCAGTGATTGCAAATGGGTATGTGGTAAGATGCGTGTATTTGTAGCAATTACAAGGAGTTTGTACTGAGATGCATATTTTACAGAGATTGCAAAATGGGTATATGCTGAGATGCGTGTTTTTTTTTTTTTGCAGCAAATGCAAGGAGTTATGATGAGATGCGTGTCTTGCTGTGATTGCAAGGAGTTATGATGAGATGCGTGTCTTGCTGTGATTGCAAGGAGTTATGATAAGATGCGTGTCTTGCAGCGATTGCAAGGAGTCATGATGAGATGCGTGTCTTGCAGCGATTGCAAGGAGTCATGATGAGATGCGTGTCTTGCAGCGATTGCAAGGAGTCATGATGAGATGCGTGTCTTGCAGCGATTGCAAGGAGTCATGATGAGATGCGTGTCTTGCAGCGATTGCAAGGAGTCATGATGAGATGCGTGTCTTGCAGCGATTGCAAGGAGTCATGATGAGATGCGTGTCTTGCAGCGATTGCAAGGAGTTATGATGAGATGCGTGTCTGTGAATGTTAATGCTTTAATACACGTAAGGCTGAATATCTGAATCCTAAGTTCCACTGTATTCGTAAGCGCCGATGCAACTAGTTCAAACCGGGCTGAGGTGTAAGTACCGGTGGGGTTTATTTGTGAAAGATCAGTCGAAGAAGTCTTGTATTGCCCAGGATCCGAATCGTTGAGCTGGTGCTGCGATTTGGACTCGGATCGGTCGGTGGAGTTGTACGGTTGGTGGAGTTCGTATTGCCGAGGATCCGAATCATTGCACTGATGCTGTGACTAGATTCGGATCGGTTGTGGATGTGAGGTGACGAGGGGGCTTGTATGGATTGCTGGATTCGAATCGCTGAGCCGGTGCTGCGACTGGACTCGGATCGGTTGGTGATGCTTTGTATTGCAGAGGATCCGAATCATTGAGCCGGTGCTACGACTGGACTCGGATTGGACGGTGGGGTTTGTAATGCCGAGGATTCTGCATCATTGAGCCGGTATGCGACTGGACTCGGATCGGTCGGTGAAAGTTGGGTTGGCAAGGATCCGAATCGTTGAGCCAGTGCTACGACTGGACTCGGATCGGTTGGTGACGCTTTGTATTGCAAAGGATCCGAATCATTGAGCCGGTGCTACGACTGGACTCGGATCGGTCGGTGAAAGTTGTATTTGGCAAGGATCTGAATCATTGAGCCGGTGCTACGACTGGACTCGGATTGGTCAGGGAAAGTTGGGTTGGCAAGGATCCAATCGTTTAGCCAATGCTACAACTGGACTCGGATTGGACGGTGGGGTTTGTAATGCTGAGGATTCTGAATCATTGAGCCGGTATGTGACTGGACTCGGATCGGTCGGTGAAGTTGGGTTGGCAAGGATCCGAATCGTTGAGCCGGTGTTATGACTGGACTCGGATTGGACGGTGGGGTTTGTAATGCCAAGGATCTTTAATCATTGAGCCGGTATGCGACTGGACTCGGATCAGTTGGTGAAAGTTGGTTTGGGAAGGATCCGAATCGTTAAGCCGGTGCTACGACTGGACTCGGATTGGGTGGTGGGGTTTGTAATGCTAAGGATCCGAATCATTGAGCCGGTATGCGACTGGACTCGGATCAGTTGGTGAAAGTTGGTTTGGGAAGGATCCGAATCGTTAAGCCGGTGCTACGACTGGACTCGGATTGGATGGTGGGGTTTGTAATGCTAAGGATCCGAATCATTGAGCCGGTGTTACGACTGGACTCGGATCGGTCGGATGAAAGAAGCACACTGTTGGTGAGTGCTTGTGTATGCTGAGGATCCGAATCATTGAGCCGGTGTTGCGAATGGACTCGGATCAGTCGGATGAAAGAAGCACACTGTTGGTGAGTGCTTGTGTATGCTGAGGATCCGAATCATTGAGCCGGTGTTGCGACTGGACTCGGATCGGTCGGATGAAAGAAGCACACTGTTGGTGAGTGCTTGTGTATGCTGAGGATCCGAATCATTGAGCCGGTGTTGCGACTGGACTCGGATTGGTCGGATGAAAGAAGCACACTGTTGGTGACTGCTTGTGTATGCTGAGGATCTGAATCATAGAGCCGGTGTTGCGACTGGACTCGGGTTGGTGGGATGAAAGAAGCACACTGTTGGTGAGTGCTTGTATGCTGAGGATCCGAATCATTGAGCCGGTTTTGCGACTGGACTCGGATCGGTCGGATGAAAGAAGCACACTGTTGGTGAGTGCTTGTGTATGCTGAGGATCCGAATCATTGAGCCGGTGTTGCGACTGGACTCAGATCGATTGGTGATGTTTGTATTGCCAAGGATCTGAATCTTTAAGCCGGTGCTGCGACTGGACTCGGATCGGTTGGTGGAGTTCGTTTTGTAGAGGATCCGAATCTTTGCGCTGATTATGCGACTAGATTCAGATCGGTTGTGGATGTAAGGTGACGATGGGGCTTGTGTTCCGGATCCGAATCGTTGAGCCGGTGCTGCGACTGGACTCGGATCGGCTGATGGTGTTAGTGCTTGAAGGGGCTTGTGATTTGCTAAGGATCTAAATCATAGGGCCGATGTTGCGACTACATTCGTTGTAAGTGACTTGTTCCCGAAGGTGGCTTGTGCTTATTCGTACGGTTCTTACCACCTAGTCGGTAAGATACCAGTGGTGCCGAGTGGAGGCTGTCATGAGTCGTAACATCGCGGATGCGACTGGGCTCGAATAAGGAACGGAGAAAGGCAGTAAGTACGGATGTGTGCGAATAACCGAGTAAGACCTACAAAGTTGTAGGTGGTTTACGAAGGGGAACATAAAGTAACGGTTCGGTAGCAGGAAACCACAAGTGCTACCTGCGACAGTGAGTGTGGGACAATTGATGAAAACCTACGACCAATCTCGAAGGACATGCAGTGAGTTGGTAGAGTCGGCCTCTGCAATGCATCTGATATGAATCAGTTTGTAAAACGTATTAAATTAATCCGATATAAATCGGTAGTAAGGAGTATCTGATACAAATTGGTTGTAGAGTGTATGCCATCCCTTACTGTGAAACTGAACACCTATCAACCACCCATCCCCCCAGGCTAATCAAGTGCAGAGAAGGCACCAGGTGGGCTCAACCACACCTCAATCAGCCACAGAAACCTATACAAACAATACATGCTGATCTCCTAATGAATGAGATGGCAACCCCATGGACCATGAATTTTATAACCAGTGAAGCCTATTGCGAGTGATTTTGAGAACGACCTATAGTGACTGGAGGCTTGGGTCTACGAATGAATCGTATATTTGTCAGAAGGAACTTTACGAATGTACTATGCCTGTGCCGAATGATGTCGGGACATGAGCGACAACACTCCGGGGCAGGTTCTTTCACGAAAGGGGTGCAGGATAGGAAGCATAATAAACCGCAAGATTTTGCACATGACACGAAAGTTTGGATACTACCTGCGACCGTGAGTGGGAACCGCAGACGAAGACCACGAATGAAAAGCCGGAGTGCACCTGCGATTGAATGCACAGACTGCCGAACACACCGCGCACTGGAACCGACACAGACCATCCTGGGTGGTCTGGTTAAATACCCTCCAGGCTCCTCCCATAACTTCAGGCCAGTAAACAGGCCTTCATATATATATATATATATATCATAGATTGAATCTAAAACAATTTTAGCTCCCCTTTAAGTTGTTTTGGCATCTGTTGTTATATTACAGATACTCTAATTGTTTTGGTAAGCCTCAGGTATGTTAATGAGTCTCAAAGAGACAAAGGAATTATGCAGCAAATGTGTAAAGCAACAAGGACCACTCCCCGTGAGGTTTATAATTTAACATAAATAGGCCACCTTTATGGAACATTTGACACGTCTCTTCAAATTTCCATCACAATTATGCCAGTAGGTTTACCATTCTAGTTACTTTACGACGCAATATGGGGCTGCATTAGTGTATTTACACTTTTGCAGTCCAATTTGAGAAAACTCCACCACATGTTTATATGTGTTCCCATTCATACAGCCTAGCCCCAAAAATAAAATTTGTTTTTACGGTTTTAATGTTTCTGAAGAGATGTGTCATGGGAAATTGCAAGCATTTATCAGCTAGGTCAGTTTGGTCAGTCCCAATAGCTGGGCTGGGGACTGGCTAATGCCCCGTACACACGAGCGGAATTCCGCTCAAGCTTGGCTTGCATACACACGGTCACACAAAAGTTCTCTGAACTTTCCACCGTCAAGAACGCGGTGACGTACAACACTATGACGAGCCGAGAAAATGAAGTTAAATGTTTACGAGCATAAGTGGAATTGTGTCCGAGCATGCGTAGGAATTTTGCGCAACGGAATTTGTACAGACGATCGCATTTTCGGATAGGAACTTTGTTAAAGTGGAATTTCATTCAAAACCTAACACTAAACCTACTCTCTGCCACATTCTAAGCCTGATCTATCTAACCCTGTAAAGCAAAAATCGCTCTACTTACCTGTTCTGCAGCCATGCTGGTCCACGCTCCAGCGGCGCCCTCTGTGTGCAGGAGAGAACCGACAAAGGCTGGGAAATGCCTGGGAAGTGATGTCACCCATAGACTTACTATGGGGCTTCTGTTGTCGGCTGCCTCTCCTGCACACACACAGACTATTTGCAGTTAGCTCATGTATTATAGTGAGGGAAATCGATCGGTAAGAAAATAAAAAAGTTGCAATGTTTAAAAAATGTTTTACATCATGCTATGTGCAGTGTTAATTTTAGTCTTAAGACTAAAATGGCATTTTAGTTTTAGTCCCATTTTAGTCTTCTGCAATTGTTTTAGTTTTAGTTGTATTTAGTCGACTAAATTTCCAGTACATTTTAGTCGACTAAAATGTCCTATGTTTTAGTCGACTAAAATCTCCAGTACATTTCAGTAATTGCAATTTAGTTTTAGTCATAGTCTTTTGACTAAAATGGCATTTTAGTTTTAGTCTCATTTTAGTCTTAGGACTAATATGGTATTTTAGTGTCATTTTAGTCTTTTGACTAAAATGGCTTTTCGTTTTAGTCGTATTTTAGTCATCTTAATTGTTTTAGTTTTAGTCGTATTTTAGTCGACTAAAATGTTTTAGTCATTTTAGTAAACGAAAATGTTTTAGTCGTTTTAGTCGACTAAATTAACACTGGCTATGTGAATGGGGACATATGACAAATTTAAAATAGGTATTATCCCAATTCAACTGCAAAAAGTGAAAATACACCTTAAAGGGAAGTATTAGCACATTCAATCAAAAATTATCAGATTTATCACTTTGCAATGTTAATTTTTTTCCCAGAAATTAAGCTAAAAGGGGATGCAAATGAATTATATACCAGGGACGGGTTTGATCTTTTAAATTGTTGTTTCCGGCTTCTGGCATGATCAGTTTTAGATCGACAGAATTGGTTATCCTTGCTTCTTAACCTGGAAATTAAAGCCATGTTGGGTGCTGTAAGCTTTGTAAAAGAAGGACCAAGATAAGTATTATAGTCCTTAAAATTGAACAATAATATTATATTATTATAATTATGTGTTTTTCTATAATATTATTAATATGTTAACCTTATATCATTAAATATAATTATGTATTTTTTTATAATATTATTAATATTTTTTTTACATAAACACGAAGTAGACCAAAGTAAGTTATATTGTTCTTAAAACAAAATAATATTACTCAGTGTCTTATACAAGTGACGAGAGAAAGGGAAAATGGGCGCACCAGCCTTGTGCATTATCTTTTAAAAATATTTATTGAATAAAATGCCTTCTTCTACAAGCAATTGTAGAAGAAGGCACAACGTGAAAATGCACCGACTGACAGCATGCGATCTAGGATGAGCGATACCTTTCAAGGGTCGAGGAGGAACGCACAAGCATCACTACCAGCTGACGCGTTTCGAAGGGGACATCCCTTCTTCATCAGAGCTTAGCAGTCTACAATGCACAAGGCTGGTGCACCCCCTTTTCCCTTTTCTCTTGCTGTCTACTAGGATTCCCCGTTCTTGAGGGCAGCAAGGCCTGTGTCGTTGTACAATCTGTCTGGTGATCCACTTGTGCGCAGGAGTCGTTTTTCTTCTTTTTCCTTATACAAGTGATACTTTATATTGTTAACATTTTCAATAAACACTATTGAAACTTAATATTATATTATTGACTCATACATTTTCTAGACATGAATGTTGGAGGATACCAAGATACCCACGTTTCCTTTTTTTGTTGTTTTTTATTTAATTTTTTTTAACGTTGAATCTTTTATCGTTATAAAAAAAACAAGAAAAAAAAAATAACAGTACAAAAGGCAACTGGCCTGTGATACAGAAAAAAAATAAAAAAGATCTTACTCCCTATAAATTTTGAAAACACTTAAAGTAATTGTAAAGTCTCAAGGTTTTTCACCTTACTGCATTTTATACAGTAAGGTGAAAAACCTTCTGTGCTGCAGCTCCCCCCAGACCCCCCCCCCTTTACTTACCTGAGTCCGATCCAATCCAGCGATAAGCACAAGCCCAGCGGCTCCAGCTGCTGTCTTTCTCATCATTGGACAGATTGATAGCAGCGGGAGCCATTGGCTCCTGCTGTTGTCAATCAAGTCCAGTGACACGGGAGCCAGGGGGCTGTCCCGCTGTCTGTGTCAATGGACGCAGCAGCAGGACTCGGGAGCATGCCCGCACGGGTGCCCCCATAGAAAGCGGCTTTCCATGAGGGCACCTGTTCAAGAAGAGGAGGACAGAGCAGGTAAGTAATACATGTTTGTTATTTAAATAAAAAAACAAAAAAAACTAAACTTTACAACCCCTTTAATTAAGTTAGCAATTTAATTGGTTAAAGCAGTATTAAACCCAAAAGCAAACCTTTATTATACTGCAGCGTACCAATTCTTAGATGTAATGGCTGCATTCATTTTCTTTTTTAGGCTTTCTTTCTTCTATTATCATCTGGTGAGCCCGCCAGTGTTTTTCAAAAGAACAAGTTCTCAAGCAGAATGTATCAGTTTACTTGAATGAGACAAACCATTTAAAACAGACAGGGGGGCTTACAATGATCAGCTTCTATTTATTCATGTAAACTCTTTATCCCAAAAGGAAAACAAATGTTTGCTGTGACTGCTTATAAAGTTTTAGCTGGAGTTCAGCTTCAATTTGTTTGTGTATTTAAATCAGTTAGTACATCTAACACGCTCCTTCCCTCCAAACTGACAATGCTGCTGTGCCCCCTGTGCTCTTTCATCCAGGCTGGAGGCACTCTAATGCTCCGTACACACCTTTCCGATTATCGTACGACAGATCGTTCGCATTTTGTTGCATAAAACTAAGATCGAATACAACAGTGCAAAATGTGTGTAAAATTTTTGTCGCACGACTCTGGAAAAATCTTCCGCTGTGCGTAGCTACGTATTTTAAATCATGTCAAATACGTGTGACCCCTGTGTCCTTTTGGTTTACTTTCGTGTTTCCGAGCATGCATGGTGTTTGTCGATCGACTTTTAGCGGACGCAAACTGTACTGATTACACGATTGTAGTCCGATGGGCTGTCGTCCGAGCAAAGTTTTCGTGTTTGTCCCTTCGGATTTGGTTGGACTGTCGTGATCGGCTGTCGAAAGCTGCGTACTAACACTCAGTTTATCAAACGATCTGTCCGAAAGCGATTTTTATCATCCGATAATCGGAACGTGTGTACAGGGCATAATACAGGAGGTGTTACCTTTCACCAGGTAAAAACAGAGGGCAAAAAGCCTAAAACAAGAAAAATAATTCAGCCATCACATCAAGTTATTGTAGCTGTATATTACTTGCTACTACCATAACATACACTACATTGCTAAAAGTATTGGTACGCCTGTCGTTACACGAACATTAACTTAAATACCCAGAAACAATAGTGCACATTTTGTTTTTAACCTACCTAAAACACACTTACACTAACTGACACTGATACAAATTTTAAAAAATGCTATGTTTTAAAATCCTTCTTAAAACATACTGACATTGACCTTTGACCCTGACATTGACCATAACTCTAACCATGACACTGGCATACACCAAACCTTGATCTAGCTATTTTTTCTTCTTTTTACCTGTTTATTATATTTTTTCTCCTCTAGCAAAGAGTGAAAGATACAGGGCATCTTACTTCTGCTGAACCAGCTGAATTTTGATGCATCCATCCATCTATGGCCATCTTTATAGAACATAATATAATTTTTAATGTGTTACTCAAAAACCCAGAAGTGAATACAAAGGCTGCAGCCAAAAACAAAAAGAAGAGAAGCGCAGTAAAAAAAAAAAAAGAAATAACAGATATTTAGCATATTGTCATACAAAGACTGCTGGAGGGGTAGTACAGTGCCTTGAAAAAGTATTTATACCCCTTAAAATTTTCCACATTTTGTCATGTTACAACCAAAAACGTAAATGTTCTATATTGGGATTTTATGTGATAAACCAACACAAAGTGGCACATAATTGTGAAGTAGAAGCAAAATGATAAATGGTTTTAAATATTTTTTCAAATAAATATCTGAAAAGTGTGGCGTGCATTTGTATTCAGCCCCCTTTACTCTGATACCCCTAACTAAAATCTAGTGGAACCAATTGCCTTCAGATTACCTATATAGTAAATAGAGTCCACCTGTGTGTAATTTAATCTCAGTATAAATACAGTTGTTCTGTAAAGCCCTCAGAGGTTGGTTAGAGGACCTCAGTGAACAAACAGCATCATGAAGGCCAAGGAACACACCAGACAGATCAGGGATAAAGTTGTGGGGAGGTTTAAAGCAGGGTTAGGTTATAAAAAAATATCCCAAGCTTTGAACATCTTACAGAGCATTGTTCAATCCATCATCTGAAAATGGAAAGAGTATGGCTGAGCTGCAAACCTTCCAAGACATGGCCGTCCACCTAAACTGACAGGCCAGGCATGGAGAGCATTCATCAGAGAAGCAGCCAAGAGACTCATGGTAACTCTGGAGGACCTGCAGAGATCCACAGCTCGGGTGGGAGAATCTGTCCACAGGACAACTATTAGTTGTGTACTCCACAAATCTGACCTTTATGGAAGAGTGGCAAGAAGAAAGACATTGTTGAAAGAAAGTCATAAGAAGTCCTGTTTGCAGTTTGCGAGAAGCCATGTGGGGGACACAGCAAACATGTGGAAGAAGGTGCTCTGGTCAGATGAGACCAAAATTGAACGTTTTGGCCTAAAAGCAAGACGCTATGTGTGACGGAAAACTTACACTGCACATGACCCTGGACACACCATCCACACTGTGAAACATGGTGGTGGCAGCATCATGTTGTGGAGATGCTTTTCTTCAGCAGGGACAGGGAAGCTGGTCAGAGTTGATGTGAAGATGGATGGAGCAAAATACAGGGCAATCTTAGAAGAAAACCTGTTAGAGTCTGCAAAAGACTTGAGACTGGGCCGGTGTTTCACCTTTTAGCAGGACAATGACCCTAAACATACAGCCAGAGCTACAATATCAAAGCATATCCATGTGTTAGAATGGCCCAGTCAAAGTCCAGACATAAATCCAATTGAGAATCTGTGGCAAGATTTCAAAAATGCTGTTTACAGATGTTTTCCATCCAATGTGACAAAATGTGAGCTATTTTGCAAAGAAGAATGGGCAAAAATGCCACTCTCTAGATGTTGGTAGAGACATATGCCCCAAAAAAAGCAGGGAGCCAAGTTAACACAGGGAGCGGATTGTCGCGAAGTTCCAGCTGGCTGGAGGTAGAAAACAGAAAGGAGCCGGCCTCTTGGGACTGCGGTTTTCGGCTGAGAGCAGGGACCCAGACGCTCGGAGGGCTGTGAGGAGTGGCGCGGCCTAGCCAGTATAAATAAGCACGGGCCAGTGGATCACCAATTTCCAGCTTCCTGTTGGATGAGAGATCATCGGTGGGGTTACCTTCATCGTCCTAAGCACAGATCTTGCTGAACACCCGCCACGCAAGGTGTGCGGTCTGGTACTTCTTTCCTGGCGACAGATTTCTGCAGGGACCTGTCCTGACAACCTATATTCCTGTGAGCCTGGTATCATCTGGATTGGTGAGCAGGCAAAAGCCCACCTTCTATACACCCTAAGGGACACTGAATGCAGACACCTGATTTCACTTCTTTGCACCAAAGTTCACAAGAAGACAATTTACACATGCTATTCACAATATTGGATGCTTGTATACAGAGAATCTCTCTGGGCCCTTGTTATGCTAGCTGAAGACACCAGATCTCTACATCATCAGGACTTCTTCACCATTCTACACCCCCCCCCCCCCCCCACACACACACACATAAAAGACTTTGTGCATAATATTCACACATTTAAGGGGAACCCTTTTCTCTGGGAAGTTGAGTGTTACAGTTCTGATGTTATATTGTTGACACTTATTCACAAAAGTTCTGGGCCTGTGACTCCAGGAGCTGGAGGGAGCTGTCTAACAGAGAAAAAGGTCATTAGTCTACTCTTTATGTCTGGGGCCATAGGTTCTTAAATAGTCTGATATTGTTTCCGTTGAATTTATTGTGATTGTCTTTACACTGCATACCTGTTCAAGTGTGTTGAGAGTTTAAATCTTTAACGGTACTTGCCTAAGCTGTTAGCAATACCTATCTTAAAGAGGAGTTCCAGTCAAAAAAAAATCAAAATTAAAAGTCAGCAGCTACAAATACTGCAGCTGCTGACTGACACTGTAGAAACTGCTCCAAGCTTTACTGCCTACAGGAACTACCAGCCCACCTGGCTGCTCCGAAGATCTCCCAGGGTAAGGGATAGGAAGGGTTAAAGAGGAGGGCCACTGAAAAAAAAATTAAAAGTCAGCAGCTACAAATACTGCAGCTGCTGACTTTTAATTGGACACTTACCTGTCCCAGGGTCCAGTGATGCAGGGGATCGAAGCCCCGCTCGTCTCCCCCTCCATTCAGTGGCGCCGGCATTGCAACTGTGGGCGCCGGGCTGTGGCTTCACAGCCTGGCACCAACTGCGCATGCGCGAGCAGCGCCGCGCGCCGTGATTGGCCGCTCAGTCACCTGGGACCTGTAATGGGTCCCAGATGATTGACAAGAGGGAGGGAGCAGAGCTGAGCCCTTCCTGTGCCGAGGGGGAAGTGATGTCACCAGCCCAGGCACTGGAAGAGGCAGACTACGAGGGACCCCCTAGCAACAGGCATTTAGAGGTAAGTAAAAAAAAAAAATATCCAAATGTTTTTTTGTATTTTTTTTTTTTTTAGGATTCTTCATGTAGTTTTTTTTTTTTTGGGTGGAACCCCACTTTAAGAACTATAAGTAAAATAACACTTGGTTACTCCATTGCAGTTTAGTGTCTCTATAATTGCATTTGTCATTTAGAAATGTCCGAACCCAGGGTTTCAGAGGTGTCGGGAGACTTGCAAGGTAAGGGCAATCCCCAGGGTAAATTATTCTCAAGGGCCCCCACAGGGGTGGTGCCACAATGGAAAACAAAAACAAAAAGAACAACAAATTCCCCCATTCACACAAGTGAGGTGGATGGAGGAATTTTCCCTGCCGTGCTATTGTATTCTGACAGTTGGGTCAGATTGAATGAAAGTTTTTCACTTCTTTTGAACAGGGAGGTTCACACACACAGGTCAAAATTTGGCCAATTCCTGCTGAACAGATCGAATTTTGATCTGTGTGTACCCACTGTAGCAGGGTGACCCCATGCTATTGTTCAAAATGGTGGTTTATGCCAGGTTTTCTGGGTAGGAAGCACACTTATAGCTCAAGTGTGTGCTGCATTCATATATGAGCCAGAGTTAGAGCTCAGAGCCCCAATCTCCTGAGGGGGGTCTGTGTGCGTGGAGGGAGCCAGGTGAGGTGCTGCTATGCATCAAGGTGTCCAGGTCAGGACAGAGGAAGGCCCGAGCCTTAAAGAGAGTCCATGAGGGACAGAGGAACCTGCTAGGAAGCTGTAAGGAAGATGCAGAGCTGAGGTGCAGTGGCTGTGCATAAACACTAGGACGTGTTTCATGGTCAAGAGGCCCACAAGGTACTACAGTTCAAGAGAGACCCTAAAGAGGTACTTGGAGCAGGAAATAGAGCCAGGAGGCTAAATGCTATGTTTTTCAGTGATGGGGAAGACATACCTGTGTGAAGTTTTTGATATATTCGTTTAACCACATGCCGACCGCTGCATGCCGATGTACGTCCAAAGTTTGGCGGCGGATATCGTCGTTATGGCAGCAGCTAGCTGCCATAACCCCAGTATCCCCGTTTTCGTGCAGCGGTCGGCTTTCACGTGAGATCACTTTTATCGGTGGCGGGAGAAGGCCCCCCCCTCCTGCCGCGATCCAGTGCCCTCCGCCGCTTACCGGAGCCGTCGGTAGTGGCGGAGGCGATCGCGCCTGTCTACTTGCTGTGCCTGGAGATGAGTGAGGCTAAGATGGCGCCCACTCGTCTCCATGACACTGCAGGGCGGAAGCGACGTCAAAACGTCACTTCCGCCCATACGTCTTAAAGGCAAATTTTTTTCAATGTCATTTTTTTAAATGGCTTTTTTTTTTTATTGCATTTTAGTGTAAATATGAGATCTGGGGTCTTTTTGACCCCAGATCTCACATTTAAGAGGTTCTGTCATGCTTTTTTCTATTACAAGGGATGTTTACATTCCTTGTAAAAGGAATAAAAGTGACACATTTTTTTTAAACAGTGTAAAAATAAATAAAAACATGTAACATAAAAATATATATATATTTTTAAAACCTCCCCGTTCCGAACAGCATATGAAAACGGTGGTCAAACCACACATGTGAGGTATCGTTAGAGCGAGAGCAATAATTCTAGTCTTAGACCTCCTCTGTAACGCAAAACATGCAACCTGTAGAATTTTTTAAGCGTCGCCTATGGAGATTTTTGAGGGTAAAAGTTTGACTTCATTCCACGAGCGGGCGCAATTTTGAAGCGTGACATGTTGGGTATCAATTTACTCGGCGTAACATTATCTTTCAAAATATAAAAAAAAATTGGGCTAACTTTACTGTTGTCTTATTTTTTTATTCAAAAAAGTGATTTTTTTCCAAAAAAGCGCGTTTGTAAGACCACTGCGCAAATAAGGTGTGAAAAAAAGTATTGCAATGACTGCCATTTTATTCTCTAGGGTGTTAGAAAAAAAAAACAATATATAATGTTTGGGGGTTCTAAGTAATTTTCTGGCAAAAAAAACAGTTTTAAACATGTAATCACCTAAATTCCAAAACGAGGCTGGTCCTTAAGTGGTTAAATAAAAGTGGGCAGAAATGCCCTAAAAACTATATCTGGTGGGATTAAACTCACTGTTTTGGCACTACCATTGGGCTAAGAAACCCTGATGTGACACACGACATTTAGGCTAAGTTTACACCAGCAGCAGACCTTGCCACCCCTCTGAAATACAATCTACAGATGAACGCTTTTCAGAGGCATTTGACATGCCATGAGTAGGCTATATGTCTCCTCCTTAGCGCCTGTTTTAACTTTGCAAAACCACTGTACTGCAATCCCTTGTATTGCAAGAGGGGTGGAAAAAATTCGGCTCAGCCACCTATTTTTTATTGTCCTCTACAAGCCCTTAGACTGAAGGTCACATGGAACTGATTTTGCTTGACCTGCCTTCATTCTCAAAAATATGTTTTTGAATGAAGTACTGCTTTGACCTTTGAAGAAAGGGGTATACCCTGAAAGCTTGTCCTGAAAATTAATCCAATAAAAAAAAAATCAGGGACCGTACTCAACTGTGTGCTGTTGCAAATGCACTAATACGGCTACAATCACCTTAACCTCCCTGACGGTATTCCCGAGTGTGGCTTGGGGTTAAATTTCAGTCCCATTAGCGGTAACCCCGAGCCACACTCGGGATTACATTGCAGGATCCTGGTGCGGCATTACTTACCTTGTCACCAGGATCCTGCGATGTCCCCCGCTGTGTCTGCGGGCTCTGTCTCCTCCGAAGCCTCTCTGTGCCAGGCTCCGCTCCCTGCGAGCGTCGCGACGCACGGGGGCGGAGCCTGGCGGCAAATTCAAAAAAATGTACAAACCATAACACATACAGTACTGTAATCTTACAGATTACAGTACTGTATGAAATCATTTCACATCCCTTTTGTCCCCAATGCTTTGGCCCATGCCCTGCATGCAGTTTTATATTATATATACTGTTCTTTCTGCCTGGAAACTGGAGATTGTCCATAGCAACCAAAAAGTGTCCCTTTGTGTCAAAAGTGGCTTTAGACCAGCTGCCCTGTGACTCGGGTCTGGTCTTTATTGATGTTTTCGTTTTTGCACTCATTGCGTTTTAATTTTCCAATAAAGTTTTATTTGGTAATGTACTAGAGGCATTTTCACCCTTTTGTTTTTGTGTATACATACTCACAGAGCTACACACATATACATCCAAAATATATTTTGGCACAAATCACATTATTATTTATATTTTGTATTTTGATATTCTTTTTTAATAAGTTCAATACATTGGTTTAATTTGTTTACAGTGGTTGTAAGGAACATGGGATACAGTCAAGGTGGCTGAAAATTTGGCCAGTTACAAAGCATATTTTGTATTTTTATTCTCTGTGTGTTCAATTAACTATTTTTATGTGAGTACAAAACCACAATTAACTTTTATGTGTTTATATGCTGAAAGGTTTTTCTTTTCTTTAACAACACGGCAAGCATAAATAGCACCATCTTGATGTTTCGACATATTTGGTTGGAGAACTAGTAGCTTCAGGAGTTGGGATCACTGACAGTTATAATATACCTCTTGGTTTTGAAACAGATGAAAAATATTTAAATTAGTTGGAGATGAATAAGAGTTTTCCAATGGAATTTATTCTCTCTGGGCTTACTGACAAGCCTGGACTCAACATTCCATTATTTGTCTTCTTTCTGCTTGTTTACATCACAACCATGGTTGGCAATGTTGGCATTATTTCTCTAAGTATAGCAAAGAAGCATCTTCACAAACCCATGTACTTCTTTCTGAGCCATCTTTCTTTTGTGGACCTTGTGTATTCTTCAACAATCACCCCCAAAATGCTGAGGGATTTTCTAAGTGAATCAAAGACCATCTCTTTTCTTGGCTGTGCCACACAGATGTATGTCTTTGGGTCCTTTGTAAGCACCGAAAGTCTTCTTCTGGGAGTCATGGCCTACGATCGCTATGTGGCCATCTGTAGCCCATTGCAGTACCAGGTCTACATGAGCAGTATCTTGTGTTTCCGCATGGTGGTTGTTGCTTACTTTGGAGGTTTTGTGAATTCTCTTGTGCACACAGTTCCTGCTTTCCATCTTAACTTCTGCAAATCCAACATTATTGATCATTTCTTCTGTGACCTTCAACCACTCTTTAAGCTGTCCTGCTCTGATACATCAATCAATGTAGTTGTTATGATTATTCTAGCTGGCCTTGTTACCATGAGCAGTATGACACTTATCCTTGTCTCATACACCAACATTGTCTTGGCCATTGTGAGGATACGATCAGCCCAGGGTAGATACAAGGCTTTTAACACTTGTGCTTCTCATATAACTGCTGTCAGCATCTTCTATGGGACTATCCTCTTCATGTATCTTCGTCCGTCAGTCGGCAATGTCTTACAGCAGGATCGCGTGGCTTCTGTGTTCTATAGTATAGTTATACCTATGTTAAATCCCTTGATATATAGTTTAAGGAATGCTGAGGTTATCAAAGCATTAAAAAGTTATTGGAAATATTTTAAATGTTAACTAATGAGTCAAGATCCCACCAAGTGCTACAGCCATGCTCTCGGTTGCTTCTTCTTTTTTTTTTAACTTCATGACGTTTTTTATTGATTTTTTTTTAAGGAAATACCAAATAAGAATAACAGCATCTAGTTTTGTTATATAACAAATACCAATAGTTGCTCCATATAACATAACAAAGTCAACATTAATATATTATCTCAAATAAAGAAAAAAAAAAACCTAGATGTTGTCTATATGTTCTTATGTAGTATCCTGTTTACCCCATTGGGTACAAACTGTAAACAAGTAACATAGGTTACATTTAGTAATAATTGGATCCAATATAAAGATTAAAGAGATAGAAGGTTACAAATAACAAAGCATTCTTTGGTAAAATTGCTGGTTTACATGTTATGATAAGTGATTCAATTCTTTAAGAGAATTAGACCCCCTTCACACTGGGGTGGTTTTCAGGCGCTCTAGCACTAGTAATAGCCTCTGCAAAGTGCCTGAAAACCGCCTCTCATTCAATTCAGTGTGTCTTTTCACACTGGGGCGGTGCGCTTGCGGGACGTTCCGAAAAGTCCTGCAAGCAGCATCTTTGGGGCGGGTTGGGAGCGCTGTATTTAGTGCTTCCAAAACACCCCTGCCCATTGGAATGAATGGGCAGTGCTTTCAAAACGCCTAAAAGCGATTTGAAAGCGCTGCAAAATGGGATTTTTTAACCCTAAAACGAGCGGCTCTTTAGCGCTAACGGCTGGCACTTTCAGTGTAAAAAAAGCAGCCTTAGAAGTTCTAGGGTGAGAAATCCAAGCTTACCTGATTTTTTAACCTTTTTGCTGCCAGGGCTGTTTTTGCTTTTTTTTGCACTCATGTTTAAAAAATCAGTTTAGCCCTAAAGATGATGTAAAACCCCCAAACATTATATATTTTCTGAAAGCAGACACCCTAGAGAATAAAATAGTGACAGTTCCAATATTTTATGTCACACGATATTACCGCAAAGGTCTAAGAAAAAGAAAAATTTCAGTAAAAAACACACCCAACATGCCAAACCCTTAAAATTTGTGTGTGCCCGTGAAATGACAACAAACTTCAGTACCCTATAATTTCTATAGGTCGATATTTCAAAATCCCCCTATAGATATCAGTTTAGTGTTATGGAGGAGGTCTTGTGTTAGAATTATTGCTCTCACTCCGACATGCACGGCGATATGTAAAACGTTTTCACGCGTAGGTGCCCCCAACACATTCGTTTACATCTGTACGTGCATAGATGTGGAGGTGAGGGGCCTCAACATTTTTTTGGGGGAGGGGGGGATTGTATGTGCTTGGGTGTAACTTCATTTTTTTTGCAAAAAAAAAAGACATTTTTTTTTACTTTACTTTTTTTATCATCACATAGAGGACAAAAAGTCCCCTATGTGATGATTTTTAGGTGACAGGTTCTCTTTATTGAGATATGCAGGGTCTAAAAGACAGCTGCCTGTCTCTGTTTGACTCCACTTAATGTTTTGCAATGCAGATCGCATTGCAAAACATTACTTCCCGGCTGAGCTAGCCGGGGCCACCTAGATGCTGACCAGGAAGTGACGTCACGGACGTCGCTTTCCGGGTCACAGCAAGAAGGGTAGGAGAGTGGATGTGTGTCCGCTCTTTTCCTTCCCCCACAGCCGCCTGCACCCGCCATCTCGCTCCTGGGAC
Source organism: Lithobates septentrionalis (assembly GCA_037952835.1). NCBI lineage: Eukaryota > Metazoa > Chordata > Amphibia > Anura > Ranidae > Lithobates > Lithobates septentrionalis. The sequence goes on from JBBDGP010001020.1 coordinate 733,746, forward strand.
CGCAGATGGGCAAGTGGAGCCCAGTAAGCATGGCCGGGGCACGTGCGGGGCGCCGGTACTGGGGGTGTGTAAGAGTAATCAGGCGCTGCCGCCCAAATGCTCTCACCTGACAGCCAGGAGTCTGCTTGTTAGTTTCACACACAATCCTGGTGGCTGCAGCTGTGTGTGATACCCCCCTGCTGTCAGGTCCAGGGCCGCCATCAGGGGGGTACAGCCCATACACTTGTAAGGGGCCCCAGCGTCTGGATGGGCCCGGCCAACTGGCAGGGATGTGAGAAGGCAGGGGCGGGTGCAGAGGAGCTCCGTGGATGCTCCTGTATGTGTGCGAGTTGGCAGGCTGCTGCTCTGTCATGAGCTGACATCGGGCTCTTTGCTGCAACCTCTGGCCATTTCCCGCATGTGGAAACAAGAGCTGGGACTAGGACCCCCTTACAAGTAAAGGCTGTTGTGCAGGGGGGACTGTGTGTGTGAGTGTGTACAGGCCTGTGTGTGTACATTTCTCTGTGTGTACATCATAGGCGTCACAAGGGGGTGGCTATCGAGGCTGGAGCCCCAAATCTGGAGCCCATAGCCCTGAGTATCTTGCGGCAGGGTTGCAGCTGCGGCTGCGGTGGGCGGGCTCCATTAGTGGTGGAGGAGAGAGATTAGCGGGCGGACAAGCAGAGATGACATTATCTCTCTCCGTCCGCTCCACCACTCACAGCCGGGCCACTTCAATATGGGAGCGATGTGCGGCGGGGAGCAGAGAGATTATATCATCTCTCACTGCCCGTCCCGCATCTCCGCTCTACTGCCCTCACTAAATACTGTGACAATCTGCAAATGCTGGCAAGTGACAATCTGCAAATGGTGGCAAGTGACAATTTGCAAAATGCAAATGGTGTCAAGTGATGTGGCAAGTGACAATCTGCAAATGGTGGCAAGTGACAATTTGCAAAATGCAAATGGTGGCAAGTGATGTGGCAAGTGACAATTTGCAAATGGTGGCAAGTGACAATTTGCAAATGGTGGCAAGTGATGTGGCAAGTGACAATCTGCAAATGGTGGCAAGTGACGTGGCAAGTGACAATCTGCAAATGGTGGAAGGTGATGTGAAAAGTGACAATCTGCAAATGGTGGCAAGTGACGTGGCAAGTGACAATCTGCAAATGATGGCAGGTGATGTGGAAAGTGACAATCTGCAAATGGTGGCAAGTAACAATCTGCAAATGGTGGCAGGTGACGTGGCAAGTGACAATCTGCAAATGGTAGCAGGTGATGCGGCAAGTGACAATCTGCAAATGGTGGCAGGTGACATGGCAATCTGCAAATGGTGGCAGATGATGTGGCAAGTGACAATCCACATCTGGTGGTAGGCAATATGGCAAGTGACACTGTGAAGTTGGCACGACTTGAAATCATACTAATATGAATGGTTGTCATTGGAAACCATGGGGAACGACTTGTTATGCAACTTTGCATCCCAAATCGTAGGACAAGTCATGCAAGTGTGAAAGGGGCCTTAAGCTCAAAAAAGAACATGAGCTTCTTTCGGTCAGATTACAGGCGTTTTTCTGCTTTTTACATTGGTGACCTGTACAGAATCGCGGCAAAAAATGCCATAAAATCACAGCAAAATCGCAGTAAAGACTCGGGTGTGAATGCAGCCTAAATGATCTGGAGGATGGGATAAACAGTTCAATCTCTGTATTTGCAGACGATACTAAGCTAAGCAGGGCAATAACTTCTCCGCAGGATGTGGAAACCTTGCAAGTAGATCTGAACAAATTAATGGGGTGGGCAATTACATGGCAAATGAGGTTTAATGTAGAAAAATGTAAAATAATGCATTTGGGTGGCAAAAATATGAATGCAATCTATACACTGGGGGGAGAACCTCTGGGGGAATCTGGGATGGAAAAGGATCTGGGGGTCCTAGTAGATGATAGGCTCAGCAATGGCATGCAATGCAAAGCTGCTGCTAACAAAGCAAACAGAACATTGGCATGCATTAAAAAGTGGATTAACGCCCAGTGCTGGGACAAGGCCATTTGGTGCCCAGGGCGAAGATGGCAAACTGCGCCCCCCCCCCCCCCCGTTTTTCATTCAGATATCCCCGCACAAAGTCAAGGACGTTGTATGACAACCGGCGGGCGGGAAGTGGTTAAAACGCTTTTTTTTTTTAACACAAAGTTGTCCATTTATACAATATTTCTAACACATAGCATGTACATACCAAAAATGACACCCCAAAATAGATTCTCCTACTCCTCCTGAGTACGGCGATGCCACATGTATGAGACTTCCACAGCCTGGCCACATACAGAGGCCGAGCATGGCTGGGTATGGCTGGGTATAACTGAGCATGGCTGGGTATAACTGAGCATGGCTGGGTATAACTGAGCATGGCTGGGTATAACTGAGCATGGCTGGGTATCACCGAGTATTGCAGACTATGGCTGGATATGGAAGGGTATGGCTGGGTATCACAGAGTATTGCGGGGTATTGCAGAGTATGGCAGGGTATTACAGAGTATGGCGGGGTATTGCAGAGTATGGCGGGGTATTGCAGAGTATGGCGGGGTATCGCCGAGTATCACAGAGTATATCTGGGTATTGCACAGTATTGTGGGGTATTGCAGAGTACTGCACAGTGTTGCGGGGTATTGAAGAGTATTGCAGAGTATTGCACAGTATTGTGGGGTATTGCAGAGTATTGCGGGGTATTGCAGAGTACTACACAGTGTTGCGGAGTATTGCGGGGTATTGCAGAGTATTGCGGGGTATTGCAGAGCATTGCACAGTATTGTGGGGTATGGCAGAGTATTGCACAGTGTTGTGGGGGTATTGCAGAGTATTGCAGAGTACTGCACAGTGTTGCGGGGTATTGCAGAGTATTGCGGGGTATTGCAGAGTACTGCACAGTGTTGCGGGGTATTGCAGAGTATTGTGGGGTATTGCAGAGTACTGCACAGTGTTGCGGGGTATTGCAGAGTATTGTGGGGTATTACAGAGTACTGCACAGTGTTGCGGAGTATTGCGGGGTATTGCAGAGTATTGCACAGTATTGTGGGGTATTGCAGAGTATTGCGGGGTATTGTGGGACATTGTGGGGCATTGCAGAGTATTGTGGGGCATTGCAGAGTATTGTGGGGCATTGCAGAGTATTGTGGGGCATTGCAGAGCATTAGGGATGGCTGAGCATGGATGGATGGATGGATGGATGGATGTCACTGAGCAGCGCTGTGGGCACTACACATCCAGCCCACAGCGCTGCGAGAGGGGAATTCTGGGAGGACGTCATAGTACGTCCTCCCAGAGTTAAGCAACCGCCCTGTAGCCGTCATTCGGCTATGGGCCGGTTGTTAAGTGGTTAAACAGCAGCGGTGGTCATTGGTCATTAACCTCGCCTCGGCCTCCTCCCCTCCCCCAATCCAGCCATTTATTAATCTGTTTTTAGTGTTTCCTTACACAAGTTCAGACTCAGAAGTTCTGAGTCTGAACTTGTGTAAGTAAACACTAAAAACAGATTAATAAATCTGAGGCTGAGGCGAGGTTAATGACCAGTGACCACCACTGCTGAATAGGGATGAGCTTCGTGTTCGAGTCGAACCCATGTTCGACTCGAACATCGGCTGTTCGACCGTCCGTCGAATTGCGAACGTTATGGGCCGTTCGCGCCAAATTCGTGTGGCGCGTCACGGCCCATAATTCACTGCGGCATCGCAGTGCATTGCTGGCTGATGATTGGCCAAGCATGCACTATGACCCGCATGCTTGGCCAATCACAGCGCCGTCAGTAGAGAGAGCTGTAATTGGCCAAAGCCAGGGTGGCTTTGGCCAATTATGGCTCAGGGGATTTAGTACACGCCCCACACTATATAAGGCCGCCTGCACGGCGGCCCTGTGTAGTGTGTTCCGGTGTGCTGATAGAGAGAGAGACAGACAGTGTCATTTGATTTGAGAGCTAGATTAGGCTAGATCTGTTCCTGCTCTTTACATTTAGTGCAGTGCTTCCTGCTCACAGTGTTCAGCTAGATCTGTTCCTGCTCTTTACATTTAGTGCAGTGCGTCCTGCTCACAGTGTTCAGCTAGATCCGTTCCTGCTCTTTACATTTAGTGCAGTGCGTCCTGCTCACAGTGTTCAGCTAGATCTGTTCCTGCTATTTACATTTAGTGCAGTCAGTGCGTCCTGCTCACAGTGTTCAGCTAGATCCGTTCCTGCTATTTACATTTAGTGCAGTCAGTGCGTCCTGCTCACAGTGTTCAGCTAGATCCGTTCCTGCTATTTACATTTAGTGCAGTGCGTCCTGCTCACAGTGTTCAGCTAGATCCGTTCCTGCTATTTACATTTAGTGCAGTGCGTCCTGCTCACAGTGTTCAGCTAGATCCGTTCCTGCTATTTACATTTAGTGCGGTCAGTGCGTCCTGCTCACAGTGTTCAGCTAGATCCGTTCCTGCTATTTACATTTAGTGCAGTGCGTCCTGCTCACAGTGTTCAGCTAGATCCGTTCCTGCTATTTACATTTAGTGCAGTGCGTCCTGCTCACAGTGTTCAGCTAGATCCGTTCCTGCTATTTACATTTAGTGCAGTGCGTCCTGCTCACAGTGTTCAGCTAGATCCGTTCCTGCTATTTACATTTAGTGCAGTGCGTCCTGCTCACAGTGTTCAGCTAGATCCGTTCCTGCTATTTACATTTAGTGCAGTGCGTCCTGCTCACAGTGTTCAGCTAGATCCGTTCCTGCTATTTACATTTAGTGCAGTGCGTCCTGCTCACAGTGTTCAGCTAGATCCGTTCCTGCTATTTACATTTAGTGCAGTGCGTCCTGCTCACAGTGTTCAGCTAGATCCGTTCCTGCTATTTACATTTAGTGCAGTCAGTGCGTCCTGCTCACAGTGTTCAGCTAGATCCGTTCCTGCTATTTACATTTAGTGCAGTGCGTCCTGCTCACAGTGTTCAGCTAGATCCGTTCCTGCTATTTACATTTAGTGCAGTGCGTCCTGCTCACAGTGTTCAGCTAGATCCGTTCCTGCTATTTACATTTAGTGCAGTCAGTGCGTCCTGCTCACAGTGTTCAGCTAGATCCGTTCCTGCTATTTACATTTAGTGCAGTGCGTCCTGCTCACAGTGTTCAGCTAGATCTGTTCCTGCTATTTACATTTAGTGCAGTCAGTGCGTCCTGCTCACAGTGTTCAGCTAGATCCGTTCCTGCTATTTACATTTAGTGCAGTGCGTCCTGCTCACAGTGTTCAGCTAGATCCGTTCCTGCTATTTACATTTAGTGCAGTGCGTCCTGCTCACAGTGTTCAGCTAGATCCGTTCCTGCTATTTACATTTAGTGCAGTGCGTCCTGCTCACAGTGTTCAGCTAGATCCGTTCCTGCTATTTACATTTAGTGCAGTCAGTGCGTCCTGCTCACAGTGTTCAGCTAGATCCGTTCCTGCTATTTACATTTAGTGCAGTGCGTCCTGCTCACAGTGTTCAGCTAGATCTGTTCCTGCTATTTACATTTAGTGCAGTCAGTGCGTCCTGCTCACAGTGTTCAGCTAGATCCGTTCCTGCTATTTACATTTAGTGCAGTCAGTGCGTCCTGCTCACAGTGTTCAGCTAGATCCGTTCCTGCTATTTACATTTAGTGCAGTGCGTCCTGCTCACAGTGTTCAGCTAGATCCGTTCCTGTTATCTTCCTACTGACAGGCAGGCTTGTCTGGTTACAGTATATAAAGCTACCTGAAGAAAATTACAGGTGTTCTATCCCAGCTTAGTGCAGCTACAGGCCATTAGTATGTCTGGAAGGCCAAGAAGGAGAGGCAGACAGTCACAAGCCAATAAGAGAGGGCAAGCAGGCTCTGTGTCTAGTGCTGGTCGTGGAGACGGTGCATCCTCATCAGCACGTGGCCATGGGACACGCTTGGCCTTTTTTTCGGCAGCTGGCCATGTTGAGCCGCAACATGCGGAAAACTTGGTCGAGTGGATGACCAAGCCGTCCTCATCCTCCTCATCCTCTCTCACCCATGCCCAGGGTGCTTTGTCTGGCAAAGCAGCGGCCTCTTCCCTCAGCTCAATGTCATCAGTGACTCCTTCCCTAGCTCCACCATGTCCTCATGAGGATTCCCTCGAACTGTTTGACCACAGTGTTGGGTACATGCTCCAGGAGGATGCCCAGCGTTTGGAAGGCTCTGATGATGATACTGAGCTCGATGAAGGCAGTAACATGAGCACGGACAGAGGGGGTGCCCAAGAAGGACAGCAATCTGGCAGTCATGCTCCCCCTGCTGCAGCATACTGCCAGGTTTGCTCCAGTGATGAGGAGGGAGGGGATGATGAGGTCACTGACTCAACGTGGGTGCCTGATAGGAGAGAGGAGGAGGAGGAGGAGGAGGAGGCGGCACATCACCAACGAGGCAGGATGCCCTCCAGGGGCCAGCCTAAGGGCAGCACATTGACTGCATCACACCCCAAAGCTCCACATGTGCAGGGCGCTGCAGTCTCTGCGCGTTATTCAAAAAGTTCTTTGGTGTGGGCCTTTTTTGAGACGAGTGCATCAGATCGCACCGCTGCTATTTGCAACATATGTCTCAAGCGTATCTCGCGTGGCCAAAACATCTCCCGCTTGGGTACCACATGCTTGACCAGACATATGTTGACCTGCCATGCAGTTCGTTGGCAAGCATATCTAAAAGACCCACACCAAAGAACAAAGAGGATCTCTCCTTGCTCCTCATCAGCTGAGATTTCCAACCCCACTAGACCTTCAGTCCTCTCTGAGACCTGCAGTGAGAGGAATGAAGGTGTAGAATTAGGTGTGTCACAGCCAAGTACTTGTGGGCAATCTGCTTTTGGTACACCGACGCCAGATTGTACCAGGCAAATTTCCCTGCCCCAGCTGCTGCACCGCCGAAAGAAGTTTGCTCCCAGCCATCCACATGCCCAGCGGTTGAATGCTAGCTTGGCAAAATTGCTAGCACTTCAACTGCTGCCTTTTCAGTTGGTAGACTCTGCCCCCTTCCGTGAGTTTGTGGAATGTGCGGTTCCTCAGTGGCAGGTACCCAAACGCCACTTTTTCTCACGGAAGGCGATTCCAGCTCTCTACCGGCATGTGGAAGGCAATGTCCATGCCTCGCTGGACAGGGCGGTCAGCGGTAAGGTGCATATTACCGCTGACTCATGGTCCAGCAGGCATGGACAGGGACGTTACTTAAGTTTCACGGCGCATTGGGTGACTCTGCTGGCAGCTGGGAAGGATGCAGGACAAGGTGCAGTAGTGTTGGAGGTTGTTCCGCCACCACGCCTCCAAAATGCTGATTGTGACACACCTCTCTCCTCCACCCCCTCCTCTTCTTCTTCCTCCATGGCCTCTTCCTCGGAACCAGCGGTGCTCCGTAGGCGTTCAAGGGGCTACGCAAGTACGCAGGCCAAAAGATGCCATGCGGTGCTTGAGCTGGTGTGCTTGGGGGACAGGAGCCACACTGGGGCAGAGGTTCTGTCAGCTCTGCAGGGGCAGGTTCAGAGGTGGTTGACGCCACGCCAACTTAAGGCAGGAATGGTGGTTTGCGACAATGGCACCAACCTCCTCTCTGCCCTCCGACAGGGACAACTGACCCATGTGCCCTGTTTGGCTCACGTCCTTAACTTGGTGGTGCAGCGGTTCTTGGGCAGGTACCCGGGCTTACAGGATGTCCTGAGGCAGGCCAGGAAAGTCTGTGTGCATTTCCGCCGGTCATATAATGCCAGTGCTCGGCTGACGGACCTCCAAAAGGAGTTTAACCTGCCCAAGAACCGCCTAATCTGTGACATGCCCACCAGGTGGAACTCGACATTGGCCATGCTGCAGCGGCTGCACACACAGCAGAGGGCCATAAATGAGTACCTGTGCGACTATGGCACCAGGACAGGGTCAGGGGACCTTGGTTTTTTTTCCCCACGCCAGTGGGCCATGATCAGGGATGCATGCACTGTCCTGTCACCATTCGAGGAGGCCACGAGGATGGTGAGCACTGACAGTGCATGCATCAGTGACACTGTCCCCCTTGTCCACCTGTTGGAGCACACGCTGCGTGGAATAATGGACAGGGCACTTGAGGCAGAACAGAGGCAGGAAGAGGAGGACTTCCTTAGCTCTCAAGGCCCCCTTTATCCAGACAGTGTTCCTGCGTGCCCGCCGATCACACAGGAAGAGGACGAGGAGGAGGAGGAGGAGGAGGAGGAAGATTGTGTCAGTATGGAGGTGGAGCCTGGCACTCAGCATCAGCAGTCTTTAAGGGATCAGTCCCAAGGAACACATGGACTTGTACGTGGCTGGGAGGAGGTGGCTGCGGACGTTGTTGTCCTTAGTGACCCAGAGGACTCCGGACCGAATGCCTCAGCAAACCTACGCTGCATGGCCTCCCTGATCCTGCAAAGCCTGCGTAAGGATCCTCGTATTCGTGGTATCAAGGAGAAGGACCAATACTGGCTGGCAACCCTCCTTGATCCACATTACAAGGGTAAGGTTGCGGACCTTATCTTGCCATCGCAGAGGGAGCAGAGGATGAAACATCTTCGGGAGGCCTTGCAGAAAGGTCTGTGCAACGCGTTCCCAGAGACTGGGAGGTTACAAACTCCTGTTTCTGGACAACGTGTTGCTGAGGCTTCGGTCAGTCAAAGAAGGAGCGGTGGAGAAGGTGGCCGTCTGACCGATGCGTTCAGACAATTTTTTGGTCCGCAGCCCCAAGGTATGATCGGTTCCAGCAACCATCGCCAGCGTCTGTTTTACATGGTGCAGGAATACCTAGGGGCAAGATCAGACTTGGACACCTTTCCCACCGAAAATCCTCTGGGTTACTGGGTCTTGAGGATGGATCACTGGCCAGAGCTTGCACAGTATGCAATTGAGCTACTGGCCTGTCCTGCATCCAGCGTTCTTTCGGAACGCACATTCAGTGCTGCTGGAGGCGTGGTAACCGATCACAGGGTGCGTCTGTCCACTGACTCGGTCGATCGGCTGACCTTCATAAAAATGAATCAGTCTTGGATCACCACCAGCTACCAAGCACCTGATGCTGATGTAACTGAATAATTTTTTTCAGATCCCTTCAAAGACTGCCTATGCTGATGCTGAGTGACTATCCCTGAGTAATTATCCTCTTCCTCCTCAATCATCACGCTGATAGCTTGTAAGAACATTTTTGGTTCTGGGCGCCACCACCAGTGCCTAAGGCACAATTTTTCAGCCCCTGTATAACAGGGGCGTGTAATTACAATTTTTGATGTAATACTTTGCAGCAGGGCTCGTTCCTGCATTCCAACTAGAGTGTCTGTGAGGGGTTGCAGTGTTGTGGCACCAGCACCAGTGCCTAAGGCCCAATTTTTCTGCCCCTGTCTAACAGGGGCGTGTAATTACAATTTTTGATGCAATACTTTGCAGCAGGGCTCGTTCCTGCGTTCCAACTAGAGTGTCTGTGAGGGGTTGCAGTGTTGTGGCACCAGCACCAGTGCCTAAGGCCCAATTTTTCTGCCCCTGTCTAACAGGGGCGTGTAATTACAATTTTTGATGCAATACTTTGCAGCAGGGCTCGTTCCTGCGTTCCAACTAGAGTGTCTGTGAGGGGTTGCAGTGTTGTGGCACCAGCACCAGTGCCTAAGGCCCAATTTTTCTGCCCCTGTCTAACAGGGGCGTGTAATTACAATTTTTGATGCAATACTTTGCAGCAGGGCTCGTTCCTGCGTTCCAACTAGAGTGTCTGTGAGGGGTTGCAGTGTTGTGGCACCAGCACCAGTGCCTAAGGCCTAATTTTTCAGCTCCTGTTCAACAGGGGCATGTAATTACAATTCTTGATCTAATATTTCACAGCAGGGCCCTGTGAGGGCTTACAGTGTTTTGGCCACAGCAACACCTAAGGCCCAAATTTCTGCTGAGTATATAGGGCAGGACCCTACTTTCAAACATCTAACTTACAAACGACTCCTACTTGCAAACGGAAGGAGACAACAGGAAGTGAGATGAAATCTACCCCTAGGAAGGGAAATTCTCTCATGTAAGAGTTAATATGGGAAAACAATTTCTCCTTTCCACTGATGCTTTCCAATCCTTGTTCCACAAAAAAACCCAAATTTTCAAAAAACATTTTTCATTGGGACAAAAAAGTGAGGTGAAATCTTCTGAAGAGGAGGAAAGACGCAAAACAAATGTCACAGGGGTGATAACCCTTCCCTATGTTTTCCAAAAAGCTTAGAAAAGATTTTTTGGCTGGAGCTAAACACGTTAAAAATGTTCAAAATTACAAACAGATTCTACTTAACAACAAACCTACAGTCCCTGTCTTGTTTGCACCGCCTGTATACTGCTGTTCAGAGTATATAGGGACCTTTCCTTATTTTAATTTGGGTGCGGGGTTCCCCTTAATATCCATACAAGACCCAAAGGGCCTGGTAATGGACTGGGGGGTACCCATGCCGTTTGTCTCACTGATTTTCATCCATATTGGCAGGACCCGACATGACATTAAACCCGCAAGCAGTTTTAAATGAGATTTTTTCCTTTAAAAATGACATTTGGTGCAGGGACTGTTCTAAACATGGGAAACACGCGTCACTTTACAGGCATACTATAGACACCCCCCAGGTACGATATTTAAAGGAATATTTCACTTTTTTTTTTTTACTTTAAGCATCATTAAAATCACTGCTCCCGAAAAAACGGCCGTTTTTAAAAGTTTTTTTTGCATTGATACATGTCCCCTGGGGTAGGACCCGGGTCCCCACACCCTTTTTAGGACAATACCATGCAAATTAGCCTTTAAAATGAGCACTTTTGATTTCGAACGTTCGAGTCCCATAGACGTCAATGGGGTTCTAACGTTCGTGCGAACTTGCGGTCCGTTCGCGGGTTCTGGTGCGAACCGAACCGGGGGGTGTTCGGCTCATCCCTACTGCTGAAGATCTGAGTCAGAACACTGGCAGTGGCACACACTGGCACTGCAATCTTCTACCTTCGCTTCCTTCCAGATTGAATCCAGCAGCAGCTACTAGAGCCAGCCAGCCAGCCAGCCAGCCAGGCAGCAGCTCCTCAGCTCCTCAGCTCCTCTCCTCTCCTCTCCTCTCCTCACCTCACCTCAGCTCAGCTCAGCTCAGCTCGGCTCGCTCGCTCGCTCCTTGAGGTGACAGCGCGCCGACACAGCTCCCGCCTCCCTGCGCTCCTCTGCGTCCTCCCACCTCGCCTCCGGCCGTGTGTGACGTCACGGCGCTGGCAGGGACTACGGCACTCCTCCATAGGGGAGTAAACTGTAACAATGTAGTTTGTGCTGAGGGAAGGGAGGATGCAGGAGCACACAAAGGCAATTTGTACAGTGCCGCTGGGGACTGTAAATGCACTGGACTGTTGTATCATTGTACACATTGGCGGGTGGCGGGCGTGGCAGAACGTCAACTGCAGGCTGCGCCCCCCCCTCCTATAGCAAATGGTAGCGCCCAGGGCACGTGCCCCTTCCGCCCCTGCCTTGTACCGGCCCTGTTAACGCCAGAGATAAAATGACGATTCTCCCGCTCTACAAGACTCTGGTCCGGCCGCACCTAGAGTATGCTGTCCAGTTCTGGGCTCCAGTCCCCAGGAAGGATGTACTGGAAATGGAGAGAGTACAAAGAAGGGCAACAAAGCTAATAAAGGGTCTGGAGGATCTTAGTTATGAGGAAAGGTTGCGAGCACTGAACTTATTCTCTCTGGAGAAGAGACGCTTGAGAGGGGATATGATTTCAATGTACAAATACCGTACTGGTGACCCCACAATAGGAATAAAACTTTTCCGCAAAAGGGCTTTACTGTTATGCCGTGTACACACGGTCGGAATTTCCAACGAAAAATGTTCAATGTGAGCTTGTTGTCAAAAATTCCGACCGTGTATATGCTCCATCGGACATTTGCTGTCGGAATTTCCGGCAACAAATGTTTGAGAGCTGGATCTCAAATTTTCCGCCAACAAAATGTTGTTGTTGTTGGAAATTTCGAGCGTGTGTAGACAATCAGATGCACAAAATTCCATGCATGTTTGGAATCAAGCAGAAGAGCCGCACTGGCTAACTTCATTTTTCTCGGCTGGTGGTACATGTTCTATGTCACGACGTTCTTGACGTTCGGAATTTCCAACAACTTTGTGTGACCGTGTGTATGCAAGACAAGTTTGAATCAACATCCGTCGGAAATAAACCCACGTTTTTTTTTGTTGGAATGTCCGATCGTGTGTACGCGGCATATGAGTGGTAAGAATGTGGGATTTTCTTCCACAGGCAGTGGTTTCAGCAGGGAGCATAGATAATTAAAAAAAACGATTAGATAAACACCTAAACGACCACGCTATACAATGTTATATTGATAGAAAAACAAGCACACACAGGTTGTACTTGATGGACTTGTGTCTTTTTTCAACCTTACCAACTATGAACTATGTAACTATGTAACCCCCAAACATTATATATTTTTTTAACAGAGGCCCTAGAGAATAAAATGGTGGGTGTTGCAAATTTTTATGTCACACGGTATTTGCGCGGGGGGGTTTTAAACGCAGTTTTTTTGGGGAAAAAAATATTTTCATGACTTTAAAAAAAGAAAACACTAAAGTTAGCCTAATTTTATTGTATAATGTGAAAGATGATGTTACGCCGAGTAAATAGATACCTAACATGTCACGCTTTAAAATTGCGTCTGCCTGTGGAATGGCGGCAAACTACGGTGCTTAAAATTCTCCATAGGCGATGCATTAAATGGCTTTACAGGTTATCAATTTAGAGTTGCACAGGAGGTCTGGTGCTAGAATTATTGCTCTGACTCTGATGTTCGCCTCATTACACTGGTTTGGTGCAATCACGTTTACATATGCGTGTGTTCGCATTTCTGCGTAAGCTCTGTGCCCTGAGCCCACCCTTTTTTAAAGCCAATTGGAGCCTCTGGCTCTAATCACGTGGTTCTAAAAAAAAAAAAACACAATAGTCCATGCGTCCTGCATGTAGATTAGGGGCCGGGCGCATTGATTTTGGAGGGGGTTTCCCTGCGCTCCATCTGCACGGGCCGCCACTGGGTCTGACCCAGTATGGCATGTGTCAGACCTCTGCAGAGAGACCACTGCTTCCTTACAGAGAGCTACCGTAGGGTCCTTTTCTGCAGCATGCTGGCAGGTGGCAGGCCATTCCACTCAAGGCTGTGGCTTAGAAAGAATACAAACTCTTGCGCTCACGCACACTGCAGCTCAAAAAAAAAAAAAAAAGCTGCTTTTACATGCATTTATTTTTCTCTGCCTAAAAGCTTGAAGAAGCTTGTGCTTTTTTTTTGGGATCTTTTGCACATTTTTATTGAGCTCCTTTGAGCTTTTTTTAGCAATAGCGTTTTTTTTTCACAAACCCTCCCCACAGCTCATTTTTATAAAATTATTTTTGGCTAATGTGGAGCAGAGTTTCCAGGCAGAAAAAAATGAGAGCTCAAAAAAGCTCAAAAGCCTGTAGGAGCCGCTTCTTTGAGCTTCTGCAGTGTGCATGAGCCCTTAGACGTTGCCCACCTTTTGTTTTGATGCACCTGGAATATATTTAAATAATATAAAATTATCTTTCGGTTGGGCTTTTAAAAATGTGCGTCAATTAGAATAGATTCAAAACCATTATAATTCTCCTTTAAATTGTTACCATATCTGTTGCCATTACAGGAACTCTAATTGTTTTGTTAAATCTCAAGTTTGATTTAATAAGTCTCAGACACCCAAAGCAATTATACGGCAAATGTGTAAAGCAACAAGGACCCATCCCTGCGAGGTTTATAAACATATATAAATAGGCCACCTGTATGGAACATTTGACACGTCTCTTGACATTTCCAGCACAATTATGCCAGTAGGTTTACCATTCTAGTTGCATTACAATAGGATATGGGGCTGCGTTAAAATGTATTTCCACTTTTGCAGTCAAATTTGAGAAAACTCTACTATACACTAAATTACCAAAAGTATTGTGACACCTGCCTTTACACACACATAAACATAATGGCATCCCAGTCTAAGTCCGTAGGGTTGAATATTGAGTTGGCCCACCCTTTGCAGCTATAACAGCTTCAACTCTTCTAGGAAGGCTGTCCACAAGGTTTAGGAGTGTGTCTATAGGAATGTTTGACTATTCTTCCAGAAGTGCATTTGTGAGGTCAGGCACTGATGTTGGATGAGAAGGCCTGGCTTGCAGTGTCCGCTCTAATTCATCCCAAAGGTGTTCTATCTGGTCAAGGTCAGAACTCTGTGCAGGCCACCGACTCCCACCTCAGTTTAAGGGCGACCAGGATTTAAATTGTTATTAAGTCTTTATTAGGACCTTAAATTAGCTTCTAAAACACAATTTTCTCAAATTATGTATAGCTCATTGTTTTGTTAATATCCCAAGCTTCCTACTAATTTATTCAAAAGCTTCCTATTTTTTCCTACTTCTTAAAGTGATTCTAAAGCTTGTCATTTTTTATATATTTTTTATATAAACACTGTTTGGAGTGGTAAATAATAATGTTCTTAAAACATAATAATGTTATAATATTGACATAAAAACGTTTGAAACATGAATGCCATATGATACCCAGATAAGTATGTCAGGGTTATGAGTTTTGGCTATTCCTTAAAGTGGATTGTAAACCCGATTCATGAAATTTGAGCTGGGAACATATATCTGCAGTGTTTTCTTATCTCTCTTCAAAGCCCTAAGTCCTGTGGCTTTCTCCTGCTCAGGTCTCCTGTTATCAGCACGATAACTTCTGACAAGTTGACAGCCTGACTTGAAGGTCTTTCTTCAAAAACATGGCAAGCACAAACGGTACCGGGTTGATGTGTTAACTTATTTGGTTGGAGAACTAGTGCCTTCAGGGGTTAGGATCACTGACAGTTAACATACCTCTTGCTTACAGATGCAGAATATTTGAATTAGTTGGAGATGAATAAGAGTTTTCCAATGGAATTTATTCTCTATGGACTTACTGACAAGACTGAACTCAACATTCCATTGTTTGTCATATTTCTGTTTGTTTATATCACAACCGTCGTTGGCAATGTTGGCCTTATTTCTCTAAGTATAGCAAAGAAGCATCTTCATAAACCCATGTACTTCTTTCTAAGCAATCTTTCTTTTGTGGACCTCATATATTCTTCCGCAATCACCCCTAAAATGCTGCGGGACTTTCTGAGTAAATCAAAGACCATCTCTTTTCTTGGCTGTGCCATGCAGATGTACGTCTTTGGGTCCTTTGCAAGCACCGAATGTCTTCTTCTAGGAATCATGGCCTACGATCGCTATGTGGCCATCTGTAGCCCTTTGCAGTACCAGGTCTACATGAGCAGTAGTTTGTGTTTACGCATGGTGGTTGTTGCTTACTTTGGAGGTTTTGTAAATTCTCTTGTGCACACAGTTCCTGCTTTTCATCTTAACTTCTGCAGAACCAACATTATTGATCATTTCTTCTGTGACCTTCCACCACTCTTTAAGCTTTCCTGCTCTGATATATCAATGAATGTAGTTGTTCTGATTATTTTAGCTGGCCTTATTACCATGAGCAGTATGACTCTTATCCTTGTCTCATACACCAACATTGTCTTGGCCATTGTGAGGATACGATCAGCCCAGGGTAGATACAAGGCTTTTAACACTTGTACTTCTCATATTACTGCAGTCAGCATCTTCTATGGGACTATCTTCTTTATGTATCTTCGCCCATCAGTTAGCAATGTCTTACAGCAGGATCGCGTGGCTTCTGTGTTCTACAGTATAGTTATACCTATGTTAAATCCCTTGATATACAGTTTAAGGAATGCTGAGGTTATAGAAGCATTAAAACGTTATTGGAAATATTTTAAATGTTAACTAATGAGTCAAGATACCATTAAGTGCTACACCTATGCTCTCGGTTGCTTTTTCTTAAAGGTCAACTCAAGACAACATTTTTTTTTGGTTTTGAATAGAGCAGGGAATGGTTAGAGAAGGGATCCTCAAATGTTTTAATCAAAAGGTTAGTTCACTGATTTTCAAGCTGTTTGGCGGACAGATTGTTTAAACTGGGAGGAATGGTGCCCCATTGTCCGTGTTGGTGGGAGAAATGGTGCCCCGGTGTCAGTGAGAGAAATGATGCCCCGGTGTCAGTGAGAGAAATGATGCCCCATCATCAGTATCATTAGGTACAAAGGTTCCACTACTTTGGTGCCAGTGGTATTGGAAAGCCCTCACAACATCGGAGTTCAGTGGTCACATACCTTTGCATATGCTGCTTGTATAGCACTATTCCTATACTGACTGAATGATGTCATAGCCGGAACTATGCAAGCACCATTGAGTAAAAAATAGCCCTGCTGGCGATGGTCTGGTGCTGGAACACTCTGTGTTACATAGTGGTAGCAGCTGCCAGTCAATCTACAGGGAAACCAGGGTTGTGAGAACCTTACCTTTACTCCAGCCCTGCTACTTGCCACACAACCCCTCAGGCTAGTATAAGGCAAGCAAAGATCTGTATGCTAAAGTTTAAGGATCACTGGTTCAAGGGGGCACACATATTTACAAAAAACATTTTTATTAAAGTAGAGAAAAGTTAGTGCTGTCACTGCCTGTTCTAGTGACTACTGAACCCCCCATTTCATGTGTGGACAACCCTTAAGAACAGAAAATTTGAAAAAAAAAAATCTTCCCAATGGGGTCACAGGCAAAAGGCTGTCAGAATTGTAATGCCGCGTACACACGAGCGGACTTTACGGCGGACTTTGCCCGGCGGACTGGATTTCGTCGGACAATTCGATCGTGTGTGGGCTCCAGCGGACTTTGTTTGCTCAAAAGTTGGACGGACTTAGATTTGAAACTTGTTTAAAATTTATCCGTTGAAATCGAGTCCGGTCGAAAAGTCCGCCGTCTGTATGCTAGTTCGACGGACAAAAAGCCACGCTAGGGCAGCTATTGGCTACTAGCTATGAACTTCCTTGTTTTAGTCCGGTCGTACGTCATCACGTACGAATTCGACGGACTTTGGTGGATTGTGTGTAGGCAAGTCCGTTCATTCAGAAAGTCCGTCGTGAAGTACGTCGAAAAATCCGCCGGGCAAAGTCCGCCGTAAAGTCCGCTCGTGTGTACGCGGCATAAGTCACTCTTAATGCTGCGTACACACGATCAGACATTCCGACAACGAAATCCTGGGATTTTTTTCCGACGGATGTTGGCTCAAGCTTGTCTTGCATACACATGGTCGCACAAATGTTGTCGGAAATTCCGATCGCCAAGAACGCAGTGACGTACAATATGTACGACAAGCCGAGAAAAATGAAGTTCAACAGCCAGTGCGGCTCTTCTGCTTGATTCCGAGCATGCGTGGAATTTTGTGCGTCGGAATTGTGTACATACAATCGGAATTTCCGACAACGGATTTTGTTGTCAGAAAATTTGAGAACCAGCTCTCAAATTTTTGTTGTCGGAAATTCCGACAAAAAATGTCTGATGGAGCCTACACACGGTTGGAATTTCCGACAACAAGCTACCATCGAACATTTGTTGTTGGAAAATCCGATCGCGTGTATGCAGCATTACTCTACTGAGAACTAAAAAAATAGAACTAAGGAAGTTAATGGAATTCAAAGATAAAGGCCCCTCAAATCATGATAGAAGGGAGCCTTTACTGCAGGAAGCAAAATGTAAAGAAATCATCAACACTGATGGGTGTATATGAAGAAAAATTAAAGCTTATTGGCTCTGATAGCAACAGGAAAGGCCTGGGAGACTACTTAAGGTATTGCAAAGGGCTTCAAATGTGTTAGGTAGCCAGACACCTGTCTGGAACTGATGGGGATGATGGGCTATCAGACTAAATTATGCAGTTGGGTTTACAAAAAAAAAAAGAATAGATGTATTTTGATCTTTTGATACTAAAAGCATCACAACTGTGAAATCTGTGTAGAAAAATGTTTTAAGGATAATGCCCTGTACACAACGATCGGACATTGATCGGACATTCCGACAACAAAATCCATCGGATTTTTTCAGACGGGTGTTGGCTCAAACTTGTCTTGCATACACACGGTCGCACAAAGTTGTCGGAAAATCTGATCGTTCTGAACGCAGTGACGTAAAACACGTACCTCAGGACTATAAACAGGGCAGTAGCCAATAGCTTTCGTCTCTTAATTTATTCTGAGCATGCATGGCACTTTGTGCGTCGGATTTGTGTACACACAATCGGAATTTACACGATCGGATTTTGTTTCCGTCAACACAATCCGATCGCACTTTTTCCGTTGGAAGATCCGACCGTGTGTATAGGTCATAAGAGTTTGTGAAAGTTCTCATTTACCCAGGTCATGGTTTATCTAGTAGCAGTTAGTCACATTTAACTGGAATTTCTCTGTAATATTGAAGACAAGCTTATCAAAGCCACCTCTTCAAATTAAATGAAAATACTACTGAGGACCAGAACTGGTTCTCAAGGGAAGAAAGAGGCCACCTACATCAAACTGGAATAACCATCATTGAACAGGGGTGTGGGCAGTTGACACCATCTGTCATTCACATATAATGCCATTTTAACATCTCTATCCTGGCAATTTGAGAATTGACACCTTCGGCCATGTGAATTGAAGGATTAACATTTCTGAAGCCTTCCTGACACCAAGGATGGAATTAGTGTATGTAGCTAAAACATGGTGGTTCCATAATTTTCAAACCTACCACGCTGTCCTTAGTGAATAATGCAGCGTACACACAAATTTTGGTGGGAAAAAGGTATGATGGCTTTTCCGACGGGATTCCGCTCAAGCTTGTCTTGCATACACACGGTCACACCAAATTCCGACCATCAAGAACGCAGTGACGTACAACACGTATGATGGGACTAGAAAAAGGAAGTACAATAGCCAGTGCGCCACCATTTGGGCTCCTTCTGCTAATCTCGTGTTAGTAGAAGTTTGGTGAGAGACGATTCGCGCTTTTCAGCTTTCGTGCTTTTCAGTTCATTACTGCTGTTCAGTTTGTGCTTGTGGGTTTGTATTTGGTTTTCAGTGCGTGTAGTCAGTTCATATCTGTTTTTCAGTGCGTTCTTGTACGCTCGTTTCGGATTTTCAGCTCGCTCTTCACAGGCCTTGCTGTTCTTCAGTGCGTTCTGTTAGTTCGTTCTGACCAGCCGACCGTTTCGAAGCCATGTTGCAGGTACGTGATCGCCGTAGAGTTTGTGCTATGTGGGGGCTTGGTATTGGGGTTCTTGCTGTGACCCAAGCCCAGTCCATGAAGAGGGTGAGGAGGAGTTCATGGACAAGAGTTGGTTGCTCCAGCGTGACCAATTCTCTCATATGCCTTTGCTGCGTGAGATCCAGGAGAATAACCCTGATGATTTCAGGAATTTTCTCTGGATGACGGACCCCGTGTTTCACCGTCTGTTGGCTTTGCTGTTCCCTTATATTACGGAGCAGGACACCTGCATGCGGCAAGCCATCACTCCAGAGCAGAGGCTAGTCACAACGTTGCAGTACTTGGCGATAGGGAGAAGTCTGCAGGACCTCATGCTCTCTACAGGCATCTCCCCCCCCCAGGCTCTGGGGGTCATTATTCCAGAGACCTGTTCTGCCATCATTCAGGTTCTGCAGAAGGACAATATTAGGGTAAGTTTTCTCCTTTAACATCACATTCTATGTATTTAATGTATGCTAATGTTTTGTATTTCTTTCATCATTCCCTAATTACCATGATTGTAATATGCTGTGAATGTCCCCTTTGTCCTCATGCATGCTGTAAGCTTTTAATGCTCCTTTTTTGTGCTTCATGCATATTTGCCTTCACTAACCTCCCTAGCATGCTATCCTGGGCACATACACACCTAGCCTAGTCACTTAACAATGTATTTTGTCAGCTCCATAGTAGTGCTTTACCCTAAACACCCCCTAAAATGTGTACAAATGTTATTGTTATCCTTAAATTCAGGCAGAGTGCAAGAGGCTTTTTTTTTTGGCTCCTAAACTCATTTAGAACCCCCCCCCCTAAACTTTTTCCAATGGGCCATCAGAGGGGGTGAGGAATCTAATAAGTGTATATATATATGAAAGTGGCGCCGTCGTACGCGTTTCGTCATAGACGTCCTCAGCGACGGTACGACGGCGCCACGCACGCTACGTCATTTCCGCTTACTAGGCCGGTGGAGCGCATGTGGAACGCACGCGCTCCTCTTACTTCCACCTGGGATACGAGCTATCCGGCCAGGATTTTGATACTATATGAACGGTTGTGCAAGGCACATTATTTGTTGCAGATTTTGGCCTATCTTTTTATGGTTTTTCGTTTTATATTTGTATGATGCCTTACTCTATAGCCGGTTGATCTGGACTATAGACTTTTATTCCTAAGTTTTAAATAAAGATTTATTTTTTGGATAAATCCAACTACTACACTATGGGAGTCCATTTTTCCTCTTTTTTCTGCATGAGTGATTAAAACTTCTCCATCTACATATGCTGAGGACTTCTCCTGGGAAACCTACCTATCGTGGCGGTAGGAGGATCGCAGAGACCACATTCCTTATGCGAGTTACCCCTTTGGGGTGGATGGATCTGGTGAGTGGGGATCCTTGAGGGGGAGCACCAAGTCACCAAGAACGCTGAATGCACTGAAGTCACTAATTTAAGTTTGTTTCCAAGTTCTGCTGGGGTGCTTCCACATTGTACTGGAATTTTACTTCACAATCACGGACTGGCTTACACATTTTGGACTATTTATGAATATGCTTAGTAATCAATATAAGGTTATTGTTGGTAAATAGCACTTTTGTTTTTGTTTTTGTTTTACGCATAGGGTTAATTATGGTGAAGACCTAATGTGGGATTGGGTGATCAACCAGCCTGCAATTAACCTGTTTATTGGCACCTATGGTTATTTTAGAATAATACCTGTAATGTGCACACATATATGTTGAGTTTAACTAAACACTTACCACTAATAGGGCTTAACAGGATAGCCCTCTTATCACATTACTATAGCAGTATCATTATACTTTTTATATTTTTTATATTTTTTATTTGCACACTCACGGATATGTAGGGTGTTTTTTATATTTATTTTTAACCAGTGGTGGTTTAGCATACCATATACCTGCCCGACTAAACTCGAGGGAGCGCCATTACCCCACTTTCATATATATATACAGCTATTTCTGAAACTCCTGTGGAGTTTCTGTTGGGGGGCTGCACACCTTTATACATGTCCTAAGCGCAGTCCCTTTATTGTATTTAATAATCTAATAAGTGTACCTTATCTTTTTGTCTTTAAATACTCCTTAAAAAAATGTTATATTGATGTTGGCCAAGAATGTTTGTGTCTAATCTGCTTGCAATGTTATGTGCAAAAGTACTACCGTAATTTGTTTTTTTCTGGTTTGACTCCACAGTTTCCTTCAACGCCACAGGAATGGCAGACTGTGGCATCCCAGTTTGCCGAGCGTTGGGACTTTCCCAACAGTGGAGGGACAATCGATGGGAAACATGTCCACATCGTCCCACCTCCCCATTCGGGGTCATACTATTTTAATTATAAGGGTTTCAATAGTATCCTGTTGATGGAGGTGGTCTCGGCGACATACGAGTTTCTCTATGTGGACTTGGGGAAGAATGGCCGGATGCCAGATGGTGGAGTCTTTGCCCAGACCGAGTTCTACCGACGTCTCCAGAGTGGTGGATTGGGATTGCCACCCGCGGAAGAGAACGTCGAAGGACTACCATTTGTTTTTATCGCTGATGAAGCATTTAGTCTGGGTGATCACACGATGAGGCCATTCCCCCAGAGGACCCTCACCCCAGAGAAGAGGGTTTTTAATTTCCGGCTGGCCAGAGCCAGAAGAGTCGTGGAGAATACCTTTGGGATAATGGCCAGCTTGTTCCGCCTATTTCTAACAGCAATAAATATGGCGGAGTACAAACTTAACCACATCGTGTTATCATGCTGCATACTGCACAACTTTTTTAAAGCAAAATGCTCCTAATTATGTTGCCTCAGTTGGGCCTGAGGCCGGACTTCATGAAACAACACTGACAGCCCTGGAAGCTGGCCGTCCTGGCTTGCCCCCCCAAAGCGCCCGTGAAGTGCGTCAAAAATATGTTGATTATTTTACGGGTAGGGGAGCCAATGCTATGCCAGCAAATTTTTAAATATGTTCAAAGTAAAAAAAAAATTGATATGATAAAATCTTGAATTTGATTTACTGCTTGTGTTTCTTTTATCTGTCTCTTAGGTTCTCCTAGTGCACTTGTAGTGCCAAGTGTTTTTTCCATTATTTAAATAACACCCATTGTCACTGTAAACACCAACTTAATTCAAAAACTGGTATTGAGCATTGAAAGAAGAAGCCACACATTGTTGAGTATAAAACCTTTTAAACCATGCACATGTGCGTTGTAAAACCTTTTTTGGTAAAAAAATAACATCTTGGTTTTATAAATTTTTACCTTGAATTTTTTTTTTTTTACATAAACAGACATGTTTCAAAACATAACATACACAACTCAAGAACTTACAAAGTTCAACATTGAAAAACTGAAGGCAATATCAGACGGGGTGATGTCATCCTAAAAGCCAAATTTAGAAGATGCACACAAATTGGGAGTCAAAATGGGGATTTCCCTCCTGATCCCGTGCCTAATGTCAACATGTGCTATCTCCCATCATGGGGGATCAATGGACGTGTTTTGGGGGTGGAACCCCTTCCTGTCACCTACTAGAGTTGCGAGGAAGGGGTTGCACCCACAAAACGCGTACATTGATATCCCCTGATGGCAGATAGCACATGTTGACACACTGTGTGCATCTTCCAAATTTGGCTTTTAAACTGTATTGAAACTTTAGTTAAATATTATTAAAAAAAAAAAGGTGTAATTTTTTGGATTTAGATTCTTCCTAGTACATCAATCATGTTCTTCATTCTTTGTTCAATCTCCTTGGTTTTTTCCTTTATGAAGTCTAAATCCCGAATACACCACATTATGTCTTGGATTAGTCTTTGTGCACTGTCAGTGGTGAAATAAGTAGATTGTTCTTCCACAACATGCACATCACCTAAAAGAAAAATACACACCATGTATTATAAATATTCAGGCATACATCTATTACCCGAATCTGTGGTGTCAGACACTCACCTGTTGTGGTCACTATTTCAACCACCTCTTCTTCCTCCACATCCTGAGGTTGTGTGCTGAGTTCCCCTTCTTTAGTAGGTGGGGGGTCCCTGGTGTCCTCAGACATCCTGAGTCTTTTCTCCCCTATGAAAATGAAACAAAAGGTTACTTAGCACACTGATATTTGTGACCAGAAATATGAATGTGAAACATTGCTTGGAAGTGGGGTACAATTGTCTGTTTGGGCAGAGTTCCAAGCTGAAGACATGATTCATTCCCTTAACAAAGCTGGAATACTTACTTTTTTTGGAGCACTTGTGTGGGACACCCTAAAAAGTTTGTTCTTGTGTCCCACACTAGTGCTCCTGAGTCCAGATGTGTAAACAGCTGCTGAGTGTCCATTCCTTACATTACACTGAATCAAGTTTGCATGTCATTCAAGTTACAAACACATCTAGACAACAATGTCCTAAACTTCTTTTGATACAAATTAGCATGATCAAATGTAGTTAACCCTGTATCTGCAAAAAACATTGTATTTAGTTGGCGAACAAACGATGTTTACTGTGAACG
Source organism: Lithobates septentrionalis (assembly GCA_037952835.1). Classification (NCBI taxonomy): domain Eukaryota; kingdom Metazoa; phylum Chordata; class Amphibia; order Anura; family Ranidae; genus Lithobates; species Lithobates septentrionalis. Next base: position 757,405 of record JBBDGP010001020.1, read on the forward strand.
ATTACTGTGCCCACAAGCCTGAAAGTAGCCATTTTAAACTGTAATGCAGTAAAGAAAAGCACATGGAGCAACATTCAAGTAATAATAATAATAATAGGAACACATGACAACTACTTACTTTTTAGAAGCACTTTCTTGATTCTTCTGTACTGATCCTGCTCCCTCAATTTCAGGTCTGACCAGCGTTTCCTCAATTGCTCCTTGGATCGTCGTACCCCAAAATTCCTGTGCAAACTCTTCCCAACTTTAGTCATGATCTTGGCCTTTCTCACATTTGGGTTTAGGTACGGTCCAAACTTCCCGTCATAGTCGGCCCTCTTCAAGATGTCCACCATCTCCACCATCTCTACAAAGGCCTTAAATCTTCTCCTCCGGGATCGGGATGTTTCGGGCTCTGTGCTTTCCTCCTCCTCGTCACTGCTATTACGTACCTGCTGTGTCTCCGCCATGTTCATCTCCCACTGCGCCGAAAGAGAAGGGGCGGGGAATATTCTAGAAAGAACGTCAGGGGCGGGCGACACAGGCGACGCTGGCGGAGTTTCACGCATGCGCAGTGTATATAAAGCTAACAGGTGTGTGTCGTACCTATGTTCTGTGTGCGAAGGAAGGAGGACTGGAAGCGTCGACGAAGGTAACATTTTAACTTGGGACATCGGTGGCCTATACTGATTCGAGATTGAGGCCTATATTGGGATAAGATTAGGAGAGTTTAGCCTGATATTAGTGTTTTTGTCTTGTGTTTTGTCTTGCAGCAAATCTGAAACAATTCAAAGACCCTGAATTCATGGGCCAGTTCATAGACAGATACAGGGATATGAGAGATTTGTGGGAGGTTAAAAACCCCTTATATCGCAATAAACCAGCTAGGGAGGCATCGCTGGAGAAACTGCTGCAATTTGTGAAGACGCAGGTCCCCGATGCAGACATCGAGTTTGTGGAGAAGAAAATTGGTAGCTTGAGAAGCACGTATAGGAAGGAGCTTAATAAGGTCCAGGCTTCAATGAGATCAGGAGCAGCAGTAGAAGATGTGTATGTACTAAGTCTGTGGTACTACAACAGGATGCGGTTTCTGGAAGACCAGATGGAAGCCAGGGAATCTCTTTCTACACTTCCATCCACCCTTCCCTCAACCCCAGCTGAGGCTTCCAAGGACCAACCTGGCCCTTCCATCCTGGAAGAAGTGGAGGAGCCCAGCTGGAGCCAGGTATAGTATTTGTTAACATATTTCTTGTCCTGTCCGAAAATTATTGTTGTTAACTAGATGTTATTATTGATAACAAATGAATGATTTAACAAAAAGTGTTTTACAAATCAATAGACAGTAGGGGCCAAAAATGATTGTGACAAGAATGAAAAATGCTGGGCTCAGAATGATAGTCTTTTCTATTTGTTAGCATTCAATTTGCAACAGTCATGAGCTGAAAATTGTGTGTGATTGAGGAACCAAAAACTAAAACTATGTCCCTTTTTCATACACAGGAAGACCTCAGCCAGGACGAGGCTCTGGAATGTGGCACACAGGAGGAGGCGGGGATAAGTGTCAGCCAAGAGGTGGCGGGGCCCTGTAGCCTCACCCAATCCCAGGTGCCTCCCCTCCACCTTACAACATAAAGGGCCAGGAAGGGGAGTAACGTGGAGGAGGCAGCACTGGGCCTCATTAAAGAGGCTAATGTGGCCCTGAAAACACCCCCCGATGCTGAAGAGGCCTATGGCTGCTATGTAGCTGCCAAATTGCAGCAAATGGAGGAGGGCCAACGCTTCATGTGTGAGAATCTAATTTTTCATGTCCTTCGGAAGGGGCTGAGTGCATGTTTTCAAATTAGTGAGAACATGCACTTATGTGCGCTCGCCCATCCTCCTCCTCCTCCTCCTGCCACAAGTCCACCTCCAGAGCCACAGCCTTCAAGGAAGGCTGCAGGGAAGGCTGCAGGGAAGCGTGGAGGGAAGGCTGCAGGGAAGACAAGAAAGTGATGGCCTGGGTTCAGTCTGGTCTGACAGAAGACGCAGGCTGGGACAATTATGTCATCTGCTGCTGTTCCTGATCTCTGGGAGTCCTGGACCAGATTGTGCTCCGTTAAATATGGACTTCTCAGGCTACCAATTTTAATTTACAAAGAATTGATGTGTGCCCTGGGGGCCAAAGGCTTCACAAATTCAAGCAGTTTCTCCAGCGTTGCCTTCCTCTTTATTTTGTTATTATGAGCCAGAATAAATGGAGATTTTTTTTTATATGAAAATACTTGCCTATGTGTTTTTCTTCAAAAAGGACAGTTTGTGAGTAGGCAGGTACATTTCAACACAAACCAACTTCCTTGAGCTTTATAAAAATACAAGATAAAAATGTTGTTGTGGAAAATTGACACACCAAAAAAAATATGGAGATCACTAGAAACTAATTTAAAAATAATCCAAAAAACAGGAGATCTTAATTAAAAATAAAAAAAAGATGACTCTAAAAATAAATTCTAAACATTATTATGGAGATCTGAGATCATTCATGAGATCACGAGAAATAATAAAGAAATCAGTTTGTCATAACTCTGTGTGAATATCAGCAGCAAAACAACTTCAATAAGCTAGCTAGCATTATAAAGAACAAAAGAATGCGCTGCATTAACCACTTGACGACCGCCTCACGCCGATGTACGTCGGCAAAGTGGCACGGACAGGCAAAATCACGTACAGGGTACGTGATTTGCCTTCCGCGGGTGGGGGGTCCGATCGGACCCCCCCCGGTGCCCGAGGCGGTCGTCTTTTGTCCAGCGGCGATCGGTGATGAGGGGGAGACCATCCGTTCGTGGCCCCCCCCTCGCGATCGCCACCGGCCAATGAGAACACTCCTTTGCTGCTGTATGCTAAACAGCAGCAAAGGAAGTGATGTCATCTCCCCTCGGGTCGGTATTTTCCGTTCCGGCCCGAGGAGAGACGACATGTGAGTGAGTGCACAACACTACACACACACAGTAGAACATGCCAGGCACACAAAACACCCCGATCCCCCCCCCCGATCGCCCCCGATCCCCCCCCAATCACCCCCCCCCCCCCCCCTGTCACAAACTGACACCAGCAGTTTTTTTTTTTTTTTTTTTTTTTTTCTGATTACTGCATAGTGTCAGTTTGTGACAGTTACAGTGTTGGGACAGTGAGTATTACCCCCCTTTAGGTCTAGGGTACCCCCCTAACCCCCCCTAATAAAGTTTTAACCCCTTGATCACCCCCTGTCACCAGTGTCGCTAAGCGATCATTTTTCTGATCGCTGTATTAGTGTCGCTGGTGACGCTAGTTAGTGAGGTAAATATTTAGGTTCGCCGTCAGCGTTTTATAGCGTCAGGGACCCCCATATACTACCTAATAAATGTTTTAACCCCTTGATTGCCCCCTAGTTAACCCTTTCACCACTGATCACCGTATAACCGTTACGGTTGACGCTGGTTAGTTCGTTTATTTTTTATAGTGTCAGGGCACCCGCCGTTTATTACCGAATAAAGGTTTAGCCCCCCGATCGCCCGGCGGTGATATGCGTCGCCCCAGGCAGCGTCAGATTAGCGCCAGTACCGCTAACACCCACGCACGCAGCATGCGCCTCCCTTAGTGGTATAGTATCTGATCGGATCAATATCTGATCCGATCAGATCTATACTAGCGTCCCCAGCAGTTTAGGGTTCCCAAAAACGCAGTGTTAGCGGGATCAGCCCAGATACCTGCTAGCACCTGCGTTTTGTGCCTCCGCCCAGCCCACCCAAGTGCAGTATCGATCGATCACTGTCACTTACAAGGCACTAAACGCATAACTGCAGCGTTCGCAGAGTCAGGCCTGATTGCTGCGATCGCTAACAGTTTTTTTGGTAGCATTTTGGTGAACTGGCAAGCGCCAGCCCCAGGCAGCGTCAGGTTAGCGCCAGTACCGCTAACACCCACGCACGCACCATACACCTCCCTTAGTGGTATAGTATCTGAACGGATCAATATCTGATCCGATCAGATCTATACTAGCGTCCCCAGCAGTTTAGGGTTCCCAAAAACGCAGTGTTAGCGGAATCAGCCCAGATACCTGCGAGCACCTGCGTTTTGCCCCTCCGCCCGGCCCAGCCCAGTCCACCCAAGTGCAGTATCGATCGATCACTGTCACTTACAAAACACTAAACGCATAACTGCAGCGTTCGCAGAGTCAGGCCTGATCCCTGCGATCGCTAACAGTTTTTTTTGTAGCGTTTTGGTGAACTGGCAAGCACCAGCCCCAGGCAGCGTCAGATTAGCGCCAGTACCGCTAACACCCACGCACGCACTGTACACCTCCCTTAGTGGTATAGTATCTGATCGCATCAATATCTGATCCGATCAGATCTATACTAGCGTCACCAGCAGTTTAGGGTTCCCAAAAACGCAGTGTTAGCGGGATCAGCCCAGATACCTGCTAGCACCTGCGTTTTGCCCCTCCGCCCGGCCCAGCCCACCCAAGTGCAGTATCGATCGATCACTGTCACTTACAAAACACTAAACGCATAATTGCAGCGTTCGCAGAGTCAGGCCTGATCCCTGCGATCGCTAACAGTTTTTTGGTAGCGTTTTGGTGAACTGGCAAGCGCCAGCGGCCTAGTACACCCCGGTCGTAGTCAAACCAGCACTGCAGTAACACGTGGTGACGTGGCGAGTCCCATAAGTGCAGTTCAAGCTGGTGAGGTGGCAAGCACAAGTAGTGTCCCACTGCCACCAAGAAGACAAACACAGGCCCGTCGTGCCCATAGTGCCCTTCCTGCTGCATTCGCCAATCCTAATTGGGAACCCACCGCTTCTGCAGCGCCCGTACTTCCCCCATTCACATCCCCAACCAAATGCAGTCGGCTGCATGAGAGGCATTTTCTTTATGTCCTCCCAAGTACCCCTACCCAACGAACCCCCCCAAAAAAGATGTCGTGTCTGCAGCAAGCGCGGATATAGGCGTGACACCCGCTATTATTGTCCCTCCTGTCCTGACAATCCTGCATTGGTGAATGTTTTGAACGCTACCATTCACTAGTTGAGTATTAGCGTAGGGTACAGCATTGCACAGACTAGGCACACTTTCACAGGGTCTCCCAAGATGCCATCGCATTTTGAGAGACCCGAACCTGGAACCGGTTACCGTTATAAAAGTTAGTTACAAAAAAAGTGTAAAAAAAAAAAAAAATAAGAAATAAAAAAAAATAGTTGTTGTTTTATTGTTCTCTCTCTCTCTATTCTCTCTCTCTATTGTTCTGCTCTTTTTTACTGTATTCTATTCTGCAATGTTTTATTGTTATTGTTATTGTTATTGTTATTATGTTTTATCATGTTTGTTTTTCAGGTGTGTAATTATTTACACTTTACTGTGCTTTATTGTTAACCATTGTTAACCATTTTTTTGTCTTCAGGTACGCCATTCACGACTTTGAGTGGTTATACCAGAATGATGCCTGCAGGTTTAGGTATCATCTTGGTATCATTCTTTTCAGCCAGCGGTCGGCTTTCATGTAAAAGCAATCCTAGCGGCTAATTAGCCTCTAGACTGCTTTTACAAGCCGTGGGAGGGAATGCCCCCCCCCACCGTCTTCCGTGTTTTTCTCTGGCTCTCCTGTCTCAACAGGGAACCTGAGAACGCAGCCGGTGATTCAGCCAGCTGACCATAGAGCTGATCAGAGACCAGAGTGGCTCCAAACATCTCTATGGCCTAAGAAACCGGAAGCTACGAGTATTTCATGACTTAGATTTCGCCGGATGTAAATAGCGCCATTGGGAAATTGGGGAAGCATTTTATCACACCGATCTTGGTGTGGTCAGATGCTTTGAGGGCAGAGGAGAGATCTAGGGTCTAATAGACCACAATTTTTTCAAAAAAGAGTACCTGTCACTACCTATTGCTATCAAAGGGGATATTTACATTCCCCGAGATAACAATAAAAATGATTAAAAAAAAAAAATATGAAAGGAACAGTTTAAAAGTAAGATTAAAAAAGCAAAAAAATAATAAAGAAAAAAAAAAAAAAAAAAAACACCCCTGTCGCCCCCTGCTCTCGCGCTAAGGCGAACGCAAGCGGCGGTCTGTCGTCAAACGTAAACAGCAATTGCACCATGCATGTGAGGTATCACCGCGAAGGCCAGATCGAGTGCAGTAATTTTTCCAGTAGACCTCCTCTGTAAATCTAAAGTGGTAACCTGTAAAGGCTTTTGAAGGCTTTTAAACATGTATTTATTTTGTTGCCACTGCACGTTTGTGCGCAATTTTAAAGCATGTCATGTTTGGTATCCATGTACTCGGCCTAAGATCATCTTTTTTATTTCATCAAACATTTGGGCAATATAGCGTGTTTTAGTGCATTAAAATTAAAAAAAGTGTGTTTTTTCCCCAAAAAATGCGTTTGAAAAATCGCTGCGCAATTACTGTGTGAAAAAAAAAATGAAACACCCACCATTTTAATCTGTAGGGCATTTGCTTTAAAAAAATATATAATGTTTGGGGGTTCAAAGTAATTTTTTTGCAAAAAAAAAAAACTTTTTCATGTAAACAATAAGTGTCAGAAAGGGCTTTGTCTTCAAGTGGTTAGAAGAGTGGGTGATGTGTGACATAAGCTTCTAAATGTTGTGCATAAAATGCCAGGACAGTTCAAAACCCCCCCAAATGACCCCATTTTGGAAAGTAGACACCCCAAGCTATTTGCTGAGAGGCATGTCGAGTCCATGGAATATTTTATATTGCGACACAAGTTGCGGGAAAGAGACAAATTTTTTTTTTTTTTTTTTTTTTTTGCACAAAGTTGTCACTAAATGATATATTGCTCAAACATGCCATGGAAATATGTGAAATTACACCCCAAAATACATTCTGCTGCTTCTCCTGAGTACGGGGATACCACATGTGTGAGACTTTTTGGGAGCCTAGCCGCGTACGGGACCCCGAAAACCAAGCACCGCCTTCAGGCTTTCTAAGGGCGTGAATTTTTGATTTCACTCTTCACTGCCTATCACAGTTTCGGAGGCCATGGAATGCCCAGGTGGCACAAAACCCCCCAAATGACCCCATTTTGGAAAGTAGACACCCCAAGCTATTTGCTGAGAGGTATAGTGAGTATTTTGCAGACCTCACTTTTTGTCACAAAGTTTTGAAAATTGAAAAAAGAAAAAAAAAAATGTTTTTTCTTGTCTTTCTTCATTTTCAAAAACAAATGAGAGCTGCAAAATACTCACCATGCCTTTCAGCAAATAGCTTGGGGTGTCTACTTTCCAAAATGGGGTCATTTGGGGGGGTTTTGTGCCACCTGGGCATTCCATGGCCTCCGAAACTGTGATAGGCAGTAAAGAGTGAAATCAAAAATTTTCACCCTTAGAAATCCTGAAGGCAGTGATTGGTTTTCGGGGTCCAGTACGCGGCTAGGCTCCCAAAAAGTCCCACACATGTGGTATCCCCATACTCAGGAGAAGCAGCTAAATGTATTTTGGGGTGCAATTCCACATATGCCCATGGCCTGTGTGAGCAATATATCATTTAGTGACAACTTTATGAAAAAAAAAAAAAAAAAAAAAAAAAAAAGTGTCACTTTCCCGCAACTTGTGTCAAAATATAAAATATTCCATGGACTCAATATGCCTCTCAGCAAATAGCTTGGGGTGTCTACTTTCCAAAATGGGGTCATTTTGGGGGGTTTTGTGCCACCTGGGCATTCCATGGCCTCCGAAACTGTGATAGGCAGTGAAGAGTGAAAGCAAAAATTTACACCCTTAGAAATCCTGAAGGCGGTGATTGGTTTTCGGGGCCCCGTACGCGGCTAGGCTCCCAAAAAGTCCCACACATGTGGTATCCCCATACTCAGGAGAAGCAGCTAAATGTATTTTGGGGTGCAATTCCACATAGGCCCATGGCCTGTGTGAGCAATATATCATTTAGTGACGACTTTTTGTAAATATTTTTTTTTTTTTTTTTTTTTGTCATTTTTCAATCACTTGGGACAAAAAAAATAAATATTCAATGGGTTCAACATGCCTCTCAGCAATTTCCTTGGGGTGTCTACTTTCCAAAATGGGGTCATTTGGGGGGGTTTTGTACTGCCCTGCCATTTTAGCACCTCAAGAAATGACATAGGCAGTCATAAACTAAAAGCTGTGTAAATTCCAGAAAATGTACCCTAGTTTGTAGATGCTATAACTTTTGCGCAAACCAATAAATATACGCTTATTGACATTTTTTTTACCAAAGACATGTGGCCGAATACATTTTGGCCTAAATGTATGACTAAAATTTAGTTTATTGGATTTTTTTTATAACAAAAAGTAGAAAATATCATTTTTTTTCAAAATTTTCGGTCTTTTTCCGTTTATAGCGCAAAAAATAAAAACCGCAGAGGTGATCAAATACCATCAAAAGAAAGCTCTATTTGTGGGAAGAAAAGGACGCAAATTTCGTTTGGGTACAGCATTGCATGACCGCGCAATTAGCAGTTAAAGCGACGCAGTGCCAAATTGGAAAAAGACCTCTGGTCCTTAGGCAGCATAATGGTCCGGGGCTCAAGTGGTTAAAAGATCCAACAATTTGCAGCGTGACGAATGTGATATCTTCATTATGAACGCTAGTTTTACCAGACCGAGCACTTCTGTCTCGTACTTGATTCTGAGCATGCGTGATTTTTTGCGCATCGGAATTGCATACAGACGATCGCATTTTCGGATAGGAACTTTTTCCGACCGAAAATTAGAGAACCTGCTCTCAATCTTTTGCTGGCTGGAATTCAGCCAGCAAAAGTCCGATGGAGCATACACACGGTCGCATTTTCCGACCAAAACCTCTCATCCGAGTTTTCCTGGTGGCATTTCCGATCGTGTGTATGGGGCATAACTCTTGCCTTTCTATGGTCATTGGATCAAGGTGTTGGTGCTACCTGTATGGATACAAATGTTGGGGTATTTTCCTGACACTCAGAAATGTGGCTTGGAGAAGCTACAAAGCATCTTCAGCATTACAGAGCATGTCAAACTGAACGTGACTACTACGGGATATATTACTATAAAGTTCCACTTACTGTTTGAAATAAATGTATTAAAAATGGTTTTTTTTACAAAAATTAGTGCAGGTGACTGTGAGATATTTCTCTTATCCATAATTGAAGGTTCCTCTAGATAATTGCACAGTGCATCCAGAAAGTATTCACAGCGCTTCCATTTTTCCACATTTTATGTTACAGCCTTATTCCAAAATGGATTAAATTAATTATTTCCTCAATTCTTCAATAAATACCCATTAATGACGACGTGAAAGAAGTTTGTTTGAAAATCTTTGCAAATTTATTAACCACTTGCCACCCGCCCAATGTCAAATGATGACAGAGAGGTGCGGCTCTCGTTCTGGGACCACATCATATGATGTCCAGTTTAGCCGTGATCGCGGGCGTGCCATGTTCCTGGGACATGGCGCGACCCTGATCTTGGCCATGTGATCGGCCGTGTCCAATCACAGCCAATCCCATGTAAACAAGAAAAGTGCTGTTTATCGTGTCTCCTCGCCTCACACTGGCAGAGTATGAGGTGAGGAGAGCCGATCAGCAGAATCTCATCACAGGGAAGATGTGTAAAGATAATCAGGGCACTGATCATCAGTGCCCTGATTACAATGCAGCCCCAGCAGCGCCCATTAGTGATGCCACTCTGTGCCCATCAGTGAAACCAGTCAGTGCCCATCAGTGAGGCCAATCTGTGTCCATCAGTTATACCAATCAGTGCTGCCTTTCAGTGCCCATCAGTTCCGACCATCAGTGCTGTCCATCAGTGCCGCCCATCAGTGCTGCCTATCAGTGCCCATCAGTGCCACCTATCAGTGCCCATCAGTGCCGCCTATCAGTGCTCATTAGTGCTGCATATCAGTGCCACCTATCAGTGCCCATCAGTGCTGCATATTAGTGCCTTCTCATCAGTGCTGCCTCATCAGTGACCATCAGTGCCACCTTATCAGTGCCCATCAGTGAAGCCTATCAGTGCCCGTCAGTGCAGCCTCATCAGCGCACATCAGTGAAGGAGAAAAATTACTTCTTTACAAAATTTTCTGACAGATACTAAGAAAATCTTTTTTTTTTTAATTTTTGGTATTGTTTTCTTTTTTTTTTAGCAAAAAAATAAAAACCCCGGTGGTGATTGAATACCACCAAAAGAAAGCTCTATTTGTGTGAAGAAAATAATAAAAAAAATGGGTACAGTCAGTGTTGCATGACCGCGCAATTGTCATTCAAAGTGCTACATCGCTGAAAGCTTAAAAATGGTCTGGGCAGTAGGAGGGTGAAAGTGCCCTGTATTAAAGTAGTTAAAAATTAAAAAATTTTAAAAAATCCCATGTTTCATACTTTCGTACATACATACATATTCACAGCCTTTGCTCAATACTTTGTTGGAGCACCTTTGCCAACAATTACAGCCTCAAGTCTTTTTGAGTATGATGCTACAAGCTTATAAGGCTTAAGGAACACCTGTTGGGCAGTTTCTCCCATTCTTCTTTGCAGGACCTCTCAAGCTCCATCAGGTTGGATGGGGAGCGTCGGTACACAGCCATTTTCAGATCTCTCCAGAGATGTTCAATCGGATTCAAGTCTGGGCTCTGGCTGAGCCACTCAAGGACATTCACAGAGTTGTCCCATGGCCACTCCTTTCTTAACTTGGCTGTGTGCTTAGGGTCGTTGTCCTATTGGAAGGCGAACCTTCGCCCTGTTAGCTGAGTATTGAAATCATGCACTGGAAGCTTCTTGTTTGCAGCAATACACTTTACTTTCATGGAGGAATATCAGAACATGTCTTTTCAGGATATGAAACAGGAAGAGAACAACAAACAAGTGCGCTGAACTTAGATAGACGGTACATCATGTTATGTCATAGAATACATGAAATATACACTGTAATATTACAGCGCCACCTGCTGCACAGATAGGTATAATGCATACAGTATTGTCATTTTGTTAGCAACCATTCTGTTGTTCTTTCCAACACCCCTTCTCAACAGCATGTGCTTTGTCAAATTACATTCAGCTTCCTCTGGATATAATTATGACATCAGATAAAGGTTTGGTGAGTGCATCAGCAGTCATCTCCTCTGAAGGGCATTATTGAAAGCCAAAAATACCTTGCTCTTGATTATTCCTCAGTAGGTGACACTTGATGTCTATGTGTTTGGTCCTAGGATTGACCCTTTCTGATTGTGTAAGCTTTGTACATCCCTAATTGTCTTCAAAAATGGGAATTGGTTTTGACATGTCTATCCCAATGTCCACAAAAAGATGACAAATCCATACGGCTTCTTGACAAGCGTGTGGTGCTACAATGTACTCTGCTTCAGTTGAAGATAGAGCGACAGTTGCTTGCTTTAAACTAGACCAACTTATGGTCCCTTCCCCATACTGGAAAATGAATCCACTTATCCAACCAGTTTTGGATTGGATGTTGCTGGTAAACGTAACTTAATTTGATTTGTTCCTTTGAGGTATTGCGTCACTCTTTTTACTGCATTCCAGTCACGCTCACAGGGGGTTGAGACTTTCCTGCATAGTATGCCCACTGCCGCGGCTATGTCTGGTCTTGTTACAGTGGCAACATATGCCAGCTTACCGATTGCTCTGCGATACATGTCATTGTTGGGTAGCGAGTTTTGTGCTTCATTGCTCTTTTGATAGCTTGGTTTCATAGGAGCTTTCACTTCCTTTGCATTTTGCACATGGAATTGTTCCAAGATATTGGAGATTTTCTGACATTGGTTGAGGAGAATAACTTATATCTTCTTCTCTCTCTATTTGAATTCCCAGATAGTAGCTAATGTTCCCAAGTTCTTTGATTTCAAATTTTTCTTTCAGCTTGTGAACTATCTGATTATAAACCCCTTCTTGTTCAAAACAGGTTATAATGTCATCAACATAGATAAGGATGCATATCCATCAGTCTTCTTGATTCCTAAAGTAGAGACATGGGTCTGCTTTACTTCTTGAGAATCCCTCTCTGGTAAGTACTTTGTTAATTTTCTCATTCCACATCCTTGCAGATTGCTTAAGACCGTAGATGCTCTTCTGAAGTTGACACACGAGGTTGTCTCTTTGCTCAAACCCTGCTGGTTGCTCCATGTAGAGATCTTCCTTAATGTCTCCATATAGGAAAGCAGTTTTAACATCTAGGTGTTTGACTTGCCTGCCCTTCCCAGCTGTAACGCTAAAACGTTCTGATGGTGGAGTGTTTTACGACGGGAGGGAATGTTTCATCGTAATCTTCACCAAATTTCTGGGAGTGACCCTTGGCAACTAGTCTAGCTTTGTATTTGTGGATATTGCCTTCTGCATCTGACTTTACTTTGCAAGTCCACTTACTTCCTATAGTTTTGCGGTTAGGAGGGAGTTCTGTAAGTGTCCAGGTTTCATTTTCTTGAAGTGATTTTAACTGCTTGCCGACTTCCGGCTGTCAATTAACGGGCAGGCGCCGCGGCTCTCTTTGCAGGAGGGCGTCATATGACAGCCTCGCCTTCCCGGCCCACCAGGGGGCGCGCGCGCCGCCAGCGGCACCCGCGCGCGCCCGCCGTGTCACTAGGGACTCGATGTGCATGCCCGGCAGCTGCGATGTCCGTCGGGCACCCGCGAGTGCCTGGTAACACAGCAGGACCATGGATCTGTGTGTGTAAACACACAGATCCAGGTCCTGTCAGAGGAGAGGAGACCAATGGTGTGTTCTCAGTACAGAGGAACACCGATCGGTCTCCTCCCCTTGTGAATCCCCTCCCCCTACAGTTAGAATCACTCCCTAGGAACATAATTAATCCCTAGATCAACCCCTAGTGTTAACCCTTCCCTGCCAGTCACATTTATACAGTAATCAATGCATTTTTATAGCACAGATCGCTGTGTAAATGTGAATGGTCCCAAAAATGTGTCAAAAGTGTCTGATATGTCCGCCGCAATATCGCAGTCATGATAAAAATCACAGATCGCCGCCATTACTAGTAAAAAAATAACAATAATAAAAATGCTATAAATCTATCCCCTATTTTGTAGACGCTATAACTTTTGCGCAAACCAATCAATATACGCGTATTGCAATTTTTTTTTACCAGAAATATGAATACGTATCGGCCTAAACTGAGGAAAAAATTTGTTTTAAAAAAAAAATGGATATTTATTATAGTAAAAAGTAAAAATATTGTGTTTTTTTCAAACTTGTCACTCTTCTTTTGTTTATAGCGCAAAAAATAAAAACTGCAGAGGTGATCAAATGCCACCAAAAGAAAGCTCTATTTGTGGGGAAAAAATGATAACAATTTCATCTGGATACAGTGTTGCATGACTGCGCAATTGTCATTCAAAATGTGACAATGCTGAAAGCTGAAAAATGGCTTGGGCAGGAAGGGGTGAAAATGCACTGTATTGAGGTGGTAATTATTCTTATGCTGCCTTTCTCTATTTATTGGCTTCACATTTTGGCAGTTATCTTCCAAGGGTCGTATCCCCTTTGTGGTCTGTGTGGATCTTCTGACTTCAGGCAGTTCAGCAGGATCTGGTGCGGAACTTGGTTTAACTTTTGTTCTCACCAATCAGTATATACACTTATGCCCCGTACACACGGTCGGATTTTCCGATGGACAATGTCCGATCGGAGCGTGTTGTCGGAAGTTCCGACCGTGTGTGGGCTCCATCGGACATTTTCCATCGGATTTTCCGACACACAAAGTTGGACAGCAGGAGATAAAATTTTCCCGCAAAAAAATCCGATCGCGTCAATTCCGACCGTTTGCGGCCTGTTCCGACGCACAAAGTGCCACTCATGCTCATAAGAAATTCCGACACGGGACAGCTCGTTCTGGTAAACTTAGCGTTCGCAATGGATACAGGACTTTCGTCACGCTGCAATGTTCAAAATGGTTTAATACAGCGCACTCTCTTCTTCTTTATAACGTGACAAGAATATAGTCGTTTTGCTGCTCATATTCACACACACTTCTCACAAACTTATTTTGTTACTATTTATCGGGATTCCCTCAATATATTTTGATTTCTCACATCTGACAACATATTTTTGTTTATTTTATTTATTTTTTTTGGCTTTAATGTAGAATCTTTTTTTGTGTTTCTCTTATTTATTTATTTTTTTTTGGTGATTTTGATTTGTACTCCCGAAAATGTTTGTGTGTGTTTTTTGTGACAAGTTCCCACAACACCATTGATATGTAGTTCTATTTAATCTGTAGGAGATTGTTTCGTGTTGTTGTCCCTTGTTAATTTCACATTGTACTTTAGAAATGTACCTGAATCCTCACCAACAAACTGTCTTTTTTGGATGAAAACACACACAGGAGAGTATAATTTCCCAAAAAAATTTTATTAAGGGGTCACAACTATAAATAAACAAAGAGGGAGGCAACGCTGGAGAAACTGCAGAAATTGGCGAAGCCTGGGTCCCCCAGGGCAGACATCAATTATTTAAAAGCAAAATTGGTGGCCTGAGGAGTCCATATCTTAGGGAGGGCAGTCTGGTCCAGAAGTCCCAGAGATCCGGAAAGCAGCAGATGACATCTGTGTCCCCAGGCTGTGGTCATACGAGAGACTGCATCTTCTGTCAGACCAGACTGAACACAGGGCAATCACTCTCAGGTCTTCCTTCCACGCTTCCTTCCAGACTTTGGCTGTGGTGGTGGAGTTGTGGCAGCAGGAGGAGGAGGAGGAGGAGGAGGATCATCCATCTCAATGACATCCGTCTTGGGTGTTAGTTCCCCACTCTCCCCCTTACGTAGGACTTTATAAATCAGGTCCTCAGAGAGCCTGCGTTGGCCCTCCTGCATGCCCTGCAATTTTGTGGCAGCCATGCAGGCAAAGGCCTCTTCAGGACTGGGGAAGGCTCGGAGGGACGCAGAAGCCTCCTGGATCAGCCTGTATGCTGAATCCTGCACAGGACTGGGAGTGGCCTTCCTGGCCCTTTTGTATGGAAGGCGGAGGGGAGGGACCTGAGACTCAGTCAGGCTGCGACTTGTCCCAGGCTTCTCTTGGCTGACACTTAGCCCCGCCTCCTCCTGGCTGCCACTAATCCCCGCCTCCTCCTGACTGCCACATTCCACAACCTCCTCCTGGCTGAGGTCTTCCTGTGTATGAAAAAGGGACATAGTTTTAGTATTTTTTCAATCAATCACACACAATTTTCACCTCCTGACTGCTGCAAATTGAATGTTAACAAATATAACAGACTATCCTTCTGAGCCCAGCAGTTTTCATTCTTGTCCCAATTTTGGGTGCCCACTACTGTCTATTGATATGTAAAACACTTTTTTGAATCAGCAATTAATGATCAATAATAACATCTAATAAACATCATTTATTTATTGACTAGAAATCTGTAGAAGAATGCTATACCTGACTCCAGCTGGGCTCCTCCACTTCTTCCTGGCTGGAAGGCCCAGGTTGGACATCAGAAGCCTCAGCTGGTATGGAAGGAAGCGTGGAAGGAAGAGTGGAGAGGGATTCCCTGACTTCAGTCTGGTCTGACAGAAATCGCAGTCTCTCGTAGTACCACAGCCTGGGGACATAAACGTCATCTGCTGCAGCTCCGGACCTCTGGGAATCTGTGACCTTCTTGCGCTCCCTCAGATACGTGCTCCTCAGGCCACCAATTTTAGCTTTTAAATAAGGGATGGTTGCCGTGGGGACCACCGGCTTCACCAACTCCAGCAGTTTCTCCAGCGCTGCCTGCCTCTTCTGTTTGTGGTTATAATGGGGGTGTCTGACCTGCCACAGACAGGGCAGCTCTCTGTACTTGTCAATAAACAGGGGCAGGAAATTGTGGTCGTTGAACCCATCCATTTTCTCTGCAAGACACAACACAAGACAAACGCTAATGTCAGGCAAAACTCCCCTAATCTTGTTACAATATAGGCTTCCATTTCGAAGCAGTATAGGCCCAAGTTTTGATCCTGAAGGGAAAAGGGAAGGGAGAGAAATTGCGCTCGGTGTTCAATTTAAAGACTGAAAAAAACGTGAAGTAAGTCCTGCAGCTAAAACACAATAACCCCAATACAAGGGCACACAAAATGAACAATAGATAAAAGAGTGTAGCGCTGGACTAATAAAAATACGCATATATTACTATATGCGAGTGAACAGGACCCATAAATGTGTAAATGAAGTGAATAATAGATAAAGACCATATAACATTTGATCTAAAATAGTCCAGTGTCCATGTGCGTGTATAGTAACACTAGAGATTAAACAAGTGCACCTGCATAAACTTAAGAAACGAAAAATGATATGAGGGTAGATGTGAAAAATGGTGAACTTCAAGTGAATAAAAGTGAACCAATGTGACAGCAAAAAATAAATAAAAATTAATAACATCAACCTAAAACCTCTATTCACTAATAGTGTTGATTAATCCTAATGCTTAGTGATCACAATAAAAAGGAAATTAAAATAAATAAATAAACAGTCCCAAAAAAAATTTTGGAAAACAGGTCCCAAAGCGTAGTGACACTCCAACACAGAATCTGGTTCCACCGCAGCTGTTGCCCACCACCAAGGGATAAAAGTTGGAGGCTTACCGGACAGCCTGCGACCACCCTTATTCAGGGGGGTCAAAACAGGCTCAGTAGAAATGTGTGAATCCAGAAGATGTCCTCACCAAAGGTCTCCAGGTGTTCTCCAGGTATCTTTATGGCAAGCCAAGAGGGGCTTCCAAACGGGGTGCAGCTAGGACTTGACCACAGGATGCAGCAAAGAATTGGCCACAAGTGCCCCAAAAAAGGAAAAAGATACTCCAATAGTGCAGAATGATCTGGCCACTTTATTAAAAGTTCATACAAACAACTAGGTTTAAAAAGGCAAAACTTCTGACGGGGAGAAATAAAAACAAGCTCCACCGCCGTTTAAAATTCAATCGCGCACACGCGATATGTGCTCACTTTGTGACCCTACGGCCGTTTCGTCACAACTGACGTCATCATTTCTCCCCGTCAGAAGTTTTGCCTTTTTAAACCTAGTTGTTGTAGTGATCGAATATATTAATATATATTGGGTATTATAATGATGATGTAAGTACTCTTCCGCAGCAACCCAATTCTTCCAGAGAGATGCACTTTATTGACTTCCAACACAGAACAAAGTCCAAAGTCCACAGATGACAAAGAAATCCGACAGAGGAGATATAATTCAGAGACCCATATTCCTAGGCCTGTGTGTTCCCAGCCATACACAGACAAGCCTCTCCTAAAACTATAGACTGAATGCTATGTTATATACACTAAATGTTGAATGGCTGAGCAATTTGATTGGCCTTTCAATTTAGGACTTTGAGTCTTTCAAACAGACAACAACCCCCAGCCGTGAACAGCCGTGAACCACCCCAATTTGCACTCCGGCATATCAACATCAACAAGTCCCCTTTAGATATATTAATTAGATAAACAGAACACCCTTTTGAGCCCTTGGAATACCTACATTCCTGCATATCAACAAGCCCTCCTGATAAATTAGCCCCACAGGAGGGAGCCTCCGCTAGGCCAACCCAAAACACTTCCTGATCCCATTGTTACCCCCTCAGGTCTAATTACCATCAATTAATATTTCTACTATGGTCCTTTAAACAATGTACCCTTTGAAATGTTCAATTAGGTTTCCAGACCATACCTCACCTCACACACCTAGGTAGACTTGCATGAGATTAACACATCAAAGAGTCTTCAGCTGTTAAAATTCAGTTGGACAAATCAACCATTCGGTCAACATTGACTGCATGTGTACATACACACAACAATGTCCCACATAAATCGGTGAACATATTACAACATATTACAACATATACCCCCACTTGGGTCGGTTCTATCTACTAGAACTGACCCATAAATCAAACAACAAAAAATATCATTACGATTTAAGGTACTGGATGCTGTACAATGGCTCATATAAAATATGAAGTTGAAACTGGTTACATCTCTCTTCACCAGCCTCTAAAATATCCCCATGAAACAGTTATTAGATAATATAACTTTTAGACTATGACTGGAAAAGGATTTGGTAAACATCAGTGGCCCATATAGCTGTTAGGCCTTATTATATCACATCAAGAACTTGAATATTGCGCAAAGACGAGCTGATGTCACAGTCCATTCTTCGGTCTGACTTCATCACATCTCTCACCATCTCACTGAACGTAAACTTGGTATGCTCTGGGAACTCCAATCCACATAAGTCCAGGATTATCTCATCTCCAGGCTCAAGCTTTTCATTTTTAAAGATGCTTTTACGCAAACACTCTACTTTCATCTTTATAGTAAGAAGAACCATCAATGTACCAGCACTCACTTTCAAGGTCAAAAGGTTAACTGTACTGCAAACTATTTCCTTGCACTTGACATTCATGAGTCCATCTTGCAAGCATTTTACAATTCACATCTGCTTCTTTCCATTTCCTATTTGAACAATGATGACTGGGATGTGTACCTGTCAAGTATCAGAATTTGTTGATTGCCAGCCACAATTTGCTTTTGTAATTTGCTGTAGGCCGACCCCCCATTGTCTTCAATAAAGCAGTTACTTGGATCATTCAGTCCATAATTACACTTGAATGGTATACCAACATATACATATACCCCCACACGATGGTTCAGATAGAATCAGCTTGACATCAGTGTTTATCAGATCTTCTGTCCAGACAAAGCGGCAGTGGAAATTCTTGCCAGTATCTTCACCATGAAAGGTAGAAACTTCTTTTTCATCCATATATGTCATAGCCTTTAGCATATTATAAACAACTGAATCAACAAAGTTTCAAATCATGACTAGAGTGATGAATTTCACTCACCCCTCTTATAAATTTAGGAAAACCACCCAACATACTATAATTTATGCTATGCCAAGCCATTGTGCAGCATCTCACCTTAGATGTCAAATATATTGATCAATACGCATTATGTAATATGTACAGATGTTATGAAAATTATTTTAGGTTACAATGCCTCTCTTTGGTTTTAAGATAAAGTTCAAGAAATAAAACAAACAAAAATAAAAAATGAAAAGCAAAATATATCAGGAAAAGGGAGAAAAATTAAAAATTAGGGCGTTGAAGAAAAAAGAAAAAAAAAGGTCCATTGCTTGATGAATTTCGAGAGAGTCCATGAATGCTTTATAATTCCATGTATAGTGATATATTGTCTATTCAGCATTTCTCCCATAATTCTCCACCACTATTCAATTTCAGACTTCTGCTATTCACATGCAAGCCTCTTCAGACGTCCCTGAAAAACAAAACTCTCCAACAAAACTAATTAGCAAGGTCCTTAAACATTGTTTGAAGTTAAAACAAAACACTATTTACACATTTACAGTTTGAAGCTAATTCACCCCCACTGCTAGAGAAGTGTCATTTGCATTCAAAAACAGATCTGGAGAATGTACATCTTCTGCATTTATGACACCCTGTATCCCCTTCAACTGCTGTAATAATTTATCACGTTCCCCTCTCATCTTATCATACTCAATTTTCAGGTGGTCATATTTATGTTTTAACTGAGAGAACGGTATCCAAGTCTTGGACTTTTTCTTATTATTATTTTGGTCAGCTCTGTTTTTCATATTAATATCACCTATGTTTGACCCGGAGTGTCCTCTCTGGGTGTTATCATAGGATATTATCTTCTGATCTTTATGTTCAGTATTTGTCCTAAACAATGTGGCTAAATCAATTTTGACAGTCTGCTCATTTGACTTTCTCCATAAATGGTCTGCTCTCAACAATATGTCTTTTAAATCATGAGGATTTGGGGTAACTAATAAAATATTTTGTTTGATATCTTCATGCAAAGCATCTAGAAACATACTCATATGTATCGAGCCACCACGCTCAAATGCAAGATTATTACCGACCAATAATTCCATAATAGTTGCTATCCTGTGTGACAATTCATAGGGAGATTCATTTTGCATTTGTTGGATCTTTCCATGAATAGTAACATCAGAACGTACACCATACAAAACACATAATAATTCCAGTAATATGTCCCTTGTTCTCAGAGGCTGAATACAGATTTGTTTAATTCTCATCCAAAGACCACTTCCTACAGAATGTTGCAAAACTCTTTCTAAGTCAGATGGGTTGAGATTGTACATATCTCTGACTTGCTGCACGTCACAAAACCATTTTAAAAATCTGTTTAAATCATGGTATGGAACCATTCCTATTCCTTTAAGAATTGCGTCTAATAATTTTGGTTTCAATGGCTTCATTACAAGCTGAACTTCACCTGTATTATTATTATTGTTATAAACTGTGGTGGTCACAGTGGGGGCAGCTGGTAATGAATTATCAGATTCAATATGAGGTTCTGTTTGCTGCAGATTGCTGAATCCAAGATTTGATGCATATCTGCATTCCTGAGATCTCTTCTCTAATTCCATAATTCTTAATTTTAATCTCTCATTTTCCTCTGATAATTCATCACAATGTTTAGATTTCTCAAGTAAAGCTTCTCCAATGGTAACCGCATGCAATTTTAAATTTACTGTCTCGGTGTCTGATTGGTTTTGTAACCTCTCACAAACACTGTTGCTATTAGCAACTGCCTTCTGTAACTGGGTAATTTCCTCAACCTTATTATTCAAAGAACTTTCCATTGTTAAACAGCAAGATAACAAGCCCTGTATAATACAACCTTTTCTTTTACTTTCTGAAATTTTGCTATCAAAAACATTTTTCTCTAAAAATTCCTTCATCATCGTCCACGTCTGCTTACATTTTTCTGGAATTTCATAAGGACCGCCATGGCGCTTAATACATTTTAATACCCATCTGTTAACTTTATCAGAACTGACACTAGCTTCACACTGAGTAAGCATTTTGACTATATTACTAATAATTAAAAAAAAGAAAATATTTTACTCACCGCATTAGTTACTCCTTTGGCTTCCACTTCAGGTCTTCTGGTACACGACACAGTCCTTTTTTTTGTTGTTGTTTCCGGTCTCCAGAGAATAATTCTGGGGTTCCCAACTTGTTTAAATTTGTAGATCAGACTCTCTTATGTCACAACCAGACATTCCAGACATTAAAGTCACAGCACAGCTCTTGGTTCTTCATCAGACTTCTGTCCACCTCACAGGATTGTTGTCACCACCGACTTCTGTTACTAAGTCCGAAAATGCTCTTCTGGTCACTTCACGGCACCAGTGTAGTGATCTAGTATATTAATATTATATTACACGGCACCAGTGTAGTGATCGAATATATTAATATATATTGGGTGTATAGATAAGGATGATGATGTAAGTACTCTTCCGCAGCAACCCAATTCTTCCAGAGAGATGCACTTTATTGACTTCCAACACAGAACAAAGTCCAAAGTCCACAGATGACAAAGAAATCCGACAGAGTATATCTAATTCAGAAACCCATCTCCTAGGTCTGTGTCTTCCCAGCCATACACAGACAAGCCTCACCTATACACAGACGAGCCTCTCTCTTCCCCCAAACCTATAGACTGAATGCTGTGTTATATACACTAAATGTTGAATGGCTGAGCAATTTGATTGGCCTTTCAATTTAGGACTTTGAGTCTTTCAAACAGACAACAACCCCCAGCCGTGAACAGCCGTGAACCACCCCAATTTGCACTCCCGCATATCAACATCAACAAGTCCCCTTTAGATATGTGTATACCACCTGAACACCCTTTTGAATACCTTTTGGAATACCTACATTCCTGCATATCAACAAGCCCTCCTGATAAATTAGCCCCACAGGAGGGAGCCTCCGCTAGGCCAACCCAAAACACTTCCTGATCCCATTGTTACCCCCTCAGGTCTAATTACCATCAATTAATATTTCTACTATGGTCCTTTAAACAATGTACCCTTTGAAATGTTCAATTAGGTTAACAGCCCATACCTCACATACCTAGGTAGACTTGCATGAGACTTACACATATCAGCTGTTCCCTTGCTATGCTAAAATTCAGTTGGACCAATCAACCAGTCAATTGAATTCTGGCCTGGTCAATATTGACTGCATGTGTACATACACACAACAATGTCCCACATAAATCGGTGAACATTACAACATATTACAACAGTTGTTTGTATGAACTTTTAATAAAGTGGCCAGATCATTCTGCACTATTGGAGTATCTTTTTCCTTTTTTGGGGCACTTGTGGCCAATTCTTTGCTGCATCCTGTGGTCAAGTCCTAGCTGCACCCCGTTTGGAAGCCCCTCTTGGCTTGCCATAAAGATACCTGGAGAACACCTGGAGACCATTGGTGAGGACATCTTCTGGATTCACACATTTCTACTGAGCCTGTTTTGACCCCCCTGAATAAGGGTGGTCGCAGGCTGTCCGGTAAGCCTCCAACTTTTATCCCTTGGTGGTGGGCAACAGCTGCGGTGGAACCAGATTCTGTGTTGGAGTGTCACTACGCTTTGGGACCTGTTTTCCAAAATTTTTTTTGGGACTGTTTATTTATTTATTTTAATTTCCTTTTTATTGTGATCACTAAGCATTAGGATTAATCAACACTATTAGTGAATAGAGGTTTTAGGTTGATGTTATTAATTTTTATTTATTTTTTGCTGTCACATTGGTTCACTTTTATTCACTTGAAGTTCACCATTTTTCACATCTACCCTCATATCATTTTTCGTTTCTTAAGTTTATGCAGGTGCACTTGATTAATCTCTAGTGTTACTATACACGCACATGGACACTGGACTATTTTAGATCAAATGTTATATGGTCTTTATCTATTATTCACTTCATTTACACATTTATGGGTCCTGTTCACTCGCATATAGCAATATATGCGTATTTTTATTAGTCCAGCACTACACTCTTTTATCTTACATAGTTACATATACATAGTAGTTACATAGTAGGTGAGGTTGAAAAAAGACACAAGTCCATCAAGTCCAACCTATGTGTGTGATTATGTGTCAGTATTTCAGGTGCTTATCTAATAGTTTTTTGAAGCTATCAATGCTCCCCGCTGAGACCACCGCCTGTGGAAGGGAATTCCACATCCTTGCCGCTCTTACAGTAAAGAACCCTCTACGTAGTTTAAGATTAAACCTCTTTTCTTCTAATTTTAATGAGTGGCCACGAGTCCTGGTAAACTCTCTTATCTATTGTTCAAGTTTTAATCCTACCTTCGTTAGCACGATTGGCGTCTCCGATGCTCCTTCCTCCGCTCACAGATCGTACGTAAGACGCGCGCGTGTTACGCTTTATACACACTGCGCATGCGTGTAACTCCGCCCGCCCCTGACGTTCTTTCTAGTCTATTTCCCGCCCCTTTTCGTTCGGCGCAGTGGGGGAAGAGCACATGGCGGATAGACAGCAGGATCGTGCTAATTGTAGCAACGAGGAGGAGGGGGAGGAAAGGCCGAAGCCTGAAACGTCCGGATCCAGAAGGAGATTTAAGGACTCAAATATGTCCTTTGGGGAGATGTTGGAGATGGTGGACATCCTGAAGAAGTCCGACTATGATGGAAAGTATGGGCCTTACCCCAACCCCAATGTCCGAAAGGCCAAGATCATGGTGAAAGTGGTCAGGAGTCTGCACCGGAATTTCGGGGTACGACGATCGAAAGATCAGCTCAGGAAGCGGTGGTCGGACCTCAAATTACGAGAACATGAGCAGTATAGAAAGATCCGGAGAGTGCTGCAAAAAAGTAAGTAGTTGTGCTGTGTTCCTATTCTTTATGTTTATTACGTTCGTGCTGCTCCATGTGCTTTAAGGAACTGTTGTACAGTTTAAAATGGCAACTTTCATGTTCATGGGCACATTATTCGTTCGGATCACACATTTTTCTTTCGGACTATAAAATACCATTGTTTAGGCCATATGCATTTGGCCACCATTTTGAGGCCCTATACTTGTCTTCAAAGAATTGGGTTGTGTAGATGGCTTTGTTACTAGAATGAAATGCAAACTAGATTCTGTGTAAGGAGAGGACACTGAGCAGCTGTTTTCACATCTGGACACTGGAGCACTAGTGTGGGACAAAAGAACACCATTTTTATTAGGGGGGCCACACAGGTGCTCCAGTGTATACTATAGGGGGGGGGGGGGGCTCCATCTGTGAAGCTTGTACTAAACAGGTAAAGTATTGCAGCTTGACAAAGGACACTAATAAAATTACATCTTGGAACTCGGCTAAAATAGATAATTGTACCCCACTTCCAAGCAATGTTTCCTATTTCTCGTTCTGCCATCAAATATCTGTGTGCTAATTATACCATTTTTGTTTTACATAGGGGAGAAAAGACTCGGAGGACACCCCTCATCCAAGGAGACCAGAGCCCTCCCCACCTCTGGAAGAAGGGGAAATCCCCCCAACACAATCTGAGCAGGAGGAAGAAGACGTGGTGGAACTAGTCACCACAACAGGTGAGTGTCTGCGACCACAGGCTCAGATAAGAGATGGATGGCGGCATTTTTTTGAAACCTAATTTATTTTGGGGTTCCTCTCTTTTTAGGTGATTGTGAGGGTGTGGAAATTGGAAATCATCAAGCAAAACATCAATGATGTTATTCCAAAATATAAAAACATCATTGATGTTTTGGGGCGAGTTTAAAACCCCTCCAAATCACTTTCTTCTTTTGTGTGCTACAATGTGCGAAATGTTTTTATGATTTTTCCCAAAGCCAAATTTGGAGGATGCACACAGTGTGTCAACATGTGCTATCTGCCATCACGGGAGATCAATGGACGCGTTTTGGGGGTGCAACCCCTTCCTCAATAATAAAGTAGCGTTGAGGAAGGGCTTGCTCCCCCAAAACACGTCCCTTGATCCCCCGTGATGGCAGGTCGCACATGTTGACATTGTGAAATTTGTGTGCATCTTCCAAATTAGGCTTTTCCAGGGGTGATTTCCCCCCATCTGAACGCAATATCAAACCCAGTTCCTAAATACTGATGTCTGATATTGCCTTCCAGTTCTACCAAATGTGAACTTTGTAAGATCAAGATTTGTGTCTTTCTTGTTGTTTTTACACAGGCCTGTTTTCTAGAAAATGCACATTTTGATTTTGGATAATGACACCACAAAAATTGTTATACAACAAACATGTCGGTTTGTCAGAAAAACCTTTGGTAAATGCACATGTGATTGTGCAGGTATTAAAAAGATTGTTCATCAAGAATGTGTGGATTATTGTCTCAACGCTACAACGTTTTTGGGGTGATGTAATTGTTTATTACAAAAGCACAAAGCAGGAGGCAGAGAGTGTCCGCAGTTAGCTGCATCTGTCGGTCATTGTCTCAATACCCCATGCAAGGGAAAATACGCCCTAGAAGGGCAAGGGGGACTATTGCGGTACTAGGTAAGGTCAAGTATTCAGTACAAAAAAGTAAAGGAAAAAATATAAAAAGAATTTCATTTTAATAGAAAACATGGTTAAAAGATTATGACAGTGTCACATACAGTTGTAATTAGAAACAGAAACAGTAAAAACAACCAATTGGGTTACAACCCATAGTGATAGTGGACACAGATAGAGCTTGGATTCTCGACCAGTTTCGCGGTTTTAACCGCTTCCTCAGGAGAGCAGAATCTGTGGTACAACATACAAAAATTATAACCAATACATAACAAAGAAATATATGTTATCAATGCAGCAAAATGTATTAAACACTACTTTAAACATTTACATACAATTTAAATAGAAAAAGGATGAGCTCACCCGTTCAGT
Organism: Lithobates septentrionalis; assembly: GCA_037952835.1. Taxonomy (NCBI): domain Eukaryota; kingdom Metazoa; phylum Chordata; class Amphibia; order Anura; family Ranidae; genus Lithobates; species Lithobates septentrionalis. Next base: position 783,082 of record JBBDGP010001020.1, read on the forward strand.
AATTCTCTGTGGGTGTACAAGGCCCCAAGTAGTTCCCCCTGTGGCGGACACAGGGGATAACAGACAGCCTCTAAATAAGTGAATTTTATAAAATTATATACGAAATATAAACTAAGGAGTACATCAAAAAGAAGAATAAAGTAGGGGGGTTGCCGGAAGTGTGCCTCTACAATAAAAACCAGTGTGCAGAAGAAGACCCGAGAAAACAGTGAAGGTGAGTGGCAGTGGGGAAAGAGGAGGGGAAGAAGGGGAGGGCAAAAAAGGAAAAAAGAAGAAGGGGGGGGGGGAAGGAGAGGAAACAAGGGGGGGGGGAGGGGAAGGGGGAAGGGAGGGGGGAGGGGGGGGGAAGGGGGGGAGGAGGGAGAAGGGAGGGGGAGGGGGAAGGGGAGAAGGGAGAAGGAGGGGAGGAAAGGGGGGTGGGGGGGTTTTGGGGGGGGGGAAAGAGGGGAAGGGAAGGGAGTGGAGGCAAGGGGGGGAGGGGGGGCCACTGGTATGGAGTGTAACGAAAAAGGACTGTATTAAGGAGAGTTGCACACAGGGATAGGGAGCTAGCACTCACCCCTGGAGTACTAATTATTGTAGACACATAGGCTGGAGTGATTGCGGACCATATAATAAAGGGTCATGTAGCGGATATAAAGGAGTCATCAAACGCTGTAAGGATGGCACTGCAAGCCCCTCCTCCCCTCCACACACAGGTGGGCTAGGGATGTATACAAAAGAGGGTCACAGCCAAGGCTAGAAACAAAAATAATAATGGATTACCATAACAACGGAGTCATATCAAAAAGTAGCCCAATAGTCAAGAACAACCATCTAGAAAGGGTTGAGGTAACAGGTTGAAAGTGATATGAAAAAGCAGGAGTATCAGAAAGGCACTCCAGCATTACAGCAGGCGATCACACAGGGAGCGCCGCACAAGTAAGACACATGAGGGAATTCCAGATTCAACAGGGGTACAGGTAGGGAGAAAGATATTGCTCAGAGCTGGAGAGATAGAGGGAGAGAGAGGGCGACAGCACTTACCCACAGCGGTGTTCCTCAAATAGTGCAGCGTCAAGAGGCTGTAGGCTCACATAGTGGCCATATCCGGCCGCTATAAGAGCACCCCAACCCGGAAGTCAGGGACGGCGCAGGAGGTGGTCCCTGACGTCACCGGATCTGTTCGTCCGCACTGTGCAGGTGCAGTGTAGGGTGCTACTGCGCAAGCGCGCGCTCCTGTCAAGGGGAATCAAGTTCCCGAACAAGGAGACACAAGCAGCTGTGAAGCTGCCAGGGCGAACATGTGTCCGCCACAGAGAGAAGGAACTTGAGGCGGGACAAAACCACAGGGACTTGAACTTGGGGGAGGTCATCCTTGCACAGCAAATCAAGTAAAACATAATACAATATAATAAAAATGAGCAAAAAAGATCTGTATATAGTATTGTATCTAAGCAACAAAAAGTCCATACCGACGGCATAGAGGAAATTCACTATGGGCAGAAAGGTATAATAGAAAGTATTAAGACCCAATAATAGGGGAGGGGGGGAGGGGAGGGGGGGAGGAGAAGGAAGAAGGGAAAGAGGCAAGGGAGGGGGAAAAAATTGGGGGGGGGGAGAAGGGGGGAGGGGAGGAAAAGGGGGGGGGGGAAGGGGGGAGGGGGGGGGAAGGGGAGGGGGGGGAGGGAAAGGGGGAAGCAGAGGACCATGAGGGATAGTAAGGGGAAACAGGGAAAATAGGACAAAAGGGCCGCACAAGGATCTCATAGGAAAGCCCTGTAGGACACGGATTCATTTAAACCAGGGGGAATGGTGGCGTTGAGTCGCTCAATCCACAGAGATTCTCTCTGGAGTATCGAGCGATCCCAATCGCCACCCCTGGGATTAGGTGGGACAACCTCCAGTACCAAGAATTTAACCACGGAATTGTCGAATCTATGATGTAGGCCAATGTGTCGGCCGATAGTTGTTAGTTTACCATTTTCTGAGTCGTATAAGTGATCACCGATTCTCTGCCTAAGTTCCCTAATTGTTTTGCCCACATAGAAGGCTTTGCATACGCAGTTCATAAGGTAAACCACCCCTCTTGTACTGCAGTCGGCGAAGGTCCGTGGGACCAGAGTCTCGCCGTTAGGTAAAACCACAGTTCGGCTTTCATGGATCCAAGGGCACCGGGGGCATTCCCCACACTGGAAGGTGCCGTTAGGGCCACTTCTAGTGGATTTAGTGGGGTTGTAGTGGCTGGCCGTTAATCGGTCACGTAGTGATCGCGCTCTACGGAAGACCAATTCCGGTGTACGTCTGATGTATTTGGTTAGTACGTGATGATCAGCCAAGAGGTGCCAATGTTTGGTTAAAATGTTACGGAGTATATCGTGGTGTGCAGAATAGGTCGTAATGAGTCTTACAGTTTCTAAGGGGGGGGGGTTTATTGCCTTTAAATAATAAAGAGGTCCTTGGGCGTGATAGGGCCTTATTAAATGCTTTGCGCAAATTGGTGGAAGAATAGCCTCGTCGTAATAGGCGTTCGCGTAGTGCTTTACCCTGGCGTATGAAGTCACTATGGTGTGTACAATTCCTACGTAACCGTAAATATTGGGCATAAGGGATGCTCCGTACCAAGGGGTTAGGGTGGGCACTGGTGGCAAATAACAAAGTGTTACCAGCCGTGGGTTTCCTATAGAGGTCGGTGCCTAGCGTTCCGTCAGGTTGTTTGATGATCAGTAAATCTAGGAAGGGGATTTGCTCAGTCTCAATTTTGAAAGTAAATTTGAGGTTTAGGTCATTGTTATCCAATTGACGCAAAAAGTGTAGAAGTTTGTCTCTGGAGCCCGTCCATACCATAAAAAGGTCATCAATAAAGCGATACCATAAAAGGATATCGTCTAGGAATTCTGTATATTGGTCATGGGCATGGATAAGTCGCTCCCAACCGCCTAGGTATAAATTTGCATATGCTGGGGCACACGACGTCCCCATTGCAACACCCTGTATTTGTAAAAATAATTGATTGTTGAAAGTAAAATAGTTTTTGGTCAGTATAAAGTGTAATAGTGTCAGTATGAACTGATTCAAAGGCCAAGTAGTTGTATCTTGTTCAGCTAAGAAGGAACCAGCCATCCGCACGCCCTGCTCGTGGGGGATACTAGAGTAAAGAGACTCAATATCAACGGCCACGAGCAGGGCGTCCAGAGGGATCTGGATTCCCTCAAGGTGTTGCAAAAGGTCGGTGGTGTCCCTGATGTAAGACGGGAGACTACGGACGTGGGGCATTAAAAAAGCGTCGACAAATTTGCTTGCGTTGTCTGTTAGGGAGCCTATCCCAGACACTATGGGTCTTCCCGGTGGGATACGCGTGGCTTTGTGGGTCTTGGGTAAGGAATAGAAAGTCGGAGTACAGGGAAATTTGGGGACCAGGAACTCCAAGGTGTCTTTGTCAATAAGGCCTATGATGTAGGCCTCAGTACAAAGAGCCCAGAGTTCCTGTGCAAAGGAGGATACATAAGTGGCAGGGATGGGTCTATACCAATGTTTGTTACTGAGGATAGCAAGGCACATAGATTCGTATTGCTGATTGGTCATCAAGACAATATTGCCACCCTTGTCTGATTGTTTGATCACGACATTAGAACGTTGCTGCAAAGACCGAAGGGCTCGGATCTGACTAGAATCAAGATTTGAGGGGAAGTCGGGCCATTTTTGTTTCTTGAGGTCACTGATAGTGGCTCGCAAGAAAGCCCAAATCTCAGGGCAGGTATTGAGATCAGGGAATCTCCGGGATCGTAAACGAAAGGACTTAGGTAAAGAGATGTGTTTAGGGGTGGCTGGAAGACCGGAAGTATTGGATGCAGGGAGGGTAAGTGGCCTTAACCCTGCTACAAGTTCATTTGGAGGGACAGTGTCGGGAGTCCCACAATCTTGTGAGGACGCGGGGTCTCCAGTGTCACCCTCATCAAATAAGAGCATCAGGTCGCGGAGTGCCCTAAACTCCTCCATAGAGAAGCCTTTGGTGCGTTCCGCGAGCTCATGTTCCAGTCCTAAGTTAACACGATCCTTATCGTAAATGAATCTGAATGTAAGATTGCGTGCAAAGAGGTATAGATCTTTGATTGTTTCAGTGACCTTCAGTGGATCGAGAGGACAAAAGCCCAGACCTAACTGTAGCAATGAGATTTCCTCACTGCTGAAGGTATAAGGGGTAAGGTTTATGATGTTACGATCGGTGTGGTCAGGGGAGGAGGGTTTGTTTGGGACAGTGAAGGTTTCAGGACATAAGCATCTAAGTTGCTCTGTTGTTTTTTCAGATCTAAAAAAATGGCGTCCTCATTGATTTTGGTATATTTGTTTGACATTAGAGAAGAATTTAAGATTTTAGGAATTGTGCCATGCAGTGTAGAGTGGCCGGTGGCCCCTTCTACGGGGTGTTGATATCATGTGAAGTCTGTGTGGGGGGTGCTTGAGTAGATCTCGGGCCTTTTGGGCCTTTTTTGTCTTTTTTAGGGTTCGTTGGTGGGGTGTTACCCCCAAAACGAAGTCTCTTGCGTGATGAGTTAAGTGCAGATGAAGTGTTGGGTTGAGTGGTGCTTAGGGAGGATACAGTGGAGGATAGGGAGGAATCTGATTCAATGTCAGTAGTAAAATTTCTATTGTTAGTACGAGGAGGGCCTCGTCTACCCCGGCCTCGCCCCGGCCAGTGGTAGGCCATGCCCTCAGTAAAGGCAGCTTTGTCCTTCCCAAATTTGATCTGTTTTTTAATGATAATGTCCTTATTCATAATTTCCAGGCGTTCTCTAAGTTCTTTCCACTTGGTTTTAAAGACTATATTATCAGTCAGATGGGAGTATTCGGTATTGAGTCGTTCGATGTCGCTGTCAAGCACAGTCATATCAAGAGTATATTGAGTAATAAGTAGTCCAATTAATTCAAGACTGTTTTTAGTTAGAATGTCTTCCCACGTTTTCTTAAAGTCCACTGAGGGCTCTTTGAGAGTGGGGAAGATCTGGCCCCTTAAACCCAAGGGGCAGACTTTTTCACTAATGTATAGTTTAAAATATTCGATATGCCAGTGTAAATGTGACTTACGTTTAAGGAGTTTGGACATTCGCATAAAGAACGTTGAAATGTCATCATCAATTTTGTGTTCGTTCAAACATGCGGTTTTGAGATTGGACATAAAGCCCGACCAATCTGTGCCTAGAACATCCATATTAAACCTGACTACCCACGGTGACGCCTAGCGTCAGTAGTAATGACAATATGTCGAAACTAGAAGACACAAGTAAAAATGGTTAAATACAGTCAAAAACAAGTATATACCGGCGCTGCTAGAAGAGTGTGTCGATGGGTGTTGCTGTTCACCCACGGGCACAGGAAAGTGTGGGTGTGTTATCCACCCTATGTATACTATAAAGAAACAGCGTCTAGGTCAAACAGATACAATACCCAATAAAAGTACCATCATCCCAAATGTCTATTACACAAGCAAAAAGCAGGAGGCAGAGAGTGGCCGCAGTTAGCTGCATCTGTCGGTCATTGTCTCAATACCCCATGCAAGGGAAAATACGCCCTAGAAGGGCAAGGGGGACTATTGCCCCTTTTTCTATTTAAATTGTATGTAAATGTTTAAAGTAGTGTTTAATACATTTTGCTGCATTGATAACATATATTTCTTTGTTATGTATTGGTTATAATTTTTGTATGTTGTACCACAGATTCTGCTCTCCTGAGGAAGCGGTTAAAACCGCGAAACCGGTCGAGAATCCAAGCTCTATCAGTGTCCACTATCACTATGGGTTGTAACCCAATTGGTTGTTTTTACTGTTTCTGTTTCTAATTACAACTGTATGTGACACTGTCATAATCTTTTAACCATGTTTTCTATTAAAATGAAATTCTTTTATATTTTTTCCTTTACTTTTTTGTACTGAATACTTGACCTTACCTAGTACCGCAATAGTCCCCCTTGCCCTTCTAGGGCGTATTTTCCCTTGCATGGGGTATTGAGACAATGACCGACAGATGCAGCTAACTGCGGTCACTCTCTGCCTCCTGCTTTGTGCTTTTGTAATAGACATTTGGGATGATGGTACTTTTATTGGGTATTGTATCTGTTTGACCTAGACGCTGTTTCTTTATTGTGATGTAATTGTTGTTTTATGAGAAAATGGGGGTTATTTCCTAAGGGCAAATCCACTTTGCACTACAAGTGCAGTTTCAGTGCAGTTGCAAGTGCACTTGTAGTGAAAAGTGTCTTTGCATTTAGTAAATAACACCCAACAGTGCTTTGTAAGGTTACACAATCACGCCATTTTCTGGACTCCACACATTTCTGTCAGGGTCAGCTCAAACAAACACAAGCAGTAAATGTCCACAAAGAATTTATTTTTTTTTTTTATTAGAAAAAGGCTTCACATATTGTCTGGCATATTGATAGCCCCCTACCCGCAAAGAACTCCAGGTATCGTAACCGGACATCACGGGCACTCAGGGAGGGCAAGCCAGGACGTCCGCTTTCAAGCGCCGTCAGTGTTGTTGGATGTAGGATTCCGGCCTCAGGCCCAACTGAGCCAGCATAGTTGGCCGAATGTTTTCTTAAAAAATTATGGAGAACACAGCACGCAAGTATTATATGGTTCAGTTTATACTCCGCCATATGGATGGGTGTCAGAAATAGCCGGAACCGGCTGGCCAGGATTCCAAATATGTTCTCCACCACTCTTCGGGCTCTGGCCAGCCGGTAATTAAAAACCCTCTGTTCCGGGGTGAGGGTCCTCATCAGGAATGGCCGCATCAGGTGGTCCCCCAGCGCAAACGCTTCATCAGCAATGAACACAAATGGGAGACCTTCAACATTGTCCTCTGGAGCTGGCAAGTCCAAGCTGCCATTCTGGAGACGCCTGTAGAACTCCGTCTGGGCGATGACTCCACCATCGGACATCCGGCCATTCTTCCCCACGTCCACATACAGGAACTCATAATTAGCCGACACCACCGCCAACATCACTATACTATTAAACCCCTTGTAATTATAATAGTACGACCCCGAGTTGGGTGGTGGGACGATGTGGACGTGTTTCCCATCAATTGCCCCTCCGCAGTTAGAAAAGTCCCACCGCTGGGCAAAGTGGGAGGCCACAGTTTGCCATTCCTGTGGCGTTGAAGGAAACTGTTGAGGAAAAAACAATAAACATTACTATTTTTTCACAGAAACATGGCAAGCAGATTAGACACAAACATTATGGGGCAACCTCCAGATAGCATTTATTAAGGGGAATTTAACAACGCCAAAGTATAAGGTACACCTATCATATTCCCCCTCCCCCCCTCTCATGGGCCATTTCTAACATTATGGGGGGGGGGAACTCTTGGACAGGTAACCCTCTTCACTTCATTGAGAGATGAATGCCTAAATAATGGGTATTACTTGGAACAGCCCCTCCTTAGTTACACTATTGGCAGACCACTGGACAGGTAAGAAGTGTCTGAATACAAAGATATAAATACACATTGTACACATTTGAGGACATTTGAACATTCTGCTATTACCTATCAAGATAATAATAGGATACAAGAACTTTAAACAGTACCATTGGAAAGTATACAGGCAGGCCCTTGCACTACATGCTTTGGGGAATTCATCCATAAATCTGACCAGTAAAGAGGTGGGTATAGTGTGTATGGGATTGGCAAAGTCAGCAGATAGATGATTGAGGATACATAGAGAATTGGGATCAGCTGACTTAGCAGTTGGGGGAGGGAGGGTTACTAAAAATTTGGGGACACCACAAAAAAAAGCCTCTGGCACTCTGCCTGAATTTAAATCAAAAATAACATTACCAAACATTTTAGGGGGTGTTTGGGGTAAAGCACTACTATGGAGCAGATAAAATACATTGTTAAGTGACTACATGAGTTGAATATAGGGCAGGAGAGACCATGCTGGGGAGGTTATTGAAGGGCAAATATGTATGAAGGACCTAAAATACTAATTACATAAAAATCCAGCATGCATGAGGACAAAGGGGACATTCACAGCATATTCCAATCATGGTAATTAGGGAATGAGGAAAGAAATACAATATATTATCAAACATTCAATACAATAAAGTGTGATAAAAATCTTACCTTCATATATTCGTTCTGAAGGACCTGTATGATGGCAGAACAGGTCTCTGGGATAATGATCCCCAGAGCCTGGGGGGAGATGCCTGTCGAGAACTTGAGGTCCTGCAGGCTTCTCCCTGTGGCCAAATACCGCAAGGGTAGCGACCAACCTCTGCTCCGGAGTGATGGCTTGCCTCATGCAGGTATCCTGCCTGCTGATATAGGGGGTCAGCGAAGCCAACAAACGGTGAAACACGGGGTCCGTCATCCGGAGAAAGTTCCTGAAATCATCAGGATTATTCTCACGGATCTCACGGAGCAAAGGCATATGACAGAACTGGTCACGCTGAAGCAACCAATTCTTGGTCCATGAACTCCTCCCCACCCTGTTCATGGACACGCACAGCACGAACTCTACGAGGAGTACTCATACGAAACATGGCTAGAAAACGGTCGGCTGCTCAGAACGAAGTAACAGAACGCACTGAAGAACAGCAAGGCCTGTGAAGAGCGACCTGAAAACCAGTAACGAACGAACAAGAATACAATGACTACCTAAAGTCACGCGGAACTTGCTGCACGCACTGAAGAGCAGATACAAACCCACAAGCACAAACTGAACGGCAGAAAACGATCTGAAAGCCACGAGTCTGAAAGAGCGCGAATCGTCTCTCACCAAACTTTTACTAACACGAGATTAGCAAAAGGAGCCCAAAGGGTGCCGCGCTTGGTTCTGAACCGGCCTTTTCTAGTCTTGTCGTACGTGGTGTACGTGACCGCGTGGTTGTCGAACGGAAATTCCGACAACTTTGTGGGACCGTGTGTAGGCAAAACAAGTTTGAGCCAACATCCGTCGGAAAAAATCCTAGGATTTTGTTGTCGGAATGTCTGACCGTGTGTACGCCCTATTATTGTTTTTTCCCAAAAACCTGTAGCAGAATACATATTGGCATAATTTATGAAGAAATTAAATTTTTTACCTTTATTTATTGGATGTGTTTCATAGCAGAATGTAAGAAATATTTTTTTTTTTTCAAAATTGTCTGTCTTTTTTTGTTTATAGCGCAAAAAATTGAAACCGCCGAGATGAGCAAATAACAGCAAAAGAAAGCTCTATTTATGGGGAAAAAAAGGACATAATTTTATTTGGGTACAGCATTGCACAACCACGCAAATGTCAGGTTAAAGCGGGGGTTCACCCACACCGTCAAAAAAAAAAATATTAAAAGCCAGCAGCTACAAATACTGCAGCTGCTGACTTTTAATACATGGCCACTTACCTGTCCCAGGGTCCAGCGATGTCGGCAGGGGACGCCGAGAACCCGCTCGGTTCTCGGCAGCTGCCGCCGACATCCTAGGTGAGGGAATCAGGAAGTGAAGCGTTGCGGCTTCACTTCCCGGTTCCCTACTGCGCATGCGCGAGTCGCGCTGAGCGTCCCTAGTGGTCCCCGCTCTCTCCTGGGAGCTGTGTGTTCCCAGCAGACAGCGCGGTGGGGACGGGAAGAGGCATAGACTCCCATGGGAGTCTATGCCGGAAGTGGGTGCAAATACCTGTCTTAGACAGGTATCTGCACCCCCCTCCCCCCTGAAAGGTGCCAAATGTGACACCGGAGGGGGGGAGGGTTCCGAAAAGCGGAAGTTCCATTTTTGTGTGGAACTCCGCTTTAAGTAACACAGTGCCATATCGCAGTGCCATATTGCAAAAATGGCCAGGTCATGAAGGAGGTAAACCTTCCGGAGGGCAAGTGGTTAATGTCACTCCCGCTTCCTCTTTGCTTAGCTCGACTCGCGTGGAAACTGTTTGAGCATTTACATAGAGGATGCCAGCTCTTCTTAAATCCAGCTAAAATGGTATCAAACGTTCAAATCCCAAAAGAAAAATTGGAGCTATCATCATGAAAAACTCATAAATATGTCCATAGCTATATGGCCTTTCCCGTCCACCTCTTTCCTCCCTGTTCTGTTCAGACTGGACCATCTAGAGCAATCATTTTCAGCCAAGGTTCCTTCAGAGGTGGCCAAGGGTTTCTTGAGCTGTGGCTGAATGACCCAATCTAATGGTGCCTGCATAGTTCCTGGACAAATGCCCCTTTTGCAAAGCCAACAGCATACTATCAATAATCTTTTTAGCTGTCTGTAAGAGTGGAATTCTGCTCACTGCTGTAAGGGTTGCATTCTTCCTACTGATCATCAATGTAGTGGGCATTTTTTTCCCATTGACGCCCAATGAATTGGTTTTAGTAGGAGTTCCCTCAGATCTGAAAATGATCTCAGGGGTTCCTCTGTGGTTAAAATATCAAGAGAGAATGACCTATGCCCTGTACACACGGTCGGACATTGATCGGACATTCCGACAACAAAATCCATGGATTTTTCCGACGGATGTTGGCTCAAACTTGTCTTGCATACACACGGTCACACAAAGTTGTCGGAAAATCTGATTGTTCTGAACGCAGTGGCGTAAAACACATACGTCGAGACTTTAAACGGGGCACTAGCCAATAGCTTTCGTCTCTTAATTTATTCTGAGCATGCGTGGCACTTTGTGGGTCAGATTTGTGTACACGCGATGGGAATTTCCGACAACGGATTTTGTTGTCAGAAAATTTTATAGCAAGCTCTCAAACTTTGTGTGTCGGAAATTCCTATGGAAAATGTGTGATGGAGCCTACACACGATCGGAATTTCCGACAACAAGGTCCTATCACACATTTTCCATCAGAAAATCCTATTGTGTGTACAGGGCACTAGGGTTTCAGTCAGAGAGAGAGAGTCTGAAGGCAAGCTGCTTGTTCTGTGCTCTCTCTTTGGAAAATCTTCATAGAATTCCATGTCAATGTTATGCCCCAGTATGAAACTGATGTGAATGGGTAACTCCACTTTTGTGAGAAAAAAAGATATATGAAAAAAAAAATATATAGAATATACAATTGACACATTGTAATTTTATTTTATTAAAAAATATCTATCCTTTTTAATCTGCAGAGCTGTAATTTTCTGTAAAATGCAACATGGCAACCTGAAGGTGTTCTCTACACAGATGGTGTAAAGAACGCCCCCCAGATATTCCTGCTTGTGTGATTGGCTTACTGATTTCCCCAGAAGCCTGTAATAAGATACAAGTCAGATTTTTGGCATCCCCTGCAATAAAAATGTCATATTTGGTGAGATACTCCCAAAAGAAAATCACATCTAAAGGGAGGCAGCCCCTGACACCTTCCGCATTAGAACCCTGCAAGTGCAGCAGCTGATTGATAATTATAAAAATCACACCCATTCACATTTATTTTGCACATGGACACTGGCAAACAAAGAGCTATTTCTTCAGAATCACAAAAGGTATGAATCTGCAACAACGTTTGTTAAAATCCTTGCAATGTACATAGATCACCCAGAGAGGAAAGTTTTATTTTTATTTTTTCTCAATAAAAGTGGAGTTACTCTTGAAGGTAAGGTATTTGAATAAAGCAGAGTGCGAGTTAAGCATTTATGAGTAGTATTGATATTCCAACCATCTACATTTGCAAAAGCACCCTTGTATCCTTTTTAGTAAAGTTTGTCCACGATGTCCGCTGGGACCCACCGATCGTTTGGGAGACAAAATAAGGCCATTCTGTGATGAGGACTGTACTTATCCTGTGTTTCTGCTAAGCAGATCTTTACCTTCCCCCAGCCAAAGCACCTCCCCCACAGTTAGCAAGCACTCCCTAGGATCACATTTAACCCTTTGATCGCCCCTGATGTTAACACCTTCCCTGCCAGTGTCATTTGTACAATGACAGTGCATATTTTTTTTTAGCACTGATCACTGTATTAGTGTCACTGGTCTCCAAAAAGTGTCAAAAGTGTCACTTAATGTCTGATTTGCCCACCGCAATATCACAGTCCCACTATAAGTCGCTAATCACTGTCATTACTAGTAAAAAAAATAGAGAAAGAAAGAAAAAATAAAGAAATAATGTAGACGCTATAACTTTTGCGCAAACCAATCAATATGCGCTTATTGGGACATTTTTACTACAAATATGTAGCAGAAAACATATTGGCCTAAATTGATGAAGAAATTTGATTTTTTACATTTTTTATTGGATATGTTTTATAGCAAAAAGTAAAAAATATTGGGGCTTCTTTTCAAAATTGCCTCTTTTTTTTTTCGTTTATAGCACAAAAAATAAAAACTGCAGAACCAGAAGTGATTAAATACCACCAAAAGAAAGCTCCATTTGTGGGAAAATAAGGACATCAGTTTTATTTGGGTACAGGGTCGCATGACCGCACAATTGTCAGTTAAAGTAACGTAGTGCTGTATCGCAAAAAATGGCCTGGTCATGAAGGGGGTAAATCTTCGGGAGCTGAAGTGGTTAAAGAGTTATGCTATCACATAGGTGGGCTTATCGGCTGATTGTGACTGCAAAACTATTAAAGCTGAACTCCAGGATCCTGCCCACTTTGGTGCCCTAGCACCCTGACGTAATTAGCTTCTTCTACTATTACTGTTCCTGGGCACAAGGGAAGGATCTGGGCAGGTATCGAACAGATCATTGATCAGAGGAAGAGAGGGAAATAGGTATTACCTTTCCTATTAACCACTTGAGCCCCGGACCTTTATGCTGCCTAAGGACCAGAGGTCTTTTTCCAATTTGGCACTGCGTCGCTTTAACTGCTAATTGCGCGGTCATGCAATGCTGTACCCAAACGAAATTTGCGTCCTTTTCTTCCCACAAATAGAGCTTTCTTTTGATGGTATTTGATCACCTCTGCGGTTTTTATTTTTTGCGCTATAAACGGAAAAAGACCGAAAATTTTGAAAAAAAATGATATTTTCTACTTTTTGTTCTAAAAAAAATCCAATAAACTAAATTTTAGTCATACATTTAGGCCAAAATGTATTCGGCCACATGTCTTTGGTAAAAAAAATGTCAATAAGCGTATATTTATTGGTTTGCGCAAAAGTTATAGCGTCTACAAACTAGGGTACATTTTCTGGAATTTACACAGCTTTTAGTTTATGACTGCCTATGTCATTTCTTGAGGTGCTAAAATGGCAGGGCAGTACAAAACCCCCCCAAATGACCCCATTTTGGAAAGTAGACACCCCAAGGAAATTGCTGAGAGGCATGTTGAACCCATTGAATATTTATTTTTTTTGTCCCAAGTGATTGAAAAATGACAAAAAAAAAAAAAAAAAAAATATTTACAAAAAGTGGTCACTAAATGATATATTGCTCACACAGGCCATGGGCCTATGTGGAATTGCACCCCAAAATACATTTAGCTGCTTCTCCTGAGTATGGGGATACCACATGTGTGGGACTTTTTGGGAGCCTAGCCGCGTACGGGGCCCCGAAAACCAATCACCGCCTTCAGGATTTCTAAGGGTGTAAATTTTTGCTTTCACTCTTCACTGCCTATCACAGTTTCGGAGGCCATGGAATGCCAAGATGGCACAAAACCCCCCAAAATGACCCCATTTTGGAAAGTAGACACCCCAAGCTATTTGCTGAGAGGCATATTGAGTCCATGGAATATTTTATATTTTGACACAAGTTGCGGGAAAGTGACACTTTTTTTTTTTTTTTTTTTTCATAAAGTTGTCACTAAATGATATATTGCTCACACAGGCCATGGGCATATGTGGAATTGCACCCCAAAATACATTTAGCTGCTTCTCCTGAGTATGGGGATACCACATGTGTGGGACTTTTTGGGAGCCTAGCCGCGTACTGGACCCCGAAAACCAATCACTGCCTTCAGGATTTCTAAGGGTGAAAATTTTTGATTTCACTCTTTACTGCCTATCACAGTTTCGGAGGCCATGGAATGCCCAGGTGGCACAAAACCCCCTCAAATGACCCCATTTTGGAAAGTAGACACCCCAAGCTATTTGCTGAAAGGCATGGTGAGTATTTTGCAGCTCTCATTTGTTTTTGAAAATGAAGAAAGACAAGAAAAAACATTTTTTTTTTTCTTTTTTCAATTTTCAAAACTTTGTGACAAAAAGTGAGGTCTGCAAAATACTCACTATACCTCTCAGCAAATAGCTTGGGGTGTCTACTTTCCAAAATGGGGTCATTTGGGGGGGTTTTGTGCCACCTGGGCATTCCATGGCCTCCGAAACTGTGATAGGCAGTGAAGAGTGAAATCAAAAATTCACGCCCTTAGAAAGCCTGAAGGCGGTGCTTGGTTTTCGGGGTCCCGTACGCGGCTAGGCTCCCAAAAAGTCTCACGCATGTGGTATCCCCGTACTCAGGAGAAGCAGCAGAATGTATTTTGGGGTGTAATTTCACATATTTCCATGGCATGTTTGAGCAATATATCATTTAGTGACAACTTTGTGCAAAAAAAAAAAAAAAAAAAAAAAATTTGTCTCTTTCCCGCAACTTGTGTCGCAATATAAAATATTCCATGGACTCGACATGCCTCTCAGCAAATAGCTTGGGGTGTCTACTTTCCAAAATGGGGTCATTTGGGGGGGTTTTGAACTGTCCTGGCATTTTATGCACAACATTTAGAAGCTTATGTCACACATCACCCACTCTTCTAACCACTTGAAGACAAAGCCCTTTCTGACACTAATGCCGCGTACACACGAGCGGACATTACGGCGGACTTTGCCCGGCGGACTTTTCTACGTACTTTCCGACGGACTTTGTGAATGAACGGACTTGCCTACACACAATCCACCAAAGTCCGTCGAATTCGTACGTGATGACGTACGACCGGACTAAAACAAGGAAGTTCATAGCCAGTAGCCAATAGCTGCCCTAGCGTGGCTTTTTGTCCGTCGAACTAGCATACAGACGGCGGACTTTTCGACCGGACTCGATTTCAACGGATAAATTTAAAGCAAGTTTTAAATCTAATTCCGTCGAACTTTTGAGAAAACAAAGTCCGCTGGAGCCCACACACATCGAATTGTCCGACGAAATCCAGTCCGCCGGGCAAAGTCCGCCGTAATGTCCGCTCGTGTGTACGCGGCATTATTGTTTACATGAAAAAGTTTTTTTTTTTTGCAAAAAAATTACTTTGAACCCCCAAACATTATATATTTTTTTAAAGCAAATGCCCTACAGATTAAAATGGTGGGTGTTTCATTTTTTTTTTTCACACAGTAATTGCGCAGCGATTTTTCAAACGCATTTTTTGGGGAAAAAACACACTTTTTTTAATTTTAATGCACTAAAACACGCTATATTGCCCAAATGTTTGATGAAATAAAAAAGATGATCTTAGGCCGAGTACATGGATACCAAACATGACATGCTTTAAAATTGCGCACAAACGTGCAGTGGCAACAAAATAAATACATGTTTAAAAGCCTTCAAAAGCCTTTACAGGTTACCACTTTAGATTTACAGAGGAGGTCTACTGGAAAAATTACTGCACTCGATCTGGCCTTCGCGGTGATACCTCACATGCATGGTGCAATTGCTGTTTACGTTTGACGACAGACCGCCGCTTGCGTTCGCCTTAGCGCGAGAGCAGGGGGCGACAGGGGTGTTTTTTTTTTTTTTTTTTTTTTTTCTTTATTATTTTTTTGCTTTTTTAATCTTACTTTTAAACTGTTCCTTTCATATTTTTTTTTTTAATCATTTTTATTGTTATCTCGGGGAATGTAAATATCCCCTATGATAGCAATAGGTAGTGACAGGTACTCTTTTTTGAAAAAATTGTGGTCTATTAGACCCTAGATCTCTCCTCTGCCCTCAAAGCATCTGACCACACCAAGATCGGTGTGATAAAATGCTTCCCCAATTTCCCAATGGCGCTATTTACATCCGGCGAAATCTAAGTCATGAAATACTCGTAGCTTCCGGTTTCTTAGGCCATAGAGATGTTTGGAGCCACTCTGGTCTCTGATCAGCTCTATGGTCAGCTGGCTGAATCACCGGCTGCATTCTCAGGTTCCCTGTTGAGACAGGAGAGCCAGAGAAAAACACGGAAAACGGTGGGGGGGGGGGGGCATTCCCTCCCACGGCTTGTAAAAGCAGTCTAGAGGCTAATTAGCCGCTAGGATTGCTTTTACATGAAAGCCGACCGCTGGCTGAAAAGAATGATACCAAGATGATACCTAAACCTGCAGGCATCATTCTGGTATAACCACTCAAAGTCGTGAATGGCGTACCTGAAGACAAAAAAATGGTTAACAATGGTTAACAATAAAGCACAGTAAAGTGTAAATAATTACACACCTGAAAAACAAACATGATAAAACATAATAACAATAACAATAACAATAAAACATTGCAGAATAGAATACAGTAAAAAAGAGCAGAACAATAGAGAGAGAGAATAGAGAGAGAGAGAACAATAAAACAACTATTTTTTTTTATTTCATATTTTTTTTTTTTTACACTTTTTTTGTAACTAACTTTTATAACGGTAACCGGTTCCAGGTTCGGGTCTCTCAAAATGCGATGGCATTTTGGGAGACCCTGTGAAAGTGTGCCTAGTCTGTGGAATGCTGTACCCTACGCTAATACTCAACTAGTGAATGGTAGCGTTCAAAACATTCACCAATGCAAAGACCAGGATTGTCAGGACAGGAGGGACAATAATAGCGGGCGTCACGCCTATATCCGCGCTTGCTGCAGACACGACATCTTTTTTGGGGGGTTCGTTGGGTAGGGGTACTCGGGAGGACATAAAAATGCCTCTCATGCAGCCGACTGCATTTGGTTGGGGATGTGAATGGGGGAAGTACGGGCGCTGCAGAAGCGGTGGGTTCCCAATTAGGATTGGTGAATGCAGCAGGAAGGGCATTATGGGCACGACGGGCCTGTGTTTGTCTTTTTGGTGGCAGCGGGACACTACTTGTGCTTGCCATCTCGCCAGCTTGAACTGCACTTATGGGACTCGCCACGTCACCACGTGTTACTGCAGTGCTGGTTTGACTACGACCGGGGTGTACTAGGCCGCTGGCGCTTGCCAGTTCACCAAAACGCTACCAAAAAACTGTTAGCGATCGCAGGGATCAGGCCTGACTCTGCGAACGCTGCAGTTATGCTTTTAGAGTTTTGTAAGTGACAGTGATCGATCGATACTGCACTTGGGTGGGCTGGGCCGGGCGGAGGGGCAAAACGCAGGTGCTAGCAGGTATCTGGGCTGATCCCGCTAACACTGCGTTTTTGGGAACCCTAAACTGCTGGTGACGCTAGTATAGATCTGATCGGATCAGATATTGATGCGATCAGATACTATACCACTAAGGGAGGTGTACGGTGCGTGCGTGGGTGTTAGCGGTACTGGCGCTAATCTGACGCTGCCTGGGGCTGGTGCTTGCCAGTTCACCAAAATACTACCAAAAAAACTGTTAGCGATCGCAGGGATCAGGCCTGACTCTGCGAACGCTGCAGTTATGCGTTTAGTGTTTTGTAAGTGTCAGTGATCGATCGATACTGCACTTGGGTGGGCTGGGCCGGGCGGAGGCGCAAAACGCAGGTGCTAGCAGGTATCTGGGCTGATCCCGCTAACACTGCGTTTTTGGGAACCCTAAACTGCTGGGGACGCTAGTATAGATCTGATCGGATCAGATATTGATCCGTTCAGATACTATACCACTAAGGGAGGCGTATGCTGCGTGCGTGGGTGTTAGCGGTACTGGCGCTAACCTGACGCCTGGGGCTGGTGCTTGCCAGTTCACCAAAATGCTACCAAAAAAACTGTTAGCGATCGCAGGGATCAGGCCTGACTCTGCGAACGCTGCAGTTATGCGTTTAGTGTTTTGTAAGTGACAGTGATCGATCGATACTGCACTTGGGTGGGCTGGGCGGAGGGGCAAAACGCAGGTGCTAGCAGGTATCTGGGCTGATCCCGCTAACACTGCGTTTTTGGGAACCCTAAACTGCTGGGGACGCTAGTATAGATCTGATCGGATGAGATATTGATCCGATCAGATACTATACCACTAAGGGAGGCGCATGCTGCGTGCGTGGGTGTTAGCGGTACTGGCGCTAATCTGACGCTGCCTGGGGCGACGCATATCACCGCCGGGCGATCGGGGGGCTAAACCTTTATTCGGTAATAAACGGCGGGTGCCCTGACACTATAAAAAATAAACGAACTAACCAGCGTCAACCGTAACGGTTATACGGTGATCAGTGGTGAAAGGGTTAACTAGGGGGCAATCAAGGGGTTAAAACATTTATCAGATAGTATAGGGGGGTCCCTGACGCTATAAAACGCTGACGGCGAACCTAAATATTTACCTCACTAACTAGCGTCACCAGCGACACTAATACAGCGATCAGAAAAATGATCGCTTAGTGACACTGGTGACAGGGGGTGATCAAGGGGTTAAAACTTTATTAGGGGGGGTTAGGGGGGTACCCTAGACCTACAGGGGGGTAACAGTATCTGTCCCAACACTGTAACTGTCACAAACTGACACTATGCAGTAATCAGAAAAAAAAACAAACAAAAAAAAAAAAAACTGCTGGTGTCAGTTTGTGACAGGGGGGGGGGGGGGTGATTGGGGGGGATCGGGGGGCGATCGGGGGGGGGATCGGGGTGTTTTGTGTGCCTGGCATGTTCTACTGTGTGTGTGTGTGTGTGTTGGTGCACTCACATTGATGTCTTCTCTCCTCGGGCCGGAACGGAAAATACCGACCCGAGGGGAGATGACATCATTTCCTTTGCTGCTGTTTAGCATACAGCAGCAAAGGAAGATTCTCATTGGCCGGCGGCGATCGCGAGGGGGGGGCCACGAACGGATGGTCTCCCCCTCATCACCGATCGCCGCTGGACAAAAGACGACCGCCTCGGGCACCGGGGGGGGGTCCGATCGGACCCC
This sequence comes from Lithobates septentrionalis, assembly GCA_037952835.1. Classification (NCBI taxonomy): domain Eukaryota; kingdom Metazoa; phylum Chordata; class Amphibia; order Anura; family Ranidae; genus Lithobates; species Lithobates septentrionalis. The sequence continues at coordinate 801,959 of JBBDGP010001020.1, forward strand.
CCACCCGCGGAAGGCAAATCACGTACCCTGTACGTGATTTTGCCTGTCCGTGCCACTTTGCCGACGTACATCGGCGTGAGGCGGTCGTCAAGTGGTTAATCAATGGGAATTAATAGGGCCATGCTGTGATACACAATTTGCATAGCTCCCTATCAATGGATGTGGGCAGCTCATGACCACGTGCCGTGCAGTCCTGTCTACACACAGAAGGAAGCATGGGGGGTCATTTACTATAGCGTTGCAGCGCTAATTAGCGCTAATTACCATGAATTATTGCTAATTGTGCTAATTCTAATAACGCTAAAACGGTATTCACTATAGCGCTGGTAAAAAAAATACTCCCAAATCAAATTTACTATAGTTCCCTGAAAACAAATAGCGCCCAAACCCTTACTCTGCTAAAACCTGGAGTAGTGCACTTGGAAATAATGTTTAGAGCATGATATATTTGCCTAAATGGTACTGAATAGGGATGAGCTTCGAGTTCGAGTCGAACTCATGTTCTACTCGAACATTGGCTGTTCGCAAGTTCGCCGAACAGCGAACAATTTGGGGTGTTCGCGGCAAATTCGAATGCCGCGGAACACCCTTTAAAAGTCTATGGGAGAAATCAAAAGTGCTAATTTTAAAGGCTTATATGCAAGTTATTGTCATAAAAAGTGTTTGGGGACCCGGGTCCTGCCCCAGGGGACATGGATCAATGCAAAAAAAAGTTTTAAAAACGGACGTTTTTTCAGGAGCAGTGATTTTATTAATGCTTAAAGTCAAACAATAAAAGTGTAATATCCCTTTAAATTTCGTACCTGGGGGGTGTCTATAGTATGCCTGTAAAGGGGCGCATGTTTCCTGTGTTTAGAACAGTCTGACAGCAAAATGACATTTGGAAGGAAAAAACTCATTTAAAACTACCCGCGGCTATTGCATTGCCGACAATACACATAGAAGTTCATTGATAAAAACGGCATGGGAATTCCCCACAGGGGAACCCCGAACCAAAAAAAAAAAAAAAAAAATGATGTGGGGGTCCCCCTAAATTCCATACAAGGCCCTTCAGGTCTGGTATGGATATTAAGGGGAACCCCAGCCAAAATTAAAAAAAAAAAATTGACGTGGGGTTCCCCCTAAATTCCATACCAGACCCTTCAGGTCTGGTATGGATTTTAAGGGGAACCCCGCGCAAAAAAAAAAAAAAAAAACGGCGTGGGGTCCCCCTAAAAATCCATACCAGACCCTTATCCGAGCACGCAACCTGGCAGGCCGCAGGAAAAGAGGGGGGACGAGAGTGCGGCCCCCCCCCCTCCTGAACCGTACCAGGCCACATGCCCTCAACATTGGGAGGGTGCTTTGGGGTAGCCCCCCAAAACACCTTGTCCCCATGTTGATGAGGACAAGGGCCTCATCCTCACAACCGTGGCCGGTGGTTGTGGGGGTCTGCGGGCGGGGGGCTTATCGGAATCTGGAAGCCCCCTTTAACAAGGGGACCCCCAGATCCCGGCCCCCCCCTGTGTGAAATGGTAAGGGGGTACTTACCCCTACCATTTCACTAAAAAACTGTCAAAAATGTTAAAAATGACAAGAGACAGTTTTTGACAATTCCTTTATTTAAATGCTTCTTCTTTCTTCCTTCATCTTCTTCTTCTTCTGGTTCTTCTGGCTCTTCTGGTTCTTCCTCCGGCGTTCTCGTCCAGCATCTTCTCCGCGGCGTCTTCTATCTTCTTCTCCTCGGGCCGCTCCGCACCCATGGCATGAGGGGAGGCTCCCGCTCTTCTCTTCATCTTCTTCTCTTCTTCATCTTCTTCTTCATCTTCTTCTTCATCTCTTCTTCCTTCTTCTCTTCTTCATGTCTTCTGCGGGCCGCTCCGCAGCCATGCTGGCATGGAGGGAGGCTCCCGCTGTGTGACGGCGTCTCTTCGTCTGACGGTTCTTAAATAACGGGGGGTGGGGCCACCCGGTGACCCCGCCCCCCTCTGACGCACGGTGACATGAAGGGACTTCCCTGTGACGTCACGGGGAATGCCACAGGGAAGTCCCGTCATGTCACCGTGCGTCAGAGGGGGGCGGGGTCACCGGGTGGCCCCGCCCCCCGTTATTTAAGAACCGTCAGACGAAGAGACGCCGTCACACAGCGGGAGCCTCCCTCCATGCCAGCATGGCTGCGGAGCGGCCCGCAGAAGACATGAAGAAGAGAAGAAGGAAGAAGAGATGAAGAAGAAGATGAAGAAGAGAAGAAGATGAAGAGAAGAGCGGGAGCCTCCCCTCATGCCATGGGTGCGGAGCGGCCCGAGGAGAAGAAGATAGAAGACGCAGCGGAGAAGATGCTGGACGAGAACGCCGGAGGAAGAACCAGAAGAGCCAGAAGAACCAGAAGAAGAAGAAGATGAAGGAAGAAAGAAGAAGCATTTAAATAAAGGAATTGTCAAAAACTGTCTCTTGTCATTTTTAACATTTTTGACAGTTTTTTAGTGAAATGGTAGGGGTAAGTACCCCCTTACCATTTCACACAGGGGGGGGGCCGGGATCTGGGGGTCCCCTTGTTAAAGGGGGCTTCCAGATTCCGATAAGCCCCCCGCCCGCAGACCCCCACAACCACCGGCCACGGTTGTGAGGATGAGGCCCTTGTCCTCATCAACATGGGGACAAGTTGTTTTGGGGGGCTACCCCAAAGCACCCTCCCAATGTTGAGGGCATGTGGCCTGGTACGGTTCAGGAGGGGGGGGCCGCACTCTCGTCCCCCCCTCTTTTCCTGCGGCCTGCCAGGTTGCGTGCTCGGATAAGGGTCTGGTATGGATTTTTAGGGGGACCCCACGCCGTTTTTTTTTTTTTTTTTGGCGCGGGGTTCCCCTTAAAATCCATACCAGACCTGAAGGGTCTGGTATGGAATTTAGGGGGAACCCCACGTCAATTTTTTTTTTAAATTTTGGCTGGGGTTCCCCTTAATATCCATACCAGACCTGAAGGGCCTTGTATGGAATTTAGGGGGACCCCCACATCATTTTTTTTTTTTATTATTTTGGTTCGGGGTTCCCCTGTGGGGAATTCCCATGCCGTTTTTATCAATGAACTTCTATGTGTATTGTCGGCAATGCAATAGCCGCGGAGGTTTAAATGTGTTTTTTCCTTCAAAATGTCATTTTGCTGTCAGACTGTTCTAAACACGGGAAACATGCGCCCCTTTACAGGCATACTATAGACACCCCCCAGGTATGAAATTTAAAGGGATATTACACTTTTATTGTTTGACTTTAAGCATTATTAAAATCACTGCTCCTGAAAAAACGGCCGTTTTTAAAACTTTTTTTTGCATTGATTCATGTCCCCTGGGGCAGGACCCAGGTCCCCAAACACTTTTATTGACAATAACTTGCATATTAGCCTTTAAAATTAGCACTTTTGATTATTCATGTTCGTGTCCCATAGACTTTAACGGTGTTCGCGTGTTCGAACGAATTTTTTTCCTGTTCGCATGTTCTGGTGCGAACCGAACAGGGGGGTGTTCGGCTCATCCCTAGTACTGAAATATGTGTTATATTATTTAAAGATAATCTGCTTTAAACTGTGTGAAAAAGTGATTTCTACATTGAAATATCTTTAACCACCTCAATACAGTGCACTTTCACCCCCTTCCTGCCCAGGCCATTTTTCAGCTTTCAGCGCTGTCACACTTTGAATGATAATTGCGCGGTCATAAAACTGTACCCAAATGAAATTGTTATAATTTTTTCCCCACAAATAGAGCATTCTTTTGGTAGTATTTGATCATCTCTGCGGTTTTTATTTTTTGCGCTATAAACAAAAGAAGAGTGACAAGTTTGAAAAAAACACAATATTTTTTACTTTTTGCTATAATAAATATCCAATTTTTTTTAAGCAAATTTTTTCCTCCTCTTTAGGCCTATATGTATTCTTCTACATATTCTTGGTAAAAAAAAAATCGCAATAAGCGTATATTGATTGGTTTGCGCAAAAGTTATTGCGTCTACAAAATATGGGATAGATTTATAGCCTTTTTTTTTATTATTTTTTTTTTACTAGTAATGGCGGTGATCTGCGATTTTTATCGTGACTGCGATATTGCGGCGGACATGCCGGACACTTTTGACACATTTTTGGGACCATTCACATTTATACAGCGATCCGTGCTATAAAAATGCACTGATTACTGTATAAATGTGACTGTTAGGGAAGGGGTTAACACTAGGGGAGATCGAGGGGTTAATTATGTTTCCTAGGGAGTGATTCTAACTGTAGGGTGAGGGGACTCACAAGGGGAGGAGACCGATCGGTGTTCCTCTGTACTGAGAACACACCATCGGTCTCCTCTCCCCTGACAGGACATGGATCTGTGTGTTTACACACACAGATCCACGGTCCTGCTCGGTTACTGGGCAATCGCAGGTGCCCGACGGACATTGCGGCCACTGGGCACGCACACCGGGTCCCCCGTGACACAGCGGGCGCGCTCGAGTGCCGTCGGCGGTGCGCACGCACCCCCTGGTGGACCGGGAAGGCGAGGACATCATATGACGCCCGCCCAGAACGAGCGCCGCGCCACCTGGCCGTCATATGACGGGCGGGCGGCAAGCGGTTAAAAGTCTGAGAAGAGAGAAATTCCCCGTTTTTGTACAACTATGTGCCAACATAACTGAGCATGCTCAGACCTGCAAATAGCTCTAATTTTAGCTCCAGTGTCTGTTTTACAGGTCGCTATAGTAAATACCAGAATGAGCGCTGTGTTAAAGAACAATTTTTGGGAGTGAAAATCGGTGCTATTATAGTCCAATGCAAGTTTTAGCCATTGATTCTAATGGTACAATTGCAACTTCCCCAAATAAATACTTTTAATGTTGAGATGAAATGTATCTTTCTCTGAAATTATTTTCCTTTGCAACATTGTTGCTTCTACTTCAACTATTTTGTTTTTAAGAATGCTAGAATGTGGAATGTTTTGATGTTCTCCATCTCACAACAATCTTTACCCAAACTGACAGTGTCTTTACAAACCACAAACAATACCATTGCTGATGCAAATTTAAAATGAGTCACACTTTTTTGTACTTTTTATTATTTCCAAATAATCATAATTTGGCCCCAAAAATGTGATGTGTGTATCAACATCAGAAATCAAAATGTAATTCCCCCAAATGTGAGGGTAATATCACTATTCTACACTCACCCACAAAGAGCCACCAAATATCACAGAATAAATCAAGAAGAATAACTCTTGACTTGAGTAATGTATTTCCATCACCTGTATGTCCAAAGAAATGCAGTATTTTTGTGTATTTATGTGTTGGTAGCTCCATGGCTTAGAGGTTAGAACTTCTGATTGGCAACCCTGAGCATCTGGGTTCGAATTCCAAACATGCCACTTTGTGTATGAATGAATGAATGAATGAATGAATGAATGAATGAATGATTTATAAAGCGCTGCAAATGCGAACTGAATCGCCTCAAGGCGCTGGATGCATTCTCTGATGTCAGCTTCTCAGAAAAGGAAGGTCTTTAGTTTTTTTCTGAAGGCCTGGTGGTTTTCTTCCATGCGGATGTTGGTAGGAAGAGCGTTCCATAGTCGAGGTCCTTGGACTGCGAATCTTCGTTCTCCCTTTGCTTTGTAGCGGTATTTGGGAATGGTAAGGAGGTTTTGGTTAGCTGATCGAAGACTGCGATTCGGTGTGTAGTGTTTTATTTTCTCGCGGAGATATGGTGGGGCGTATCCTTGTACGCATTTGTGGGTGAGGCAGAGGGTCTTGAATGTGATCCGTTTCTTCACGGTTAGCCAGTGTAGGCTCTTTAGGGAGGGGGAGATGGATTCCCAGGGTTTTTTTCCTGTTAACAGTCTTGCCGCCGTGTTTTGGATGAGTTGTAAGCGCGCAAGCTGATATTGGGGTAGTCCTACGTAGAGCGAATTTGCGTAGTCAAGTCGGGAATTGATGATTGTTCCCACAACTGCCGCTTTGTCCTCTTCTGGGATGAAGGGGATGAGTCTACGTAGTTGGCGGAGGAGATGGTGGGATCCGCTCACCACTGATCCTATTTGTGCGTACATTGTCATTCCTGAGTCAAAAATGACTCCGAGACTCTTGGCTTTGGTGCTTGGGGAGATGGTCTGTCCAAGGATGGTGGGAGGTGTCCATGTAGTCTTTATTTTGGAATTTTTGTTAGCTTGTAGGAGAAGAAGTTCTGTTTTTGATCCGTTGAGTTTGAGGGAGCTAGTGGTCATCCAGTCGTCTATTAGGGAGAGGCATTTCTGTAATTGCTGATGAAGGTCTTTTTGTCCGTTGATACGAAGGTAGAGTTGGGTGTCGTCAGCATATGAATGGAAACAAAGATCAGTTTTCCTGATGATATTGAGAAGTGGGCGGATGTATATGTTGAATAGTACTGGTGACAAGGGTGATCCTTGAGGGACTCCGCAGGAGACTGCCCGGGTTTCCGAGGTGAATGTACCTAGTTTCACTGTCTGGGAGCGATTCTCTAGGAAGGATGTAAACCATTTTAGAGCAGAACCTGTAGCTCCTGCTACTTCAGCGAGGCGGACGAGTAAAGTGTTGTGGTTCACTGTGTCGAATGCTGCGCTGAGGTCTAACAGTACCAGGAGACTCTGTTCTCCGTCGTCTGCTGCTTCAAGGGCATCATCCCATATTTTGAGAAGTGCTGTTTCTGTGCCATGGCCTGGGCGGAAGCCTGATTGCAGAGGGTCCAGGAGTTGGTGTGTGTCCAGGTGGCGTTGTAGCTGTTGTACTACCGCTTTCTCCATAATCTTGGAGATGGCGTTGAGGCTAGTTATTGGTCTGCGGCAGTTAGGGTCCTTAGGGTCAAGATTGGCTTTCTTTAGCAGAGGTTTGACGATGCCTTGCTTGAGGGAGGTTGGCACAGTCCCTTCTTTGAATGATTGATTTATGAGCTGTGTTAGGATAGGAGCTAAGATGTCGGAACATTCTTTAAGCAGTTTAGTGGGGATGATGTCGTTCGGTGATGTGCTGTCTCGAAGGCTTCTGATGATGTTTTTGGTTGTGTCTATGGTGATTGGGGACAAAATGAAATTCGGTGGTTGAGTGATGTTTGTGTCGATATCCTCTTTTTGCTTTGGTTCAGTGAGGGTGATCGTTGTTTTCTGATGGATTGATTTCCGAATGTTGTCGATTTTGTCTATGAAGAAATCTGATAACTCATTGCAGAATTCTTGAGTATCGTTTCCTGGGGGCTCTAAGCAGGTCGGGTTCATAGACTGAGCCACTATTTTGAACAGTTCCCGCGGACGGTTTAAGGCGGATGAGATCGTCTCTGAGAAATGTTCTTTTTTGGCTTTGAAGATTGCCTTGTGGTATTTCCCCGTGAGTGCATTGTAATTAGCATGGTTTTCCTTGGTAGGATTTCTTCTCCATGCTCTTTCAGCTCTTCTACGTTCTTGCTTGAGTAGGGTGAGAGTACCATTGAACCAGCTAGAGTTTTTTTTGCGGATGAGTGTTCTACGTTTTGGCGCCACGAAGTCTGCTGTTTGTAGTAATACATTGTTTAGGGAGTTGAGCGTTTGTTCTGTTGAGAGGTTTGAGTTTAGCAAGAGAATTTTGCTCGATAATGTAGTTTTGAAGAGATCAGAGTGAAGTTTCTTCTGAGATCTATTCCAGTGTGTTGCTGTTACGTGTTTCTGTTTTTGCAGGATGGTGTTAGTGGTGATTTTAAATTTGATAGCATGGTGGTCCGTCCATGGTAGCGGAGTGTTGTCAAATACTTTGATGTCCATATTCTGTTTGAAGATGAGATCTAGGGTGTGTCCTGAACCATGCGTGGGAGAGTTTATCAGTTGTTGAAGGCCAAGTTCTTCCATTTGGTTGACGCAGGCGGTTGCGGTGGGGTCTTGGGCAGAGTTTGCCCACAGGTTAAAATCCCCAAGTACCAGCAGGTTTTTGGTTTTCAAGGTGTGCATCGAGAAGAATTCAGTGAGTGGTGTGAGGAGATTGGTCTTTGGTCCTGGTGGTCTGTAGCATAGTAGTATGTGAACAGTGTCTTGAGGTGTTGTTCGGAGGTGCAGTGAGAGTGTTTCCATGAAAGGCACTGCGTTCTGTACGTTTGGTTTGGTGAACCCAAGCTGAGATTTGAAGATCACTGCTAGGCCTCCTCCTTTTTTTCCGATTCTATGCTCGGTTAGGATACTGTAGTTCTCGGGCACCAGTTCAGTTAGGATGGTGTTGCAGCCAGGTGTTAGCCAGCTTTCTGTAATGAAGAGGCAATCTAAGTTGTTTTCGATGACGAAATCGTGGATTTCCAGCCTGTGCTTGACTGCAGATCTGGTGTTGATCAGGGCGCATGCTAGTTGTTGCGGTTGGATCGGTGTCTCCTTGCATTTCCTGGTTGATTGTGGGTTGTTTCTTAGTAATTGTTCTTTTTTTAGTCTTTTTTGAGTGGCGATCGGTAAAGTTGCGGCGGTGTTTCTTAGCCTGTGGATGGTGTCTGCTGTGTATTTAAAGTTGCACATGATGAGGAGGATGGTGTTGCTAGTAGAAAAGGCGTTCTGATGATGGTACTGATGTGGTGATGATCCACTTGCGGGGAGATGGCGGGGTCTGATGGCTGCCCGCTGCTTCTGGAGTGGTGTGGCGATGGGCTGGTGTGGGTGCGGAGGTACTTAGGAGGTACGGCTGCCTACCCCCTTGTCGTTGATCCAGAGGAAGGCGAAAAACCCCTAGCTGCGAGGGCCAATAATACAGCAGAGGAAAAAATTCCTTCCTGACCCCCCGAGGGGCGATCGGACTGGCCCCTGGATCAACTGATGCAGTACCCCTGGTGGCTTACCTGTAGGATGGTCCGGCGGACGACGGGGGGGGGATCAGACACTACTTACTGGTAGGTGGTGCAGTGGCTACGTCAAGGATGATTGAGTTTGAGTAGCCTCTGGTGAGATACCGGAGCCTTTGCGATGATGTTCAGTGTTGGCAGGAGGGGTGATTCGGGTGTGGAGGGGTGCGGGCTCTGTTGGACAAAAAAAGGAAGGGGGGGATGAGTGGCTGGCTGCAGGAAACTGAGCCGCAGCCATGGTCTATCCCACAGAATCTAGCAACTAGCCTATAGTGATTAGACTACGGCTGCGGTGGTGACCCGGGGGGGGGGGTGCCGGAAAGGAGGGATCAGGGATGGTGGGTCCAACCGGGGGGGGGGGTTACCCTGCAGGGCCTCAGATGTTGCACTGGGGGTCTTTAGTTGGTGCACTGACGGCCTGGGTGTGCCAATATGGCCGCCGGTTAGGCCTGAGCTGCTGCTGGGCGGCGGTGGGTGTACCAAAATGGCCGCCGGCCAGGCCCGAGCCGCGGACTTTCCTGCGGTGGTCCCGGCCGTCCAGCGGAGGAGTGCGGGATAATCCGGAGGTGAGGTAGCAGGAGGTGGGGGAGCGCTCGCCGGGCGGGCAGACCGGTCGATGAAGGGGCAGTGAATTGCTGCCTGTTAGCAGCCGAGCTGGGCCGGAGCCGCGGAGTATACCTCGTGCGGCCGGCCGGCTGGCTGTGTAGAGAAGTTGTCTCATCTCTCAGGTCCTAAAACTATGTCTAAATGTAGTGTTTATGTGAAGGAGGGTTCCACCACCATAGTAAATCGACACACTATCTAGCCAAAAGTATTGGGATGCCTGCCTTTACACACCCACATGAACTTTAATGGCAGCCCAGTCTTAGTCCCAGTCTTAGTCCCTAGGGTTAAAAATTTAAATCAAAACCCTTTGCAGGTTGAACAGCGGCTAGGAAGGCTGTCCACAAGGTTTAGTGTGTCTATGGGAATGTTTGACCATGCTTCCAGAAATGTATTTGTGAGGCCAGGCACTGATGTTGGATGAGAAGGCCTGGCTCGCAGTCTCTGCTCTAATTCAGCCAAAAGGTGTTCTATCGGGTATGGGTCAGGACTCTGACAGTGTCTTTACAAACCACAAACAATACCATTGCTGATGCAAATTTAAAACGAGTCACAATTTTTTGTACTTTTTATTATTTCCAAATAATCATAGTCAATAGTCAAGTTCCTCCACCCCAAACTCGCTTATCCATGTCTTTATGGACCTTGCTTTGTGCACTGGTGTGGAGTCATGTTGGAACAGGAAGGGGCTGTTCCCACAAAGTTGGGAGCATGAAATTGTCCAAAATGTCTTGGTATGCTGATGCCTTAAGATTTACCTGATGCCTTAAGAGTTACCTTCACTGGAACTAAGAGGCCAAGCCCAACCCCTGAAAAACAACCCCACACCATAATCTCCAACAAATGATTTGGACCAGTGCACAAAGCAAGGTCCATAAAGACATGGATGAGTGAGTTTGGGGTGGATGAACTTGAGTCCTGACCTCAACAAAACAGAACACCTTGGAGATGAATTAGAGCGGAGACTGTAAGCCAGGCCTTCTTGTCCAACATCAGTGACCTCACAAATGCACTTATGGAAGAATGGTCAAACATTCCCATAGACACACTCCTAAACCTTGTGGATAGCCTTCCCAGAAGAGTTGAAGCTGTTATAGCTGCAAAGAGTGGGCCAAATGAATTTCAAACCCCACGGACTAAGGGCTCTTTCACACGGACGATCCATATGTACGTTTTTCATCCTTCCGTTTTCGGATGAAAAACGGACATACATGTATCCCTATGGAATAGCGGATGTCATCGGATGAACGTCCGCTGACATCCGACCCGCTCCGATCCGAAAAAGTGTAACGGAGGAAAAACTTACTTTTCCATCCGTTTTCGGATCGGATCGGGTGACTACGGACTCTACGGTCCGTCATCACCCGATCCCCCATAGGGGAGAGCGGCGCACTGACAGGTCCATCGCTGCACAGTGTGCAGCGACGGACCTGTCATCTTCCTGCTCAGCGGGGATTGTCTGAGCGATCCCTGCTGAGCAAGCGGATGTTCAGTGATGATCCGCCCCGTGTGAAAGAGCCCTAAGACTGGGATGCCATTACAGTTCATGTGCGTATAAAGGCAGGCGTCCCAATACTTCAGAGAATATATTGTATAATGCTTGTGACACTGAGCATGGCTAGGGACTTAGGCCTGTTCACACCACAGAGATGCAGACAACACGTGTGAGGCTGCCTGCTGGCTAAATGGGTAGCAATTCCATCTAGCAGCACGGAGGTTGCTGGTTCAATTCCCCAACATGCTAATGCTTGTGTTGAAGTTTATATGTTCTCTCTGTGTGGGGTTCTCACCACAATCCAAAGACATGCTGGTAAATCATTTGTCTCCTGTCAAAATAGTCCCTAATGTAAGAAAGTTCGTTTTAGACTTTAGATTGGAAGCTCATTGCAGCCAGGGACTGATGTTAATGTTTGTTAGCACTAATCATGCCTAGGGACTTGGACATTTAAAGTTTTAGGGTTTACACTGCACAGGTACATATGCTTAGAAAACTATTGCTTTGTATATGTGCATGCAAATGGACTTCGATCTTTGACCTGTAGTTGGAGATTTGATGCACATAGCCAAGGGCTAACACAGTTGCAAATAGTATTATGTGTTCCTGCTCATCAGGTGCAATCACTTTAGACATACGCGAAGAGACAGATTGGAGGATACTGGTGGGCGTGTACTTCTATTGGGCGTGTGTCAGTGTGCTAACAATACAACCTATCTTATATAAAGGGCTGCAGTAGGGGCAGTTCGTTTGGCCTGAGAAGCGGCCAGGTTTTTGCTGTGATTTGTGGGGGAGAAGGAATGATATTGTGCATATTGACAAACGCCCAACTAGGGCTGTTTGCTGAAATTCTTGTGCATTTTTTTCCATCAAAAGTGGGTTTATGTGGCCATGCTGTCCATGTTGTGTGTGTATTGTTTCTTTCTGACCATGCAAACATGGTTTGGGAGCTTGGTTTGTGCTGACCTTCTACTCTTTGATGTCACACAGAAAGCCCGCCCCCTTTTTTCCAAAAAATAAAGGGGGGGGCAGGCATTCTGTGTGACGTCAACGGATGGTCACGCTTTATGGCTATGTAAGAAACACCAGACAACGGGTGACAACACAACAGAGGAAGACGGCAGCGAGGAAGAACAAAGACGGTGACAAGAGAGACAGCACCAGGAGAAGATGACGGTGGGAGACACGGCTCGGGGAGAAGACCACTCAGAGCTATTTTACAATAAAGGAATTGTCAAAAACCAGCTATTGTTTTTTGTCACATTTTACTGCTTTTTTTTTTTTTCATGAATGGGTAGGGGTACAATGTACCTGATACCCATTCACATGGGGGGGGGGGAGGCTGGGATCTGCGGGAATTCCAGATTCTGATAAGCCCCCCGCCCGCAGACCCCCACAACCACTGGGCAAGGGTTGTGGGGAATGAGACTACAGAATAGAGACTGTGTGATCAAAATATATGTAAATTTTAGTTCTATACACAAATATTTTGTCTTTCATTTCTATTTTAAACTGAACATGTTGTTTTACAAGGCACAAAATCACATACTGTATACTTTAAGTGAATTTTTAACAGAAAGTATAGGTTTAATAAACAGTGTGACAAAAATTGCAACTGCCACCATTTTATTCTACAAGGTCTCTGCTTAACCACTTCAGCACCGTGAGGATTTGCCCCATTAATGACGAGGCCATTTTTTGCGATATGGCACTACGTCGCTTTAACTGCAAATTGCACGGTCATGCAACGTTGTACCCAAACAAAATTGATGTCCTTTTTTCCCCACAAATAGAGCTTTCTTTTGGTGGTATTTGATCACCTCTGTGTTTTTTATTTTTTGAGCTATAAACAAACAAAGAGCGACAATTTTGAAAAAATAAATATATATTTTTTTGCTTTTGCTATAATACATACCGTATATACTCGAGTATAAGTCGATCCGAATATAAGCCAAGGCCCCTAATTTACCACAAAAAACTGGGAAAACGTATTGACCCGAGTATAAGCCGAGGGTGAGAAATGCAGCAGCTACTGTAAGTGGAAAAGAGGGTCAAAATGCCCATCTGCAGCTGCATGCCTCCCTGTGTCCTGTGAATACCTCCCTGTGTCCTGTGCATACCTCCCTGTGTCCTGTGCATACCTCCCTGTGTCCTGTGCGTACCTCCCTGTGTCCTGTGCATACCTCCCTTTGTCCTGTGCATACCTCCCTGTGTCCTGTGCATACCTTCCTGTGTCTTGTGCATACCTCCCTGTGTCCATTGCATGCCTCCCTGTGTCCTGTGCATACCTCCCTGTGTCCATTGCATGCCTCCCTGTGTCCTGTGCATACCTCCCTGTGTCCTGTGCATACCTCCCTGTGTCCTGTGCATACCTCCCTGTGTCTTGTACATACCTCCCTTTGTCCTGTGCATACCTCCCTGTGTCCTGTGCATACCTCCCTTTGTCCTGTGCATACTCCCTGTGTCCTGTGCATACCTCCCTGTGCCCTGTGCATACCTCCCTGTGTCCATTGCATACCTCCCTGTGTCCTGTGCATACCTCCCTGTGTCCTGTGTATACCTCCCTTTGTCCTGTGCATACCTCCCTGTGTCCTGTGCATACCTCCCTGTGTCCTGTCCATACCTCCCTGTGTCCATTGCATGCCTCCCTGTGTCCTGTGCATACCTCCCTGTGACCTGTGCATACCTCCCTGTGTCCTTTGCATGCCTCCCTGTGTCCTGTGCATACCTCCCTGTGTCCTGTGCATACCTCCCTTTGTCCTGTGCATACCTCCCTGTGTCCTGTGCATACCTCCCTGTGTCCTGTGCATACCTCCCTGTGTCCATTGCAGCCTCTGTGTGTCGATCTGCACCCTCTGTGTGTGTTGATCTGCAGCCTCTGTGTGCCGATCTGCAGCCTCTGTGTGCCGATCTGCAGCCACCATTGCCCGGTCAGCGTGTTATAAAAACATACAGCGGCCATTCCAGTGTTCAAAAGCCGCGCCTCCTCCTCGTCTGCGATAGGCAGAACACTCATTTTCCCAGCAGTCAGTGTTCAGTCTATCACGGACATCCACTCATCCTCATACCACGGACGAGGATGAGAGGATGTCCGTGACAGACTGAACACTGACTGCTGGGAAATTGAGTGTTCTGCCTATCGCAGACGAGGAGGAGGCGCGGCTTTTGAACACTGGAATGGCCGACGAATGTTTTTATGATACGCTGGCTGCCGTCTGTCTGCATGACACGCTGATCAGGTAGGCAGACGGTGGTGACTCGAGTATAAGCCGAGGCTGAAAATCTCAACCTATACTCAAGTATATACGGTATCCAACAAAAAATATATAAAAAACACATATACGCATATATTGATTGGTTTTCACAAAACTTATCGCGTCTACAAAATAGGGGAAAGATTTAAGGTCTTTTATTTATTTTTTATTGTTTTTACTATTAATGGCGGCAATCTGCAATTTTTAGTCGGACTGCGACATTGTGGCGGACAAATCTGACCCCAAATGAAACTTTTTGGGGACCAGTGACATTATTACATTGATCAGTGCTAAAAAAATGCACTGATCAATGTAAAAATGACACTGGCAGGGAAGAGGTTAACACTCGTGGGCGATCAAGGGGTCACCTGTGTTCCCTCAGCGTGTTCTAACTGTAGGGGGATTAGCTTACTGGGACATGACAGAAATTACTGCTCCCGATTACTAGGAACAGTAGATCTCTGACATGTCACTTGGCAGAATAGGGAAATGCCTTGTTTGCATAGGAAGTTCCCTGTTCTGCCTGTGTAAAAGGCGATTGCAGGTCGCCGGCAGAGATTGAGTCCGCCCAACCCGCGGGTATGCTCCCACAGCGTGCAGCCTGCCCGCAACTGCGCCTGCGGGAGTTGCCGTACAGCTACGGCGATTCACGCAGGAGAGCCGATCTGCTGCCATATAATGACAGCGGATGGTTGGCAAGTGGTTATATATATATATATATATATATATATATATATATATATATATATATATATATATATATATATATATATATATACTGTATATATAATGATTTTGGGCTTTTAAAGGATAAGGTCATCGTACACTTTTTTTTCTAAATTCCAGATCCCCTATGCATCAATATAGCATTCATGTACTTCTTTTGCAAAAATATTAAAGCTTTCTTTTAAATCTACAGTCACTTACTTTTCTTGTCCTAATCCACGTTTCCAGACGGTTCCATTAGTAATGTCTTTCTACCTTACTGACTGTAGGTTATGACTAGGGATGAGCTTCGTGTTCGAGTCGAACCCATGTTCGACTCGAACATCGGCTGTTCGACCATCCGCCGAATTGCGAACGATATGGTCCGTTCGCGCAAAATTCGTGTGGCGCGTCACGGCCCATAATTCACTGCGGCATCGCAGTGCATTGCTGGCTGATGATTGGCCAAGCATGCACTATGACCCGCATGCTTGGCCAATCACAGCGCCGTCAGTAGAGAGAGCTGTAATTGGCCAAAGCCAGGGTGGCTTTGGCCAATTATGGCTCAGGGGATTTAGTACACGCCCCACAATATATAAGGCCGCCTGCACGGCGGCCCTGTGTAGTGTGTGTTCCGGTGTGCTGAGAGATAGAGAGAGAGACAGACAGTGTCATTTGATTTGAGTTAGATAGATTAGGCAGAACAGTCAGTCAGTTAGCTGCACTTACAGTGTATTGTGTATATATATGCATCCCTGGTGTTGCATATATATATATACACTGTATTCAGTTTAGCTAGATCCGTTCCTGTTATCTTCTATCTAGACTATTTACATTTGGTGCAGTGCGTCCTGCTCACAGTGTTCAGCTAGATCCGTTCCTGCTATGTACATTTAGTGCAGTGCGTCCTGCTCACAGTGTTCAGCTAGATCTGTTCCTGCTATTTACATTTAGTGCAGTCAGTGCGTCCTGCTCACAGTGTTCAGCTAGATCCGTTCCTGCTATTTACATTTAGTGCAGTGCGTCCTGTTCACAGTGTTCAGCTAGATCTGTTCCTGCTATTTACATTTAGTGCAGTCAGTGCGTCCTGCTCACAGTGTTCAGCTAGATCCGTTCCTGCTATTTACATTTAGTGCAGTGCGTCCTGCTCACAGTGTTCAGCTAGATCCATTCCTGCTATTTACATTTAGTGCAGTGCGTCCTGCTCACAGTGTTCAGCTAGATCCGTTCCTGCTATTTACATTTAGTGCAGTGCGTCCTGCTCACAGTGTTCAGCTAGATCTGTTCCTGCTATTTACATTTAGTGCAGTGCGTCCTGCTCACAGTGTTCAGCTAGATCCGTTCCTGCTATTTACATTTAGTGCAGTCAGTGCGTCCTGCTCACAGTGTTCAGCTAGATCCGTTCCTGCTATTTACATTTAGTGCAGTGCGTCCTGCTCACAGTGTTCAGCTAGATCCGTTCCTGCTATTTACATTTAGTGCAGTCAGTGCGTCCTGCTCACAGTGTTCAGCTAGATCCGTTCCTGCTATTTACATTTAGTGCACTGCATCCTGCTCACAGTGTTCAGCTAGATCCGTTCCTGCTATTTACATTTAGTGCAGTCAGTGCGTCCTGCTCACAGTGTTCAGCTAGATCCGTTCCTGCTATTTACATTTAGTGCAGTGCGTCCTGCTCACAGTGTTCAGCTAGATCCGTTCCTGCTATTTACATTTAGTGCAGTGCGTCCTGCTCACAGTGTTCAGCTAGATCTGTTCCTGCTATTTACATTTAGTGCAGTGCGTCCTGCTCACAGTGTTCAGCTAGATCCGTTCCTGCTATTTACATTTAGTGCAGTCAGTGCGTCCTGCTCACAGTGTTCAGCTAGATCCGTTCCTGCTATTTACATTTAGTGCAGTGCGTCCTGCTCACAGTGTTCAGCTAGATCTGTTCCTGCTATTTACATTTAGTGCAGTCAGTGCGTCCTGCTCACAGTGTTCAGCTAGATCCGTTCCTGCTATTTACATTTAGTGCAGTGCGTCCTGCTCACAGTGTTCAGCTAGATCCGTTCCTGCTATTTACATTTAGTGCAGTGCGTCCTGCTCACAGTGTTCAGCTAGATCCGTTCCTGCTATTTACATTTAGTGCAGTGCGTCCTGCTCACAGTGTTCAGCTAGATCTGTTCCTGCTATTTACATTTAGTGCAGTGCGTCCTGCTCACAGTGTTCAGCTAGATCCGTTCCTGCTATTTACATTTAGTGCAGTCAGTGCGTCCTGCTCACAGTGTTCAGCTAGATCCGTTCCTGCTATTTACATTTAGTGCAGTGCGTCCTGCTCACAGTGTTCAGCTAGATCTGTTCCTGCTATTTACATTTAGTGCAGTCAGTGCGTCCTGCTCACAGTGTTCAGCTAGATCCGTTCCTGCTATTTACATTTAGTGCAGTGCGTCCTGCTCACAGTGTTCAGCTAGATCCGTTCCTGTTATCTTCCTACTGACAGGCAGGCTTGTCTGGTTACAGTATATAAAGCTACCTGAAGAAAATTACAGGTGTTCTATCCCAGCTTAGTGCAGCTACAGGCCATTAGTATGTCTGGAAGGCCAAGAAGGAGAGGCAGACAGTCACAAGCCAATAAGAGAGGGCAAGCAGGCTCTGTGTCTAGTGCTGGTCGTGGAGACGGTGCATCCTCATCAGCACGTGGCCATGGGACACGCTTGGCCTTTTTTTCGGCAGCTGGCCGTGTTGAGCCGCAACATGCGGAAGACTTGGTCGAGTGGATGACCAAGCCGTCCTCATCCTCCTCATCCTCTCTCACCCATGCCCAGGGTGCTTTGTCTGGCAAAGCAGCGGCCTCTTCCCTCAGCTCAATGTCATCAGTGACTCCTTCCCTAGCTCCACCATGTCCTCCTGAGGATTCCCTCGAACTGTTTGACCACAGTGTTGGGTACATGCTCCAGGAGGATGCCCAGCGTTTGGAAGGCTCTGATGATGATACTGAGCTCGATGAAGGCAGTAACATGAGCACGGACAGAGGGGGTGCCCAAGAAGGACAGCAATCTGGCAGTCATGCTCCCCCTGCTGCAGCATACTGCCAGGTTTGCTCCAGTGATGAGGAGGGAGGGGATGATGAGGTCACTGACTCAACGTGGGTGCCTGATAGGAGAGAGGAGGAGGAGGAGGAGGAGGAGGAGGAGGCGGCACATCACCAACGAGGCAGGATGCCCTCCAGGGGCCAGCCTAAGGGCAGCACATTGACTGCATCACACCCCAAAGCTCCACATGTGCAGGGCGCTGCAGTCTCTGCGCGTTATTCAAAAAGTTCTTTGGTGTGGGCCTTTTTTGAGACGAGTGCATCAGATCGCACCGCTGCTATTTGCAACATATGTCTCAAGCGTATCTCGCGTGGCCAAAACATCTCCCGCTTGGGCACCACATGCTTGACCAGACATATGTTGACCTGCCATGCAGTTCGTTGGCAAGCATATCTAAAAGACCCACACCAAAGAACAAAGAGGATCTCTCCTTGCTCCTCATCAGCTGAGATTTCCAACCCCACTAGACCTTCAGTCCTCTCTGAGACCTGCAGTGAGAGGAATGAAGGTGTAGAATTAGGTGTGTCACAGCCAAGTACTTGTGGGCAATCTGCTTTTGGTACACCGACGTCAGATTGTACCAGGCAAATTTCCCTGCCCCAGCTGCTGCACCGCCGAAAGAAGTTTGCTCCCAGCCATCCACATGCCCAGCGGTTGAATGCTAGCTTGGCAAAATTGCTAGCACTTCAACTGCTGCCTTTTCAGTTGGTAGACTCTCCCCCCTTCCGTGAGTTTGTGGAATGTGCAGTTCCTCAGTGGCAGGTACCCAAACGCCACTTTTTCTCACGGAAGGCGATTCCGGCTCTCTACCGGCATGTGGAAGGCAATGTCCATGCCTCGCTGGACAGGGCGGTCAGTGGTAAGGTGCATATTACCGCTGACTCATGGTCCAGCAGGCATGGACAGGGACGTTACCTAAGTTTCACGGCGCATTGGGTGACTCTGCTGGCAGCTGGGAAGGATGCAGGACAAGGTGCAGTAGTGTTGGAGGTTGTTCCGCCACCACGCCTCCAAAATGCTGATTGTGACACACCTCTCTCCTCCACCCCCTCCTCTTCTTCTTCCTCCATGGCCTCTTCCTCGGAACCAGCGGTGCTCCGTAGGCGTTCAAGGGGCTACGCAAGTACGCAGGCCAAAATATGCCATGCGGTGCTTGAGCTGGTGTGCTTGGGGGACAGGAGCCACACTGGGGCAGAGGTTCTGTCAGCTCTGCAGGGGCAGGTTCAGAGGTGGTTGACGCCACGCCAACTTAAGGCAGGAATGGTGGTTTGCGACAATGGCACCAACCTCCTCTCTGCCCTCCGACAGGGACAACTGACCCATGTGCCCTGTTTGGCTCACGTCCTTAACTTGGTGGTGCAGCGGTTCTTGGGCAGGTACCCGGGCTTACAGGATGTCCTGAGGCAGGCCAGGAAAGTCTGTGTGCATTTCCGCCGGTCATATAATGCCAGTGCTCGGCTGACGGACCTCCAAAAGGAGTTTAACCTGCCCAAGAACCGCCTAATCTGTGACATGCCCACCAGGTGGAACTCAACGTTGGCCATGCTGCAGCGGCTGCACACGCAGCAGAGGGCCATCAATGAGTACCTGTGCGACTATGGCACCAGGACAGGGTCAGGGGAGCTTGTTTTTTTTTCCCCACGCCAGTGGGCCATGATCAGGGATGCATGCACTGTCCTGTCACCATTCGAGGAGGCCACGAGGATGGTGAGCAGTGACAGTGCATGCATCAGTGACACTGTCCCCCTTGTCCACCTGTTGGAGCACACGCTGCGTGGAATAATGGACAGGGCACTTGAGGCAGAACAGAGGCAGGAAGAGGAGGACTTCCTTAGCTCTCAAGGCCCCCTTTATCCAGACAGTGTTCCTGCGTGCCCACCGATCACACAGGAAGAGGACGAGGAGGAGGAGGAGGAGGAAGATTGTGTCAGTATGGAGGTGGAGCCTGGCACTCAGCATCAGCAGCAGTCTTTAAGGGATCAGTCCCAAGGAACACATGGACTTGTACGTGGCTGGGAGGAGGTGGCTGCGGACGTTGTTGTCCTTAGTGACCCAGAGGACTCCGGACCGAATGCCTCAGCAAACCTACGCTGCATGGCCTCCCTGATCCTGCAAAGCCTGCGTAAGGATCCTCGTATTCGTGGTATCAAGGAGAAGGACCAATACTGGCTGGCAACCCTCCTTGATCCACGTTACAAGGGTAAGGTTGCGGACCTTATCTTGCCATCGCAGAGGGAGCAGAGGATGAAACATCTTCGGGAGGCCTTGCAAAAAGGTCTGTGCAACGCGTTCCCAGAGACTGGGAGGTTACAAACTCCTGTTTCTGGACAACGTGTTGCTGAGGCTTCGGTCAGTCAAAGAAGGAGCGGTGGAGAAGGTGGCCGTCTGACCGATGCGTTCAGACAATTTTTTGGTCCGCAGCCCCAAGGTATGATCTGTTCCAGCAACCATCGCCAGCGTCTGTTTTAAATGGTGCAGGAATACCTAGGGGCAAGATCAGACTTGGACACCTTTCCCACCGAAAATCCTCTGGGTTACTGGGTCTTGAGGATGGATCACTGGTCAGAGCTTGCACAGTATGCAATTGAGCTACTGGCCTGTCCTGCATCCAGCGTTCTTTCGGAACGCACATTCAGTGCTGCTGGAGGCGTGGTAACCGATCACAGGGTGCGTCTGTCCACCGACTCGGTCGATCGGCTGACCTTCATAAAAATGAATCAGTCTTGGATCACCACCAGCTACCAAGCACCTGATGCTGATGTAACCGAATAATTTTTTTTGAAATCTCAGATCCCTTCAAAGACTGCCTATGCTGATGCTGAGTGACTATCCCTGAGTAATTATCCTCTTCCTCCTCAATCATCACGCTGATAGCTTGTAAGAACATTTTTGGTTCTGGGCGCCACCACCAGTGCCTAAGGCACAATTTTTCAGCCCCTGTTTAACAGGGGCGTGTAATTACAATTTTTGATGTAATACTTTGCAGCAGGGCTCGTTCCTGCATTCCAACTAGAGTGTCTGTGAGGGGTTGCAGTGTTGTGGCACCAGCACCAGTGCCTAAGGCCCAATTTTTCTGCCCCTGTCTAACAGGGGCGTGTAATTACAATTTTTGATGCAATACTTTGCAGCAGGGCTCGTTCCTGCGTTCCAACTAGAGTGTCTGTGAGGGGTTGCAGTGTTGTGGCACCAGCACCAGTGCCTAAGGCCCAATTTTTCTGCCCCTGTCTAACAGGGGCGTGTAATTACAATTTTTGAAGCAATACTTTGCAGCAGGGCTCGTTCCTGCGTTCCAACTAGAGTGTCTGTGAGGGGTTGCAGTGTTGTGGCACCAGCACCAGTGCCTAAGGCCTAATTTTTCAGCTCCTGTTCAACAGGGGCATGTAATTACAATTCTTGATCTAATATTTCACAGCAGGGCCCTGTGAGGGCTTACAGTGTTGTGGCCACAGCAACACCTAAGGCCCAAATTTCTGCTGAGTATATAGGGCAGGACCCTACTTTCAAACATCTAACTTACAAACGACTCCTACTTGCAAACGGAAGGAGACAACAGGAAGTGAGATGAAATCTACCCCTAGGAAGGGAAATTCTCTCTGGTAAGAGTTAATATGGGAAAACAATTTCTCCTTTCCACTGATGCTTTCCAATCCTTGTTCCACAAAAAAACCCAAATTTTCAAAAAACATTTTTCATTGGGACAAAAAGTGAGGTGAAATCTTCTGAAGAGGAGGAAAGACAGCAAAACAAATGTCACAGGGGTGATAACCCTTCCCTATGTTTTCCAAAAAGCTTAAAAAAGATTTTTTGGCTGGAGCTAAACACGTTAAAAATGTACCCCTTCAAAATTACAAAGAGATTCTACTTAACAACAAACCTACAGTCCCTGTCTTGTTTGCACCGCCTGTATACTGCTGTTCAGAGTATATAGGGCCTTTCCTTATTTTAATTTGGGTGCGGGGTTCCCCTTAATATCCATACAGGACCCAAAGGGCCTGGTAATGGACTGGGGGGGTACCCATGCCATTTGTCTCACTGATTTTCATCCATATTGCCATGACCCGACATGACATTAAACCCGCAAGCAGTTTTAAATGAGATTTTTTCCTTTAAAAATGACATTTGGTGCAGGGACTGTTCTAAACATGGGAAACACGCGTCACTTTACAGGCATACTATAGACACCCCCCAGGTACGATATTTAAAGGAATATTTCACTTTTTTTTTTTTTACTTTAAGCATCATTAAAATCACTGCTCCTGAAAAAACGGCCGTTTTTAAAAGTTTTTTTTGCATTGATACATGTCCCCTGGGGTAGGACCCGGGTCCCCAAACCCTTTTTAGGACAATACCATGCAAATTAGCCTTTAAAATGAGCACTTTTGATTTCGAACGTTCGAGTCCCATAGACGTCAATGGGGTTCTAACGTTCGTGCGAACTTTCGGTCCGTTCGCGGGTTCTGGTGCGAACCGAACCGGGGGGTGTTCGGCTCATCCCTAGTTATGACAAAGGAAGGAGTTGACCAGCTGACCTCATTAGCACATACGCTGCATCATCCACCCATCCACTCCCAGGTGCACGTTTTTTAAATGAAATGCAATCAACCAGTGATCACCCTTTTCACTAAATACACACTATACAATCAGATTGTATAGTGTATGGCCATGTTTATACACTTAAAATTACTAGTTGCTCTTTCAATGCCATTAATTGTTAATGGCACACCAAAGACAGAAGCAAACACACATTTTGCAATGTGAAAAAATGAGGGGCAAATGATGCAAAACACAGTACAAAACAGGCAACCCACAAAACGAAAAAATGTCCCATAAGCTACTATGCTAGATGTGAATGGGTCCTGAAAGTGAAATTGGCGTGATAACACAAGAACAATGAGGCTCCATTCACATCTGTGTGTTTCCTTGCATTTCAGAAATGTGCTGCACCAAAAATCACCGCAAAAATCGCACCAAGCTCCACTCTAAAAAAAAGTTCTGAAGCTTCTTTGGGGTGATTGCTGCATGTAGGGCAGCCCATTCAAGTGGATGGGCTGCCCTATGTGTGATGAGTAAAAATGCCCCAAAATGCACCCCCCCCGCTTAAAAAAAAAAAAAAAAAGACGCATGTGGAAATGCGAGTTCCCTCTATGCAGAGATGTGAACGGGGCTTGACAGCTGAGTGTTTCTGTCCACTCCCTTCTATGTACTTGTATAAAGATGGCCATACACTATGCAATCTGATTGTGTATTTAGTGAGAAGAGTGATCACTGATTGATTGCATTTTATTTAAAATACGTGCACCTGGAAATGGGAGGGTGATGATGCAGGGTGTGTGCTAATGAGGTCAACTGGTCCACTCCTTCCTGTGTCATGACCTACAGTCTGATCAGGAAGAGAGACATTACTAATGGAAACTTCTGGAAACGTGGATTAGGACAAGAAAAGTAAGTTGACTGTAGATTTAATGGAAAACTTTATTTTTGCAAAAAAAAGTACATGAATGCCATATTGGTGCATAGGGGAGCTGGAATTTAGAAGAAAAAAAAAAAAGTGAACAAAGGTGGACTTACCCTTTAATAAGTGCATTTTCATGTAAAAATAAATGTGTATCTTAGTATGTGTGCACAAAATGATGAAAAGAAAAAAGCTGTAGAAGCGAAAGGGTTACATTGTTGCCGCATGTGTTGTCATTACGAAAGCTCTAATTTCATGATTGTTTTGTTAAATCTTCAGCTTAATTAAAGAACCTCAGAGACCCAGAGCAATTATACAGCAAACCTAAAAGGCAACAAGCTAAATTCCCAAGAGGCAAATAAACATATAAAAATAACTGACTACCTCTACGGAATATTTCAGCTTAGCATATTTGACAAGTCTTGACATTTCCACCTGGATCATGCTGGTAAGTATACCATTGTAGTTGAGTCACAATGTGATATGTTATGGTGTTAGGGGAAAAAATTGACTTCTACCACGTTTATATTTGGTGCAAAAGTGGCAATTTTATTACTGCAATGCTTATGTTGCTTTGGTATATTTGAGAAAAGTTACCTTTTCTGTTTGTTAAGCAGTTTGAAAGTTATGAGAGTGGCTTGGTTCTCCACCTGGTGGCTGAGGTCATGTCGAAAAAGCACCACAGTAGGTTAACATTATATTACTAAACAATGCTAGACATGTAGTGAACCTACCCTATGCAGTTGTGTCTTTAATACATTTAGAATGTGTTGCCAGCTTACAATTTACCTTTTCTGGGTTCTGCAGGTTTTCCCTAAACTTGGTGGGTTGATTGCTTCAGCCTGTATCTAGAATGAGGTTCCTGTAATCAGTGTATTAATGTCAAGGTTATCAATATTTATCTGACTTATAAGGTATTGTGGGAGTGCCCTGTATACACCAAACGATTTCTCAGTTGTCACCATCCCTTGAAGAACACTAGAAATAAAGAAACTCTTGGCTACCCCAACAAAGGAGGGAAGACAAAGGTAAATATTTGTAATTTTAAATGTGCCACCGAGAAATCATACATATAGGGTAAAATATAAATGTTTTAATTATTATCTCCATATTTAAAATAAGCAAATACAAGTTCACATTAAAGCAATGATCTTTAGTGACAAGAGAGTTGCGTGGTATCTGGTGTTTCGGGTCTACGCATTTCATGAAGAATGCGCTTCCTCAGGATCCATACCCGGTAAGTTCTACAATAACCTATTAACTCTACAAAAATAACATACCATATAAATATAACATACAAATAAAAGAATACCCATCTCAATTCAACATCCAAATTACACTATACTGCCAAAAGTATTAGGACACCTACCTTTACACGCACATGAACTATAATGGCATCCCAGTCTTATGCCCCGTACACACGATCGGACATTGATCGGACATTCCGACAACAAAATCCATGGGATTTTTTCCGACGGATGTTGGCTCAAACTTGTTTTGCATACACACGGTCACAAAAAGTTGTCGGAAAATCCGATCGTTCTGAGCGCGGTGACGTTAAACACGTATGTCGGGACTATAAACGGGGCAGTAGCCAATAGCTTTCGTCTCTTAATTTATTCTGAGCATGCGTGGCACTTTGTCCATCAGATTTGTGTACACACGATCGGAATTTCCGACAACGGATTTTGTTGTCGGAAAATTTTATAGCAAGCTCTCAAACTTTGTGTGTCGGAAATTCCGATGGAAAATGTGTGATTGAGCCCACACACGGTTGGAATTTCCGACAACAAGGTCCTATCACACATTTTCCGTCGGAAAATCCGACCGTGTGTACGGGGCATTAGTCTGTAGGATTCAATATTGAGTTAGCCCACCCTTTGCATCTATAACAGCTTCAACTCTTCTGGGAAGGCTGTCCACAACGTTCAGAAGCACATTTGTGAGGTCAGGCACTGATGTGGGACAGGAAGGCCTGGTTTGCAGTCTCTGCTCTAATTTATCCCAAAGGTGTTCTATTGGGTTGCGGTCAGGACTCTGTGCAGGCCAGTCAAGTTCCTCCACCCCAAACTCACCCGTCCATGTCTTTATGGATATTGCTTTGTGTACTCGTGCGCAGTCATGTTGGAACAGGAAGGGGCCATCTTCCAACTGTTTCCACAAAGTTGGGAGCATGAAGAGAAAGACATACTCAAACCCACCTAAAACCTAAAATACCTAAAATCCACCCAAGAGGTGTACCACAATACCTAAAATAACCTCACAATTACCTCTAAACCTCATGAACAATATCCATATATTGAAAAATGATCCTATATTCATATTTGATCCCACACATGAAGACCCACAACTAAAGAAAAATCTATGACAAATAAAAGCAAAATTAAAATGAAGTAAAGGCAAAGAACCTACAACTAATCCAGATGACAAAAAAAAAGACAGAAAGAAAACTACAATACCCTTAAAAGTCTCAGAGTGCCATCAATCTTTCATATGAATTGACACCAATACTTTAAGTTACAGAGGAGCTGGGTACAAACGATGCCTGTGGACATGCTTTGCTTATACAGCACAGATTACAGGCAAACTGAAAAGAGCTAATCAAAGTGACTCTGTACCTTGTGATCACTGTGAACCTGTATGTCCATGTACTGTATAATATGCACTCAATACTTGGTTGGGGCTCCTTTTGCATACAGTACTGCATCAATGCGGTGTGGCATGGAGGCGATCAGCCTGTGGCACTGCTGAGGTGTTATGAAAGCCCAGGTTTCTTTGATAGCAACCTTCAGCTCTTCTGCATTGTTGGGTCTGGTGTCTCTGTCTCTCATCATCCTCTTGACAATATCCCAAAATATTCTCTATGGGGTTTAGGTCAGGCGAGTTTGGTGGCCAATCAAGCACAGTGATATCATGATCATTAAACCAGGTATTGGTACTTTTGGCAGTGTGGGCAGGTGCCAAGTCCTGCTGGAAAATGGAATCAGCATCTCCATAAAGCTGGTCCGCAGAGGGAAGCATGAACTGCTCTAGAATTTCCTGGTAAAGGGCTGTGCTGACTTTGGACTTTATAAAACACAGTGGACCAACACCAGCAGATGACATGGCCATTGACTGTGGAAACTTCACACTGGACCTCATGCAACTTAGATTCTGTGCCTCTTCACTCTTCCTCCAGACTCTGGGACCTTGATTTCCAAATGAAATGCAACATTTTCCACAGTCTGTGATGGTTTGGGGGGACATGTCCTCTGCTGGTGTTGGTCCACTGTGTTTTATCAAGTCCAAAGTCAGCATAGCCCTCTACCAGGAAATTATAGAGCACTTCATGCTCCCCTCTGCTGACCAGCTTTATAGAGATGCTGATTTCATTTTCCAGCAGGACTTGGCACCTGCCCACACTGCCAAAAGCACCAATACCTAATTTAATGTTCTTGGTATCACTGTGCTTGATTGGTCAGCAAATTCGCGTGACCTAAACCCCATAGAGAATCTGTGGGGTATTGTCAAGAGGGAGATGAGAGACACCAGACCCAACAATGCAGATGAGCTGAAGGCTGCTATCAAAGAAACCTGGGCTTCCATAACACCTCAGCAGTGCCACAGGCTGATCGCCTCCATGCCACGCCGCATTGATGCAGTAAATCCTGCAAAAGGAGCCCTGACCAAGTATTGAGTGCATAATATACAGTAGATGGACATACTTTTCAGTAAGCCAATATTTCTATATTAAAAAAAAATGTATTGGTCTTATGTAATATTCAAATTTTCTGAGATACTGCATTTTGGATTTTCACTAGCTGTAAGCCATAATCATCAAAATTGAAAGAAAGAAATGCTAGAAATATATCACTCTGTGTGTAACACATCTATATAAAATATGTGAGTTCCACTTTTGTTGAATTGAATTACTGAAATAAATTAACTTTTTTGATGATATTCTAATTTTAGGAGATGCACCTGTAACTGTATATGCTATGCCCTAAACAGACTGAACAATTTTAGTGGTGTTTGTATTTTTCTGGCATCTGGCACAGTTTTTTTCCACATCTTTGGCCTTGTTTTCTTAATATAGTAAAAAAACAAAAAAAAAACAATGGTTACTAAATACCACCAAAAGGAAAACTGTCTAACAAATGCTAAAAAAATGAATTTGGGTACAGTGTTGCATGACTAATTATAATTATCAGTCAAACTATTATAGCACTGAAAATTGACAAATGGCCTGGTAATGAAGTACATATACAGGCTGCTAATCAAGCAGTTAAACCCAGTGTAGCACCTCCTTAGATTGGTTGCTGGTCAGGCTAGGTAAATTTAGTTCTTGTACCTCTCCTGTAATCAGTTGAGCGGCTTGGGATTATTTTGGGCTGTTCTGTGTCTCATTGGTTACAGATTTGACTGCTTCCCCCGCCTTCTGGAGGATTCTGAAGTGTAGTGGCCTGGGAGAGTATCCCCTGGGGGAGTGTGCACAGTAGGTGGCTGGGAAGCATGAATAGTCTGATGCTTGGAACAGCAGTATTCTTGTCATCAAGAAGTACCCCGCCTGAAGGGCTACTGCCCTTCTGGGCAGTCCAGCTATGTCTCAGTAGTTGTTCATCAATGTCCCAGCTAGGCCAAAGCAGGGGGATTGCTCTAGTGCTCATTGAGGTCCCAGCTGTGTTAGAGCTGGGGGGCCTATTCTACTGAACCCTGCTGGAACTGATTGGGGAATTCCAATGTGACAAGGTGACAAACCAGGATCCCAGCTGGGATACAGCTGTCACCCAATAATAGAGTGTCTGACCAAGGACCTTCTTGCCAGGATCACCAGGAATTCTTTTAATGAAAGCTGCAGATTTAAAATGATTGAAAACAACCTTTGAAATTATATATGCATGACAAAGCTTATATAAGATGTTAGTGTCTGGGCTTAGGTCTACTTAAAATTAACCACACAGTATGGGTTTGAATGGTGAGAGGATGCTTAGGAACTCAAAAGAAACCCTAACAAACACTGGGAGACCATACAAACGCCATGCGTGAAAACTGACCTAGCATGACAACTGTCGTGACCACTACGTGACCTTCAAAGCAGAAGATGAAAAATATAGACAGTATCTCCCTTGATCATCTGAAGGAAGAGCACAAGGGAGTGAAAACCTGTAAGGGAAGACACAATATTGTAGTAATGACTATCTGATAGGACTCTTTAGTGAATAAAGGTCACTTGCACTCCAAGAAACTGCTAGTGCCAAAAAGGAAAGGGCAACCTTGTTGCAGGGCATGCATAAAATACTTCTGCCTTCAAAGTGATAGTTAATCAATGCAGGAAGGTGCCAAGGTTGCACAGCA
Organism: Lithobates septentrionalis; assembly: GCA_037952835.1. Classification (NCBI taxonomy): domain Eukaryota; kingdom Metazoa; phylum Chordata; class Amphibia; order Anura; family Ranidae; genus Lithobates; species Lithobates septentrionalis. Next base: position 830,666 of record JBBDGP010001020.1, read on the forward strand.
GAAGATATTTCATCACTTGGAAAAGACAGGGCCACAAGAAAGGTTTTGGGATGTTGGGAACAGATAAATATTATTTTTTTTCAGCATGTTATCTTGATACTCAATGTACGCAATGGTACAGTCAGACACATAGAGAAGAAGAGCAAAGCATGACTATGTATAAAGTGCCCAGCATTATAGGATGCTTAAGTAAGAAAATCTCACACTCTATAAAGTAGTCTTTTTAAAGCCATTGTTTTCAGTTTTGGATACAGTGTGGGTTTCTTGGCTAGTTTTTCATTTCTGTCTTTGACTTATTGGGGAGATCATTCTTGGGTATAATGAAAAATTACAAAGAAAAAGGACTGCAACCTCTCTGTCCCATGAAGCCTGCAGAGTGCCAACGTTCCCATATGGTCCTAAGAGCAGAACAGAAAAATGCTAAAGTCTGGCTATGTTTCCCTTTGTTACTGATAAAAAATCAGCAGCATAATGCCCCGTACACACGGTCGGACTTTGTTCGGACATTCCGATAACAAAATCCTAGGATTTTTTCCAATGGATGTTGGCTCAAACTTGTCTTGCATACACACGGTCACACAAAGTTGTCGGAAAATCCGATAGTTTTAAACGCGGTGCCGTAAAACATGTACGTCGGGACTATAAACGGGGCAGTGGCCAATAGCTTTCATCTCTTTATTTATTCTGAGCATGCGTGGCACTTTGTCCGTCGGATTTGTGTACACACGATCGGAATTTCCGACAACGGATTTTGTTGTCGGAAAATTTTATCTCCTGCTCTCCAACTTTGTGTGTCGGAAAATCCGATGGAAAATGTCCGATGGAGCCCACACACGGTCGGAATTTCCGACAACACGCTCCGATCGGACATTTTCCATCGGAAAATCTGACCGTGTGTACGGGGCATAACAGTGCAAGACTGATTTATGTGTTTTGGCTTTACAGCTGGACTGTTCGATTCTTGGTCTTTTCTTGGGTGAAAATGAAGTTATAATGGCATACCAGGATAAAAAGTATACCTGCTCAAACTCAGTTGTCCTCTGGTATGAGGGAGAGCACTGGTGCTGGGAATGGTTTCCGGGACCCCAGGTGAAAAGTATATTCGAATGACCCATTCACAAGGGGTCTCCAATGTTCCAAAGAAAAGGCCAGTTTACTGTCCTTCAGGCTTAAGGGGGGCCAGACTATGTCCAGTGGGATTAGAAAATGTCCCAATGTCAGTGGGAGTAATCATTGCCCCTTAGTTGGTGTCAGTTGGAGGAATGGTGCCAATCATTAGTGTCAGTGGAAGGAATAGTGCCCCAAGGGCCAGAGAAGGGCAGACAGAGGGATGCATCTGGCCCCCGGACCACAGCTTGGAGACCACTGCCATACATAGTCCAAACTCTGAACAATAATGAGAAATACTCCTCCCTTTGCAGCTACTTCCTAGAACAGCCCCTTCAGAAATAGGAAAGAGAATGGATAGCCCTGGGACACCATAAGTAATGTTAAGGGCCAGGCAAGCCTTAGTATTCGTGCACCAGTAGTTAACAGCAGTAACAGTCACTAGGATCCTTCAGCCAGGTCTATACTTATAGTGTCCTTTGGTACTTGGATGCCTCCCTTCAGACTCAGGCAGACAGTCTCCTCAGTGAATCTTCCAGATGGTATCCCCAGTAAAATTCCTCTCTTTGTTTTAAAAGATTTGCAGTAGAATAGGCCCCCTGGCTAGCCATAGTTGGGACCTCGATAAGCACCAGCAAAGACTTCAGCTGAGCTGCCTAGAAGGGCAGCAACCTTTCTGGCTGGGAACCTCTCCTTCTGGAAAAGAACCCTGCTGTCTTAGGCACATAACTATATTTGCATTCTCTCAGCCACCATCTGGGCACACTCCCCAGGGATTGGGGCTATAACCACATAAATATTCAGGCTGCTCAGTTAACTCTCCCACCCACTACATTCTGGAAGCCACCAGAAGACAGGGAGAAGTAATCAAACCTGCAGCTTGCAGGGCCCAGAGCAGCCCAAGGTATTTACAAGCTGCTGTACAGATTACAGGAGAACCACAATAACTAAATTTGCCTAACCTAACTAGCAACCTACAGTATCCCACAAAAGTGAGTACACACCTCACATTTTTGTAAATATTTTATTATATCTTTTCATGTAACAACACTGAAGAAATGACACTTTGCTACAATGTAAAGTAGTGAGTGTACAGCTTGTATAAAAGTGTAAATTTGCTCTCCCCTCAAAATAACTCAACACACAGCCATTAATCTCTAAACCGCTGGCAACAAAAGTGAGCAAACCCCTAAGTGAAAATGTCCAAATTGGGCCCAAAGTTTCAATATTTTGTGTGGCCACCATTATTTTCCAGCACTACCTTAACCCTCTTGGGCATGGAGTTCACCAGAGCTTCACAGGTTGCCACTGGAGTCCTCTTCCACTCCTCCATGATGACATCATGGAGCTGGTGGATATTAGAGACCTTGTGCTCCTCCACCTTCCATTTGAGGATGCCCCACAGATGCTCAATAGGGTTTAGTTCTAGAGACATGCTTGGTCAGTGCATCACCTTTACCCTCAGCTTCTTTAGCAAGGCAGTGGTTGTCTTGGAGGTATGTTTGGGGATGTTATCATGTTGGAATACTGCCCTGCGGTCCAGTCTCCGAAGGGAGGGGATCGTGCTCTGCTTCAGTATGTCACAGTACATGTTGGCATTCATGGTTTCCTCAATGAACTGTAGCTCCCCAGTGGCAGCAGCACTCATGCAGCCCCAGACTATGACAATCCCACCACTATGCTTGACTGTAGGCAAGACACACTTGTCTTTGTACTCCTCCCCTGGTTGCTGCCACACATGCTTCACACCATCTGAACCAAATAAGTTTATCTTGGTCTCATCAAACCACAGGACATGGTTCTAGTGTTTCAAGTCCTTAGTCTGCTCGTCTTCTGCAAACTGTTTGTGGGCTTTCTTGTGCATCATCTTTAGAAGAGGCTTCCTTCTGGGATGACAGCCATGCAGACCAACTTGATGCAGTGTGCGGCGTATGGTCTGAGCACTGACAGGCTGGCCCCCCACCCCTTCAACCTCTGCAGAAATGCTGGCAGCACTCATATGTCCATTTCCCAAAGACAACCTCTGAATATGACGCTGAGGACATGCACTCAACTTCTTCGGTCGACCAACGGCGAGGCCTGTTCTGCATAGAACCTGTCCTGACCAGTATAAGAGAGTGAGAGTGTTAACACCGAATTTAACACACCTACTCCCCATTCACACCTGTGACCTTGTAACACTAATGAGTCACTTGACACCGGGGAGGAAAATTGGCTGATTGTGTCCAATTTGGATATTTTCACTGAGGGGTGTACTCACTTTTGTTGCCAGCGGTTTAGACATTAATGGCTGTGTGTTGAGTTATTTTGTGGGGACAGCAAATTTACACTGTTATACAAGCTGTACACTCACTACTTTACATTGTAGCAACGTGTCATTTCTTCAGTGTTGTCACATGAAAAGATATAATAAAATATTTACAAAAATGTGAGGGGTGTACTCACTTTTGTGAGATACTGTATCTGGGAGGGTGCTACACCCACAATGTCAACAATACTGGTAGGCTAATAAACTTTAAATGGGGTCCATTGTTATTATATGCCTGCATGATTGTGGTAGGAACATTTGTACCAGTCTCAGCCTCTGTGCAAGTACTGGTGTGAGTTGTATTCCATTTTTTAAAGCACTTTTTGATAAAAAAAAGTAATGAATGGTCTGTAACTGGGCTACACAATTATTTCAAGGCAGTCATAAGCCTGGATTCAGACATTATGACTGTGTTAGTGCATAGGACTTAACATATGTTACTCGTTATGCATTCACGTACCCTGTGGTATGGCAGCACATTCATTTTTAGTGGGTTATGAGTGCACTACAACTAACCTTTTAACTGGCCTGCACCTTTGTTTTCTCCAGCTCATTACAAAAACAGAGAAATTATTTGTGCGTTGTGAAGAAGAAAACTGCAAGTCCTTATTTCCCTGTTGAAAATGTCCATTGGGGTGCCATCAAAACAAACACATGGCACCATGGTATGTGTGGTAATGCACATTGCAATAACACATGAGTTTTACCACACGTTACAGTAGTGGAAACATGCAAATGGGTCCTTGCAGATAAGAAGCACATATGAAAACCATTATTTGACCTAAAGGCTGACAAACCAGTGTCTTCAGGTGTTGGGTCACTGATATTTTTTTACAATATTTCTCTAATTGAACAGATGAAGAGAGTTTGAATTTCTGGGGATGAATAAGAGTTCTGTGATGGAATTTACCTTCAGGGGGCTCACTGACAACACTCAACTCAACATTCCATTGTTCATAATATTTCTTCATATTTATTTTACAACTGTAATTGGTAATGTTGGCCTTATCTCTCTAAGTATAATGGACAAACATCTACATAAGCCCATGTACTTGTTTCTGAGCAATCTTTCCTTTGTGGATCTCACATACTCTTCATCAGTCACCCCTAAAATGTTGAGGGACTTTTTAAGTGCAACCAAAACCATCTCTTTTCTTGGCTGTGCCATACAGATGTATGTCTTTGGGTCCTTTGCTACAGTGGAATGTCTTCTTCTGGGTATCATGGCCTATGATCGCTATGTGGCCATAAGTATTCCATTGCTGTATCAGGTCCACATGAGTAGTATCTTGTGTCTCCGAATGTTGGTTGCTACCTATTGTGGAGGTTTTTTGAATTCTCTTGTGCACACAGTTTTCGTTTTCCGTCTTAACTTCTGCACAACCAACATTATTGATCATTTCTTCTGTGACATTCCACCACTCCTCAAGCTGTCCTGTTCTGATGTATCCATGAACTTAGCCGTTCTGATTATTTTAGGTGGCCTGGTCACCGCAGGCAGCATCATACTAATCTTTGTCTCCTACACCAACATTGTCCTGGCCATTCTGAGAATCCGGTCAACCCATGGTAGATACAAGGCTTTTAACACTTGTGCTTCTCATATGACTGTTGTCAGTCTTCTATATGGAACTGTTCTTTTTATGTATTTGCGTCCATCTACTAGCTATGCCTTGCAGCAAGACCGGGTTGCTTCAGTGTTCTACAGTATAGTTATACCTATGTTAAATCCTCTCATATATAGTCTTAGGAATTCCGAGGTTAAAGAAGCATTAGGGAGAATATTTTAAATAGTTACCAATGTCTCCAGGCCCCCTAAAACACTACTGCCATGCTCTTGTTTTCTTCATTTTAGAGCAAAGTGTTGGTCATCTGAAAGTAGCCCTCCACGGTCCTAAACAACAATAATAAGATACTGGTACAAAGTACAAGTATACTCAGCACTCTAGTGCCTAGTGGATTAAATAGAGTCCAAAATGTCCATATAGAGTTGAAAATTACAGTGGTTAAGGTGAAACCCAATCCTGCAGCTCCTACTGGATAGACCTGGGATCAATCCCTTGATAAACATGCAGAGAAACATGTCTATCAAGGGGTCAATCGCAGGTATACCCAGTAGGAGCTGCAGGATTGGGTTTCACCTTAACCGCTGTAATTTTCAACTCTATATGGACACTTTGGACACACCATTGTTTCTCTGTATCTCTGTGGTGTTAAAGCCAACATTGGGCTGCATTACTGAAAAGCAAAGGCACTCTTCCAATATAATTAGAAGATACGTAAAGGCATGCTAGGATTGGAAAAAAAAAAGAACAAAGAGGGGGCTCAACGGCCTTGTACATTACCAAAAGACTCTTTATTAGAAAAAATACAATACAATGTACTTACAAAAGTACACAGCAGAAATCAAGTAATCAATCCAGTTCAGCAGTGGCGGCCAGCGGCACCTCCCCGCTTACTGTCTGCCGATTGGTCCAGCACTTACCCCATCTAGATGGCATTTGGCGAGCAGTGGCTCATGTGTCTTCTCCTCCATCATGGCAGCTTGCACCGAGTGGCTCTTCCCCTCCTCCTAGGTGTTCAATATGATCCCCTTTCCTTTCAGCCAATCGGGTGACGGGTCTCAAGACCTGTTTCCTGGTTGGCTGGGAGGAGGATCAGTGCTACAATAGTGAATATTCATTCGCTATTGTAACACACCTGGGTGGGCTTGGTTTACATTCTCTGGGCCCTGAGCCCACCCTATTTTGAAGCCTATTAGAGCCTCTGGCTCTAATCAGGCGCTTAAAAAAACACCCCCATCGGAATCCATGCATCCAGCGTCCTGCAATGAGCTGGATGCATGGATAGGGGGAGTGGCGCCCATGCGCCCTTAATAGATGGGCCGCCCCTGCAGTTCAGCAACTGTTTTGTTGCCCATCCAGAAGGGCAAAGCTGAGGGGTTTTAAGGGCAGTGCCCTGTAAATCAGAAACGTGTAAGCTATGCCCCTCTGGATGGGTATCAATACAGTGGTTGAACTGGATTGATTACTTGCTTTCTGCTGTGAACCTTTGTAAGTACATTGGATTTTCTTTCTTTCTAATAAAGAGTCTTTTGGTAATGTGCCCTCTCTTTTTGTCCTTTCAGTTGTTGGCTATGGATTCTCCCAATCTGAAACAGGCAGGAAGGCCTGAATGGTGTTGGGTCCCTCACTGACGGTCCTCCCTACTCCAGTTTGGTGTGACTGAAGAGGAGCCTGCTTTGGGACTATTCATTTGGACTCATTATTTTGGGGGGTTCTTTCTCCTGTAGCGCTGACAAGGTGTATTAGGACTGTAAAAGACCCAGGGCTCCTTGAGGTATCAACTAAATATCAAATGACAGCATCATTGTGCATAGTGGTAAAATTTAGACATGATCAAAATATAGTTGAGGGTTTACGGACTTGATTATGCAATGGCAGACTATAGGAACTGTGTGTTATGACCCACCAAGATCACATCGTTCTCCTTCCCCAACAGGACCACATGACCACATCACTTCCCTTCAGTGGAAATTTATGACCTAGTATAAACCTACATAGTGTTTACCTCCTATCCTTTATGTAGCTGTTTTATCATGGCTGATGGTCCTCTTTATGGTAAAGAAGAAGCATGGCAAAGTCATGCTTCCAAGTTTTAACTTAAACAATCTCTTGCTTCATATCTAGCTTGGCTGTTAAAAGTGTAACTAAATGCATGAACAAAAACATAATATATTACAGCTATATTATATGTATATTACCATTCCTTAGATGTGTACTGTATTTATGTAGTAAAAGACCAAAAGGCAGCATATAAGATAATGGTATACAGATACTTTAAACATTTTAATCAATGCGACATAGACTGGAATTCATCAAAGTTAACAAGTGTGTTAACAAGTTAAACACACATTAGCCCCAACTTTGGATTAATACGGCGTCTATTGTAATTATGGCAATTATCTATTAATAAATGTTTTGCTAAATTATAAAGAGAAGATACTTTTTTTTAATGGATTGTGTTTATTTAATTATTATATTCAATCAATAAAATCAAATATAAAAATAATTTGTTTTTCATTTTTTCAGTTAAGTAAGTAATAAATATTGAACATAACCATTTCATACTTACAACCAGCATCCTTTTCATGTATGTACCTGTCTATTCTTAGATGCTTCTCTGTTGCAAAACTGAATGAGTTGGAGGATTGATTCACTCCTCACCCTACCTGCTCTGTACAGATGGGGTGGTATGGGATCTCAGTCAGAAAGAGACAGCCTAAAGGCAAACAGGTTCTATGCTTTATGGCTGCACCCTATAGCAAAGGTTTATTTGTAAAATAAAGCTTTGATCTAAATATTAGAAAGAAAACAGATAAACCATCTACTATATAATTTAAAGTATGCTTTAATTAGGCAGTGCATTTATTAAGAACTAAAGCAGAATTTAATTTAATAGTCACCAAAAATAGATGAAACTGTCCAGAAAGTGTTGTTCAAGCAATTTCACCTTAAAGTACATAAAAATACATTAACATATTTGATAGCACACCACCACTGAGAGTATGGGAATTAGCCGTAATGGTGTGACCCTTACATTAAATACAGGTCAAAACACACTTATCCCCCATTCCCTTAGAGTCCATCATGATGTTTGGAAACTTTCATGATGTATTATAAGCAATAAGAGTTGTACAGTCTTCCAACTAAAAAGGCACATACTGTACATAGAAATCTAACTTAAAAGAGGAATAAATGATAAGAGTAAAATACTGTTTATTTCAATAGAAAACTTCAAAATCATAATATCAGGAGGGCTTTTGTCTGAGTGGTAATCAGGTAGACCAAAGTAAAGCATTGCCATTTCATACCAGTAAATGCTTGCATAAGGATGTCAGAACCTGGATCACCTACTGGTGGCATTATGGTTCCCTGGACACTGAAATTACAAACCTCCGCCCAGGAAACCACAGTGCCACCAGCAGGTGATCCAGCTCCTGCCAGTACTGGGATCAGGAACAAAGGGGGGCAGGTCAGAGGCGTAACTAGAACCTTCAGGGCCCCGGTGCAAGAAACCATGATGGGCCCCCCTTCCATGCGAGCCCGGGGCTTCCAATATTGGGAGGGTGTCCATGGACATCCTCCCAAAACCGTGCTTCCCACATGACCCCTGGGACATGCATCCAGCGCAATCACATCGGCCCTTTACCATGTGATCAGCTGATCACATGTAAACAGACTGGTTATCCACAGTCCTTTCCTCACACACTGTGTTTGTGTTAGGAAAGGACTGCCATTAACTGTCAAGAATGTCAGTAAATTGTTTACACTGATAATCAGTGCCCCAATCATCAGTGCCATCTATCAGTGCCCATCACTTCCACCTACCCTGTTTCCCCGAAAATAAGACCTAGCGTGATTGTCGGTGATGGCTGCAATATAAGCCCTACCCCCCAAATAAGCCCTACCCTGTTTCCCCCGAAAATAAGCCCTACCCTGTAAATAAGACCTACAAGGACTTTAACTAGGGCTTATTTGGGGGGTAGGGCTTATATTGCAGCCATCACCGACAATCACGCTAGGTCTTATTTTCGGGGAAACAGGGTACAAGTGTTACCTATCAGTGCTCATTAATGCCGCCTATTAGTGCCCATCAATTCTGCCTATCAGCACCACCTATCAGTGCTCATTAATGCTGCCTAACTGCGTCCATCAGTGCCACCTATCAGTACTCTTCAATTCTGCCCATCAATACTGCCTGACTTCAGCCTATCAGCGTTCCTCAGTGCCCATCAGTACCACCTAGCAGTGCCCATCAATGCCACCTATCAGTGCAGCCTATCAGTGCACATTAGTGCCTCCTATCAGTGCTGCCTATCAGTGCTCATCAATGTGGCCTATCAGCACTCATCAGTGCCTCCTATCAGTGCTCATCGGTGCCTCCTATCAGTGCCCATCAGTGCCTCCTATCAGTGCCCATCAGTGCCTTTTATCAGTGTCCATCAGTGCCTTCTATCAGTGCCCATCAGTGCTTTCTATCAGTGCTCATCAGTGCCTTCTATCAGTGCTCATCAGTGCCCATCAGTGCCTTCTATCAGTGCTCATCAGTGCCGTCTATCAGTGCTCATCAGTGCCTTCTATCAGTGCTCATCAGTGCCCATCAGTGCCTTCTATCAGTGCTCATCAGTGCCTTCTATCAGTGCTCATCAGTGCCATCTATCAGTGCTCATCAGTGCCTTCTATCAGTGCTCATCAGTGCCTTCTATCAGTGCTCATCAGTGCCTTCTATCAGTGCTCATCAGTGCCGTCTATCAGTGCTCATCAGTACCCATCAGTGCCTTCTATCAGTGCTCATCAGTGCCTTCTATCAGTGCTCATCAGTGCCCATCAGTGCCTTCTATCAGTGCTCATCAGTGCCTTCTATCAGTGCTCATCAGTGCCCATCAGTGCCTTCTATCAGTGCTCATCAGTGCCTTCTATCAGTGCTCATCAGTGCCCATCAGTGCCTTCTATCAGTGCTCATCAGTGCCGTCTATCAGTGCTCATCAGTGCCGTCTATCAGTGCTCATCAGTGCCCATCAGTGCCTTCTATCAGTGCTCATCAATGCCTTCTATCAGTGCTCATCAGTGCCCATCAGTGCCTTCTATCAGTTCTCATCAGTGCCTTCTATCAGTGCTCATCAGTGCCCATCAGTGCCTTCTATCAGTGCTCATCAGTGCCTTCTATCAGTGCTCATCAGTGTCCATCAGTGCTGTCTATCAGTGCTCATCAGTGCCTTGTATCAGTGCTCATCAGTGCCCATCAGTGCCTTCTATCAGTGCCCATCAGTGTTCATCAGTGCCTTCTATTAGTGCTCATCAGTGCCTTCTATCAGTGCTCATCAGTGCCCATCAGTGCTGTCTATCAGTGCTAATCAGTGCCTTCTATCAGTGCTTATCAGTGCCCATCAGTGCCTTCTATCAGTGCCCATCAGTGCTCATCAGTGCCTTCTATCAGTGCTCATCAGTCCCTGCTATTATTTCTATCAGTGCTGTCTGCCTTCTCAGGACAGCACAGCTCTGAGCAGAGATCGTGTGTCATAGATTAATAGCACAGAGAGACACCGGCAGCGGCATTAATGTTCTATTTGTCGGTCCTCTCTGGCATGGATGAGAGAGGAGGACACACAGCTGATCTCACGGCTCCCCCTTCTCCCCCCTCCCCTCTCCTGTGTGCTCCGCGGTAAATATGAGCTCTTTAGCTTCACACTAGACTGCCCACGGAGCACACAGGAGAGGGGAGGGGGGAGAAGGGGGGAGAAGGGGGAGCAGTGAGATCAGCTGTGTGTCCTCTCTCATCCATGCCAGAGAGGACCGACAAATAGAACATTAATGCCGCTGCCGGAGTCTCTCTGTGCTATTAATCTATGACACACGATCTCCGCTCAGAGTCGTGTGTGAAGATCAACCCCGCTGGGCCCCCCCACAGTGGCTGCATGCCGGGCCCAGTCGCAACTGCGACTGTTGCGACCCTGGTAATTCCGCCACTGGGGCAGGTACAAGGCAACAGAATACAGGGTACAGGGCAGGAACAAGAGCAGGATCTAGGAAAACAGAATCTGGCAGCAGCAAAACACTGGACCAAGAGACACTAATAGGGAACTACCTAAATACCCTCCCAGCAGCCAGAATCAGGTGGAAACTGAATACTGGGGTTTGCTGGTGGCTGGTAGACACCCGCTGGTGGACACTAGAATTACAATCCTCTGCCCAGGGAACCACAGTGCCACCGGCAGATGATCCAGGTCCTGACAAATGACCTTCATGTCAGAATCAGGAATGCAACAAAATCTGCTTATGGTAAAGGTTTTGAAAGTTTATTTAGAAGAGAAATGTTACAAAATAAAAGTTAAGAAAAGAAAGCAGATAAACTAACGCATGCGGACATTTACTGGAGAAGCCTCAAGTGATGCAAGGATCTCACTTCTTGGTCAAAACAGGAGGCTTTTAAGCTCCAGTGCTGGACAGTTGCCATGTAGGACCCTCCAAACATAACCATTTTACATATAAATTCATTCACTTAAGAATTTGTGCAAACAGCACATCTTTTATTACAAGAGACTAGGGATGAGCTTGATGTTCGGGTCAAAAATAAGTTTGACTTGACATCGGGTGTTCGCCCGTTCGCCGAAGAGCGAACATTATGGGGCATTCGCGGCAAATTCGAGCGCCGCGGAACGCCCCATATTGCACTGCGAGATCGCAGTGCATTGCTGTATGATGATTGGTCAAAGCATGCACCCCTCTGCTAAAAGAGCCATAATTGGCCAAAGGCAGGGTGCCTTCAGCCAATCATGGCTGAGGCGGACCAAGTCCATGCCCCACATTATATAAGTCAGCTTACACGGTGGCCGTAGTAGGACAGAAAGATAGCTTGAGTTAGATTAAGCAGGCAGGTTATTCAGTTAGTGGCAGTGTATTTGATATATATATATACAGTCAGTCTAGTATATATATATATATATATATATATATATATATATATATACACACACACTCTGTATTTAGCATAGACTATAAATTCAGTGTTTACTCTATATTCAGTCAGTGCAGGCAGTGTTTTAAAATATATATATATATATATATATATATATACACAGTGGGGATGGAAGGTATTCAGACCCCCTTAAATTTTTCACTCTTTGTTATATTGCAGCCATTTGCTAAAAGCATTTACGTTCATAAAACACAGAATTGTTGACATTTTTGCAGATTTATTAAAAAAGAAAAACTGAAATATCACATGGTCCTAAGTATTCAGACCCTTTGCTGTGACACTCATATATTTAACTCAGGTGCTGTCCATTTCTTCTGATCATCCTTGAGATGGTTCTACACCTTCATTTGAGTCCAGCTGTGTTTGATTATACTGATTGGTAGGGATGAGCTTCGAGTTTGAGTCGAACTCATGTTCGACTCGAACATTGGCTGTTCGCAAGTTCGCCGAACAGCAAACAATTTGGGGTGTTCGCGGCAAATTCGAATGCCGCGGAACACCCTTTAAAAGTCTATGGGAGAAATCAAAAGTGCTAATTTTAAAGGCTTATATGCAAGTTATTGTCATAAAAAGTGTTTGGGGACCTGGGTCCTGCCCCAGGGGACATGGATCAATGCAAAAAAAAGTTTTAAAAACGGCCGTTTTTTCAGGAGCAGTGATTTTAATAATGCTTAAAGTCAAACAATAAAAGTGTAATATCCCTTTAAATTTCGTACCTGGGGGGTGTCTATAGTATGCCTGTAAAGGGGCGCATGTTTTCTGTGTTTAGAACAGTCTGACAGCAAAATGACATTTCGAAGGAAAAAAAGCCATTTAAAACTACCCGCGGTTATTGCATTGCCGACAATACACATAGAAGTTCATTGATAAAAACGGCATGGAAATTCCCCACAGGGCGACCCCGAACCAAAAAAAAAAAATGACGTGGGAGACCCCCTAAATTCCATACCAGGCCCTTCAGGTCTAGTATGGATATTAAGGGGAACCCCGGCCAAAATTTAAAAAAAAAATGACTTGGGGTTCCCCCTAAATTTCATACCAGACCCTTCAGGTCTGGTATGGATTTTAAGGGGAACCCCATGCCAAAAAAAAAAAAAATACGGCGTGGGGTCCCCCCAAACATCCATACCAGACCCTTATCCGAGCATGCAACCTGGCAGGCCGCAGGAAAAGAGGGGGGGACAAGAGTGCGGCCCCCCCCCCTACTGAACCGTACCAGGCCACATGCCCTCAACATTGGGAGGGTGCTTTGGGTTAGCCCCCCAAAACACCTTGTCCCCATGTTGATGAGGACAAGGGCCTCATCCCCACAACCCTGGCCGGTGGTTGTGGGGGTCTGCGGGCGGGGGTCTTATCGGAATCTGGAAGCCCCCTTTAACAAGGGGACCCCCAGATCCCGGCGCCCCCCCCCCGTGTGAAATGGTAAGGGGGTACCTACCCCTACCATTTCACTAAAAAACTGTCAAAAATGTTAAAAATGACAAGAGACAGTTTTTGACAATTCCTTTATTTAAATGCTTCTTCTTTCTTCCTTCATCTTCTTCTGGTTCTTCTGGCTCTTCTGGTTCTTCCTCCGGCGTTCTCGTCCAGCATCTCCTCCGCGGCGTCTTCTATCTTCTTCTCCTCGGGCCGCTCCGCACCCATGGCATGAGGGGAGGCTCCTGCTCTTCTCTTCATCTTTTTCTTCATCCTCTTCTCTTCTTTCTTCTTCTCTTCTTCATTTTCTTCTCCGGGCCGCTCCGCATCCATGCTGGCATGGAGGGAGGCTCCCGCTGTGTGACGGCGTCTCCTCATCTGACGGTTCTTAAATAATGGGGGGCGGGGCCACCCGGTGACCCCGCCCCCTCTGACGCACGGGACATGACGGGACTTCCCTGTGGCATTCCCCGTGACGTCACAGGGAAGTTCCGTCAAGTCACCGTGCGTCAGAGGGGGGCGGGGTCACCGGGTGGCCCCGCCCCCCGTTATTTCGGAACCGTCAGACGAAGAGATGCCGTCACACAGCGGGAGCCTCCCTCCATGCCAAAATGAAGAAGAGAAGAAGAGAAGAAGGAAGAAGAGAAGAAGGAAGAAGAGAAGAAGAAGAAGATGAAGAGAAGAGCGGGAGCCTCCCTCCATGCCATGGGTGCGGAGCGGCCCGAGGAGAAGAAGATAGAAGATGCCGCTGAGGAGATGCTGGACGAGAACGCCGGAGGAAGAACCAGAAGAGCCAGAAGAACCAGAAGAAGAAGAAGATGAAGGAAGAAGCATTTAAATAAAGGAATTGTCAAAAACTGTCTCTTGTCATTTTTAACATTTTTGACAGTTTTTTAGTGAAATGGTAGGGGTAAGTACCCCCTTACCATTTCACACAGGGGGGGGCCGGGATCTGGGGGTCCCCTTGTTAAAGGGGGCTTCCAGATTCCGATAAGCCCCCTGCCCGCAGACCCCCACAACCACCGGCCAGCGTTGTGGGGATGAGGCCCTTGTCCTCATCAACATGGGGACAAGGTGTTTTGGGGGGCTACCCCAAAGCACCCTCCCAATGTTGAGGGCATGTGGCCTGGTACGGTTCAGGAGGGGGGGCGCACTCTCGTCCCCCCCTCTTTTCCTGCGGCCTGCCAGGTTGCGTGCTCGGATAAGGGTCTGGTATGGATTTTTGGGGGGACCCCACGCCGTTTTTTTTTTTTTTTTGGCGTGGGGTTCCCCTTAAAATCCATACCAGACCTGAAGGGTCTGGTATGAAATTTAGGGGGAACCCCATGTCATTTTTTTTTTTAATTTTGGCCGGGGTTCCCCTTAATATCCATACCAGACCTAAAGGGCCTGGTATGGAATTTAGGGGGACTCCCACGTCATTTTTTTTTTAATTTTGGTTCGGGGTTGCCCTGTGGGGAATTCCCATGCCGTTTTTATCAATGAACTTCTATGTGTATTGTCGGCAATGCAATAGCCGCGGGTAGTTTTAAATGGCTTTTTTTCCTTCAAAATGTCATTTTGCTGTCAGACTGTTCTAAACACAGGAAACATGCGCCCCTTTACAGGCATACGATAGACACCCCCCAGGTACGAAATTTAAAGGGATATTACACTTTTATTGTTTGACTTTAAGCATTATTAAAATCACTGCTCCTGAAAAAACTGCCGTTTTTAAAACTTTTTTTTGCATTGATCCATGTCCCCTGGGGCAGGACCCGGGTCCCCAAACAATTTTTATGACAATAACTTGCATATAAGCCTTTAAAATTAGCACTTTTAAATATTAATGTTCGTGTCCCATAGACTTTAACGGTGTTCGCGTGTTCGAGCGAACTTTTTTCCTGTTCGCATGTTCTGGTGCGAACCGAACAGGGGGGTGTTCGGCTCATCCCTACTGATTGGACTTGGTTAGGAAAGCCACACACCTGTCTATATAAGACCTTACAGCTCACAGTGCATGTCAGAGCAAATGAGAATCATGAGGTTTAAAGGAACTGCCTGAAGAGCTCAGAGACAGAATTGTGGCAAGGCACAGATCTGGTCAAGGTTACAAAAACATTTCTGCTGCACTTAAGGTTCCTAAGAGCACAGTGGCCTCCATAATCCTTAAATGGAAGACGTTTGGGACGACCAGAACCCTTCCTAGAGCTGGCCGTCTGGCCAAACTGAGCTATTGGGGGAGAAGAGCCTTGGTGAGAACCAAAGATCACTGTGGCTGAGCTCCAGAGATGCAGTCGGGAGATGGGAGAAAGTAGAAAGTCAACCATCACTGCAGCCCTCCACCAGTCGGGGTTTCATGGCAGAGTGGCCTGACGGAAGCCTCTCCTCAGTGCAAGACACATGAAAGCCCGCATGGAGTTTGCTAAAAAACACCTGAAGGACTCCAAGATGGTGATAAATAAGATTCTCTGGTCTGATGAGACCAATATAGAACTTTTTGGCCTTAATTCTAAGCGGTATGTGAGGAGAAAACCAGGCACTGCTCATCACTAGGGATGAGCCGAACACCCCCCGGTTCGGTTCGCACCAGAACCCGCGAACGGACCGAAAGTTCGCACGAACGTTAGAACCCCATTGACGTCTATGGGACTCGAACGTTCAAAATCAAAAGTGCTCATTTTAAAGGCTAATTTGCATGGTATTGTCCGAAAAAGGGTTTGGGGACCCGGGTCCTACCCCAGTGGACATGTATCAATGCAAAAAAAACTTTTAAAAACGGCCGTTTTTTCGGGAGCAGTGATTTTAATGATGCTTAAAGTAAAAAAAAAAAAGTGAAATATTCCTTTAAATATCGTACCTGGGGGGTGTCTATAGTATGCCTGTAAAGTGACGCGTGTTTCCCATGTTTAGAACAGTCCCTGCACCAAATGTCATTTTTAAAGGAAAAAATCTCATTTAAAACTGCTTGCGGGTTTAATGTCATGTCGGGTCATGGCAATATGGATGAAAATCAGTGAGACAAACGGCATGGGTACCCCCCCAGTCCATTACCAGGCCCTTTGGGTCCTGTATGGATATTAAGGGGAACCCCGCACCCAAATTAAAATAAGGAAAGGCCCTATATACTCTGAACAGCAGTATACAGGCGGTGCAAACAAGACAGGGACTGTAGGTTTGTTGTTAAGTAGAATCTCTTTGTAATTTTGAACGGGTACATTTTTAACGTGTTTAGCTCCAGCCAAAAAATCTTTTTTAAGCTTTTTGGAAAACATAGGGAAGGGTTATCACCCCTGTGACATTTGTTTTGCTGTCTTTCCTCCTCTTCAGAAGATTTCACCTCACTTTTTTGTCCCAATGAAAAATGTTTTTTGAAAATTTGGGTTTTTTTGTGGAACAAGGATTGGAAAGCATCAGTGTTTTCCCATATTAACTCTTACAGGAGAGAATTTCCCTTCCTAGGGGTAGATTTCATCTCACTTCCTGTTGTCTCCTTCCGTTTGCAAGTAGGAGTCGTTTGTAAGTTAGATGTTTGAAAGTAGGGTCCTGCCCTATATACTCAGCAGAAATTTGGGCCTTAGGTGTTGCTGTGGCCACAACACTGTAAGCCCTCACAGGGCCCTGCTGTGAAATATTAGATCAAGAATTGTAATTACATGCCCCTGTTGAACAGGAGCTGAAAAATTAGGCCTTAGGCACTGGTGCTGGTGCCACAACACTGCAACCCCTCACAGACACTCTAGTTGGAACGCAGGAACGAGCCCTGCTGCAAAGTATTGCATCAAAAATTGTAATTACACGCCCCTGTTAGACTGGGGCAGAAAAATTGGGCCTTAGGCACTGGTGCTGGTGCCACAACACTGCAACCCCTCACAGACACTCTAGTTGGAATGCAGGAACGAGCCCTGCTGCAAAGTATTGCATCAAAAATTGTAATTACACGCCCCTGTTAGACAGGGGCAGAAAAATTGGGCCTTAGGCACTGGTGCTGGTGCCACAACACTGCAACCCCTCACAGAATACTCTAGTTGGAATGCAGGAACGAGCCCTGCTGCAAAGTATTACATCAAAAATTGTAATTACACGCCCCTGTTAAACAGGGGCTGAAAAATTGTGCCTTAGGCACTGGTGGTGGCGCCCAGAACCAAAAATGTTCTTACAAGCTATCAGCGTGATGATTGAGGAGGAAGAGGATAATTACTCAGGGATAGTCACTCAGCATCAGCATAGGCAGTCTTTGAAGGGATCTGAAAAAAATTATTCAGTTACATCAGCATCAGGTGCTTGGTAGCTGGTGGTGATCCAAGACTGATTCATTTTTATGAAGGTCAGCCGATCGACCGAGTCAGTGGACAGACGCACCCTGTGATCGGTTACCACGCCTCCAGCAGCACTGAATGTGCGTTCCGAAAGAACGCTGGATGCAGGACAGGCCAGTAGCTCAATTGCATACTGTGCAAGCTCTGGCCAGTGATCCATCCTCAAGACCCAGTAACCCAGAGGATTTTTGGTGGGAAAGGTGTCCAAGTCTGATCTTGCCCCTAGGTATTCCTGCACCATGTAAAACAGACGCTGGCGATGGTTGCTGGAACCGATCATACCTTGGGGCTGCGGACCAAAAAATTGTCTGAACGCATCGGTCAGACGGCCACCTTCTCCACCGCTCCTTCTTTGACTGACCGAAGCCTCAGCAACACGTTGTCCAGAAACAGGAGTTTGTAACCTCCCAGTCTCTGGGAATGCGTTGCACAGACCTTTCTGCAAGGCCTCCCGAAGATGTTTCATCCTCTGCTCCCTCTGCGATGGCAAGATAAGGTCTACAACCTTACCCTTGTAACGTGGATCAAGGAGGGTTGCCAGCCAGTATTGGTCCTTCTCCTTGATACCACGAATACGAGGATCCTTACGCAGGCTTTGCAGGATCAGGGAGGCCATGCAGCGTAGGTTTGCTGAGGCATTCGGTCCGGAGTCCTCTGGGTCACTAAGGACAACAACGTCCGCAGCCACCTCCTCCCAGCCACGTACAAGTCCATGTGTTCCTTGGGACTGATCCCTTAAAGACTGCTGATGCTGAGTGCCAGGCTCCACCTCCATACTGACACAATCTTCCTCCTCCTCCTCCTCCTCCTCGTCCTCTTCCTGTGTGATCGGCGGGCATGCAGGAACACTGTCTGGATAAAGGGGGCCTTGAGAGCTAAGGAAGTCCTCCTCTTCCTGCCTCTGTTCTGCCTCAAGTGCCCTGTCCATTATTCCACGCAGCGTGTGCTCCAACAGGTGGACAAGGGGGACAGTGTCACTGATGCATGCACTGTCAGTGCTCACCATCCTCGTGGCCTCCTCGAATGGTGACAGGACAGTGCATGCATCCCTGATCATGGCCCACTGGCGTGGGGAAAAAAAACCAAGCTCCCCTGACCCTGTCCTGGTGCCATAGTCGCACAGGTACTCATTGATGGCCCTCTGCTGCGTGTGCAGCCGCTGCAGCATGGCCAACGTTGAGTTCCACCTGGTGGGCATGTCACAGATTAGGCGGTTCTTGGGCAGGTTAAACTCCTTTTGGAGGTCCGTCAGCCGAGCACTGGCATTATATGACCGGCGGAAATGCACACAGACTTTCCTGGCCTGCCTCAGGACATCCTGTAAGCCCGGGTACCTGCCCAAGAACCGCTGCACCACCAAGTTAAGGACGTGAGCCAAACAGGGCACATGGGTCAGTTGTCCCTGTCGGAGGGCAGAGAGGAGGTTGGTGCCATTGTCGCAAACCACCATTCCTGCCTTAAGTTGGCGTGGCGTCAACCACCTCTGAACCTGCCCCTGCAGAGCTGACAGAACCTCTGCCCCAGTGTGGCTCCTGTCCCCCAAGCACACCAGCTCAAGCACCGCATGGCATCTTTTGGCCTGCGTACTTGCGTAGCCCCTTGAACGCCTACGGAGCACCGCTGGTTCCGAGGAAGAGGCCATGGAGGAAGAAGAAGAGGAGGGGGTGGAGGAGAGAGGTGTGTCACAATCAGCATTTTGGAGGCGTGGTGGCGGAACAACCTCCAACACTACTGCACCTTGTCCTGCATCCTTCCCAGCTGCCAGCAGAGTCACCCAATGCGCCGTGAAACTTAAGTAACGTCCCTGTCCATGCCTGCTGGACCATGAGTCAGCGGTAATATGCACCTTACCGCTGACGGCCCTGTCCAGCGAGGCATGGACATTGCCTTCCACATGCCGGTAGAGAGCGGGAATCGCCTTCCGTGAGAAAAAGTGGCGTTTGGGTACCTGCCACTGAGGAACCGCACATTCCACAAACTCACGGAAGGGGGCAGAGTCTACCAACTGAAAAGGCAGCAGTTGAAGTGCTAGCAATTTTGCCAAGCTAGCATTCAACCGCTGGGCATGTGGATGGCTGGGAGCAAACTTCTTTCGGCGGTGCAGCAGCTGGGGCAGGGAAATTTGCCTGGTACAATCTGACGTCGGTGTACCAAAAGCAGATTGCCCACAAGTACTTGGCTGTGACACACCTAATTCTACACCTTCATTCCTCTCACTGCAGGTCTCAGAGAGGACTGAAGGTCTAGTGGGGTTGGAAATCTCAGCTGATGAGGAGCAAGGAGAGATCCTCTTTGTTCTTTGGTGTGGGTCTTTTAGATATGCTTGCCAACGAACTGCATGGCAGGTCAACATATGTCTGGTCAAGCATGTGGTACCCAAGCGGGAGATGTTTTGGCCACGCGAGATACGCTTGAGACATATGTTGCAAATAGCAGCGGTGCGATCTGATGCACTCGTCTCAAAAAAGGCCCACACCAAAGAACTTTTTGAATAACGCGCAGAGACTGCAGCGCCCTGCACATGTGGAGCTTTGGGGTGTGATGCAGTCAATGTGCTGCCCTTAGGCTGGCCCCTGGAGGGCATCCTGCCTCGTTGGTGATGTGCCGCCTCCTCCTCCTCCTCCTCCTCCTCTCTCCTATCAGGCACCCACGTTGAGTCAGTGACCTCATCATCCCCTCCCTCCTCATCACTGGAGCAAACCTGGCAGTATTCTGCAGCAGGGGGAGCATGACTGCCAGATTGCTGTCCTTCTTGGGCACCCCCTCTGTCCGTGCTCATGTTACTGCCTTCATCGAGCTCAGTATCATCATCAGAGCCTTCCAAACGCTGGGCATCCTCCTGGAGCATGTACCCAACACTGTGGTCAAACAGTTCGAGGGAATCCTCAGGAGGACATGGTGGAGCTAGGGAAGGAGTCACTGATGACATTGAGCTGAGGGAAGAGGCCGCTGCTTTGCCAGACAAAGCACCCTGGGCATGGGTGAGAGAGGATGAGGAGGATGAGGACGGCTTGGTCATCCACTCGACCAAGTCTTCCGCATGTTGCGGCTCAACACGGCCAGCTGCCGAAAAAAAGGCCAAGCGTGTCCCATGGCCACGTGCTGATGAGGATGCACCGTCTCCACGACCAGCACTAGACACAGAGCCTGCTTGCCCTCTCTTATTGGCTTGTGACTGTCTGCCTCTCCTTCTTGGCCTTCCAGACATACTAATGGCCTGTAGCTGCACTAAGCTGGGATAGAACACCTGTAATTTTCTTCAGGTAGCTTTATATACTGTAACCAGACAAGCCTGCCTGTCAGTAGGAAGATAACAGGAACGGATCTAGCTGAACACTGTGAGCAGGACGCACTGCACTAAATGTAAATAGCAGGAACGGATCTAGCTGAACACTGTGAGCAGGACGCACTGACTGCACTAAATGTAAATAGCAGGAACAGATCTAGCTGAACACTGTGAGCAGGACGCACTGACTGCACTAAATGTAAATAGCAGGAACGGATCTAGCTGAACACTGTGAGCAGGACGCACTGACTGCACTAAATGTAAATAGCAGGAACAGATCTAGCTGAACACTGTGAGCAGGACGCACTGACTGCACTAAATGTAAATAGCAGGAACGGATCTAGCTGAACACTGTGAGCAGGACGCACTGCACTAAATGTAAATAGCAGGAACAGATCTAGCTGAACACTGTGAGCAGGACGCACTGCACTAAATGTAAATAGCAGGAACGGATCTAGCTGAACACTGTGAGCAGGACGCACTGCACTAAATGTAAATAGCAGGAACAGATCTAGCTGAACACTGTGAGCAGAACGCACTGCACTAAATGTAAATAGCAGGAACAGATCTAGCTGAACACTGTGAGCAGGACGCACTGCACTAAATGTAAATAGCAGGAACGGATCTAGCTGAACACTGTGAGCAGGACGCACTGACTGCACTAAATGTAAATAGCAGGAACAGATCTAGCTGAACACTGTGAGCAGGACGCACTGACTGCACTAAATGTAAATAGCAGGAACGGATCTAGCTGAACACTGTGAGCAGGACGCACTGACTGCACTAAATGTAAATAGCAGGAACGGATCTAGCTGAACACTGTGAGCAGGACGCACTGCACTAAATGTAAATAGCAGGAACAGATCTAGCTGAACACTGTGAGCAGGACGCACTGCACTAAATGTAAATAGCAGGAACGGATCTAGCTGAACACTGTGAGCAGGACACACTGCACTAAATGTAAATAGCAGGAACAGATCTAGCTGAACACTGTGAGCAGGACGCACTGCACTAAATGTAAATAGCAGGAACAGATCTAGCTGAACACTGTGAGCAGGACGCACTGCACTAAATGTAAATAGCAGGAACGGATCTAGCTGAACACTGTGAGCAGGACGCACTGCACTAAATGTAAATAGCAGGAACAGATCTAGCTGAACACTGTGAGCAGGACGCACTGCACTAAATGTAAATAGCAGGAACAGATCTAGCTGAACACTGTGAGCAGGACGCACTGCACTAAATGTAAATAGCAGGAACGGATCTAGCTGAACACTGTGAGCAGGACGCACTGCACTAAATGTAAATAGCAGGAACAGATCTAGCTGAACACTGTGAGCAGGACGCACTGCACTAAATGTAAATAGCAGGAACAGATCTAGCCTAATCTATCTAACTCAAATCAAATGACACTGTCTGTCTCTCTCTCTATCAGCACACCGGAACACACTACACAGGGCCGCCGTGCAGGCGGCCTTATATAGTGTGGGGCGTGTACTAAATCCCCTGATCCATAATTGGCCAAAGCCACCCTGGCTTTGGCCAATTACAGCTCTCTCTACTGACGGCGCTGTGATTGGCCAAGCATGCGGGTCATAGTGCATGCTTGGCCAATCATCAGCCAGCAATGCACTGCGATGCCGCAGTGAATTATGGGCCGTGACGCGCCACACGAATTTGGCGCGAACGGCCCATAACGTTCGCAATTCGACGGACGGTCGAACAGCCGATGTTCGAGTCGAACATGGGTTCGACTCGAACACGAAGCTCATCCCTACTCATCACCTGTCCAATACAGTCCCAACAGTGAAGCATGGTGGTGGCAGCATCATGCTGTGGGGGTGTTTTTCAGCTGCAGGGACAGGACAACTGGTTGCAATTGAGGGAAAGATGAATGCGGCCAAGTACAGGGATATATTGGATGAAAACATTCTCCAGAGTGCTCAAGACCTCAGACTGGGCCGAAGGTTTACCTTCCAACAAGACAATGACCCTAAACACATAGCTAAAATAATGAAGGAGTGGCTCTGTGACTGTTCTGGAATGGCCCAGCCAGAGCTCTGACTTGAACCCAATTGAGCATCTCTGGAGAGACCTAAAAATGGCTGTCCACCAACCTTTACCATCCAACCTGACAGAACTGGAGAGGATCTGCAAGGAGGAATGGCAGAGGATCCCCAAATCCAGGTGTGAAAAACTTGTTGCATCTTTCCCAAAAAGACTCATGGCTGTATTAGATTAAAAGGGTGCTTCTACTAAATACTGAGCAAAGGGTCTGAATACTTAGGACCATGTGATTATTCAGTTTTTCTTTTTTAATAAATCTGCAAAAATGTCAACAATTCTGTGTTTTTCTGTCAATATGGGGTGCTGTGTGTACATTAATGAGGAAAACTTAAATGATTTTAGCAAATGGCTGCAATATAACAAAGAGTGAAAAATGTAAGGGGGTCTGAATACTTTCCGTATATACTCTGCATCCAGTGTAGCCTATATCTAGAGTGCATTCCGTGGTGTACTGTTTCTAATACATTTCAGGCGGTGTATTAATATATATTTATATATATATACACAGTCTCATGTGTATTTACAGTATCTCACAAAAGTGAGTACACCCCTCACATTTTTGTAAATATTTTATTCTATATTCTCATGTGACAACACTGAAGAAATTATACTTTGCTACAATGTAAAGTAGTGAGTGTACAGCTTGCATAACAGTGTAAATTTGCTGTCACCTCAAAATAACTCAACACACAGCCATTAATGTCTAAACCGCTGGCAACAAAAGTGAGTACACCCCTAAGTGAAAATGTCCAAATTGGGCCCAATTAGCCATTTTCTCTCCCAATGTCATGTGACTTTAGTGTTGCAAGGTCTCAGGTGTGAATAGGGAGAACATGTGTTAAATTTGGCGCTATCGTTCTCACTCTCTCATAGGCTATAAGAAGATTACCAAGACCCTGAAACTGAGCTGCAGCACAGTGGCCAAGACCATACAGTGGTTTAACAGGACAGGTTCTATGCAGAACAGGCCTTGCCATGGTCGACCAAAGAAGTTGAGTGAACGTGCCCAGCATCATATCCAGAGGTTGTCTTTGGGAAATAGACGTATGAGTGCTGCCAGCATTGCTGCAGAGGTTGAAGGGGTGGGGGGGTCAGCCTGTCAGTGTTCAGACCATACGCCGCACATTGCATCAAATTGGTCTACATGGTTGTTGTCCCAGAAGGAAGCCTCTTCTAAAGATGATGCACAAGAAAGCCCACAAACAGTTTGCTGAAGACAAGAAGACTAAGGACATGGATTACTGGAACCATGTCCTGTGGTCTGATGAGACCAAGATAAACTTATTTGGTTCAGATGGTGTCAAGCGTGCGTGGAGGCAACCAGGTGAGGAGTACAAAGACAAGTGTGTCTTGCCTACAGTCAAGCATGGTGGTGGTAGTGTCATGGTCTGGGGCTGCATGAGTGCTCCCGGCACTGGGGAGCTACGGTTCATTGAGGGAACCATGAATGCCAACATGTACTGTGACATACTGAAGCAGAGCATGATCCCCTCCCTTCAGAGACTGGGCTGCAGGCCAGTATTCCAACATGATAACGACACCAAACACATCTTCAAGACGACCACTGCCTTGCTAAAGAAGTTGAGGGTAAAGGTGATGGACTAGCCAAGCATGTCTCCAGACCTAAACCCTATTGAGCATCTGTGGGGCATCCTCAAATGGAGGGTGAAGGAGCGCAAGGTCTCTAACATCCACCAGCTCAGTGATGTCATCATGGAGGAGTGGAAGAGGACTTCAGTGGCAACCTGTGAAGCTCTGGTAAACTCCATGCCCAAGAGGGTTAAGGCAGTGTTGGAAAATAATGGTGGCCACTCAATATATGGCCATGGAACAGCTGAACAGCCAATTGTCCCATTACTTTTGGTCCCTTAAAAAGTGCGAGGCACATATACAAACTGTTGTAATTCCTACACCGTTCACCTGATTTGGATGTAAATACCCTCAAATTAAAGGTGAAAGTCTGCAGTTAAAGCACATCTTGTTCGTTTCATTTCAAATCCATTGTGGTGGTGTATAGAGCCAAAAAGATTAGAATTGTGTCATTGTCCCAATATTTATGGACCTGACTGTGTATATATATATATATATATATATATATATATATATATATATACATATATATATTTATATATACATATACTCTGCATCCAGTGTAGCCTATATCTACAGTGCATTCTGTGGTGTACTGTTTCTAATACACTTCAGGCGGTGTAGACAGTATCTAATACAGTGTGTACAGTATCTACTACACTTCTGGTGGTGTACACAGTACACAATACAGTGCAGCCGTAGTACAGTTGTTAATACTGTGCAGGCAGTGTACACAGTATCTAAAACTGTGTGTACAGTTTCTACTACACTTCTGGTGGTGTACACAATACAGTGCATCAGTAGTACAGTTTCTACTACTTTTCTGGTGGTGTACACAGTATCTAATACAGTGTGTACAGTTTCTACTACACTTCTGGTGGTGTACACAGCACACTATATAGTGCAGCCATATTACAGTTGCTAATACAGTGCAGGCGGTGTACACAGTATCTAATACAGTGTGTACAGTGTCTACTACACTTCTGGTGGTGTACACAGTATAAAATACAGTGCAGCCGTAGTACAGTTGCTAATACAGTGGAGGCGGTGTACACAGTATCTAATACAGTGTGTACAGTTTCTACTACACTTCTGGTGATGTACACAGTACACAATACAGTGCAGCCGTAATACAGTTTCTACTACTTTTCTGGTGGTGTACACAGTATCTAATACAGTGTATACAGTTTCTACTAAACTTCTGGTGGTGTACACAGTACACAATACAGTGCAGCCGTAGTACAGTTTCTAATACAGTGCAGGTGGTGTACACAGTATCTAATACAGTGTGTACAGTGTCTACTACACTTCTGGTGGTGTACACAGTATAAAATACAGTGCAGCCGTAGTACAGTTGCTAATACAGTGCAGGCGGTGTACACAATATCTAATATAGTGTGTACAGTTTCTACTACACTTCTGGTGGTGTACACAGTACACAATACAGTGCAGCCGTAGTACAGTTGCTAATACAGTGCAGGCGGTGTACACAGTATCTAATAAAGTGTGTACAGTTTCTACTACACTTCTGGTGGTGTACACAGTACACAATACAGTGCAGCCGTTGTACAGTTTCTAATACAGTCCAGGCGGTGTACACAGTATCTAATACAGTGAGTGTGGTGTTGCAAAACAAAATATACATCATGTCCAAAAGGCCACCAAGGAGAGGCAGACGCTCACAGGCAACTAAAAGAGGGCAAGCAGCCTCTGTGTCTACAGTCAACAGTGCTGGTCGTGGACATGGTGCATCCTCTGAAGGTGGCCGTGGGGCATGCTTGTCCTTTTTTTCTGCTGCTGGCCATGTTATTGAGCCAGAACATGCACAAGAGTTGATGGAGTGAATAACAAAGCCGTCCTCATCCTCCTCATCCTCTGTCACCCAGGCTCAGAGTAGTTTGCCTTCCAATGCAGCTGCCAAAGCGGCCTATTCCACTGGCTCCTTGTTCACAGTCACTCCTTCCGTAGCCCCACCATCATGCACGGAGGAGTCCCCACAATTATTCGACCACAGTGTCGGGTACATAATGCTGGAGGATGCGCAGCGATTTGAAGGCTCCGATGTTGGTTCCAGGGTTGAGGAAGGGAGTAACGTGAGCCTAGAGAGAGGGGGTGCCCAAGAAGGACAAGAAACTGGCAGTCATGTTCCTCCAGCTGCAGCATACTGCCAAGTTTGCGCTAGTGACGAGGAGGGAGGGGATGATGAGGTCACTGACTGTACTTGGGTGCCTGAGAGAAGAGAGGAGGAGGCACAACTCCAATGAGGCAGGATGTCCTCTAGGGGGCAGCTTAAGGGCATCCACTCAATTGCATCACACCGCAGAGCTCCGCAGATACAGGGCGCTGCTGACTCCCCGCCGACTTTTAAAGGTTCCTTGATGTGGGCCTTTTTCAACACATGTGCAGCAGATCACACCGTTGCTGTTTGCAACTTATGTCTGAAGCTGATCAAGCGTGGCCAGAACAGCAGCCACTTTGGCACCACATGCTTGACCAGACATATTATCACCTGTCATGCAGTCCGTTGGCAACAGCAATTGAAAGACCCACATCAAAGAAAAAGGCGTACTTCTCCTTGCTCCTTATCTGGGATCTCCAACCCTACTATACCTCCAGTCCTCTCTAAAACCTGCACTGTGAGGAATGAAGGTATAGCAATAGGTGTCCCAAGTACTTGCAGCCAATCTGCTAGCAGTACACCACCATCTGATTCTAGCAGGCAAATTTCCCTACCCCAGTTGCTAAACCGTAAAAAGAAATTCGGTCCCAGCCATCCTCATTCTCAGTGTCTAAATGCTAACTTGGCCAAATTGCTAGCACTGCAACTGCTGCCTTTTTTAGCTGGTAGACTCTGCCCCCTTTCGTGAATTTGTGGAATGTGCTGTACCTCAGTGGCAGGTTCCAAAATGCCATTTCTTTTCACGGAAGGCCATTCTGGCTCTCTACCGGCATGTGGAAGGCGATGTTTTGGCCTTGTTGGACAGGGCGGTCAGCAGTAAGGTGCATATTACCACTGACTCATGGTCCAGCAGGCATGGGCAGGGACGTTACCTTTCCTTCACGCCGCAATGGGTAACTCTGCTGGAAGCTGGGAAGGATGCAGGACAGGGTTCAGTATTGTTGGAGCTTGTTCTGTCACCACGCCTCCAAAATGCTAGTGGTGATTCTGCCACAGCTCTCTCCTCCACCCCCTCCTCTTCTTCTTCCTGTATGGCCTCTTCTGCAGATTTGTCTGAACCAGCGGTGCTCCGCAAGCGTTCAAGGGGCTACGCAAGCAGTCAGGCAAAAAGATCCCATGCGGTACTTGAGTTGGTCTGCCTAGGGGACAGGAGCCACACTGGGGCAGAGATTCTGTCAGCTCTGCAGGGGCAGGTTGATTGACGCCATGCCAGCTTCAGCCGGGAATGGTTGTATGCGACAATGGCACCAACCTTCTCTCCGTCCTCCAACAGGGACACTTGACCCATGTTCCATGCTTGGCACACGTCCTGAATTTGGTGGTGCAGCGGTTCTTGAGCAGGTACCCAGGCTTACAGGATCTCCTGAGGCAGGCCAGAAAAGTCTGGGGTCATTTCCGCCAGTCATACAATGCCAGTGCTCGGCTGGCTGACATTCAAAGGGAATGCAACCTGCCCACCAACCGCCTCATTTATGACATGCCCACCAGGTGTTACTCAATGTTGGCAATGCTGCAGCGGCTGCACACACAGCTGAGGGCCATCAATGAGTACCTGTGCGAGTATGGCACCAGGCTGGCTACTGATCAACAATGCATCTACTGTCCTGTCACCATTTGAAGAGGCCACAAGGATGGTGAGCAGCAACAATGCATGCATCAGTGACACTGTCCCTCTAGTCTTCCTGTTGGAGTACATTCTTCGTGGAATAATGGACAGAGCACTTGAAGCAGCAGAAGGAAGAGGAGGGTTTCCTTACCTCTCAAAGCCCCCTTTATTCAGATAGCATTCTTGCGGGCCCGCCAAACACACAGGAAGAAGAGGAGGAGGATTGTATCAGCATGGATGTAGAGGATAACACTTAGCAGCAGTCTTCAAGGAATGGCTGTCAGTCCCCAGAAACCCAAGGAGTTGTACATGGCTGGAAGGAGGTAGTTACGGATCATGTGATCCTTAGTGACCCAGAGGACTCAGAATCGAATGCCTCTGCAAACTTACGCTGCATGGCCTCCCTGATTCTGCAAAGCCTGCGAAAGGACCCTAGGATTCGTGGTATCAAGGAGAGGGATCATTACTGTCTGGCAACCCTTCTTGATCCACGTTACAAGGGTAAGGTTGCAGAACTCACCCTGCCTTCGCAGAGGGAGCAGAGGATGAAACATCTTCAGGAGGCCTTGAAAAAAGGTTTGTGCAATCCTGGTGCTGGACAACTAGTTACTGAGGCTTCATTCAGTCAGAGGAAGAGCGGTGGAGAAGGTGGCAGGCTGACCGATGCCTTTAAACAATTTTTCAGTCCTCAGCGCCAAGGTCTGATCGGTTCAAGCAACCATCGCCAGTGTCTGCATTACATGCAGAAATATCTAGGGGCAAGAGCAGACTTAGAGACCTTTCCAACAGAGCATCCACTGGGTTACTGGGTCTTGAGGATGGACCACTGACCAGAACTTGCTCAATATGCAATTAAGCTACTGGCCTGTCCTGCATCCAGCGTGCTTTCTGAATGCAGATTCAGTGCTCCTGGAGGGTTTGTAACAAATCATAGAGTGAGCATGTCCACAGACTCCGTTGATTGGCTCACATTCATAAAAATCAATAAGTCTTGGATCAGCAGCTATCAAGCACCTGATGCTGATGTAACTGATTGAATTTTCTATGGATGTGGGATTCCTTGAAGATTGCCTATGCTGACTATCCTATTCCTCCTCAATCTTGATGATGCTAGCTTCCAACAATATTTTTGGTTTAGAGCACCACCACCACCACCCAAGGCCCAATTTTTCTGCCCCTGTTTAACAGGGGCATGTAATTACAATTTTTTGATCTAATATTTCACAGCAGGGCCCGTTCCTGCGCCCAACAAGAGTATCTGTGAGGGGTTACAGTGTTGTGGCACCACCACCACCACCACCCAAGGCCCAATTTTTCTGCCCCTGTTTAACACGGGCATGTAATTACAATTTTTGATCTAATATTTAAATGCAGGGCCCGTTCCTGTGCCCAACAAGAATATCTGTGAGGGGTTACAGTGTTGTGGCACCACCACCACCACCCAAGGTCCAATTTTTCTGCCCCTGTTTAACAGGGGCATGTAATTACAATTTTTGATATAATATTTCAATGCAAGGCCCATTCCTGCGCCCAACAAGAGTATATGTGAGGGATTACAGCATTGTGGCACCACCACCCAAGGCCCAATTTTTCTGCCCCTGTTTAACAGGGGAATGTAATTACAATTTTTGATATAATATTTCTACGCAGGGCCCGTTCCTGCGCCCAACAAGAGTAACTGTAAGGCTTACAGTGTTGTGGCACCACCACCACCACCCAAGGCCCAATTTTTCTGCCCCTGTTTAACAGGGGCATGTAATTACAATTCTTGATATAATATTTCAAAGCAGGGCCCGTTCCTGCGCCCAACAAGATTAACTGTGAGGGCTTATAGTGTTCTGGTACCACAAACACCTAAGGCCCACTTCTCTGAAGAGTATATAGGGCAGGCCGTATAGTATATATACTGCTGTTCAGAGTATATAGTGCCTGGGGGACCCCCACGCCATTTATAAAAAAAAATTGGGTGCGGGGTTCCCCCTAATATCCATACCAGACCCAAAGGGCCTGGTAATGGACTGGGGGGGGATCCGTGCTGTTTTTTTCAATGATTTTCATCTATATTGCCGGGATACATTACAGCCATGCGTAGTTTTAAATGACATTTTTTCCTTTCGAAATATAATTTTTGCTGTGGTATTGTTCTAAACACAGGAAAAATGTGCTACTTTACAGGCATACTAAGGACACCCCCAGGCATGATATTTAAAGGAATATTTAATTTTTATTGTTTCACTTTAAGCATTATTAAAATCACTGCTCCCCAAAAAAAACCCTTTTTTAAACTTTTTTTTGCATTGATACATGTCCCCTGGGGCAGGACCCGGGTCCCTAAACACTTTTTATGGCAATAACTTGCATATAAGCCTTTAAAATGAGCACATTCATGAAAATACAGTAGATCCCACTCACTCTCACCCAGGTATTTAGCTGCCCGATTAGTTTCTATAGCATACAGGTTCGTCTTACACCAGGGGTCAGCAGCCCTTTTCCACTTAAGGGCCTGATTCAATGTATGTGAATGCACGGCGGGCCGCATTCACCTGCTAATAAATGAAGATAATAAAAATCCTAACACAGTAATATTAACAGTACAGGTTTACCTCACTTTAAGGTGCTTAATTAATACAAAGCTAGTTCACCCTGAGGGAGTATGTAGCTGGGGATTCGGATTTTACTGCCCCTCCCCCGTCCTGGCACCCAAAGGTGGCTGACGCCAGCCCTGCTAGCCAGCACGGTCTGAAGATGGGGTTCCTGTCCCTAGGAAAAATGGGGTTCCTGTCCCTAAGGAAAATTAGGTTCCTGCCCTTAGGGGAGATGGGTGCCCCGTCCCCAGGGGAGATGGGGTCCCTGTCTCTAGGGGAGATGGAGTTTCTGTCCCCAGGGGTAATGGGGTCCCTGTCCCCAAGCAAAAAGGGGTTCCTGTTCCCAAGCGAGAAGGGGTCCCTGTCCCCAAGTGAGGAGTTCCTGTCCCCAGGGGTGATGGGGTCCCTGTCCCCAGGAGAGAAGGGGTCCCTGTCCCAAAGGTGAGAAGGGGTCCCTGTCCCCAGGGATGATGGGGTCCCTAATTGGGGCCCCCCATTTCAGTGTCCTCTGTACCCCTATAGCAGTGTCCTCTGTCCCCTACACCCCCCACTGTAGCATCCTCTGTCCCCTGCACCCCCCCCCTGTAGGGTCCTCTGTCCCCTGCACCCCCCCACTGTAGCGTCTTCTGTGCCCTGCACCCCCCACTGTAGCGTTCTCTGTCCCCTGTACCCCCCCCCACTGTAGGGTCCTCTGTCCCCTGCACCCCACCACTGTAGGGTCCTCTGTCCCATGAAGCCCCCCACTGTAGGGTCCTCTGTCCCCTGCACCCCCCCACTGTAGGGGCCTCTGTCCCCTGCACCCCCAATGTAGGGTCCTCTGTCCCCTTCCCCACCCACTGTAGGGTCCTCTCTCCCCTGCACCCCCCACTGTAGGGTTCTCTGTCCCCTGTACCCCCACTGTAGGGTCCTCTGTCCCCTGCACCCCCCCTCTGTAGGGTCCTCTGTCCCCTGCAAAAAAGTAAGCTCCAGCAGTTCCCACCCCGATCCAGCCCCGTGAATTAATCACAGGGGACAGAGACTCTTACATATTTGGCAGCAGAGACACAACAGTTATCTGTAAAAGCAAAAGGGAGCAATTTTAGGGTGCTCCCAGGGCCATATTTACAAATCATGGGGTCCTGTACAGCTTACCTGACAGGACCCTGTACCCCAGTATCTCCTATCAAAAAAATGAAAAAATGTAATAAAAAAAAAATATATATATAACTTTTCTCTTTACATACTGTCACCGTTCAGTGTTCCTGATCACTGCCACAGCAGTTATATGATGATGCTATATTGCACTGGTGACTGTATGTAAAAAAAATTTGAAAACAACCATTTCTTAAAATTTCTTTATTTTTCGAAAAATTGTGACAAAATATTACAAAAAACTTGGCATGCTTCTTACTAAATACCTTGGACTGTATACTTTCCAAAAAGGGGTAATTTGGGGGGGGGGGGGGGTAGTATTTGTACTGTCCTGGCATTTTTGGGGCTCAAGAAACGAGATAGGCCATCAGCAGGCCCGGACTGGGACAAAAAATAGGCCTAGGCACTTTAGACTGAGCAGCCGGGGGGGGGGGGGGGGGGGGGGCAGGCTGTGTTTGCGGCGCAGTTGATGACGGGATGTGGGGTTCCAGGATGTGTGGATTAGATTACTTAAACTCCGGTTTTGATGGTGGAGTTCTTAAAATACTATGAAGCAGCACAAGATGAGGTTTGCTCTAATGCAGGGGCTTAGTGTGCCAAAAGATGTTTTCAAAGAAATTGAAAGTGCCAGATACATAAAAAACAAAACAAAAAAAAGCTGTCAACTGCACACGGAAAGGAATCTTTATAAAGTAAATGCTGTAAACCACTTGAATAATAGTAAGAAATCAACTGAGCTTTGCACCTACACACCTCACATCAGCCCCAATTCCTGCACTTTCAGAATTCACAAAAGGCAACGCAGCTAGCCACTCACAGGTGTCAAAAACAGCAGTAGGAATCAGCAGATACCTGCCCCTGCCATTTGCATTGTGCCTAAACACGTGTGCAAATGTAGCCTTAGAACAGGGTTAGGCGCTACTACTTTAGAAAACAAACCCTGTTATAAAGTGCAGTTCCCTTTTAAAACTTCTAAAGTAGTGATTACAAAGCCAGTTATAAAGCATGACATACAAAGACAGATATAATGGAGTATTCACAAAGCCAGTCATTAAGCAAAACTCTTTTATAACTGACTCTGTGAGTAATGCTTAGTAACTGACTTTGTGAATACTGAAATGCCCGTTATAAATTATTAAGCCTTGTACACACCACTAAACTGACAGCTCAGGTCGGAGCTGCTGTACTAACAATCCGATGTTAGTACAGCGATCTCCCCCGCTATTGTGTTCTGACAGGGGGACGCTCCCCGCCAGAACCCTCCGGTCAGCGCTCTCAGCCATTGGCTAAGAACGTAGACCTTTTTCAGTCTTACGAGCCTTTGACAGAAGCCGGGCTGAATGGCCGTCTTCTGTCAGACCGGCTGCCGTACACACGGGTCGAATGTTGGCTGACATTCAGCACGTGTGCACTAGATTTTACTTACAGAGCGAGTTATTAAGCAAAACTCCTTTATAACTGGCTCTGTTAGTACTGCAAAGCCAATTATAAAGCATTACTCACAGAGCCAGTTATAAAGGAGTTTTGCTTTATAACTGGCTTTTTGACCATTACTTTTACTAGTGCTTCCAAAGCCTGTGAAATACTTCATCCAGTTAACTTTTCTGGGTAGAATTGTCTCCTCTTCATTTCGAGCCCGGCACAAGGCTGCTGAGGGAGAGGAGTGCCCAGAGACAGCAGGTGCACAAGGATTAATTACACTGCAGTTACTGAAGAAAAAAAAAACATAGCTACCATTAGCAAAAGCAGTGCTCTCTGGCCTGGAGCATCAGATCCGACCCCTTCACTGGCAGAAATGGAGATGGGTGTACACCAGCCGGCAGCCGCACTTCTTTCCCTATAGGCGGTCGCAGCACTTTGCTGGCTTTCTTCTGCAGGAGGCGGGTCTCAGTAGGTGGTGGTGCATAAGGCTTCTTCCTCTGCTCTTCCTCTGCTTCTCCATCCCTCCTCCTCTCCTGGCGTCCTGGTTGCCAGGTGACCATTGGCTGCGGGGCGCATGCGTGAACACGGACTTCCTGTTTATCAGCGGCCTGGGTATCCATGGATCAGCTTGGTAGGCAGGGAATGAGGAGACTTTCCGCTCCTCCCACCACCACCCAGCATATGCAGAACATCAGCGGCCAGCCCTGCATGTCAGAACCCGCGGCTGGCTCTGCATACCACACTCAGACATGCAGCCCGGCGGCTCCCAGCCCACCGGGCAAATGCGCGGTCTGCCCTATGGCCAGTCCACGCCTGGCCGTCAGTACATCAAGATTGATCGATTTTCAGATACATGCCATAGTTTGTGGACTCTATAACGTTCCTACAGACTAAATAATAAACACTGATTTGAGTTATTTTTACCAAAGAAATGTAGCAGAATACAATTTGGATAGATCATTTATTTGCAAAATTTTCTAACTAAAGAAAAAAGATTTTTTCCCAAAATTTTTGGTCTTTTTTTAGTTTATTTAAAAAAAATAAAAAACCCAGTGGTGATTAAAAACCACGAAAAAGAAAGCTCTATTTGTGTGAAAAAATGATAAAAATGTCATATCTGTACAGTGTTGCATGACTACGCAATTGTTATTCAAAGTGCAACAGCACTGAAATCTGAAAATTGGTCTGGGCAGGATAGGAGGTGAAAGTGCCCAGTATTGAAGTGATTAAGGATTGGTAAACGGCAGTTTTCGTTTTTGGGTTCCAT
Source organism: Lithobates septentrionalis (assembly GCA_037952835.1). Taxonomy (NCBI): domain Eukaryota; kingdom Metazoa; phylum Chordata; class Amphibia; order Anura; family Ranidae; genus Lithobates; species Lithobates septentrionalis. The sequence continues at coordinate 865,466 of JBBDGP010001020.1, forward strand.
GCCATTTTAAGATTTTCTTCAATGGCCAGTGGCAAGGGGTTAACATGTGAATGACGGGCACAGTGCCCACTGTCTGGGATATGCATGTCACATATCTCAGGAGGCATAGCCCTTTATTCTGAAAGGAGGAAAGGGACATGCCTGGCTGAACCCCAAAGAGCCAGGGGAGGTCTCTGGATGATGTCACAGGCAACATGGTGGGTGCAGAAGCGAGTGGTGGCATAAGACAAGAGGCTCTCAGCTGGACAATGCTGGATGATCCTTTCGGTGGGTAAGTATTTGAAATGTGCACAACATACCAACCAGTAAGCAGGGGTAAAAAAGAAAAAAAAAAGAAAAAAAGGGAGGTGAAGATCCACTATAAATATTTACTTGTAGACTTGTAAAATGTTTAATTGCAAACTATAAATGAATAGTTAATAGTAGAATAGTAGAAAAAATACTACACTTCTAATTTTAGTTTGGCTAAATAAAGGAAACCTCAGAGACCCAGAGCAAGTGTACTGCAAATCCACAAAGAAACAAGGGGACCCGTCCCCAGGAGGAAAATATTAATATAAAAATAATCATCTGACTGTACAGACTGCTATGGGTTAGATTTCCTGACACTTTGCATGACACTATAACCGTAATTATTATGGTATGTTTACTTTTATTATATTACAACTGGATATTGCAAAATGTTAAAGAGGAATGCTCATGGTATGCTGTCAAACTAAGCTAAATTGACAAATCTTTCACTTTAAATGCCTATGGTGCAGTTGAAAGTCTGCATGTTTAAAACATTGTATGACAAGAAGAGGGGGAAGAAATGTTTTCAAACTGGCAAAAGTGGACTTATTTGGGCACAGAAAGACAAGATTGGGGAAGGGTATCAAAACCTTTGACATGGGTGCCCCCAGTAATGTCACACCCTATATTGTTCCACTAATACATAGAATAAACCTAAAAAAATGGGATTTTATGGGCAATTGAAAAAAAATATAGAGAACTTCACATATAGAAAAATGTAATTTATTGTAGAAAAATTGTATTAAAAAGTCTCATATTAATAATACAAAACATTGTAAGAATAGTACCATCAACATTGCACATTGTATAAATGATGTTATCAACATTTAGCTGTTAGCCATGAAGTGGCAATCCCCATCTACTTGCTGTTCCCTTTGGTCATGGTTGATGGTACTATTCTTACAATGTTTTGTATTATTAATATGAGACTTTTTTATACAATTTTTCTACAATAAATTACATTTTTCTATATGTGAAGTTCTCTATATATATTTTTTCAGTTGCCCATAAAATTCAATTTTTTTAGGTCTATTCTATATATTACCAAGGGATGGTGGCAATTTACATGTGTGGTCCGGTGAATCACTAATGCCTCGTTCACGCGATCGGACTTTCCGCCAACAAAACCGTGGAATTTTGTCCGAAGGGTGTTGGCTCAAACTTGTCTTGCATACACACGGTCACACAAATGTTGGCCAACAATTACGAACGTAGTGACGTACTGGACGTACTACATGGTTTTTCAGCTCTTTAGCGCCACCCTTTGGGCTCCTTCTGCTAATTTTGTGTTAGTAAAAGTTTGGTGAGTGTTGATTCACGCTTTTCTTTTCACGTTTTTCATTTAGTGCTTTTCAGTTCGTGCTTTTCAGTTAGTTTCTGAATGGCCGTTTGTCAACCAGACATATTGCGGAATCAGAGGAGATAATGTGTTATTTATTATTGGCCTTGGAGTTATTGCTTTGACATTTTTGGTTGAATAATGATTTGATTTGGTATATGTTCTATACTTTTGGATGCATAGAATGCACTTTTTGGTTAAGTTCTATTGGCAGATAGCATTTTTTTTTAATGCACAATAAAAAAATTGTTTAGAATAATACTTGGCTATGTGTTTTACTTCAAATGACAGTGTGGGAGTAGGCAGGTACATTTTAAAAAATACAATGTAAAATTGACAAGGGACACCAACATAATATCTTTGTTCTTAAAAACTACGGGATAATGGTGTTGTGCTAACTTGCACAAATAAATTAAAAAAAAACATAATAATATTATTCTTGATATCACTAGAAAAAAAAAGCCTTTGAAAATTTGTTTGCAATAACTCCATCAGTATCACCAGCAAAACAGCTTCATTATTATCCCATTAAAGAAGAAGAGAATTGTGCGCTGCATTTGGAGATTTCATAATTTGCCACGTCACGAATATTAATTCTCCATTACAAATGCTAGTTTACAAGACCAACCGCTTCTGCTCCTGAGCATGTGTGTTTGTACTTTGGATTCTTGTCCAGCGGACTTGTGTACACACGATCGTAAAATCCGACAACACACATTTGTTGGCGGAAAATTTGAAGACATGCTAGCCAACATTTGTTGGCGGAAAGCCCGACAACAATTGTCCGATGGAGCGTACACACGGTCGGATTTTCCGCCAACAGCCTGACATTCAACATTTCCCGTCGGAAAGTCTGATCATGCATACGCGACATTAATCCTATATTGTTCCACTAATATCCCCCCTGTAGGGAATATGTTCCCTTCTTCTAAAGTTCTACTTGTACTGCACCTGTTCTCCTCTTCCAGAACCCCCCCCCCCCCCCTTAATGGTCTTGTTCTCCTCTTCCAGGGTCCCACTTGTACTGCACCTATTCTTTTCTTCCACAGTCCCTCTGTAGTGCACCTGTTCTCCTCTTACAGAGTCCCCCCCGTACTGAACCTGTTTTCCTCTTGCAAGATCACCCCTGTACTGCACCTGTTCGCTTCTTCCAGAGACCCCTCTGTACTGCATCTGTTTTCCTTTTCCAGAATTCCCCCTGTACTGCATCTGCTCTTTTCTTTCAGAATCCCCCCTGTACTGCCCCTATTCTTTTCCAGAGTTCCCCCTGTACTGCATCTGTTCTCCTCTTCGAGCATGCCTCCTGTATTGCATCTGATCTCTTCTTCCAGAGTCCCCATGTATTGCACATGTTTTCCTCTTCCAGAGTCCCCATGTATTGCACATGTTTTCCTCTTCCAGAGTCCCCATCAATTGCACATGTTTTCCTCTTCCAGAGTCCCCATGTATTGCACATGTTTTCCTCTTCCAGAGTCCCCATGTATTGCACATGTTTTCCTCTTCCAGAGTCCCCATGTATTGCACATGTTTTCCTCTTCCAGAGTCCCCATCAATTGCACATGTTTTCCTCTTCCAGAGTCCCCATGTATTGCACATGTTTTCCTCTTCCAGAGTCCCCATGTATTGCACATGTTTTCCTCTTCCAGAGTCCCCCCTTGTGCTGCATCTTCTCTCCTCTTCCAAAATCCCTCTGCATGTGCTCTCTTCTTTCAGAATCCCCCCTGTACTGCACCTGTTCTTTTCTAGAGTCCCCCCTGTACTTCACCTGTTTTCCTCTTCCAGAATCCCCCTGCACTGCACCTGTTCTCCTCTTACATAGTCCCTATGTATTGCACATGTTTTCCTCTTCCAGAATCCCCGCTGTACTGCACATGTTCTCCTCTTCCAGAATCCCCCTGTACTGCACATGCTCCCCTCTTCCATAGTCCCCATATATTGCACATGTTTTCCTCCTTCAGAATCCCCCTTGTACATCACCTGGTTTCCTCTTTCAGAATCCCCCCTGTACTGCACATGCTCCCCTTTTCCATAGTCCCCATGTATTGCACATGTTTTCCTCTTCCAGATTCTCCCTTGTACTGCACATGTTCTCCTCTTTCACAGGTCCCCCCTGTACTGTACCAGTTCTCCTTTTCTGGAGTCTCCCCTGTACTGCACCTGTTCTCTTCTTTCCTTAGTCCCTCTCGTCTGCACTTGTTCTCCCCTTCCAGAGTTTCTCATGACAGAACAAAGTGTTGTCACCCTGTTAATGGAAGTAGAAGAATCAACGTATCTACTGGCATGGCCAGCAGGTATTAAAGCTGAATTCCAGGAATTCAGCTACTCACTAAAAAGTGATGGCACACTATTAGTTAAGTCCAAGGAGCTGCATAACATCCCCTGGGCTTATCTCTATTATTTACATTTGACAAGTGTATTGCTCTGATGGAGAGACATTCCTGGATCTGAGAGGAGAGAAACACACAGAGCAGCTATGCCCACCTCTCCCCTCTGCTGCCCATTCACAGAAGCCTTGGTATTTTGTGAATGGGTTCACATAATACCAAGGTTTCTGTGAATGGGCAGGAGAAGGGGAGGGGTGGAAATAGCAGTTGTACAAGATGCAGCCTTTATAAGGATCAGCATTGCTCTTCAAGGACTACAGCTATAGCTGTCTTCAAGAAGCACTGTAAAGCTGTCAGATATAAATAACAGAGCTAAGCCCAGGAAGTGTCATGCACCTCGCTGGATGTAACTGATAACAGGCCTTAATTTTTTTACAAAGGAACTTAATTCCTGGATTTTAGACTTAAAGGGGTTGTAAACCCTCATTTTTTTTTTTAATAACAAACATGTCAACACTTACCTCCACTGTGCAGTTCGTTTCGCCGAACCGCCCTTTCTGGGGTCCCACGGAGGTGCTGGTGGCTCCTCCCCACTTCGAGTGTCCACATTGGAGAAGCGCTCTCCTTGGTAGACACCCGTGCGGGCGTGCTCCAGAGTCCTGCATCTGTGTCCATTCACACAGAATGCAGGACTCGGCCCCTCCCCCCCGACGCTGCATCATTGGATTTCATTGACCACAGCGGGAACCAATGGCTGCGCTGCTATCAATATATCCAATTGGGACACGAGATATCAGATAGAGATGGTGTGCTCGTTCCCGGACAGAGGATGACAGCGTCCAGGTAAGTAAAACGGGGAGGGGGCTGGGGGGCTGCAGCACTAAAAAGGAAACTGTATGTATAGCCAAAACTGTTTGTTTTGGATAGAGCAGGAAAGAGTTATTTTTTGTTGTCTGTGTCCCACTAGGGAGACTTCTGTTTATTTTCTGTCCTGGACATGCAATAAGAAATAATAGAAAATCTCAACAAAGTGAGTGGAATCCTCATCTTAGACAGTTGCCACCAGAATATCTGTCCCCCAGGAAGATTTCCTCTCTTATCTTGCTCTAGTGACAACTCTAACCCTGCCATACTCTACTACATGCACCCCTTTCAATGACTTCAGACCAGGCATCTCAACAGTTCAAGAGACTTTACTGAGTGCTTCTGAACATTACCAATTAAAATGTAGACTCAATCCTTCTTACTAACTAAGCTGTGGCTCCGTTTACATCGCTGGATTGAGATCATGCTCAGGTAAGTGTAGCACCCTCGTCCTACAATAGGGCTACAGGTAAATTTAGTTATGTTGGGTGGTAGCCAGCCTGGCTAATTTGTAGTGTTTAGTGGTCAAATGACTTCTGTCCTAATCCTATTTGGCTGTGGTTTCTCCCTTTTGTCAGTAGGTGGTGCTGTTGCCTTTGACATTAGTGTGATGATCTACAGTGAGTTCAGGCTATGAATAAACATACCTTTCTCAGACTGACAGCTTTGCATGCTGGGAAAAGGTATTTATTCAGAAGGAGTCAGATGATCGAGGTCTTCCTGCCCAGGGCTGCGGCCTGGGTGGATGTGTGTGAAACAGTTCCTGGCTGCTAGACCTGAAACCTGAGGCCTAGCCAGGTGGTCTCCTGGCTGCTAGGCCTATCCGAGGCCTATCTGGGTGTTTAAGGTTCTGCTGAGAAAAGCCTGCCAAAGATCTGGAAACGATTCTGAGAGGGATGGAGTTCTAAGGAAGCACCTGGGGTGACCCTTCAAGGGCTGGAGGCTATGGAGTGGCTGGGAGGACTTCAAGAGAGAACTCATCCAAGGGAATCTGTGTATGAAGCTCTGAGTAAAGTTCAGTTACTACAGGAGACAGCCTATCCTAAAAAGTACAGATGTGCTGGTTCAGCTTAAAGGCTCCTCTTCCTGTACTGCTGTCTACCTTATCTCACTTATTTTTGTTTAAGGAGTCTGCCAATGTGCATAAAAGTGACTGGCGCCCAACTTTCTTTCTTGTTCATCACCCACCATGCCTAGTAACCTGCACCCTGAGGAAGTATGTCAGCCCTCCCTAACTCTGGTAGCCACCACCAGGCTCCTGGAAAATCAGGGTAGGCGCTACATAAGGATTAGGGGGGCTGGAGGGGGAGCTACAAGAAAAGTCATTGGGTAAAAAAAAGTAAGCATTAAGTTAAAAACGTTCTGCCTTTAGAACCACTTTAAAGCAGTAATAAACCCAAAAGCAAATATTTATTATATTGCAGCTTACCAATTTCTAGATGTCATGGCTGCATTAGATTTCTTTTTTAGGCTTTTTTCTTTTATCTTCAACTGGTGATTCGGCCAGTAAGTCTGTTGTTTTTCACAGCACAAGCTCTCTAGCAGAATGTAACAGTTTACATAGAAGAGACAAATCACTTAACACTGACAGGGGTGATTAAAATGGTCAGCTTTTATTTATTCATGTAAGACCTTTATCCCAAAATAAAAAAAGCTATTTGCTGTAACTGATTATAAAGTATTAGATGGCTTAAATTTGTTAGTGGTTCTAAATCTTCTAATACACTTAAAACTCCTCCCCCCCTTCAGACTTACAATACTGCTGTCTGCTCTGCCTCCTCTTCTCATTCCCCCAGAGCAGGGTCGGTTTAACATAGGGACTATGAAGACCTACCCCACCACTGGTCAAAATGTGGAGCTCCTCTGATGTAAGGGGGGCTCTGCGAACTCTGATGTAAGGGGGGCTCTGCAGACTTTGATGTAAGGGGGCGGCTCTGCAGACTCTGATGTAAGGGGCAGCTCTGCAGACTCTGATGTAAGGGGGTAGCTCTGCAGACTCTGATGTAAAGGGGGGGCTCTGTGGACTCTGATGTAAGGGGGACTGTGATGTAAAGGGGGGCTCTGCCGACTCTGATGGAAGGGGGGGCTCTGCGGACTATGAAGAAAGGGGGGCTCTGCGGACTGTGATGTAAGGGGGCTCTGCAGACTCTCATGTAAGTGGGGGGGCTCTGCAGAGTCTGATGTAAGGAGGCCTCCACAGACACTGATGTAAAGGGGGCTCTGATGAAAGAGGGGCTCTGCAGACTGATGGAAGGGAGTCTCTGCAGACTGTGATGTAATGCAGGATCTTCGGACTATGCTGTAAAGAGGGACTCTAGGGACTCTGATGTAAAGGGGGCTCTAGTGACCCTGATGTAAGGAGGGCTCTGCAGACTTTGATATAAGGAGGGCTCTCTGGACTCTCATGTAGAGGGAACTCTTGGAACCGTGATTAAAGGGGAATGCTGGGAACTATGATGTATGTGGGAGCTCTGGTTACCAGAGACCCACTTATATCAGAGTTCCCCTTTACACCAGAGTTCCCTCCTTACATCAGAGTTCAGTGTTCCTGCTTAAATCAGAGTCTCCAGAGTCCCCCCCTTACAGTGTGAGTTCAGATGTAATGGGGAGCTCTGTGGATTCAAATGTAAAGGGGAACTCTGTGGATTCAGATGTAAAGAGGAACTCTGTGGTTTCAAAATTAAAGGGGAACTCTGCAAGTTCAGATGTACAGGGGAACTCTGTGGATTCAGATGTAAAGGGAAACCTCTGCGAGTTCAGATGAAAAGGGGAACTCTGTGGATTCAGATGTAAAGGGGAACTCTGCGCATTCAATTGTAAAGGGAAAACTCTGCGAGTTCAGATGTAAAGGGGAACTCTGTGGATTCAGATGTAAAGGGGAACTCTGTGGATTCAGATGTAAAGGGGAACTCTGTGGATTCAAATGTAAAGGGGCACTCTGCAGATTCAGATGTAAAGAGGAACTCTGCGAATTCAGATGCAAAGGGGAATTCTGTGGATTCAGATGTAAAGGGGAACTCTGTGGCCTCTAATTTAAGGGGGGACACTTTTTTATTCAAACCATATGATTAGAAATATTATTTAATGACAACATTTTTGTATAGTGTATAGTACGAAACAATTTACTGTGGTGCAGCTAAAGTGTTTGGATTTGGCTTGAAGAAAAGGTGGCAACCCTACCCAAGACGGCAGGAAGGGGGCCTGCTGCAGAACATGTGTAAGGGTCCCACTGTGGGACCACAATAAAGGGCCCTGTGATGGAAGTATAGAGCCCCAGAATTAGTGGGAAGGGCCCGAGCTCGGAGGTCAGGGGGGCCCTTCATGGTTTTTTGCACCGGAGCTCTGAGGGTTCTAGTTATGCCTCTGCTGTCAGCTGCTGCAATACCACTCGTTGAAAAGCAATCCACCACAGATCACTTTTCAGAGGGCAGTAAGCATTACCGCAAATGTGAAAGAAACGTGAAACACATCATCCATTTCACACTCCCCACCAACCAGGTCACTCCCCAGCCACTTCTCATGTTAGCCACCTCCTCATACCCTCCACACTCCTCTCCTGTGCATACTGCCCCCATCATACCCTCCACACTTCTCTCCTGTGCATACTGCCCCCATCATACCCTCCACACTCCTCTCCTGTACATACTGCCCACTGGCATACCCTCCACTCTCCTCTCCTGTACATAGTGCCCACTGTTATACCCTTCACATTCCTCTCCCTCACCTGCACATACTTCCCACTTTTATATAATCCATACTCCTCCCTAGGGATGATCCGAACACCCCCCCCCCCCCCCGGTTCGGTTCGCACCAGAACCTGCGAACGGACTGAAAATTTGCGGGAACTTTAGAACCCCATTGAAGTCTATGGGACTAGAACGTTCGAAATAAAAAGTGCTGAATTTAAAGGCTAATTTGCATGGTATTGTCCTAAAAAGGGTTTGGGGACCCGGGTCCTGCCCCAGGGGACATGTATCAATGCAAAAAAAACTTTTAAAAACGGACGTTTTTTTGGGAGCAGTTATTTTAAAGATGCTTAAAGTGAAAAAAAAGTGAAATATTCCTTTAAATATCGTACCTGGGGGGTGTCTATGGTATGCCTGTAAAGTGGCGCATGTTTCCTGTGCTTAGAACAGTCCCTGCACCAAATGTCATTTTTAAAGGAATAAAAGTCATTTAAAACGGCTTGCGGCTTTAATGTAATGTCGGGTCCCGGCAATATGGATGAAAATCAGTGAGACAAACGGCATGGGTACCACCCCCCCCCCCCCCCAGTCCATTACCAGGCCCCTTGGGTCTTGTATGGATATTAAGGGGAACCCCGCATCCAAATTAAAAAAAGGAAAGCAGTGGGGCCCCCAGGCCCTTTATACTCTGAACAGCAGTATACAGGTGGTGCAAACAAGACAGGGACTGTAGGTTTGTTGTAGAATCTGTTTGTAATTTTGAACAGGTACATTTTTAAAGTGTAACTCCAGCCAAAAAATCTATTTTTAAGCTTTTTGGAAAACATAGGGAAGGGTTATCACCCCTGCGACATTTGTTTTTCTGTCAGTGCTCCTCTTCAGAAGATTTCGCCTCACTTTCTGTCCCAATGACAAATGTTTTTTGACAATTTGGGGTTTTTAGTGAAACAAGGATTGGTGATAAAGCATCAGTGGAGAGGAGACACGTTTTTCCCATATTAACTCTTACAGGAGAGAATTTCTCTTCCTAGGGGTAGATTTCATCTCACTTCCTGTTGTCTCCTTCCGTTTGCAAGTAGGAGTAAGTTTGTAAGTTGGATGTTTGAAAGTAGGGGCCTGCCCTATATACTCTGCAGAAATTGGGGCCTTAGGTGTTGGTGTTGCCACAACACTGTAAGCCCTCACAGTTACTCTTGGTGGGCGCAGGAACGGGCTCTGCTGTGAAATATTAGATCAAGAATTGTAATTACATGCCCCTGTTGAACAGGGGCAGAAAAATTGGGCCTTTGGTGGTGGTGGTGTTGCCACAACACTGTAAGTCCTCACAGTTACTCTTGGTGGGAGCTGGAACGGGCCCTGCTGTGAAATATTAGATCAAGAATTGTAATTACATGCACCTGTTGAACAGGGGCAGAAAAATTGGGCCTTTGGTGGTGGTGGTGCTGGTGCTACAACACTGTAAGTCCTCACAGTTACTCTTGGTGGACGCAGAAATGGGCCCTGCTGTGAAATATTAGATCAAGTATTGTAATTACATGTCCCTGTTGAACAGGGGCAGAAAAATTGGGCCTTAGGCACTGGTGCCACAACACTGCAACCCCTCACAGATACTCTAGTTGGAGCGCAGGAATGAGCCCTCCTGCAAAATATTGCATCATAAATTGTAATTACACGCCCCTGTTAAACAGAGGCTAAAAAATTGGGCCTTAGGCACTGGTGCCACAACACTGCAACCCCTCACAGATACTCTAGTTGAAGCGCAGGAACAAGCCCTGCTGCAAAGTACTGCATCAAAAATTGTAATTACACGCCCCTGTTAAACAGGCGCTGAAAAATTGGGCCTTAGGCACTGGTGCCACAACACTGCAACCCCTCACATATACTCTAGTTGGAGCGCAGGAACAAGCCCTGCTGCAAAGTATTGCATCAACAATTGTAAGGGCCAGTGATCCATCCTATATATATATACACACAACACCTAGGATGTGTGTATATATAACAATTGTAAGGGCCAGTGATCCATCCTATATATATATACACACAACACCTAGGATGTGTGTATATATATATATATATATATATACACACAATACACTGTAATTGCAGCTAACTGACTCGCCTGCCTGCTCTATCTAACTTAAATCAAATGACACTGTCTCTCTGTCTATCTCTCCGCTGCCACAACACACTACACAAGGCCGTCACCCAGGCGGCCTTATATAGTGTGGGGTGTGTACTAAACCCCCTGAGCCATAATTGGCCAAAGCCACCCTGGCTTTGGCCAATTACGGCTCTCTATACAGACGGCGCTGTGATTGGCCAAGCATGCGGGTCATACTGCATGCTTGGCCAATCGTCAGCCAGCAATGCACTGCCGTAATTCGACGAACAGGCGAACATACGATGTTCGAGTCGAACATGGGTTCGACTCAAACACGAAGCTCATCCCTACTCCTCCCCTATGTCCCTGTCATACCCTCCCCACTCCTCTGCTGTGCATACTGCCCACTGTGATACCCTCCACACTCCTCTCCTGTACATAGTGCCCACTATTATACCCCCCACACTCCTCTCCTGTACATAGTGTCCACTGTCATACCCTCCACACTCCTCTCCTGTACATACTGCCCACTGTCAACCCTCCACACTCCTCTGCTGTGCATACTGCCCACTGTCATACCCTCCACATTCCTCTCCTGTACATAGTCCCCACTGTTATACCCACCACATTCCTCTCCCTCACCTGCACATACTTCCCACTTTTATACCATCCATACTCCTCCCCTATGCCTCTTACCCACAGAAACAGTTCTTTAAAATGATATTGAATATCCTCAATGTTACCAGCTCTAGAATGGGCACACTTTTGTTAGTTCAACTAAAGGAATTCCTCTCAGTCCTCATATTTGCTCTACCCATTATTAGTACTCATTTAATTTTGTGATTACTATTGTGATGTATAGAGGAACATAGGGGATGTCTGCTTCTCTAAATATACCACTGCAAATATTTTTGAAATGTTGGCAACTCTGCAGTGCCCAAGGGCCACCGGGTCAGTAGGGGGCCCCATGAGAGGCTCCTAGGATCCTGTGATATTAAAGCGGTAGTAAACTTTGCTAACATTACTACTTTTTAGAGGCCCTGAGGTAGGCTATGCCATAATGCACTAGTATGCACAGCATATTAGCACATTAGGGTACACTTACCTGTCAGACTGAGCCCTCCAGTGCTGCGCTGTGATCAATCCGGTGGGTCCCGAGCACTTCCATCTTCACCCGGTCTTCCTTCCGGGTTCTGTGCCTTCGGTCACTTTCCTTGGCCAGGCTGCGTTGATATCACTCCCACGCATGCTCATGTGCATTCCCTCTCTCTCTCATCCTCCCTCCCTTACCTCTCTCTCACCCCCTTTCTCTCTCCCTCATCCTCCCTCCCTTACCCCTCACCCCTCTGTCATCCCCTTTCTCTCTCTCATCCTCCCTCCCTTACCCCTCATCCCTCTCTCATCCCCTTTCTCTCTCTTTCATCCTCCTTCCCTTACCCCTCACCCCTCTCTCATCCTCCCTCCCTTACCCCTCATCCCTCTCTCATCCCCTTTCTCTCTCTCTCATCCTCCTTCCCTTACCCCTCACCCCTCTCTCATCCTCTCTCCCTTACCCCTCTCTCATCCCCTTTCTCTCTCTCTCTTCCTCCCTCACTATTTAATCTAATTTGTTATAACAAAAGAATTTTTGCATCTTTATTTATTTATTTTTTATAAAAAGCTCCTCCAAAATCCTCAGCACCAGGCCCATGATGTTCTTAATCCGGCCCTGCCCCAGAGTTGTGTCTCACTATTACAGGAGGTGTGTTACTGGCCAGATCACTAGGTGAAAAGAGAGTGAAAAAAGCCAAAGAAAAGAAGACTAATGCAGCCACCACATCTAATGATTGGTAAGCTGCAATATATACAACTTTTGGTTTTAGGTTTGAATATCCTTCAACTGACTTCTGTTCCAAACTATCTTTATTGGTTGTAAGTTCGTATGAATATGGCAGAGACATTTGGCTGGAACCCTCTCTCCACATGGGACTGATAATTCTCTGTATTTTCTATGTATTCTCTCAAACACTGCAGAATTTCAAACAGATACAGATAACTAAGACAAATGGAGGCTGCTTTATTATCACCATTATTACTTTAGTGTCACCATTATTTCAAAATAACCGTACAAAATGCCAACAAAAATAGATGTTCTGACAAGGTTGGATATGCATTTTTATTTCTTTTAATAAACAGATGAAAGACTTTTTGGAGATGAACAAGAGCTCTGTAATGACGTTTATCTTCACAGGACTCACAGAGAAAACTGAATTCAACATTCTGCTATTTATTGTATTTCTGCACGTTTATGTCACAACTGTGGTTGGCAATGTTGGCATAATTGTTTTAAGCATAATAGACAAACATCTACACAAGCCCATGTATTTGTTTCTGTGCAATCTTTCTTTTGTGGACCTCATGTATTCTTCAGCAGTCACTCCTAAAATGCTGAGGGACTTTTTAAGTGAAACCAAGACCATATCTTTTTTTGGCTGTGCCGTTCAAATGCATGTCTTTGTGTTCTCTGCAACCAACGAACTTCTTCTTCTGGGAGTCATGGCCTACGATCGCTATGTGGCCATCTGTAGTCCATTGTTGTATGAAGCTTTGATGAGCAGTACCTTGTGTCTCTGGATGTTGGTTGCTGCTTATTGTGGAGGGTTTGTGAATTCTCTTGTGCAAACAGTTTCCACATTCTGTCTCAGCTTCTGCAGATCCAACGTTATCGATCATTTTTTCTGTGACCTTCCACCACTCCTCAGGCTGTCCTGTTCTGATATATCCATGAACTTAGCATTTCAGATGTTTTTAGGTGGTCTGATCTCCACGAGTAGCATCATACTCATCCTTTTCTCATATACCAACATTGTTCTGGCCATTTTGAAGATACGGTCAGCCAAGGGTAAATACAAGGCATTTAAAACATGTGCTTCTCATATGACTGCTGTCAGTGTCTTTTATGGGACAATCTTTTTTATGTATCTTCGTCCGAACTCTAGCTATGCCCCCCAGAAGGACCGTGTGACTTCGGTCTTCTACACTATTCTAATACCTATGTTAAATCCCCTAATATATAGCTTAAGGAATACTGAAGTTAAAAATGGTTTAAAGAGTTTTTTTAAATGCTGTATTTAAAAAGTGTATCACCCTCTTAGTTTGGCTGCTAGAATGTTAAGCAAATTTAGTTCTTTTTTGCTCCACTGTAATCAGTGGGGCGAGTTGTTGATTGCTTTTGGCTGTTCTGGGCCTCACGATGAGATGCTGGATTGATTGCTCTCTCCTGTTTTCCAGAGGCTTCTGAAACATAGAGGGTTGAGCAAGGCAAATGGGCAACTTAAATATTTAGTGTGCTTCATCCAATCCCTGGGGAGGTGTGCCTAGTAGGTGGCTGGAGAGGCGAGAGGCATATACATGGGCAAAAAAAAAAAAGAAGGCCAAAAAATCATAAATTCTGCCAGGGTATGTAAACTTATGAGCACAACTGTAAATAGTATGATACTAAGGACATCAGGGCTCTCCATGTTGAAGGGAATCCACCCATTTGGGTGGGGGTAGCTACCTCCATCCACAGCAGCTCTTTTGACTCTAGCTAATTATTTGTGAAATTGAATTGATTGCATTGCCCTCATGTAAACTATTAATGCTGAATAAGGGAATAATGGACTTTGTAGGCACTTATAAAAAATATACTAATTTTAATAATTCACATGAAATACATATATATACAACACCAAATATTTATATTAAAGCAATATGGGACACAGAGATTAATCCCAGAGGTAACACCACAAAAATATTTCCTGTGTGGCAATATTGCAAAAAAACCAAAACATTAAACGTTGTCTGACGAAGCTCAGCTGGGATGTACTTATAGAGGGGCCAGGACGACGTTCCCCAGGTGCCCTAAGGGAGCGTATGTCCGCTCCACTTTTGGGGTGGTGAAGCCGATTGTTTCACATCCGGAACCCTGTGCATCCAGGTATTTTGTCCAGCGCTTCTCACTGTGGCATTACTGCTTTATAGGGCGTACACACGGTCGGACTTTGTTCGGACATTCCGACAACAAAATCCTAGGATTTTTTCCGACGGATGTTGGCTCAAACTTGTTTTGTCTACACATGGTCGCACAAAGTTGTCGGATAATCCGATCGTTCTAAACACGGTGACGTAAAACACGTACGTCGGGACTATAAACGGGGCAGTGGCCAATAGCTTTCATCTCTTTATTTATTCTGAGCCTGGGTGGCACTTTGTCCGTCGGATTTGTGTACACACGATCGGAATTTCCGACAATGGATTTTGTTGTCGGAAAATTTTATCTCCTGCTCTCCAACTTTGTGTGTCGGAAAATCAGATGGAAAATGTCCGATGGAGCCCACACACGGTCGGAATTTCCGACAACAAGCTCCGATCGGACATTTTCCATCGGAAAATCCGACCGTGTGTACGGGGCATTAGTGTGTACCCACATTGTCTCGATTTTTTATGGTATGTTTGTTCACTCTGCTCCCCAGGCGGTTATTGTTTCATGTGCCGGTACTGGATAACTATATATTACCTGGGAATGTACACACATGACTCAGAGTGAGTTTCTATTGTGGACCAGCTAATTAAGGTATTTGGAGCTTTGTTAGTTTCCCTTGCCTGCATTTATCTTCATGCCTAGTTTTTTACTGCCACTATGTAGTTAATAAGCCCGGGAGTACCAACTCTATGGTATGTTTCCCTGGATTGTCAAGTACCTGGTTTAATGTGACAATACACAGTAGTGGAGGTAGACTGGATTCTATGTTAGCATGTGAGTATGGGATTAAATGACTCTTTTATGTCCTAGTTAGCATTGAAGTAGTTCATATTATATTAGTTTATATTAATACTTGGTACTATTACTCTTTATACCCAGTTTTACATGTAAATCCCCACATTCCGAATTACCGTGCCCTAGTTGCAGCTACTGCTTGGTCCTGGCGTCCCCGGTGGTCATATCCAATTGGAGGGGATTATTCAGCAGTCACTTTTCCGGTATAGATAAATATCGAGACTATCTTTTTAATCACCATACTTTTTGGTGAGTTCACGTACATACACACTTGTACCACCATGTTAACTTTGTACTGTATTTTAACTTGAATATATTTCTCCAAATAGAATTACTGAAGCTCCTCAAGAAGCAACAGCAGGTCACAAAACATGTAGAGAGAGCAATTCTTTTTAACCTATGAGGACTGTGGAAATCACCAAGAGGGACACTACATCATAGTGTGGGCATTTTTTCAATATTTAAACAGAGGAAGCAGCGCTGTAAACCAAATAAAAATGTGATAAATAAATGCCACAATAGTGATTATTAATACATAAAGTCCATGATCAGATCAAGTGAATCAATAACAGTTCTATCAGTGAAGATCTTCAAAAAGGTGAAACGGATGAGGAACCACAAGCATGGGTCCCTTACTGAGGCAAATTGGCAAATAAGACTGGATAAACCTTCACCGCACCACTGTGATATGGATAAAATACGCGCTTACCAACTGGCAAGCTTAGGAAAGCTTGTGACCTTAACCCGGTCGGGGCCTTTCTTGGGATGGAGACACCACTAAACCGCTCCTTAGACCGTGAGTGGCCCACTATCCTCCACATAGAAAGAACCTGGATGCAGGGGATGCTATACTCCTATAATGTGTTGAGTATAAAACCGCATAAAGAGCCGGCCGGCTAACACGAACACCCGTCCTACAGACGGTGGATACGGCACGTCAACACGTCAGCACGCCCGACGTACGTTTCGTCACACTTCTGACGTCGTCTGGGGCACCCTATATTTTTTCAATATTGCCACACAGGAAGTATTTTTGTGGTGTTACCTCTGGGATTAAACACTGTGGTGTCCTTTTATGAAGCAGTGAAATCTATCCGGCATTCACAATGGAAATCGTTCTCCTCTGTGTGCCAGTTTATGAAGCGGAGTAGATTGCTTCACCTTTGGAGGAGTGAAGCGATCTACAAACGCTTCAAACAGTGGAGAACGGCCCCTGATACTGGAATCTCGTGAGACTTTACGAGATTACAGTACCAGAAATTCACTGAAACACAGAGATGTCAGTTTTTTTTTAAGCAGTGATACATTATCACTGCTCAGTACACGGACAGAGTCCGTGGTTAATGTTAATAAAATAACGAGTCCCCTACATTATATATACAGTGGGGACGGAAAGTATTCAGACCCCTTAAATTTTTCACTCTTTGTTATATTGCAGCCATTTGCTAAACTCATTTAAGTTCATTTTTCCTCATTAATGTACACACAGCACCCCATATTGACAGAAAAACACAGAATTGTTGACATTTTTGCAGATTTATTAAAAAAGAAAAACTGAAATATCACATGGTCCTAAGTATTCAGACCCTTTGCTCAGTATTTAGCAGAAGCACCCTTTTGATCTAATACAGCCATGAGTCTTTTTGGGAAAGATGCAACAAGTTTTTCACACCTGGATTTGGGAATCCTCTGCCATTTCTCCTTGTAGATCCTCTCTAGTTCTGTCAGGTTGGATGGTAAACGTTGGTGGATAACCATTTTTAGGTCTCTCCAGAGATGCTCAATTGGGTTTAAGTCAGGGTTCTGGCTGGGCCATTCAAGAACAGTCACGGAGTTGTTGTGAAGCCACTCCTTCATTATTTTAGCTGTGTACTTAGGGTCATTGTCTTGTTAGAAGGTAAACCTTCGACCCAGTCTGAGGTCCTGAGCATTCTGGAGAAGGTTTTCGTCCAGGATATCCCTGTACTTGGCTGCATTCATCTTTCCCTCGATTGCAACCAATTGTCCTGTGTCCCTGCAGATAAAAAAAAACCCCCGCAGCATGATGCTGCCACCACCATGCTTCACTGTTGGGACTGTATTGGACAGGTGATGAGCAGTGCCTGGTTTTCTCCACACGTACCGCTTAGAATTAAGGCCAAAAAGTTCTATCTTGGTCTCATCAGACCAGAGAATCCTATTTCTCACCATCTTGGAGTCCTTCAGGTGTTTTTTAGCAAACTTCATGCAGGCTTTCATGTGTCTTGCACTGAGGAGAGGCTTCCGTCGGGCCAATCTGCCATAAAGCCCCGACTGGTGGAGGGCTGCAGTGATGGTTGACTCTCTACAACTTTCTCCCATCTCCCGACTGCATCTCTGGAGCCCAGCCACAGTGATCTTTGGGTTCTTCTTTACCTCTCTCACCAAGGCTCTTCTCCCCTGATAGCTCGTTTGGCCAGCTCTAGGAAGAGTTCTGGTCATCCCAAACGTCTTCCATTTAAGGATTATGGAGGCCACTGTGCTCTTATGCTGCGTACACACAAGCGGACTTTCCGGCATACTTGGTCTGGCGTACCGGAGTCCGTCGGACAATTCGATTGTGTGTGGGCTCCAGCGGACTTTTTTTTCTCAAAAGTTTGATGGACTTAGATTTGAAACATGTTTCAAATCTGTCCGACGGACTCGAGTCCGGTCGAAAAGTCTGCTCGTCTGTATGCTAGTCCGACGGACAAACACCGACGCTAGGGCAGCTATTGGCTACTGGCTATGAACTTCCTTGTTTTAGTCCGGTCGTACGTCATCACGTACGAATCCGTCGGACTTTGGTTGATCGTGTGTAGGCAAGTCTGTTCATTTGTAAAGTCCGTCGAAAAGTCCGCCTGATAAAGTCTGCCGTAAAGTCCGCTCGTGTGAACGCGGCAATAGGAACCCTAAGTGCAGCAGAATTTTTTTTGTAACCTTGGCCAGATCTGTGCCTTGCCACAATTCTGTCTCTGAGCTCTTCAGGCAGTTCCTTTGACCTCATGATTCTCATTTGCTCTGACATGCACTGTGAGCTGTAAGGTCTTATATAGACAGGTGTGTGGCTTTCCTAATCAAGTCAAATCAGTATAATCAAACACAGCTGGACTTAAATGAAGGTGTAGAACCATCTCAAGAATAGGGATGAGCTTCGTGTTCGAGTCGAACCCATGTTCGACTCGAACATCGGCTGTTCGACCGTCCGTCGAATTGCGAACGATATGGGCCGTTCGCGCCAAATTCATGTGGCGCGTCACGGCCCATAATTCACTGCGGCATCGCAGTGCATTGCTGGCTGATGATTGGCCAAGCATGCACTATGACCCGCATGCTTGGCCAATCACAGCGCCGTCAGTAGAGAGAGCTGTAATTGGCCAAAGCCAGGGTGGCTTTGGCCAATTATGGCTCAGGGGATTTAGTACACGCCCCACACTATATAAGGCCGCCTGCACGGCGGCCCTGTGTAGTGTGTTCCGGTGTGCTGAGAGATAGAGAGAGAGAGAGACAGTGTCATTTGATTTGAGTTAGATAGATTAGGCAGAACAGTCAGTCAGTTAGCTGCACTTACAGTGTATTGTGTATATATATGCATCCCAGGTGTTGCATATATATATATACACTGTATTCAGTTTAGCTAGATCCGTTCCTGTTATCTTCTATCTAGACTATTTACATTTAGTGCAGTGCGTCCTGCTCACAGTGTTCAGCTAGATCCGTTCCTGCTATTTACATTTAGTGCAGTGCGTCCTGCTCACAGTGTTCAGCTAGATCCGTTCCTGCTATTTACATTTAGTGCAGTGCGTCCTGCTCACAGTGTTCAGCTAGATCCGTTCCTGCTATTTACATTTAGTGCAGTGCGTCCTGCTCACAGTGTTCAGCTAGATCTGTTCCTGCTATTTACATTTAGTGCAGTGCGTCCTGCTCACAGTGTTCAGGTAGATCCGTTCCTGCTATTTACATTTAGTGCAGTGCGTCCTGCTCACAGTGTTCAGCTAGATCCGTTCCTGCTATTTACATTTAGTGCAGTGCGTCCTGCTCACAGTGTTCAGCTAGATCCGTTCCTGCTATTTACATTTAGTGCAGTGCGTCCTGCTCACAGTGTTCAGCTAGATCCGTTCCTGCTATTTACATTTAGTGCAGTGCGTCCTGCTCACAGTGTTCAGCTAGATCCGTTCCTGCTATTTACATTTAGTGCAGTGCGTCCTGCTCACAGTGTTCAGCTAGATCCGTTCCTGTTATTTACATTTAGTGCAGTGCGTCCTGCTCACAGTGTTCAGCTAGATCCGTTCCTGCTATTTACATTTAGTGCAGTGCGTCCTGCTCACAGTGTTCAGCTAGATCCGTTCCTGCTATTTACATTTAGTGCAGTGCGTCCTGCTCACAGTGTTCAGCTAGATCCGTTCCTGCTATTTACATTTAGTGCAGTGCGTCCTGCTCACAGTGTTCAGCTAGATCCGTTCCTGCTATTTACATTTAGTGCAGTGCGTCCTGCTCACAGTGTTCAGCTAGATCCGTTCCTGCTATTTACATTTAGTGCAGTGCGTCCTGCTCACAGTGTTCAGCTAGATCCGTTCCTGTTATTTACATTTAGTGCAGTGCGTCCTGCTCACAGTGTTCAGCTAGATCCGTTCCTGCTATTTACATTTAGTGCAGTGCGTCCTGCTCACAGTGTTCAGCTAGATCCGTTCCTGCTATTTACATTTAGTGCAGTGCGTCCTGCTCACAGTGTTCAGCTAGATCCGTTCCTGTTATTTACATTTAGTGCAGTGCGTCCTGCTCACAGTGTTCAGCTAGATCCGTTCCTGCTATTTACATTTAGTGCAGTGCGTCCTGCTCACAGTGTTCAGCTAGATCCGTTCCTGTTATTTACATTTAGTGCAGTGCGTCCTGCTCACAGTGTTCAGCTAGATCCGTTCCTGCTATTTACATTTAGTGCAGTGCGTCCTGCTCACAGTGTTCAGCTAGATCCGTTCCTGCTATTTACATTTAGTGCAGTGCGTCCTGCTCACAGTGTTCAGCTAGATCCGTTCCTGTTATCTTCCTACTGACAGGCAGGCTTGTCTGGTTACAGTATATAAAGCTACCTGAAGAAAATTACAGGTGTTCTATCCCAGCTTAGTGCAGCTACAGGCCATTAGTATGTCTGGAAGGCCAAGAAGGAGAGGCAGACAGTCACAAGCCAATAAGAGAGGGCAAGCAGGCTCTGTGTCTAGTGCTGGTCGTGGAGACGGTGCATCCTCATCAGCACGTGGCCATGGGACACGCTTGGCCTTTTTTTCGGCAGCTGGCCGTGTTGAGCCGCAACATGCGGAAGACTTGGTCGAGTGGATGACCAAGCCGTCCTCATCCTCCTCATCCTCTCTCACCCATGCCCAGGGTGCTTTGTCTGGCAAAGCAGCGGCCTCTTCCCTCAGCTCAATGTCATCAGTGACTCCTTCCCTAGCTCCACCATGTCCTCCTGAGGATTCCCTCGAACTGTTTGACCACAGTGTTGGGTACATGCTCCAGGAGGATGCCCAGCGTTTGGAAGGCTCTGATGATGATACTGAGCTCGATGAAGGCAGTAACATGAGCACGGACAGAGGGGGTGCCCAAGAAGGACAGCAATCTGGCAGTCATGCTCCCCCTGCTGCAGCATACTGCCAGGTTTGCTCCAGTGATGAGGAGGGAGGGGATGATGAGGTCACTGACTCAACGTGGGTGCCTGATAGGAGAGAGGAGGAGGAGGAGGAGGAGGCGGCACATCACCAACGAGGCAGGATGCCCTCCAGGGGCCAGCCTAAGGGCAGCACATTGACTGCATCACACCCCAAAGCTCCACATGTGCAGGGCGCTGCAGTCTCTGCGCGTTATTCAAAAAGTTCTTTGGTGTGGGCCTTTTTTGAGACGAGTGCATCAGATCGCACCGCTGCTATTTGCAACATATGTCTCAAGCGTATCTCGCGTGGCCAAAACATCTCCCGCTTGGGTACCACATGCTTGACCAGACATATGTTGACCTGCCATGCAGTTCGTTGGCAAGCGTATATAAAAGACCCACACCAAAGAACAAAGAGGATCTCTCCTTGCTCCTCATCAGCTGAGATTTCCAACCCCACTAGACCTTCAGTCCTCTCTGAGACCTGCAGTGAGAGGAATGAAGGTGTAGAATTAGGTGTGTCACAGCCAAGTACTTGTGGGCAATCTGCTTTTGGTACACCGACGTCAGATTGTACCAGGCAAATTTCCCTGCCCCAGCTGCTGCACCGCCGAAAGAAGTTTGCTCCCAGCCATCCACATGCCCAGCGGTTGAATGCTAGCTTGGCAAAATTGCTAGCACTTCAACTGCTGCCTTTTCAGTTGGTAGACTCTGCCCCCTTCCGTGAGTTTGTGGAATGTGCGGTTCCTCAGTGGCAGGTACCCAAACGCCACTTTTTCTCACGGAAGGCGATTCCGGCTCTCTACCGGCATGTGGAAGGCAATGTCCATGCCTCGCTGGACAGGGCGGTCAGCGGTAAGGTGCATATTACCGCTGACTCATGGTCCAGCAGGCATGGACAGGGACGTTACCTAAGTTTCACGGCGCATTGGGTGACTCTGCTGGCAGCTGGGAAGGATGCAGGACAAGGTGCAGTAGTGTTGGAGGTTGTTCCGCCACCACGCCTCCAAAATGCTGATTGTGACACACCTCTCTCCTCCACCCCCTCCTCTTCTTCTTCCTCCATGGCCTCTTCCTCGGAACCAGCGGTGCTCCGTAGGCGTTCAAGGGGCTACGCAAGTACGCAGGCCAAAAGATACCATGCGGTGCTTGAGTCATATTGCCATGACCCGACATGACATTAAACCCGCAAGCAGTTTTAAATGAGATTTTTTCCTTTAAAAATGACATTTGGTGCAGGGACTGTTCTAAACATGGGAAACACGCGTCACTTTACAGGTATACTATAGACACCCCCCAGGTACGATATTTAAAGGAATATTTCACTTTTTTTTTTTTACTTTAAGCATCATTAAAATCACTGCTCCCGAAAAAACGGCCGTTTTTAAAAGTTTTTTTTGCATTGATACATGTCCCCTGGGGTAGGACCCGGGTCCCCAAACCCTTTTTAGGACAATACCATGCAAATTAGCCTTTAAAATGAGCACTTTTGATTTCGAACGTTCGAGTCCCATAGACGTCAATGGGGTTCTAACGTTCGTGCGAACTTTCGGTCCGTTCGCGGGTTCTGGTGCGAACCGAACCGGGGGGTGTTCGGCTCATCCCTACTCAAGAATGATCAGAAGAAATGGACAGCACTTGAGTTAAATATATAAGTGTCACAGCAAAGGGTCTGAATACTTAGGACCATGTGATATTTCAGTTTTTCTTTTTTAACCACTTAAGGACCGCCTCACGCCGATGTACGTCGGCAAGGCGGCACGGGCAGGCAAAATCACGTACATGCACGTGATTTGCCTCCCGCGGGTGGGGGGTCCGATCGGAACCCCCCCCCCGGTGCCCGAGGCGATCCTGTTATGTTCCCCGGCGATCGGAGGTGAGGGGGAGGCCATCCGTTCGTGGCCCCCCTCGCGATCGCCGCCGGCCAATGGGAAC
Organism: Lithobates septentrionalis; assembly: GCA_037952835.1. Lineage (NCBI taxonomy): Eukaryota > Metazoa > Chordata > Amphibia > Anura > Ranidae > Lithobates > Lithobates septentrionalis. Next base: position 888,442 of record JBBDGP010001020.1, read on the forward strand.
ATTCCTTTGCTGTTGTATGCTAAACAGCAGCAAAGAAAATTATGTCATCTCTCCTCGGCTCGGTATTTTCCGTTCCGGCGCCGAGGAGAGAAGACATCACTGTGAGTGCAGCAACACTACACACACAGTAGAACATGCCAGGCACACAAAACACCCCGATCCCACCCCCGATCGCCCCCCAATCACCCCCCCCCATCACAAACTGACACGAGCAGGTTTTTTTTTTTTTTTCTGATTACTGCTAGGTGTCAGTTTGTGACAGTTACAGTGTTAGGGCAGTGAGGGTTAGCCCCCTTTAGGTCTAGGGTACCCCCCTAACGCCCCCTAATAAAGTTTTAACCCCTTGATCACCCCGTCACCAGTGTCACTAAGCGATCATTTTTCTGATCGCTGTATTAGTGTCGCTGGTGACGCTAGTTAAGGACGTAAATATTTAGGTTCGCCGTCAGCGTTTTATAGCGTCAGGGACCCCCATATACTACCTAATAAATGTTTTAACCCCTTGATTGCCCCCTAGTTAACCCTTTCACCACTGATCACCGTATAACTGTTACGGGTGACGCTGGTTAGTTTGTTTACTTTTTATAGTGTCAGGGCACCCGCCGTTTATTACCGAATAAAGGTTTAGCCCCCTGATCACCCGGCGGTGATATGCGTCGCCCCAGGCAGCGTCAGATTAGCGCCAGTACCGCTAACACCCACGCATGCAGCATACACCTTCCTTAGTGGTATAGTATCTGAACGCATCAATATCTGATCCGATCAGATCTATACTAGCGTCCCCAGCAGTTTAGGGTTCCCAAAAACGCAGTGTTAGCGGGATCAGCCCAGATACCTGCTAGCACCTGCGTTTTGCCCCTCGGCCCAGCCCACCCAAGTGCAGTATCCATCGATCACTGTCACTTACAAAACACTAAACGCATACCCAAAGCGTTCGCAGAGTCAGGCCTGATCCCTGCGATCACTAACAGTTTTTTTGGTAGCATTTTGGTGAACTGGCAAGCACCAGCCCCAGGCAGCGTCAGGTTAGCGCCAGTAGCGCTAACACCCACGCACGCACCGTACACCTCCCTTAGTGGTATAGTATCTGATCGGATCAATATCTGATCCGATCAGATCTATACTAGCGTCCCCAGCAGTTTAGGGTTCCCAAAAATGCAGTGTTAGCGGGATCAGCCCAGATACCTGCTAGCACCTGCGTTTTGCCCCTCCGCCCGGCCCGGCCCAGCCCACCCAAGTGCAGTATCGATCGATCACTGACACTTACAAAACACTAAACGCATAACTGCAGTGTTCGCAGAGTCAGGCCTGATCCCTGCGATCGCTAACAGTTTTTTTGGTAGTATTTAGGTGAACTGGCAAGCACCAGCCCCAGGCAGCATCAGGTTAGCGCCAGTACCGCTAACACCCACGCACGCACCGTACACCTCCCTTAGTGGTATAGTATCTGAACGGATCAATATCTGATCCGATCAGATCTATACTAGCGCCCCCAGCAGTTTAGGGTTCCCAAAAATGCAGTGTTAGCGGGATCAGCCCAGATACCTGCTAGCACCTGCGTTTTGCCCCTCCGCCCGGCCCAGCCCAGCCCACCCAAGTGCAGTATCGATCGATCACTGACACTTACAAAACACTAAACGCATAACTGCAGTGTTCGCAGAGTCAGGCCTGATCCCTGCGATCGCTAACAGTTTTTTTGGTAGTATTTAGGTGAACTGGCAAGCACCAGCCCCAGGCAGCATCAGGTTAGCGCCAGTACCGCTAACACCCACGCACGCACCGTACACCTCCCTTAGTGGTATAGTATCTGAACGGATCAATATCTGATCCGATCAGATCTATACTAGCGTCCCCAGCAGTTTAGGGTTCCCAAAAACGCAGTATTAGTGGGATCAGCCCAGATACCTGCTAGCACCTGCGTTTTGCCCCTCCGCCCGGCCCAGCCCACCCAAGTGCAGTATTGATCGATCACTGTCACCTACAAAACACTAAACGCATAACTGCAGCATTCGCAGAGTCAGGCCTAATCCCTGCGATCGCTAACAGTTTTTTTGGTAGCTTTTTATTGAACTGGCAAGCACCAGCGGCCTAGTACACCCCGGTCGTGGTCAAACCAGCACTGCAGTAACACTTGGTGACGTGGCGAGTCCCATAAGTGCAGTTCAAGCTGGTGAGGTGGCAAGCACAAGTAGTGTCCCGCTGCCACCAAAAAGACAAACACAGGCCCGTCGTGCCCATAGTGCCCTTCCTGCTGCATTCGCCAATCCTAATTGGGAACCCACCACTTCTGCAGCGCCCGTACTTCCCCCATTCACATCCCCAACCAAATGCAGTCGGCTGCATGAGAGGCATTTTCTTTATGTCCTCCCGAGTACTCCTATCCAACTAACCCCCCCAAAAAAGATGTTGTGTCTGCAGCAAGCGCGGATATAGGTGTGACACCCGCTATTATTGTCCTTCCTGTCCTGACAATCCTGGTCTTTGCATTGGTGAATGTTTTGAACGCTACCATGCACTAGTTGAGTATTAGCGTAGGGTACAGCATTGCACAGACTAGGCGCCATTTCACAGGGTCTACCAAGATGCCATCGCATTTTGAGAGACCCGAACATGGAACCGGTTACAGTTATAAAAGTTAGTTACAAAAAAAGTGTAAAAAAAAATATATATATAAAATAAAAAAAAAATAGTTGTCTTTTTATTGTTCTCTCTCTCTCTATTCTCACTCTCTATTGTTCTGCTCTTTTTTACTGTATTCTATTCTGCAATGTTTTATTGCCCCCCCCCCCCCCCCCCCACACACCGTCTTCCGTGTTTTTCTCTGGCTCTCCTGTCTCAACAGGGAACCTGAGAATGGAGCCGGTGATTCAGCCAGCTGACCATAGAGCTGATCAGAGACCAGAGTGGCTCCAAACATCTCTATGGCCTAAGAAACCGGAAGCTACGAGCATTTTATGACTTCGATTTCGCCGGATGTAAATAGCGCCATTGGGAAATTGGGGAAGCATTTTATCACACCGATCTTGGTGTGGTCAGGTGCTTTGAGGGCAGAGGAGAGATCTAGGGTCTAATAGACCCCAATTTTTTCAAAAAAGAGTACCTGTCACTACCTATTGCTATCATAGGGGATATTTACATTCCCCGAGATAACAATAAAAATGATTAAAAAAAAAAAAAAAATGAAAGGAACAGTTTAAAAATAAGATAAAAAAGCAAAAAAAAAAAAAAAAAGCACCCCTGTCGCCCCCTGCTCTCGCGCTAAGGCGAACGCAAGCGGCGGTCTGTAGTCAAACGTAAACAGCAATTGCACCATGCATGTGAGGTATCACCGCGAAGGTCAGATCGAGGGCAGTAATTTTTGCAGTAGACCTCCTCTGTAAATCTAAAGTGGTAACCTGTAAAGGCTTTTAAAGGCTTTTAAAAATGTATCTATTTTGTTGCCACTGCACGTTTGTGCGCAATTGTAAAGCATGTCATGTTTGGTATCCATGTACTCGGCCTAAGATCATCTTTTTTATTTCATCAAATATTTGGGCAATATAGTGTGTTTTTCCCCAAAAAATGCGTTTGAAAAATCGCTGCGCAAATACTGTGTGAAAAAAAAAAAGGAAACACCCACCATTTTAATCTGTAGGGCATTTGCTTTAAAAAAAATATATAATATTTGGGGGTTCAAAGTAATTTTCTTGCAAAAAAAAAAAAACTAAAAAACTAAACAATAAGTGTCAGAAAGGGCTTTGTCTTCAAGTGGTTAGAAGAGTGGGTGATGTGTGACATAAGCTTCTATATGTTGTGCATAAAATGCCAGGACAGATCAAAACCCCCCCAAATGACCCCATTTTGGAAAGTAGACACCCCAAGCTATTTGCTGAGAGGCATGTCGAGTCCATGGAATATTTTATATTGCGACACAAGTTGCGGGAAAGAGACAAATTTTTTTTTTTTTTTTTGCACAAAGTTGTCAATAAATGATATATTGCTCAAACATGCCATGGGAATATGTGAAATTACACCCCAAAATACATTCTGCTGCTTCTCCTGAGTACGGGGATACCACATGTGTGAGACTTTTTGGGAGCCTAGCCGCGTACGGGACCCCGAAACCCAAGCACCGCCTTCAGGCTTTCTAAGGGCGTGAATTTTTTATTTCACTCTTCACTGCCTATCACAGTTTCGGAGGCCATGGAATGCCCAGGTGGCACAAAACCCCCCCAAATGACCCCATTTTGGAAAGTAGACACCCAAAGCTATTTGCTGAGAGGTATAGTGAGTATTTTGCAGACCTCACTTTTTGTCACAAAGTTTTGAAAATTGAAAAAAGAAAAAAAAATGTTTTTCTTGTCTTTCTTCATTTTCAAAAACAAATGAGAGCTGCAAAATACTCACCATGCCTCTCAGCAAATAGCTTGGGGTGTCTACTTTCCAAAATGGGGTCATTTGGGGGGGTTTTGTGCCACCTGGGCATTCCATGGCCTCCGAAACTGTGATAGGCAGTGAAGAGTGAAATCAAAAATTTTCACCCTTAGAAATCCTGAAGGCGGTGATTGGATTTCGGGGCCCCGTACGCGGCTAGGCTCCCAAAAAGTCCCACACATGTGGTATCCCCATACTCAGGAGAAGCAGCTGAATGTATTTTGGGGTGCAATTCCACATATGCCCATTGCCTGTGTGAGCAATATATCATTTAGTGACAACTTTGTGCAAAAAAAAAAAAAAAGTGTCACTTTCCCGCAACTTGTGTCAAAATATAAAATATTCCATGGACTCAATATGCCTCTCAGAAAATAGCTTAGGGTGTCTACTTTCCAAAATGGGGTCATTTGGGGGGGTTTTGTGCCACCTGGGCATTCCATGGCCTCCGAAACTGTGATAGGCAGTGAAGAGTGAAATCAAAAATTTACACCCTTAGAAATCCTGAAGGCGGTGATTGGTTTTCGGGGCCCCGTACGCAGCTAGGCTCCCAAAAAGTCCCACACATGTGGTATCCCCATACTCAGGAGAAGCAGCTGAATGTATTTTGGGGTGCAATTCCACATAGGCCCATGGCCTGTGTGAGCAATATATCATTTAGTGACAACTTTTTGTAAAAATTTTATTTTTATTTTTTTTTTGTCATTATTCAATCACTTGGGACAAAAAAAATAAATATTCAATGGGTTCAACATGCCTATCAGCAATTTCCTTGGGGTGTCTACTTTCCAAAATGGGGTCATTTGGGGGGGTTTTGTACTGCCCTGCCATTTTAGCACCTCAAGAAATGACATAGGCAGTCATAAACTAAAAGCTGTGTAAATTACAGAAAATGTACCCTAGTTTGTAGACGCTATAACTTTTGCGCAAACCAATAAATATACGCTTATTGACATTTTTTTTACCAAAGACATGTGGCCGAATACATTTTGGCCTAAATGTATGACTAAAATTGAGTTTATTGGATTTTTTTTATAACAAAAAGTAGAAAATATCATTTTTTTTTCAAAATTTTCGGTCTTTTTCCGTTTATAGCGCAAAAAAACACAAAAACGCAGAGGTGATCAAATACCATCAAAAGAAAGCTCTATTTGTGGGAAGAAAAGGACGCAAATTTTGTTTGGGTACAGCATTGCATGCCCGCGCAATTAGCAGTTAAAGCGACGCAGTGCCAAATTGGAAAAAGACCTCTGGTCCTTAGGCAGCATAATGGTCCGGGGCTCAAGTGGTTAATAAATCTGCAAAAATGTCAACAATTCTGTGTTTTTCTTTCAATATGGGGTGCTGTGTGTACATTAATGAGGAAAAAAATGAACTTAAATGATTTTAGCAAATGGCTACAATATAACAAAGAGTGAAAAATTTAAGGGGGTCTGAATATTTTCCGTCCCCACTGTATATGTATACACACACATTATATATACATGCATATATACACACATTAAATATATATATATATATATATCTATAGATATATATATTATATAGATATATATAAATATATATATCTAAACCTGACAAAACGTGACAAAAACGAGATCTGCAAAATACTCACCATGCCTCTTATCAAATTCCTTGGAGTGTGTGTGTGAAATTCTAAATACCGGTAATTTTTGAATATCTAATTAAAGTGAAAAATTTGTGTAAAAATTTTTTTTGTTTGGTCATTGTCCAAGAACTTGTGACAAAAAAAAAATCTTCTATACACTCAACATGCCTCTTAGCAAATACCTTGTCGCGCCTACTTTCCGTCAGGTCCCCGCGACTAGGCTCCCAAAAAGTCTCAAACATGGTATCCCTATACTCAGGAGAAGTAGCATAATGTGTTTTTGGGTGTTATTCACATACACCGATCGCATGTGTGAGAAATATCTTATTAAAGTGGCACACTTTCTATTTTATCTGCTTGGCATTTTATCACTTTTCTTTTATGGATTAAGGTGCTTTTATACTTTAGAATGTAGTGTTTTGTTTCCATTTACAGACTGTGTTTTCCACACCTTTAACTTACACATTAGCTGTCTGTGGGGGACAAGCAAAGTTCAAGCTTACTGCATTAATAGACACCCAATTTTCTATGTTTCTTCTTACTGTCTCATCAGTGGCGGCTGGTCCATAAGGGGCGCAGGGGCACCCCACCCCCACTGCACTGTGCAGGGCGCCGGACTACTAGGTTTCAATTGGGTTCTTTGTTTTTGCACAAGCACATGATTAGAGCCTGAGGCTCTAATTGGCTTGCTTCACAATGTCTTTCGGGGCACAGAGCACTGCGCTCCAAACCCTCCCACTTGTGAATTTAGCCAATAGCGAATTAATATTGGCTATTGGCGGGGCGTGGTTGGGATGGCGGACTGAGCGGACGTTCTTTCTGAGCTCTGCTGGAGTGAGATCCGAAGTTTTTATCCGCACCTAGTAACTAAGTGGTTCTGAATGGACCTAAGGACTCTGGATGCCTTCTAAGTCCTCCGGGCGTCAGAAGAGGGATAAGAAGTTGAGATTCCCCCCGTGTGACTCGGTAGAGGCCAGCAGGGTGTCCTGTGCTTCGCGATCCCCTGCGCGCCTTTTTGCAATATGGCATCGCAAACAGACCACAAGGAGGATACTGACTCTGCAGCACCCGTCATACCAGAGTCCATGGTGGCTATTAACTCATGCCAGACTGCCTTTACTTCTAAGATCGAGGAGGTCCAGCTAGATGTGGACAAAATACGCTCCAGGGTCGCTGAGGCTGAACGGCATGTGGAGGACACAGTGACTGACCATGCAGCTTCTATCTGGGCCTTGAAAACAAAAGTTAGAGCCCTGGAGTACGGAGCAGAGGACACTGAAAACCGGATCCACCATAACAATCTCAGGATTGTGGGGCTCCCAGAGGGTGTCGAGGGCCGGTCTCCTGCTGTATTTACAGAGGCTCTACTATGCTCCCTATTGCCTGCGGCTCAACTGTCCCTGTACTTCGCTGTTGAAAGGGCCCATCGGGTCCCACCTAGACCCGGGCCTGAGGGGGCTCCGCCTCGCAGTTTTCTTCTCCGGCTGCTTAACTTTCGGGACCAGGACGAGCTGCTTAGGACTGCTCGAGCAGCTGGTGAATTGCCCTATCGCAACGTTAAGCTCCTGATGTTTCCAGATTACACCATGGAGACCCAACGGCAATGCTGTTCTTTTGACAGCGTCAAGGCAGCCCTGCATACTAAAGGCATTAAGTACAGCATCTTGTTCCCGGCAAAACTGCGAGTTGTGGATGGTGAAACCGTACGCTTCTTCACTAATCCCAAGGATGCTTCTGCATGGCTGGAAGCACTGCCTCCAGAGGGATGTCGATGCCTGGATGCCTATTGCCTATCCCTAGAGTTGTTGTTGTGGTCAGTTCTCCTCCTGCTGCTGCAGGGAACCTGGTAAGCACTGCTTTGTCCCCGGGGATTGAATTCAGGCTCCCTCGGACTTTCATGAACTGTTGCAATGCTGATGAAAGGGGCTGCGAAAGGGGCTCCGGCTTGAACTGACCCTCAAGGACCATCTGCACGTTTCTTTTACTTAATTTTTTATTTTTCTGTTTGTTACCTGGTTCTTACAACTGACTCTAAGTGTGCGCTCCTGATCAGTCAGGTAAAAATTGGCTTACATCACTCAAGTGGCTCTGGGACGGATTATTTTCTGTGAACTATACAGTTATATTCCACAAATGATGGTGGCTTATGTCCCAGCCAACATAAGTTTTTGGTCCTTGGACTAAGGATTTTTTGGAACTTAAGTGCCTCTCAATGTTCCGAGATGCACAGGGTGGGGGGTGGGGAGGGTTGGCAGTTGCTAACCACTGTTGGTTTCATTTACTGTTTCTATGTTTTTTCTTTTGTGTTGGTCTGGTAATGCTTTTACTCACTATTACACAGAAAATGCTTGGGTGCGATACTGTCCCTACATGTGAATTAGTGTTTGTTTCAATAGGGCTCGAGGGAACGGAACACTTTCCTCTTGTGCAATGGTTGCAGACACTGCTGCTTTCACACATCCTATACTCTATTGGCTCATTCAAATATGGCTAAATGCTCGGTAGTGTCATGGAATATAAGGGGACTTAATTCAGCTATTAAACGCTTGCTAGTGCTCAATTACCTACAGAAACTCAACCCACAGGTGTGTATATTGCAGGAAACGCATCTTATGGGATCTCGAGTTCTTGCAGGAAACGCATCTTATGGGATCTCGAGATCTGAGTCTGAAGAGGGCCTGTGTTGGTGCACATTATCACGCATCTTATTCAAACTATGTTAGGGGCGTTAGTGTCCTGGTGCACAGATCCCTGCCTTTTCAGCTCAACGAAGTGAAGCTCAACCCGGGTGGCGGATACATACTTATACATGCTTTGATCTCAGAAGTCCCATATGTGATTGTGGGTGTCTACCTGCCCCCCCCCCCCGGCTGATCTACGTGTACTCCCCGTGTTGTTGCAACAAATTACACTGTACAATGTTGATAATGTGTTAGTTATGGGGGATTTTAACATGGCGCCATCCAGGGATCTGGATAGGCTTCACCCCTCTGGTCCCCAGCAGTCTGGAATTTCCCACTGGGCATCCGCCTTTCATATGACTGACGTTTGGCGTCATTTTCACCCTTCAGGAAGGGAATATATGGGCCTCTCTACCACATATCAGACCATGTCCCGCTTTGACCTGGCTTTTGCCTCCCCTGCACTTGTACGGAGGGTGGTCTCTGCTGAGATCCTCTCGAGAGGCATATCAGATCATGCTCTGCTATAGGGATGAGCCGAACACCCCCCAGAACCTGCAAACGGACCGAAAGTTTGCGCGAACTTTAGAACCCCATTAAAGTCTATTGGACTCGAACGTTCAGAATCAAAAGTGCTAGTTTTAGAGGCTAATATGCAAGTTATTGTCCTAAAAAGGGTTTGGGGACCCGGGTCCTGCCCCAGGGGACATGTATCAATGCAAAAAAAAGTTTTAAAAACGGACGTTTTTTCGGGAGCAGTGATTTTAATGATGCTTAAAGTGAAAAAAAAAGGGGGGGTGTCTATAGTATGCCTGTAAAGTGGTGCATGTTTCCCGTGCTTAGAACAGTCCCTGCACAAAATGACATTTTTAAAGGAATAAAAGTCATTTAAAACTGCTTGCAGTTTTAATGTAATGTTGGGTCCCGGCAATATGGATGAAAATCAGTGACACAAACGGCATGGGTAGCCCCCCCCCCAGTCAATTACCAGGCCCTTTGGGTCTTGTATGGATATTCAGGGGAGCCCAAATTAAAAAAAGGAAAGGCGTGGGGCCCCCAGGCCCTATATACTCTGAACAGCAGTATACACTACAGACTGTAGGTTTGTTGTTAAGTAGAATCTGTTTGTAATTTTGAACTGGTACATTTTTAAAGTGTAGCTCCAGCCAAAAAACCTATGTTTAAGCTTTTTGGAAAACATAGAGAAGGGTTATCACCCCTCTAACATTTGTTTTGCTGTCTGTGCACCTCTTCAGAAGATTTCACCTCACTTTCTGTCCCAATGACAAATGTTTTTAGAAAATTTGGGGTTTTTAGTGAAACAAGGATTGGTGATAAAGCATCAGTGAAGAGGAGACACGTTTTTCCCATATTAACTCTTACAGGAGAGAATTTCCGTTCCTAGGGGTAGATTTCATCTCACTTCCTGTTGTCTCCTTCCGTTTGCAAGTAGGAGTCGTTTTTAAGTTGGATGTTTGAAAGTAGGGGCCTGCCCTATATACTCTGCAGAAATTGGGGCCTTAGGTGTTGGTGTTTCCACAACACTGTAAGCCCTCACAATTACTTTTGGTGGGCGCAGGAACGGGCCCTGCTGTGAAATATTAGATCAAGAATTGTAATTACATGCCATTGTTGAACAGTTGTAGAAAAATTGGGCCTTTGGTGGTGGTGGTGCCACAACACTGTAAGTGTTCACAGTTACTCTTGGTGGGCTCTGGAACGGGCCCTGCTGTGAAATATTAGATCAAGAATTGTAATTACATGCACCTGTTGAACAGGTGCAGAAAAATTGGGCCTTTGGTGGTGTTGGTGGTGGTGTTGCCACAACACTGTAAGCCCTCACAGTTACTCTTGGTGGGCGCAGGAATGGGCCCTGCTATGAAATATTAGATCAAGAATTGTAATTACATGTCCCTGTTGAACAGGGGCAGAAAAATTGGACCTTAGGCACTGGTGCCACAACACTGCAACCCCTCACAGATGCTATAGTTGGAGCCAAGGAATGAGCCCTGCTGCAAAGTATTGCATCAAAAATTGTAATTATACGCCCCTGTTAAACAGGGGCTGAAAATGTGGGCCTTGGGCACTGGTGCTGGTGCCACAACACTGCAACCCCTCACAGATACTATAGTTGGAGCGCAGAAATGAGCCCTGCTGCAAAGTATTGCATCACAAATTGTAATTACATGCCCCAGGGGCAGAAAAATTGGCCTTGGCCACTGTTGGTGGTGCCCAGAACCAAAAATGTTCTTACAAGCTATCAGCATGAAAATTGAGGAGGAAGAGGATTGTTACTCAGCATAACAGGATAGTCACTCAGCATCAGCATAGGCAGTCTTGAAGGGATCTCACATAGGTACTCATTGATGGCCCTCTGCTGCGTGTGCAGCCGCTGCAGCATGGCCAACGTTGAGTTCCACCTGGTGGGCATGTCACAGATTGGGCGGTTCTTGGGCAGGTTAAATTCGTTTGGAGGTCAGCCAGCCGAGCACTGGCATTATATGACCTGCAGAAATGCACACAGTCTTTCCTGGCCTACCTCAGGACATCCTTTAAGCCCAGGTACCTGCCCATGAACCTCTGCACCACCAAGTTAAGGACGTGAGTCAAACAGGGCACATGGGTCAGTTGTCCCTGTCAGAGGGCAGAGAGGAGTTTGGTGGCATTATTGCAAACCACCAAACCTGCCTAAAGCTGACGTGGCGTCAACCACCTCTTAACCTCCCCCTGCAGAGCTGACAGAATCTCTGCCCCAGTGTGGTTCCTGTCCCACAATCACACCAGCTCAAGCACCGCATGGCATCTTTTTGCCTGCGTGCCCCCTTGAACGCCTACGGAGCACTGCTGGTTCCGAGGACAAATCAGCACAGGAAGAGGCCATGGAGGAAGAAGAAGAGGAGGGGGTGGAGGAGAGAGGTGTGGCAGAATCACCACTTGTAGAATTTTGGAGGCGTGGTAGTGGAACAACCTCCAACACTACTGCACCCTGTCCTGCATCCTTCCCAACTGCCAGAAGAGTCACCCAGTGCGCGGTGAAAGATAGGCAACGTCCCTGTCCATGCCTGCTAGACCATGAGTCAGTGGTATTATGCACCTTACCGCTGACTGCCCTGTCCAGCGAGGCCAAGATATTGCCTTCCACATGCCGGTAGAGAGCCAGAATCGCCTTCCGTGAGAAAAAGTGGCGTTTGGGAACCTGCCACTGAGGAACAGCACATTCCACAAATTCACAGAAGGAGGCAGAGTCTACCAACTGAAAAGGCAGCAGTTGAAGTGCTAGAAATTTAGCCAAGCTAGCATTCAACCACTGGGCATGTGGATGGCTGGGAGCGAACTTCTTTCGGCAGTGCAGCAGCTGGGGCAGGGAAATTTGCCTGGTACAATCTGACGTTGGTGTACCGATAGCAGATTGCCCGCAAGTACTTGGCTGTGACACACCTAATTCTACACCTTCATTCCTCTCAGTGCAGGTTTTAGAGAGGACTGAAGGTATAGTGGGGTTGGAGATCCCAGCTGATGAGGAGCAAGGAGAGGTCCTCTTTGTTCTTTGGTGTGGGTCTTTTAGGTACAAAGTCAAAATGCAGCGCTTAAGTGAAACGAATATGCAAATAAATGTGATAGTCCATAAAAATCAATAAGAGGTAAAGATCTTTTAGGTACGCTTGCCAACGAACTACATGGCAGGTCGACATATGTCTGGTCAAGCATGTGGTGCCCAAGCGGGTGATGTTTTGGCCATGCGAGATACGCTTGAGACATATGTTGCAAATAGCAGCGGTAGGATCTGATGCACTCGTCTCAAAAATAGGCCCACACCAAAGAACTTTTGGAATAACGTGCAGAGACAGCAGCGCCCTGCATATGCGGAGCTCTGCCGTGTGATGCAGTCGGTGTGCTGCCCTTAAGCTGGCCCCTGGAGGGCATCCTGCCTTGTTGGAGATGGGCCTCCTCTTCCTCCTCCTCTCTCCTATCAGGCACCCATGTGGAGTCAGTGACCTCATCATCCCCTCCCTCCTCATCACTGGAGCAAAGCTGGCAGTATGCTGCATCTGGGGGAACATGACTGTCAGATTGCTGTCCTTTTTGGGCACAATCTCTCTCTGGGCTCACGTTACTGCCTTCCTCTTGATGGGTACCATCATCAGAGCCTTTAAAACGCTGGGCATCCTCCTGGAGCATGTACCCAACACTGTGGTCAAACAGTTCGGGGGACTCCTCAGGACTACATGGTGGGCTAGGGAAGGAGTGACTGATGCCATTGAGCCGAGGAAAGAGGCCGTGTTGGCAGCTGCTTTGCCAGACAAAGTACCCTGAGCCTGGGTGAGAGAGAATGAGGAGGATGAGGACGGCTTGGTCATCCACTCTACCAAGTCTTCAGCATGTTGAAGCTCAACACGGCCAGCTGCCGAAAAAAACGACAAGCGTGTCCCACGGCCACGTGCTGATGAGGATGCACCGTCTCCACAACCAGCACTGTTGCCTCTAGACACAGAGCCTGCTGGCCCTCTTTTATTGGCTTGTGACTGTCTGCCTCTCCTTGTTGGCCTTCCAGACATACTAATGGCCTGCAGTGATATGTAGCTGCAGAAAGCTGGGATGTATATATACTGATACTGCAGCTAGCAGAATCAACTGCCTGCTTGTAGCATACCTCCCAACTTTTGAACTTCAGAATGAGGGACACTTGAGAGAGGAAGTGTCACTACGCACGCAGCGGAAAAAATGGGTGTGACTAAATGACTAAGAGTGGGAGGGGCTTATGGGGCGTGGTTAAACGAAACCCGGGCTTCCTATTTTGATTGCTGTGCCACAAGCAAGAGTCTCACAAACACAAACCCCAGAACAATCTTTTAAAAAAAATAAATAAATAAAAAGCTTCCATTACAAATGGTTTTGCACACACTGTGGAAGAGTGTGTTACACAAAGTGTGGAAGGATTCAGGAGTGCATTACGTACAGAGTTGAGGTTAGGAAGTGTGTTACGTACAGAGTGTAAGGTTCAGGAGTGCATTACGTACAGAATGTAAGGTTCAGGAGTGCATTACATACAGAGTGTAAGGTTCAGGAGTGCGTTGCGTACATACAGTGCGTGTTATCCTATGCATACAGGAACTTCTAATTTCCCTGTAACTCAGGCTACGCTGGCAGTTATAGTCCCCCTGACATTATGGTCATGCTGGCAATTATACTCCCCCTGACATTATGGTCATGCTGGCAGTTATGGTCCCCTGACATTATGGTCATGCTGGCAGTTATAGTCCCCCTGACATTATGGTCATGCTGGCAGTTATAGTCTCCCTGACATTATGGTCATGTTGGCAGTTATAGTCCCCCTGACATTTTGGTCATGCTGGCAGTTGTAGTCCCCCTGACATTATGGTCATGCTGGCAGCTATAGTCCCCCTGACATTATGGTCATGCTGGCAGCTATAGTCCCCCTGACATTATGGTCATGCTGGCAGTTATAGTCCCCCTGACATTATGGTCATGCTGGCAGTTATAGTCCCCCTGACATTATGGTCATGCTGGCAGTTTTAGTCCTCCTGTCATGGTCATACTGGCAGTTGTAGCCACTCACCCTCTGCAGCCCCCTCTGAATCTCCCCGACCTTGGTGATGATGGGCCCTCTCACAGCATACTGCACCGCCGCCAGCACCCAGGGTTCAGAGACTGCAGGGTGAGGATCTGCCTCCGCACTGCGGGGGCCTCCGGACCGTCACCAAACTCTTGGCCCTCCTGGGGGCCCCGATGTCCATCCTCTTCAGCCCGCCAAGCAGCACCGACCTCACAGTACCCTCGTGTCACCAGATGACCACTGCTCTGTGGTGGGCGGAGTCAGGAGGAGGGGCAGGGTGCCACTCTGTGGTATTCATTGAAGGGAGGTGGAGCAGGGTTTCCCTCTGTGGTGGGTGGGGTCAGGGAGGGGCAGGGTGGTGCTCTGTGGTGGGCAGAGTTAAAAGGACGTGCAGGGTGCCGCTCTGTGGTAGGTGGGGTCAAGGAGGGATAGGGTGCCGCTCTGTGAGGATCGGAGAAGGGAGGAGGAGCAGGGTTCCCCTCTTTGGTGGGTTGGGTCAGGGAGGGGCAGGGTGCCGCTCTGTGATGATCAGAGTAGGTAGGAGGAGCAGGGTTCCCAGTGGTGGGTGGGGTCAGGGAGGGGCAGGGTGGCGCTCTGTGTGTGTGGAGTGTCAAGAGGCCGTTTGAGCACAGTGTGCCTGACGACACCTGATAGGGCCCGCCCATCCCCGACATCAGAGGCAGAATCTGACAGCTACACTTTGTCTTACTGAAGTCAGCGGTACCCCAGCTGGCTTTCCCATCAATCACTGGCTGTGCTAGATGTACTATACGCTGCTGCAGGTCCTGCTCTTCTGTTACGGTGTTACCATATAATGGAGTAATGTGGGAATGCGGGACAAAGGCCCTGTACTCCGGGACTGCGGGACAAAGGTTAAAATGCGGGAAAGTCCCGCCCAATCCGGGACTGTTGGGAGGTATGTTGTAGTATTATTAGTATGAGAACTAAGGTTGCCACATCATCCCTTTAATCCAGGACACACATTAATTAGACAGGTTCTGAGGCTGATTTAATGCAGATAAGGCACCAAGTGAGTTTAATTACCACCTTAATCAGCCACAGAACCTGTGTAATTAAAGTGTGTCCTGGATTAAAGGGATGATGTGGCAACCCTAATGAGAACACCAGCAATTGTCTTCAGGTAGCTTTAGGTGCACACTGTGCAGAGGACACAGTACACTAACTGTAAATACTGCAGCTGCCTGCCTGTGGTATTACTAGGATCAGAACAACAGCAATTGTCTTCAGGTAGCTTTAGGTGCACACTGTGCAGAGGACACAGTACACTAACTGTAAATACTGCAGCTGCCTGCCTGTGGTACTAATAGGATCAGAACAACAGCAATTGTCTTCAGGTAGCTTTAGGTGCACACTGTGCAGAGGACACAGTACACTAACTGTAAATACTGCAGCTGCCTGCCTGTGGTATTACTAGGATCAGAACAACAACAATTGTCTTCAGGTAGCTTTAGGTGCACACTGTGCAGAGGACACAGTACACTAACTGTAAATACTGCAGCTGCCTGCCTGTGGTACTAATAGGATCAGAAGAACACCAGCAATTTTCTTCAGGTAGCATTAGATGCACACTGTGCAGAGGACACAGTACACTAACTGTAAATACTGCAGCTGCCTGACTGTGATATTAATAGGATCAGAACACCGGCAATTGTCTTCAGATAGCTTTAGGTGCACACTGTGCAGAGGACATAGTACACTAACTGTAAATACTGCAGCTGCCTGCCTGTGGTATTAATAGGATCAGAACAACAGCATTTGTCTTCAGGTAGCTTTAGGTGCACACTGTGCAGAGGACACAGTACACTAACTGTAAATACTGCAGCTGCCTGCCTGTGGTATTAATAGGATCAGAACAACAGCAATTGTCTTCAGGTAGCTTTAGGTGCACACTGTGCAGAGGACACAGTACACTAACTGTAAATACTGCAGCTGCCTTCCTGTGGTATTAATAGGATCAGAATACCAGCAATTGTCTTCAGGTAGCTTTAGGTGCACACTGTGCAGAGGACACAGTACACTAACTGTAAATACTGTAGCTGCCTGCCTGTGGTATTAATAGGATCAGAACACCAGCAATTGTCTTCAGGTAGCTTTAGGTGCACACTGTGCAGAGGACACAGTACACCAATTGTAAATACTGCAGCTGCCTGCCTGTGGTATTAAATGGATAAGAACACCAGCAATTTTCTTCAGGTAGCTTTAGGTGCACACTGTGCAAAGGACACAGTACACTAACTGTAAATACTGTAAAAACACCTGCCTGCCTGTCAGTAGGAAGAGAATAACAGAAACTAATTTAGCTGAATAATTTAGCTGAATAACTGAATACAGTATATATATATATATATATATATATATATATATATATATTCACACACACAACACCTGGGATGCATATATACACACAATACACTGTAAGTGCAGCTAACTGACTCACCTGCCTACTCTAACTTAACTCTAATCTAACTTAAATCAAATGACACTGTCTCTCTGTCTATCTCTCTCCACCGCCGCAACACACTACCCAAGGCCGCCATGCAGGCGGCCTTATATAGTGTGGGACGTGTTCTAACTCCCCTGAGCCGTAACTGGCCAAAGCCAGGGCTTTGGCCAATTACGGCTCTCTGTACAGACAGACTGTGATTGGCCAAGCATGCGGGTCATAGTGCATGCTTGGCCAATCATCAGCCAGCAATGCACTGCAATGCCGCAGTGAATTATGGGCCATGACGCACCACTCGAATTTGGCGCGAACGGCCCATAATGTTTGCAATTCGACGAACGGTCGAATAGGCGATGTTCGAGTTGAACATAGGTTCGACTCGAACTCTAAGCTCATCCCTACTCCGCTATCTGTTACTATACAACTTTCCCGTGTAGAAGGCAGAAGGGTGTGGAGACTATCAAGATACTGGATCATGGACCCCAAAATGCAGGAATTGTTGCCAGAAGCTCTGTGTACCTTTTGGTTAAAAAAATGCTGACTCCACTGGCCCCTTAATGTTATCGGATGCCTTTAAATCCTGGCTTAGAGGAGAATACATTGCTAGAATAGCTGTGAGGAAAAGACAATCTGTGCAGTCTCTGAGGCAGTTAGAAGAACAGGCAAAACTAAGGGAAGCTGCATATGTGATGTCCCTTGACCAAGTTAACTATGTATCCTGACAGAGTGCCCTGAGGGAGTTATCCTTGCTTTGAATCGATCTCACTAAAAAATCTATGCTGGATGGTGCCCAAAGAGTTTTTGAGTTTGGGGACAAAAACGGCAGTATGCTAGCCTGGCTGGCCAAGGGGCAATTTAAAGTGACTCATATTGGTAGGCTGAGAGACCTAGATGGCCAATTACTGACATCGCCCATGGAGATTAGCAAAAGATTTTTTAATTTCTACCAGGATCTATACTCCTCTAGGGTAACTTATGACAAATCTGAACTGATCCAGTACCTAGACCAGATCACTCTCCCCACACTTGACTCTGCGAGATGCGCAGATCTGGACAGTGATATCTCCCTTGAGGGAGGCGATGGGCTCTATGCAGTCGGGGAAAGCCCCTGGTCTTGATGGAATTCCAATTGAATTCTACTCTTTCTATCAAGAATTACTGGTCCCTAGGCTCACCTCTTTACTGAGGCAATTCTCTGCCTTGGAATCCCTTCCAGACTCAATGTCTGAAGTGATAGTGGTTTTGGTGCCCAAACCCAGTAAGGACCCCGAAGAATGCGCCTCTTACAGGCACATCTCCTTAATTACTGCGGATGCCAAATTACTAGACAAGATATTGGCCATTCGGCTAGGTAAGGTGATGTAGGAACTCATTCACGTAGACCAGACGGGGTTCATGCCGGGGAAGGGCACCGATATCAATATCCGTCGATTGTTCCTAAATTTAGCCACCCCCCATAGCAACTGAGGAACGAGAGTCAAAGTTTCACTGGAAGGCTTTTGACTCTGTAGAATGGGAGTACTTATGGGAGATTTTGCGGAGGTTTGGATTCGGGCTTAAGTTTTTTCTTCACTGGTTAGGTATGATGTATAAAGCTCCTAGAGCAAGGATTTGTGTGAATGACACCCTCTCAGATTTTTTCCTCCTTCAGAGGGGGACCCGTCAAGGTTGCCCGCTGTCACCCAGCTTATTTGCACTGGTCCTAGAGCCCCTGGCAATCTCCTGGTTAGGGAGTCCAGATGCATTGTGGGCCTACGGGTTGGCCCTCTGGAAGAGAAAATATCATTGTATGTGGATGATACGCTCTTGTACTTACATGATGCTGATTCCTCATTGGGTATGGCCCTTGAGGCCTTCAATGAGTTTGGACATTTCTCGGGCATCCGCATTAATTGGACTAAGTCAGTTCTATTTCCCATAGATGTACAGGCCAGGGCGACCGCAACCCAGACCTCCCTGCTCTGGTTGGAAGACTTCACATACTTGGGGATTAGGGTGACATGGGACCTGCAGTCTTTCCAACGTATCAATTTCCAACCGATAGTCACACGACTTAAGGATCATTGCTCTCGGTGGGCTAGTTTACCGCTTAATCTTCTGGGACGCATTCATATTCTAAAGATGATCTACCTACCTAAATTCAACTACATCTTTAGGAACTGCCCCACGTGGATCCCCTTGTCCTTCTTCAAAGACTTGGACAGCTGCATTGGCTCTTCTTTGTGGTAGGGATCTTCCCCACGGTTGGCCAGGTCGACTCTTCAGCTCCCAGTAAGCTGTTGTGGACTTGCTTTACCTAATCTGTTGGTGTATTATTGGGCGGCTATGTTAGTCACGGTTAGGTAGTGGTTTGAACAATCCAGAGCCAATGCTGCAGTCTGTCTGGAGGCAGCCATTGTAGGATCCCTTATGGAGATCAGTAACTTGGTCTATAGGGGGGCACCGACGTACCCCTCCCTTCCGGATCCTACTAGGGTAACTCTAAGGATGTGGGGGGTGTCTAGACGGCGGTTTCTTTGTCCCAATCGGTGGTCCCTCACTTTAGGACGATTCCAGACCCGCAACTTTGGGCCCGGTTTGGGATAAAGATCCTGAGGGATGTTATCCCCACGGGATCACTACTCTCCTTCCGAGACCTCCTTGGCAAATATGGTCTTCCTAAATGGATGGTATTCCGATACTATCAGCTACGCCATGCGTCAGATCACAATTCCCTATGGTACCTAGCCTTAAGGCTGATGCTATTGAAGAGTTATGCCGCGTACACACGGTCGGACTTTTCGTCTACAAAAGTCAGACAGCCTGTCCGACAGACTTCCGGCAGACTTTCGGCGGACTTTCGACGGACTTGCGGCGGACTTTCTAACGAACAGACTTGCCTACACACGATCACACAAAAGTCCGTCGAATTCTTACGTGATGACGTACACCGGACTAAAATAAGGAAGTTCATAGCCAGTAGCCAATAGGTGCCCTAGCGTGGCTTTTTGTCCGTCAGACTAGCACACAGACGAGCGGATTTCGGGGTCCGTCGTAGTTACGAAATAAAGATTTGAAGCATGTTTCAAATCTAAAGTACGTCGGATTTGAGGTTAAAAAAGTATGTTGAAAGTCCGGAGAAGCCCACACACGATCGGATTACCAGCCAGCTTTAGTCCGTCAGCGTCCGTTGGACTTTTGTAGACGAAAAGTCCGACCGTGTGTACGCGGCATTACTGGTTCAGAAATCCTTAAGTAAACCTCTTTCTACGTTATACTTGGCACTCCTCAAGGTAGATTCACCTAAAATGGAGGCGCTGTGGGAAAAATAGAGAGTAGACATTCCAAGTCTAGATAGAGAAACCTGGGAAGACTGTTTAGAGAATAGATCCAAGCTTGTGATATCTTCTAGAGATAAACTGATACAAACCAAGTTCTTGCATAGGATTTACTATATGCCTCAGAGACTGCATAAGATCTATCCACAGCATTCGCAGAACTGTCCATGGTGTAAATCCTCTGACAGCACTTACATATTGGGCTGCAATTATGGAACATAATAATACTCGCTTGCAGCTGGATATTCCGTTGATGGCTGAATTGGCTCTGTTGGGTATTCAGGATGATGAACAGCGACCTAGGTATACCAGATTGCTGATCTCGTTCTTGCTCTTCTATGCAAAAAAGGACATCCTGCTAAAATGGGCTTTCCCCTCAGCCCCCACAGTGAGGGCATGGGAAACTCCTGTCAATACAGTGTTGCCAATGTATAAGCTGACCTATACCAATAGGGGGTGCCCCCAGAAGTTTGATTTGGCAACCGTGGACCAAACCAACTTGATTCCCCTTTTAATGTTTATTTGTTTCTAGTGTATAGTGTATAGTAATATTTATTGCTTCTCTCCATCTCTCTGATTCTGTCCCCCCCCCCCCCCAACCGCTCTTGGCTACCCCTATCTCTGTCCCTGGCTGCAACCACAGTGAGGAATGTTCAGACATCCTTGATAAGTCCTCCTTGAACACTCCTGTTGCTGCCATTCAAAGGGAGAAAGAGCAGGTCCACCCCTTCCTCCCATATCCTCTTCCATCACTCTTCCTTTTGCCCACCCAGTACTGCCTTTGAAGGAAAGTAAGAGCAGAACCCACCCAATCCTTGCTCTATATTCCTCCGGAACCCTTTCTGCTGATTTCCCTATGTTGCCATTGAAGGAAGGAAAAAACAAAACCCACCCACTCCTTGCTCTGTCTTCCCCCAGCATTCCTGTTTCTTCCCACCCCAAGCTGCCATTGAAGGAAATAGAGAGCAGAGCCCCCCTTATTCTGATCACCCTATACTGCTATTGAAGGGAGAAGAGAACAGAAACCACTCCCTCTCTGCTCTATCTTCCCCCAGCACTCCTCTTTCTATATATCCCATGCTGCCATTGGTGGGAGGAGAGAGCAAACCCATCCACACCCTGCTCTGTCTTCCTCCAGCAATCCTATGTTTCCCACACAAAGCTTGCAGTGGTAAGAGTACAAAGAAGAGAAGACCCTTCCTCTGATTTTTTTTGTCCAAGCACTCCTGCTTTCCTTCCACACTTGTGGAAGGAGAGAGCAGAACCTACCCCCACCCTTTTCTATCTTCAACCAACACTCTTTTGATACACCCAATGCTGGAATTGATGGGTGGAGAGAGCAAACCCATCTACTCCTTGCTCTGCTTTGTCTTCCTTCAGCACTCTTTGTGCCCACCCTATGCTTCCATTGGTGGGAAGAGAGAGCAGAACTTCCCTCCTCTTCTCCCTGATTTATCCTTCTACAACACTCCTTCTTCTAATTGTCCTATGCTACCATTAAGGGAAGGAAAGAAAAGAACCCCAACTACCCCCCTTCCTGCTTTTTATGTCCAAGCATTCTTATTTCTATCCACACCATTGAAGGAAATGGAGAGCAACAAACCTCTCCCTCCCTGCTCTATCTGCTGTCACCTTCTGTACACACCATTGGAGGGAGGAGAGAGTAAAGTCCTCTCTCCCAGGGGTCTCCAAACTTCCCAAACAAAGGGCCACTTTACTGTTTTTTAGACTTTAGAGGGACCAGACTGATCATTAGAAATGTCCTGGCGTCTTTGGGGGTTAACAATTCTCCATAGCCCCCTGGAATGGAGACAGAGGGCACAGGAGTAAGGAGTGGTATGAGTGCCTGGCAGGATCAACAGTCAGTTCAGAAGTCTAGGAAACACTACGAGCCAGGAGACTGGACCTGGAGAGTAGGCTGGAGACTGGAGTGCTGGACTGGAACCGAGAACAACAGCAGCCAAGTAGACTGGAGACCGGAGTGCTGGACTGGAACCAGGAACAACAGCAGGCAAGTAGACTGGAGACTGGAGTGCTGGACCGGAACCAGGAACAACAGCAGGCAAGTAGACTGGAGACCGGAGTGCTGGACTGGAACCCGGAACAACAGCAGGCAGTAGACTGGAGACTGGAGTTCTGGACTGGAACCAGGAACAACAGCAGGCACAGAGAGGTCAGGCAGGCCGGGTCAGATATCAGGCAAGCAGAGGAGGTACCAGAGGGTCAGGCAGAAGAATCGTTAGGCAGGCCGGTGGTCAAGTATCAGGTGGACAGCAGAGGTACCAGGGAACATGCAGAAGAATGGTCGTAGGCAAGCCGGAGGTCAGATGCAGGCAGACAGCTGGGTTGGTCACAAACAGATAGCCGGGTCTAAACAGGTAATCTCAGATCAGATTAAGCACACGGAATGCTGTAGAGCAGCCAGCGGGGACTGGAAGTGACAGACAGACTTAAATAGCCCACCTGGCACCAACAGGGATGCGCGCACGTGTGCGCGCGCATTGGCGCCCGCAAGTGCACACCAGTGAGCCTGGGGCGCCGGTTACTGGCAGGATCTTCCTAACACTGCTCTATCTCCAAAGTTCTCTTCCTCTATAATGGTCTCCTTCTGCTTCCATATTCTTTGTTCTGACTGCAGAGACTGATGCTATCCACCAATCAACAGGCATGCCAAAGAATAAAGCCAGACTGACAGTTTTGGGAACAGAGGTGATTAGCAAGCAACTCTGACCAAAAAGTTGGCAGGTTCCCTGGTATACTCACTTTCTTTCCCAGATTCACCAAAAGAAGTGAACGAAATTCTCCCCAGGTGGTTTAGCGAGCTGTTGAACCAGTCATTGGAGTAGGCAGTTGATTCTCTAGTTGTTATTTATCATCAAGGATCTCTTTGCTCTTATACATTCTTTCAAGTCAAAGGTATCAACCCCTCATGGAAATAGCCCTTTTTTACCCTAAAAACATGTTTGTCCTAAGAACCTGGCACTAAGTAAAATGTACTTGTGAAAATAAAATGAACTTTTGAAACTTTGTGGTGCTCTCATCTTTTTTTTTTTTTTCTTGAAGCCCGGGACCCAGTGTATGGCACACAATACATTTTGAGCACCCTCATACTCATTCTATACATTTTACTGAGGTTAGCGACCAATGCCTGACCATGTTGTCTTTTCACAATTGATAAAAATCTGATAGAGGTTTTAACCCTTCTTGTAGAACAAATACAACAGCATTGTATTTTGTGATAACCAGTAAAAAGCAGAATGAAACTTGTTAAAGTTTGTTAAACACCACATAAACTAACATTCATTTCAGTGGATGCTGCAGTAGAAGTATGTTTTCATGAAAGTTAAATCCTAAGTTTGAATAAGCCTCAGAGACCCGGAGAAGTTGCACAGAAAATCTACAACTCAACAAGGACTGAGTCCTGAGAGATAAATAAACCTATATAAAGAATCCATTACTTTAACAGAATACTTAATGCCGTTTATTTCTGGCATAACACTTAAGAGTATCACCATGCTTTTTCTAGCAACACAATATGGTTGTTCAATAAAAGGTAAATGTAACTAATATTGTGCTGTACATAATAAGAAGATGGAATATGAAATACACATTGGGGACCCTGCTGTTTATGCTATTTCCTGTGCTTGACACAGTTTTTGCACAAGCCATACTAAAGTTGTAGAAGACCGGCCCAGAATATGAATAGTGAGTTGACTTTTTTGTGTGCTTGACTTTCTTTTAAGCCTTGACACCTAAATTAAAGCTTCTTTTAAATTGTTACAGAAGGAAAGAACAAAAATTAAAAAATACCTTTACTGACGTTTTAAAGCTGTATTTTCATATTCCAGAAGAGGTAAGCAATGCAATAATCCTCAGTAAACCACTTGCTGACTACCTAACGTTTGCAGAATGGGTGGGCCTTAAAGGTATACAAAAAACACACTGTATAATTTATTTTTTATTATCCCTTCTCTTTCTGTATGTGGATGATGGCACTGTAATTATTTCATTAAAAAAAGTCTAAGTACATTTTTTTCTAACCGTATACAGCTGTCACGTGACCCAGCTTTTTCCCAGCCTGTCTGTAGGGAAACAGTGGAAAGAGGAGCTTCTAGTCCTCTGCTGCTGGTCACATAATCAAAAATAAATAAATTGTCTTTTGGATACAGTGTAAAAATACATACTGTATTTATCGGCGTATAACAAGCACTTTTTTCCCTATAAAATAGGGGGAAAATCGTGTGTGCGTGTTATAGGCCGATATAGGCTGCCACCGGCTCGGCTCGGCTTGCGCTCACGCTCAGTCCCGGCCCCTGGATGGCTCCTAGCATGGACGTCCCGGCATTGGACCGGCGTTATGTCCATCATAGGATCCGGGCCAAGGGGTGGGACTTGGTGTGACGCCGAGCCTAGTACTCAGGAGATCCGGCTCTATTTCGGCAGCGCTCATCCCCACCTATCCCTCAATGCTAGCATATCTAATGGCAAGGCTGCAGATGAACACTGAGCAATGCTGCAGGTGGGCACTGATTAGACTGTAGGTGGGCACTGATTAGGCTGCAGATGGGCACTGATTAGACTGCATATGGGCACTGATTAGACTGCATATGGGCACAGTTCAGGCTGTAGATGGGCACAGATCAGGCTGCATTGATGCTCACTGACCATTATTTTGCTTCAAAGTGGTTTATTTAAAAAAAA
Organism: Lithobates septentrionalis; assembly: GCA_037952835.1. Taxonomy (NCBI): domain Eukaryota; kingdom Metazoa; phylum Chordata; class Amphibia; order Anura; family Ranidae; genus Lithobates; species Lithobates septentrionalis. The sequence continues at coordinate 913,199 of JBBDGP010001020.1, forward strand.
AGTTTTTTCCCTGAAACTTCCCTCTTAAATTGGGGTGCGTGTTATATGCCGATAAATACGGTAATTAATATCAATAAACAGGTTTAAATTGTCATTCAAATATTTATTTGAAATGAAATGTTTATTTTTTTTTGACAATAACATGGTGTGGGTGGATTTATGACAGTCAAGGGCTGTTTTACACCCCCCCCAGCCTGTGTCTCAGGGTCCTTTCACATGGGCTTTCCGATCAGGTCCACCTGTCTGGACCTGATCGAACCCTCCAGCCTCCCATATGGAGCGGCGGATGTCAGTGGTGACATGTCCACTGACAACCGCAGCTGTCCAATCCGATCCTCCCCGCAAAATCTAGACAGATGGTGGTCCTATTTTCCATCCATCTGGCGGATTGGATAGGATCGGATGAAAACAGTCAGGGAGTCGATTTCCACCCTATTTCCCCATAGAGGAGAGCGTGACTGTGTCCGTGTCCGCTCTGCACAGTGGATCAGACAGGACCTGTCATCCGTATGCTCAGCAGGGATCAGCAGAGTGTTCCCTGCTGAGCAAGTGGAATCCGCAAGACGGAGGCGCCCGTGTGAAAGGAGCCTTAGAATAACAGGGAAGTGAAGCCATATCAATCAAGATGTAGTATCCTGCCCCCATTGTGCTAGTCTGGTTAGTGGGCATGGAGGAGGAGGGAGAGGGTGGGCTGTCATTTACCATAGTGTATATGCCCACATGTGTAACTCTATAGTCACATGGGATGCTCAGATGTGACAGGGAGGAAATGCTCAGAGTACAAATACACTGAAAACTGAGCATGTGCAGAGCTGCCAACACTGCTCTGCAAAATCCCCAACTGCAGTGGGGATATGGACAGGAGGGGGGGGGGGGGACAGAGAACAGCAGGATCATCCAGGGTTTTTGCAGAGGGGGGGGGGGGGGACAGAGAACAGCAGGATCATCCAGGGTTTTTGCAGAGGGGGGGGGGGGGGAACAGAGAACAGCAGGATCATCCAGGGTTTTTGCAGAGGGGGGGGGGGGGGGACAGAGAACAGCAGGATCATCCAGGGTTTTTGCAGAATACAGAAAACAAATCTCATAGTGACTGAGTGAGTATGAACAGCATTTATTGATAGTTCTTAATGATGTGGGTTTAATGACATTTTGACACCTACACACCACACATATGCCTCTATGGTGCAATGATGTTGTATGCTCCCAGCACACTGATGAAGCTGTCACCAATAGTTCCTGGTAATAGTCCATATATTCTTTATTCTTGATAGCAAAGTCACAACCAGTAGAAAAGAAATAGCATTTTCCAACATTTACCTTAGCAAGGTTCAGGACACGTCACATTTATATTACTCTTCACATGGCATGGTCTCACTAACCACACGTGACTTAAAGTCTCTAGTCCTTTTTCTCAGAAAACAGTAACATAGCTACTGCGTGGCAATCTCCCGCTTTCCCCCAAGTGGGAAGGTAATTCACCTCGCCACTACATTCTGGTGCATGAGATATATTTATCCTTCCCAGAAACTTGGTTGTTTCCTGTTCTGTTCTGTAACAGCAGTTACTCTGCATAACTTGTGACTCCTCTGCTCCTCAGCTTTGAATTCAGTAGTAGTGCAGCTAGTTTTTTCCCATTATAGATATCTGTATTAGGTGAACTTCATTGGGAGAATCAACAGGTATTTCTTTGCAGGAGGACTAAGAATAAACCGTGTTTCTCTAAAGGGCCCTGCAAACTGTCATGTAAGAGATGGCCATAGCCCTATCCGAATTGTAAAGTACTTTAATGGGATTTAAAACACCTGGGCCACTGGTTGTAGGGCTCAATACATTCTATAAAGATCAGATGGGGTGGGGCAGGCCTATTGAAGTGCACATTTTAGTAACTTTACACCTCTGAGCGACATATCAGTATTGATGTCACACCATTTCCTCAAACTCAATCTTTCTAAAACTGAGCTTGTAATATTTCCTCCTCCCTGATCCCTTCCCCATGAATTTCCAACATGACTACTGCAACTCTCTCCTCACTTGCCTGCCTTTACACAGGCTACCCCCCACCCCCTTCAGTCTGTTAGGGATGCTGCTGCTAGATTAAAGGGGTTGTAAACCCTCATGTTTTTTCACCTTAATGCATCCTATGCATTAAGGTGAAAAAAAAAACTGGCGTTCAACGCCCCCCCCCCATTTTACTTACCTGAGCCCCTTCATCTCTTCTGTCCCTCTCTCCACGTGGTCCTGGCTCTTGATTGGATAGATTGATAGCAGCGCAGGCATTGGCTCCCGCTGCTGTCAATCAAATCAAATGACGCGGGCGCCAGGAGGCGGGGCCGAGTCCAGCATTCATGTCTATGGACGCAAATGCTGGACTCGTGAGCACGCCCGCAAGGTAACCCCCTCGGGAAAGCACTTTTCCTAGGGGGTTATCTGATGCGGGGAGGAGCCGAGAGAGCTGCCGGAGGACCCCAGAAGAGCACGATCGGGGCCACTCTGTGCAAAACGAGCTGCACAGTTGAGGTAAGTATACCATGTTTGTTATTTAAAAAAAAAAAAAAATGATCCTTTACAATCACTTTAATACTGCTTACTAACTGATCCTTAACTGCTGCTCATCTCTGTGAATCTCATCATTGGCTTCCCCTACCCAATCGTCTAAAATGAAAAATACTAACCACAACATACAAGGCCATCCACAACATCGCCCCCAGCTACATCACCAAGCTTATCTGAAGATATCGCCCAAATCGTCCCCTCCACTCCTCCCAGGACCTCCTGCTCGCTATCCCCCTTGTTTTACCTTCTCCCATGCTCTCCTCCAGGGCTTCTCCAGAGCCTCTCCCATCCTCTGGAACTTCCTTCCCCCAGTATGTCTGGTCAGTCCCTACCCTGTCTGCCTTTAGTTGATTCTTGAAAACTCACTTATTAAGGGAAGCCTATCCCACCTCAACCTTGTCCTGTACCTGAGTCACCTCTATCAGATCATCCCCCCGCAGCTATTACCTTTTGTATCACCTACCCCTCCCTTTAGATTGTAAGCTCCATGACCAGGGCCCTCCTATTCCTTCTGTATTGAACTGTATTGTAATTGTACTGTCCCCCCTCTACATTGTAAAGCGCTGCGTAAACTGTTGGCGCTATATAAATATATACAATATATATATTTTATCAATATAACAACAGCATAGTAAAAGAAATGCAAACAACTTTTTTCATTAAAAAAGTGACATTGCCTAGGCTGAGATGATGCCATGATGAATTGCTTCCTTAGTCTCCTTTCCCACCAATGATCAGGCTGCAAAATTGCAACTTAGTCACAAGGTGAGAGGCTGAAGCGGGAGCTGATCTGTGTCAGGCATTTGTGTCATCTCTGAGCCATCATCTCACTAGTACTGTATATTTTGACATGTCATGAACGTATTCACGTAGACTGAGAATTTACTGAAATATCCACTTTAAATGGTCATTTACAAAATAAATGTTAAAGTGATATGTGGTAGGGGGCGCTAGAGAACTAGAAACCTTAAATTAGTAATAACAAAAAATAATAAAAACTACTAATCAAAGCAATTAAAGTGCATCATGCTGAGTAAATAACAATGCATAATAATGGTGATACATTCATAAATCAATTTTTTAAAGTCCATTAGTAATCTTTTGTGCTGTGAATTTTATCCATAACACCATCACCAAGGCAAATCTTGTAAATATCACCCGATGGAGTGTGAGTGAATTGCCTACTCACCAAATGGACACGACCTCTTTAATTTAAAAGAAAGGTTGCAACAGGCTGTTTTGTATATATTTGTGGGTTTTGCTGGTCTGCCACTGGAGCTGTAACTGGAAACCTTTAGGATTCTCCTTTCCACCGTGGATATACCATTAAGAAATAAACATAAAGCGGGACCATAGTGTGATAATGTTTAATAAAAACAATGGTATAAAAACAATGCCACACTGGCTGCTCGCATTTTTTAGTGCCTTGTCCAGGTGTTGTGCCGAGAAAGGTCCCCCCGTCGGATAATGGCCGCCCTGTACGGTGCAGCGCTTACGCAGTACGGAGCTCAACGGAGCCGCCAAAAATCTCCGAACATTAACAGCTGTTGATCAGCTGTACATGGTGCCTGCGCAATCAAGACGACATTGTGCCACATGCTGCCACACGCTCCCGATGCTCGTGCAACTCTGCAAGGGGCGGATGCATGCAGAAGAGGTCGCATGATGGGCAGAGCTCATACAATGGCGGTGGAATTCTCAAAGGGGCGTATGTATTATTGAGAAGCGCGTAAGGGGCGGATGCCTACAGAAGAGGTCGTATTTTACAATGATGGGCAGAGCTGATAAAGGCGGGTACTTCAATGTTGATGGGCGGGTTACATACAGTACATAACACAAGCAATTTCAATACTTTCCAGAGTAAATTTTTATTATGCTTATATCTTAACCTCCTCTTCTGTAGGCATCCACCCCTTACACGCTTCTCAATAATACATCCGCCCCCACTGTATGAGCTCTGCCCATCATGCGGCCTCTTCTGTATTCATCTGCTTTTTGCAGAGTTCCACCCCCATCGTTTGAGCTCTGCCCATTACGCGGCCTCTTCTTTATGCAGAGGGAGGGAACATAAGATTGGGAGCAACCTAACTGGCTTACTGGCCTTAATACTCCCCATCAACAGTTCCCCAGATGCAGGAACACCCTTGACCAAACCCATCTTGGTTTCATTGGAGAACATCTTTCTTTTCAATATGACCATGCACCATGTCTAGCACAGATTACAGTAAATAGTAAAAACTCTGAATTTGAGCTCTTGTTTTAAATTGACAGAGTTGACTGGTGAGTTGGTCTCTTCGGTGGGTGACGTACTAAGTTTTGTTGAAATATCTTGCCTTCTTAGTACACAGATGCAGGACCTTTCAGTTTGTTGGATAGAAACAAGAACACAAATATGAACAAGAGTTCTGTGTTTAAATTTGTCTTCACAGGACTTACTGACAAGAATGAGCTCAACATTCCATTGTTCGTGATATTTCTGCATGTTTATATTACAACTGTGCTGGGCAATGTTGGCATAATTATTATAGTCATGGTTGATAAACGTCTTCACAAGCCCATGTACTTGTTTCTGAGCAATCTTTCCTTTGTAGATCTCACATATTCGTCAGCAATCACCCCCAAAATGTTGAAGGACCTTTTAAGTGAAACCAAGGTTATATCTTTTGCTGGATGTGCTGTACAGATGTATGTCTTTGTGTCCTTTGCAACAACTGAATGTATATCTCTTGGTATCATGGCCTACGATCGTTATGTAGCCATCTGTAGTCCATTACTCTATGGAGTTCTGATGAGCGGCACCTTGTGTTTCTGGATGGTGGTTGCTGCCTATGTTATAGGATTCATGACTGCTCTCGTGCACACCATTTCCTTGTTCCTTCTGAACTTCTGCAGATCAAATATCATTGACCATTTCTTCTGTGACCTTCCACCACTCTATAAGTTGTCCTGTTCTGATACATCAATGAACTTGGTAGTTCTGATCATTTTAGGTGGCTTGATTTCTATAAGCTGCTTCATACTCATAATTTTCTCATACACCAACATTATCTTGGCTATTTTGAGAATTCGTTCAGCCCAGGGTAAATACAAGGCTTTTAACACATGTACTTCCCATATGACAGCAGTCAGTTTCTTCTATGGGACCATCTTCTTTATGTATCTTCGGCCATCCACCAGCTATGTCCTATAGCAGGACCGTGTAGCTTCAGTCTTCTACAGCATAATTATAGCTCTGCTAAATCCTTTTATATACAGTCTTCGGAATGCCAAGGTAAAAGATGCTGTAAAGAGTTTCTTGAAATATGTTTAAGAATAAATCATGGAAAAATTTTACAGCATATTTTGAGGTCCAGGAACACCTACCCCAGTGATCTTGCTTGCTGCATTTGAACTCTTGTATACTATCCCCTTTCCAGTTAGCTAGTTTATGATTTTCACAGTAGAGCATGATCTGCATGTCTCAACACAATCACAAATTCAAAAACCAAAGGGGCTTATGTAGGGGAGGGCTGGGCTAGTCCTGTTAGGATATGTTTGGTTGATGGCCCCCAGTGAAGATACTTCACCATTCAAACATCGGCCAGAGTGGGACCCACATGCTGGGCATAATTTAACCACCTGCTTTCCATTCAGACCTGCAATCACAGTTCCTAGTGGTCTTTTAGCACCAACTCCCTTTTCGGCTCTACGATGCCAGGTGTTTAAATGCCAGAGCTGTAAAAGAAGATACCTTTCACCTTGCCCAACAGTTACCTTGATACACTTTGCATGTTAGACTTTTTTAGCCTAAAGGAATCTGTCTCTACTAGGAAAGGGCCAATTATTTGTGTTTTCCCCCTAGGTCGGAGGTTCCCACTCCTCCCCTGGGTTTGTTCCTTAGTGGATGGAGCTATGAAAGTCATTAATTTATGTCCCGGGCCAACTGTAAAAAGTTGTTGTTAGCATTTACTGTTCATGTGTGAGCAGAGGAGTCCAGCTAAAAATATAGGAGGAGAGCGTCTTTAGGTTAAAGGGAACAACAGTTAAAGTTGTCCAAATTTGGTTGCCAAATGTTTTCCGGAAAATACCTTAAAATTTCCCTTTCAAAATGCTGATTCCTGCCCTCCCCTTTAAGTGCTCTATGCTGGAAGAGCTGAGCATCACCTCAGCACAGGTGTGCTCACACAGACTTGCAAAAAGAAACAAAGAGAGGGTATGTCTGACCAGTTCACTGCTGATTACTGTAAGCACTGGATCTAATGCCACCGCCGCTGTCTATTGGGCTTTTTTAGACACCCTGCACCACTGCTGTAATACTGAAGGAAAAACTGGAGCCCTCATAAGGTACTCATGTGCTTTCTCCTGTCCTTTTGCCATGAGGAATTGTTACAAGACAGTCTACTCCTTTATTCTTCACCCTACTGCATGAGTACCCCACAGGGGAATACCCTCACTTGTAGTTATGGCAGAGACCAGGCAAAAGAGATCCTAATAAGGAGAGCCAATTCAAAATTGCAGGCAAACATTTAATTTGTCGAAGGCACACACAGCACTCAGAGTGATGATGCATCCCTTGTACCAGAGCAGAATCAAGTTTCAACACCAATCTCTGCATCAGATTCTAGCTCTATTTCAGGCATGCAAGAAGTGGCCTATTTTACTAAAGCAGAATTTTCTGCAACTATGTTACAGTTCCTCGGACAGATAATGGCCCTATCACAGCCAGCTCTGTACAGGGCTGAATTATGCCATGCCTCTTCTCCTACTCCCTTTTTCTCAATTTTGGATTGTCTCATACTCCCGTTTCTGAAGCCCGCTGTTGGCTGAGGTTACAGAGCCGGTCTATAGGAGAAGTGCAGCCAAACAAGCTTTGGCTGTACTTCTCCTTTAAGTTCTGCCCAATATTCAGTGCAATTTAGCCCATTTTCAGTGCACCGAATCTCTATTCTGGCACAAGATGTCACTCTTTCTCCAAAGTTATGAGGTATGATATATATGCAGAATGAGATCTAAGGCACTGTTGCATCTGACTGCTAGTTTCATCAGATTTGGAGGGAGATGGATGGTGATGTCACTACTGTGTTGATGACTGTTCTCCTTGCTGGAGGCTCTGAAGTTGAGGAAGTAAAGTCCTGCCTCTATCAAGAGGGTTGCCCCGACACAGAAACACAGTACAGAACAAGGCATGGTGAGTCAGTAATGGGGAAAGATCAGCTTCTGGGAGACCACATCCAATACTGGTGAGAAGTCCTTTGCCCTCTGCCTGCCTATTTTTGGGCACTGGTTACAAAGATTAGCTCTTCTTTAACTTCTTGCCTACTGGGCACTTTCACCCCCTTCCTGCCCAGGCTAATTTTCAGCTTTCAGGGCTGTCACACTTTGAATGATAATTGCCCGGTCATGCTGCACCATAACCATGTGAATTTTTTAGCATTTTCTTCACACAAATAGACCTTTCTTTTGGTGGTATTTAATCACGCCTGGGTTTTATAATTTTTTCTTAGTTTCTGTCAGTTAAATTTTTCATTTTTCTCCTTCACTGATGAGGCTGCACTGATGGGCACTGATAGGCTGCACTGATGGGCATTGATGAGGTGGCACTTATGGGCACTGATTAGGTGGTACAAATGAGGAGTCACTAATATGCTGCACTTATGGGCACTGATAGGTGGCACTGAGCACTGATAGGTGGCACTGATGGGTGGCACTTGTGGGCACTGATAGGTGGCACTGATAGGTGGCACTGGTGGGCACTAATAGTCGGCACGGATAGGCGGCACTGATGGGTGGCACTGATGGGCAGCAATGATGGGCATGGATGGGCAGCAATGATGGGCATTGATAGGCAGCACTGATAGCCAGTACTGACTGGCATCACTAATGAACACGGATTAGTGGCACTTGTGGGCACTGATTGCTAGCACTGGTGGGCACTGATTGCTGGCACTGGTGGCGCTGAATTGTAATCAGGGCACTGATGATCAGTGCCCTGATGACATGTCTGGATGTTCCGTGCAAGGAGATGTCGCTGATCAGTTCTCCTCGCCACACACTCTGAGAGACGATTACCGGCATTTCCATGTTTACATGTGACCGGCTGTGATTGGACACAACCGATCACATGGTTAAAGAGCCACGCCATGCTGTGCACCCCCATGGGCGCGCGGAAGAGGCTGTTCGGGTGCGCCGTCATATGTCGTCCACCCAGAACGAGAGCCGGACTGCCTCTCCGTCATTTGACGGTGGACGGGCAGCAAGCGGTTAATTTGCTAATTATTTTTTTTTAACACGGGTTCGGTGTAAAGTGTATATACAGTGAGGGGGTTAGATCTCCATTAGGTTTTCATTGCTGTCTATATCTCCAGTAAGTAGATTTACGTTCTCTAAATGTCCTGTTGTGGGCAGGTGCAGTCTACTTTCTCCATGTCAGTTGGCGCTCTTCCGCAGCAGCCCTTTTGCTGGATAGGAAGTCAGGAGGAACAAGGTCTTCTATGGTTTCCTGGATCACTGGGGAAGCAGTCCTATTAGATGCTGCCGCCCCACATGACTTAAGCAGCCAGCTTGGGTCAGGCAGAGCCTTTTTAGGGCCCTGGCTCCTGGGTTTTGGTGCGCTTTGGAGAGTGGACAGAGTAGGGACAGGTACCCCATCTGTGAGGGACAGTAATAGCACCAGAAAAAGATTCCTGATGAGGAGGGCCTCATATCTTCTGGACATTCTTACAAGTGGGGACCAGACGGCACGGCCACATTCGGTCCCCTCTCAACTGACGCTGTCATTCCAGCTGGAATCTACTCCTGTCACTCTACTAAACTGTAATGCCCTGTACACACGATCGGACATTGATCGGACATTCCGACAACAAAATCCATGGATTGGTTCCGACGGATGTTGGCTCAAACTTGTCTTGCATACACACGGTCGCACAAAGTTGTCGGAAAATCGTTCTGAACGTGGTGACGTAAAACATGTACGTCAGGACTATAAACGGGGCAGTAGCCAATGGCTTTCGTCTCTTAATTTATTCTGAGCATGCGTGGCACTTCGTGTCTCGGATTTGTGTACACACGATCGGAACTTAACCGATCGGATTTTGTTGTCGGAAAATTTTATAGCCTGCTCTCAAACTTTGTGTGTCGGAAATGCCGACGGAAAAAGTCTGATGGAGCCCACACACGATCGGAATTTCCGACAACACAATCCGATCGCACTTTTTCCGTCGGAAACTCAGACCGTGTGTACAGGGCATAAGTGTGCTAGCCTGGGTTGCTTTCCAACCGGGTTTGTTGTAAACTGTTACTGCATTTTTTCAATACATGTTTATTGCACCTACCTGTGTGAATCATTGACTGCACATCACCCTGAACCCCACCTACACTGTGACTATTATCACCAAGACAGCAAGTGATGCGAAATCCATAATTTTGCAGTTGTCACCAAAACAAGAGGCTCTGGATCTCGGAGTGGTGAGGCTTTTGGCAACACCCCCTTGGGATAAGATAAGAATTGCACAAAAAGATATTTTTTTGTTTTTAAAAGGCACCTGGAAATTTAACTTTAAAAATAATGGTTCTGCAATGCCACAGAGCAAAATGTGAAAATTTCCTATTGGACGCAGTGGATAACTCAAGAGCCCTCAGGGGTCTAAGAGGGCAAGGCAACATATTTTATTCACAAGTTATCACTGTCATTCACACAGGTGTACCGATCTGTACACTCATGCGAAGGGCTGTATTCAGACACCAGGGATGCACAAGTGTTCTGTGTAGGAGTATCCAGGCACCCAGTTGAAATCAATGACAGGCCGCCAGCTGCACAGACCTGCACAAGCCTAAATGTGCATCCCAGAGTGCACATCCCTGCAGGTCCAATGCACTGATCAGGACGCACACAGATTTCAATGAGCTGCTTTCACAAAATACCTGTCCATCCCAGGCATCTGAAGACGGCCCTTCGCATGCATGCAAGGTCGGTACATCCGTGTGAACAAGGCTTTACTTTATAAAACCAAATACATCAGAACAGTAGCGTTGCTTAACCGCTTGCCGACCAGCCGCTGCAGTTGTACTGCGGCAACATGGCTCGGCTGCGCGAATCATCGTTATGTTACGTCGGTAACATAAACGGCCACTAGGGGAGCGCTTGCGCCCCCCGCTCGCTCCCAGAGCCGATGCAATATACGCTTATTGCGATTTTTTTACCAAAAATATGTAGAAGAATACATATTGGCCTAAACTGAGGAAAAAAATATTTTTATATATATTTTTTGGGGATATTTATTATACAAAAAGTAAAAAATATTGCGTTTTTTTTCAAAATTGGCGCTATTTTTTTGTTTATAGTGCAAAAAATAAAAACCGCAGAAGCCGATCTAGATCCAGCGATGTCCATAAGAGCAGCGACTCTCTTTGCTCTGTCCCTCCTCATTGGACAGAAAGGCCAATGGCTCCTGCTGCTGTCAATCACAGCCAGGGAGGAGTGGGGGCGGGGCCGAGTGATTCTTTGTGTGTCAATATACACACAGAGCCAGCTCAGAAGCGAGCATGCACAATTGCCCCCAGAGCAAGCAGCTTGTTCTGGGGGCACTCGGCAAGGGGAAGGAGCCAGGAGTGCCAACGTGGGACATAAGAAGAGGAAGGTTAGGCTGCTTTGTGCAAAGCCATTACACACAGCTGGTAAGTATAACATGTTTATTATTTAAAAAAAATGTTTTTAGAATTCTTTAACCACACAAAATCCATTTCATTTGCACGGTTCTTCGTTAGAAACATTACCACTGTTGTCACAAGTCCCTTATTTCATTCGGCCAAATCTTAAATTTAAAGAGGAACTGCAGTCTGCTCACATAATCTGTAATAAAAACATCTTTTCCATTCTGAAGCTTCCCTCCAACTATATTATTTTTATATATACTGTGATTCTGTACTTGCCAAATATGCTACAGAAATCTCCCTCCCTTGAGTCTGGCTGCAACCATTTAAACTGTGGGCAGCTGAAGCTGCTGCCTGTTCACTTCCTGGATTTACACAGACACACAGAGGCACACCTCCAGCTCTGCAGCCCTGCAGCTCCCATTGGCCCTCTTATGATTCACCCCCCCCCCCTCCCTTCCTGGCAAACTCTCATGAGAGTGAGAGAGAGAGAGCTGTGCATGATGCCATAAGCCTAGGCTAATGACCAGACAAGAAACAGGAAGTGGGCTGTATAAGGTATTTACTGGCAAACATTTTTTTTTTACTATCCAAAGTTAAAACAACAAAGGCAAAAGATTTATTAGATGGAAAGATTAAAAAATTAGGTCCGCTTTAATGAAATCTCAGTGGAGTCTCAGAGTCAATGTACAAATGTTCCGAGCAACTGGGAATCAACCCTTGAGATAGGCAAGGTATAAATATCATACTGTAATAGTATGGATTGCTAGGTTGCCTTGTAATTATCAGCATTTTGTATATACAAGCAAGTCTAATTATTTTGTTGATTGAGAAGGAAATTCCATTCTTCATAATTTCTGGCAACGATAAAAAGCTAATTAGCAGAGAATAGATATTTTAGATTGCTGAATAGAGAAATAGGAAAATAGGACTCCGTATAGGGAAAAAAATTATATATGCAGTATACACACATACGTGTGTATACATGTGTGTATAATATTTATATATATTTATATATATTATATCAGAAACAGGTGAGGTAGTGGTAGTGAGGTGAACAGTACGTTGGTAATCTTCTGTGTGCAATGCAATCAGACCATCCCACAGGTCATATATAAAAAGAAAGTTCAAAGGATTGCGGCACAAACATTTATTAAAATAAAAAACATACAAAAATCAATTAAAGATATTCTATCATTACAGTTTCGGGCTGTTTAGATAGCGCCCTTCTTCAGACAGGTACACATCAACATTTGAAAAACACATATCAGTATTTATATCATAAAACACATTTGGAATCAATTAAGTTAATTAGATAATCATCCACGGTTACATCTGCAAAAGATATCTTCAATCAATAAAGTTCCGAGCATCACTCTTCTACAGTGACACCTAATATATAGTAACACCTAATATGGAAAAAACAATAATAATACTGATAATAAAGATGCAAGAATTTATATCTATACATCATCACCATTGTATATATATATATATATATATATATATATATACAGGGGGTCCCCGGGTTACAAACAAGATAGGGACTTTAGGTTTGTTCTTAAGTTGAATCTGTTTGTAAGTCGGAACAGGTACATTTTTTAAATGTAGCTCCAGCCAAAAAAACTATTTTTAAGCTTTTTGGATAGCATAGGGAAGGGTTATCACCCCTTTGACATTTGTTTTGCTGTCTGTGCACCTCTTCAGAAGATTTCACCTCACTTTCTGTCCCAATGACAATTGGATTTTGAAAATTTTGGGTTGTTGTGGAAACAAGCCAAGGTGATGAAGCATCAGTGGAGGTACCTTTTCCCCATAATAGCTCTTACAGGAGTGAATTTCCCTTCCTAGGGGTAGATTTCCTCTCACTTCCTGTTGTCTCCCTCCGTTTGTAAGTAGGAGTCGTTTGTAAGTCGGATGTTTGTAACTAGGGGACCCCCTGTATATATATATATATATATATATATATATATATATATATATATATATATATATATATATTATACAAACTGTATTTTTCGCTCCATAAGACGCACCTGACCATAAGACACACCTAGGTTTTAGAGGAGAAAAACAAGAAAAAAAATATTCTGAACCAAATGGTGTACTAAAATATTTACCAGTGCCATAAAAAGGCCTGATCTGTGCCATAAAAGGCAGCCTGACCTGTCCCATGAAATGCAGCCTGACCACCTTGCACAGACTGGCATTCCAATGCGAGGACGTCATCAGATCCGATCCGCCTGTCACTCAGACAGAAGGCCAGTGGCGGTGCGTCCAAAAGGGCATACGGGCGCTGCCCCCTCTATCACTAATAGATAGATTCGTGCATTGCATGAATCTATCCATGGCCGCCGCTTTCACCCCCTATTCAGGCCCAGAATTACAGCTGCGGGGGGTGTTTTTGAAGCACCTAATTAGAGCCATAGGCTTTAATAGGCGTCAAAAAAGGTAAACAGCGAGTGCCATGCTTGCCGCTCGCATTTCATTCAGCTGTGTTAGAAAAGCGAATGAATATTCGCTTTCCTAACACTGAACCGCCTCTCTGCCAATCAGGTGCTTGGGTCACCCGATTGGCTGAATCGACAGGCGCTATGTTTGGACGCCTATCAGGCGTCCAATCATAAGAAAGGATGGGAGGAGAGGATGGGAGAAGACATCGAGGACATGGAGGAGCATTGAGGACACCGCCCGCCGCCATCATGGGCGGGGGGGCACAGTGGCAGCATTTGATGGGCACAGTGGGAGTATTTGATGGCACAGTGGCAGCATTTGATGGGCACGGTGACAGCATTTTATGGGCACAGTGGGAACATTTGATGGCACAGTGGCAGCATTTGATGGCACAGTGGCAGCGTTTGATGGGCACAGTGGCAACGTTTGATGGGCACAGTGACAGCATTTGATGGCACAGTGGGAGCATTTCATGGGCACAGTGGCAGTGTTTGATGGGCACAGTGGCAGCATTTGATGGCACAGTGGCAGCGTTTGATGGACATAGTGCCAGCGTTTGATGGGCACAGTGGCAGTGTTTGATGGGCACAGCAGCTGCGTTTGATGGGCACAGTGGCAGCGTTTGATGGGCACAGTGGCGGCATTTGATGGGCACAGTGGCGGCGTTTGATGGTACAGTGGCTGTGCTTGATGGCACAGTGGCTGCGTTTGATGGCACAGTGAGGCTGCAATTGATGGGGTTTTTTCAGAAATTTTCAGTTTGTTTGCACCCCCCCAAAAATTTTGAGCACCAGCCGCCACTCCAGAATGCAGAACAGCCCAAGCGGCGGCTGCGGCCGTACTCCATTTGGCTGCTTGGGCTGCTCTGTCTTCGGTCTGTGGCTGAGTGACAGGCCCAGGCTGGAGATCGCCCGGCATTCATGGGAGACCTGGAATACCTCTCCTTCTCTCTCGTCTATGTAACACGGCGGCGGAGAGGGGGGGGATTGGGGGCTGGCGGTCCTGGTCAGTACTCACTCCATAAGACGCAGGGACATCTCCCACCGTTTTTTGGGGTATAAAAAGTGTGACTTATGGAGCCAAAAATTTGGTATGTATACAGTTGTGCTCATAAGTTTACATACCCTGGCAGAATTTATGATTTCTTACCCATTTTTTGAATAACACAAAAACATTTCTTTCACTCATGGTTGGTGTTTGGCTGAAGCCATTTATTATAAATCAACTGTGTTTACTCTTTTTAAATCATAATCACAACAAAAACTACCCAAATGACCCTGATCAAAAGTTTACATACCCTGGTGATTTTGGCCTGATAATGTGCACACAAGTTGACACAAATGGCTATTAAAGGTAACCATCCTCATCTGTGATCTGTTTGCTTGTAATTAGTGTGTGCGTGTATAAAAGGTCAATGAGTTTCTGGACTCCTGACAGACCCTTGCATCTTCCATCCAGTGCTGCACTGACGTTTCTGGATTCTGAGTCATGGGGAAAGCAAAAGAATTGTCAAAGGATCTGCAGGAAAAGGTAGTTGAACTGTATAAAACAGGAAAGGGACATAGAAAGATATCCAAGGAATTGAGAATGCCAATCAGCAGTGTTCAAACTCTAATCAAGAAATGGAAAATGAGGGGTTCTGTTGAAACTAAACCACGGTCAGGTGGACCAACTAAAATTTTAGCCAAAACTGCCAGGAAAATTGTTTGGGATGCAAAGAAAAACCCACAAATAACTTCAGCTGATATACAGGACTCTGAAAACGTGGTGTGGCTGTTTCAAGATGCATAATAAGAAGGCACTTGAAGAAAGATGGGCTGCATGGTCGAGTCACCAGAAGAACACCATTACTACACAAATGCCACAAAGTATCCCGCTTACAATACGCCAAACAGCACAGAGACAAGCCTCAAACCTTCTGGCACAAAGACATTTGGAGTGATGAGACCAAAATTGAGCATTTTAGCCACAACCATAAACGCTACATTTTTGATCTACAAAGGCACAGGAAATTTGGTCAAAATTGTTGGCAAGATGAATGCAGTATGTTATCAAAAAATACTGGAGGAACATTTGCATTCATCAGCCAGGAAGCTGCCCATGGGACGTACTTGGACATTCCAACATGACAATGATCCAAAACACAAGGCCAAGTCGACCTGTCATTGGCTACAGCAGAATAAAGTGAAGGTTCTGGAGTGGCCATCTCAGTCTCCTGACCTCAATATCATTGAGCCACTCTGGGGAGATCTCAAACGTGCAGTTCATGCAAGACAGCCCAAGAATTTACAGGAACTGGCCAATAGGAATAGGCAGCTTTACCATCTGAGAAGATAAAGAGCCTTATCCACAAATACCACAAAAGACTTCAAGCTGTCATTGATGTTAAAGGGGGCAATACAGGGTATTAAGGACTGGGGTATGTAAACTTTTGATCAGGGTCATTTGGGTAGTTTATGTTGTCATTATGATTTAAAAAGAGTAAACACAGTTGATTGATGCTAAATGGCTTCAGCCAAACACTAACCATGAGTGAAAGAAAAGTTTTTGTGTTATCATTTATATTCTCTGAAAAATGGCCAAGAAATCATAAATTTTGTCAGGGTATGTAAAAAGGGGTTGAACTTTGATATGGATTTATTCCTCTTTGTGTGAATAGGTCTCTTTTTAGATGCCTGTGGTAACTATTCCTGTGTAATTCAGTATTGAGGAGTTTTTTTGAATGAATTTTGATATATACATATATATGGTGATGATGTATGGATATAAATTCTTGTATCTTTATTATCATTACTAATATTGTTTTTTCCATAATAGGTGTCACTACAGATACGTAGAAAAGTAATGCCAGGGATTGCATCCAGCTCTCAGCCATTTCCTTGTTTTTTATTGATCTAAGATATCTTTTGCATCCATAATCGTGGATGATTATGTAATTAACTTAATTGATTCCAAATGTGTTTTATGATATAAATACTGATATGTGTTTTTCAAATGTTGATGTGTTCCTGTCTAAAGAAGAACGCTATCTAAACAGCCCGAAACTGTAAAGATGGAATACCTTTAAAGGATTTTTGTATGTTTTTTATTTTAATAAATGTTTGTGCAGCAATCCTTTGAACTTTCCATATATATATATATATATATATATATATATATATATATATATATATATATATATATATATATATATATGTGTGTGTAGCGTCCTGCCCCTGTTGACCAGGTGCTCGCATGTAAATTTAGTTTTTGAATGTATATAGTTTACTGGATCTGTTCTGGAATTAACTTGGTTGTGCAGTTCCCACTGTTGCCAGTAGGTGTCACTGGTACCATGGGACAGTGTGCGAATAACAACCTAGTGAAACTTTAATGAATATTCTTCTTTCAGAAACAGCCCAGTGGGAGGTTCCTGCCGCTGTGCATTCTGGGAGAGGGTATTTATGGGAGTTCTGACCTCGTGGCCCTCCGGGCTGGAGGCTGCGTCACTGCAGCTGTGCAAGTAGGCCCAGAAGCCTGTCTGGGGCCTACTACCACAGAGGTGGTCCTTAGGCTGTCCAGGAGATCCAGGGGAGGACCCTTGCTGGAGAGAGCCAGGATGAAGGCTGGTCTCGCTGAAGGGCCTGGTAACTTACTTGGAGAACGCACCTATCTCTAACCTACCCTCACAGTACCGCTGGGTCGGCTTAAAGGTTCTGGTGCTGTGAAGAAGCTGCTCTACAATTCAATCAAGGTAACTAACTGTCTGGCTGCTAAGTTTGTGAGAGAGACATATCCAGGCGTATGCTGGCTGCCAAGCCTGTGAGAGAGGCTTGTCCAGACATCTTGCAGGTTGGCAGAGATCTACCCAGCCATACAAGATTTACGGTGTGAAAACTGTGTTTTGTCCTCCATTGTGAAGAGTCTGTAAGTGATCTGCTACAAAAAGGTATCTGCAACTCCCCTTCAACCTCTTTACTGCTACTTTTTTCAAGTTGTCTTGTAATAAAGCATTGGGAAAAGAACTAAATGACTGGTGCATACATTGGTGGGCGCAAGGCCCAATATAGACTCTAAGTCTCTGATATTGTGGGTAAGGGGTGACGGCAACAACCCAATTTAAATCAGCAGCTCCTTCGGGGGTCAGTGCTACATATATATATACAGTATCTCACAAAAGTGAGTACACCCCTCACATTTTTGTAATTATTTTATTAAATCTTTCCATGTGACAACACTGAAGAAATGACACTTTGCTACAATGTAAAGTAGTGAGTGTACAGCTTGTATAACAGTGTAAATTTGCTGTTCCCTCAAAATAACTCAACACACAGCCATTAATGTCTACACCGCTGGCAACAAAAGTGTGTACACCCCTAAATGAAAATTTCCAAATTGGGCCCAATTAGCCGTTTTCCCTCCCCAGTGTCATGTGACTCAGTGTTACAAGGTTTCAGCTGAGAATGGGGATCAGGTGTGTTAAATTTGGTGTTATCGCTCTCACTCTCTCATACTGGTCACTGAAAGTTCAACATGGCACCTCATGGCAAAGAACTCTCTGAGGATCTGAAAAAAAGAATTGTTGCTCTACATAAAGATGGCCTAGGCTATAAGAAGATTGACAAGACCCTGAAACTGAGCTGCAGCATGGTGGCCAAGACCATACAGTGATTTAACAGGACAGGTTCCACTCAGAACAGGCCTCGCCATGGTCGACCAAAGAAGTTGAGTGCACGTGCTCAGCATCATATCCAGAGGTCATCTATGGGAAATAGACATATGAGTGCTGCCAGCATTGCTGCAGAGGTTGAAGGGGGGGGTCAGCCTGTCAGTGGTCATACCATAGGCCGCACACTGCATCAAATTGGTCTGCATGGCTGTGGTCCCAGAAGGAAGCCTCTTCTAAAGATGATGCACAAGAAAGCCCGCAAACAGTTTGCTAAAGACAAGCAGACTACGGACATGGATTACTGGAACCATGTCCTGTGGTCTGATGAGACCAAGATAAACTTATTTGGTTCAGATGGTGTCAAGTGTTTGTGGCAGCAACTAGGTGTGGAGTACAAAGACAAGTGTGTCTTGCCTACAGTCAAGTATGGTGGTGGGAGTGTCATGGTCTGGGGCTGCATGAGTGCTGCTGGAACTGGGGAGCTACAGTTTATTGAGGGAACCATGAATGCCAACATGTACTGTGACATACTGAAGCAGAGCATGATCCCCTCCCTTCAGAGACTTGGCCACAGGGCAGTGTTCCATCGTGATAACGACCCCAAACACACCTCCAAGATGACCACTGCCTTGCTAAAGAAACTGAGGGTAAAGGTGATGGACTGGCCAAGCATGTCTCCAGACCTAAACCATATTGAGAATCTGTGGGGCATCCTCAGGAAGGAGGAGAAACGCAAGGTCGCAGCGTGGATCAGGAGAATGCTGACAGCGGACTTCCCAGAGACTTAAGAAAACCTACTGCACCAGTGGCTACCTGGCGCCTCTCTCTCGTTTCCAGTTCATCTTCTCTGGAATTGTCCCCTGCCCTGCCGCACCGATCCCCCTGCTGTCCAGGTCCCCCTGTGTGCTAGGGCCCCTACAGGAGGCCCAGAGGTACCCCCTGTCGGCAGCCCTGGGGGTACTGGAAGGGGAAGGAGGATTTGTGCTGGTAGGGGAAGAAGATTATTTGTATTAGAAGGGGGTGAGGATAAGTGCTGAAATGAGGAAGAAGGGGCTCTTGTGTTTGCATTGGGGATTTAGGGGATAGCGGAGGGGGACATATGCTGTGGAAGGGGGAAGAAGATTTGTTTTGGGGGATTGTTCTGGGAGGGGGAGAATAGATCTCTGCTGGTGGGGGGTGTAGGGTGAGCATAAAGATTAACCACTTCAGGCCCGGACACTGCACCCAAACAAAATTGACGTCCTTTTTTTCCCACAAATAGAGCTTTCTTTTGGTGGTATTTGATCATCTCTACGTTTTTTATTTTTTGCGCTATAAACAAAAAAAGAGTGACAATTTTGAAAAAAAAAACACCCCACAATATTTTGTACTTTTTGCTATAATAAATATCCCTAAATATTCCCTTTTTTTTTTTTTTTAAAAAAGCTAATTATTTCTCAGTTAGGCCGATATGTATTCTTCTACATAGTTTTGGTAAAAAAAAAAATCGCAATAAGCGTATATTGATTGGTTTGCGCAAAAGTTATAGCATCTACAAAATAGGGGATAGATTTAGAGCATTTTTATTATTACTATTTTTTTTACTAGTAATGGTGGCGATCTTCGATTTTCATCGGGACTGCGACGTTATGGAGGACACATCGGATACTTTTGTCACATTTTTGGGACCATTGGGATTTGTACAGCGATCAGTGCTATAAAAATGCACTGATTACTGTAAAAATGTCACTGGCAGGGAAGGGGTTAACACTAGGGGGCGATCAAGGGGTTAACTGTGTTCCCTGACTGTGTGTTCTAACTGTAGGGGGAGAGGACTGACTACAGGAAATGACAGATCATGGTTCCTAGCTATTAGGAACTCACGATCTGTCTCTCCTCACAGAACAGGGATTTGTGTGTTTACACACACACGTCCCTCTTCTGCCTCTCGTGCCTGGGATTGCTCGTGGCCGGCGGTCATCGCGACCGTCAGCCATGAACATCGGCACCCCCCGAGTGCAGCGGGGGTCCGCGCGCGCCTGCTATCGCATGGATGAATGAATAACTTGTATAGCGCTACTATGCGAACTAAATCGCCTCAAGGTTTAAAGGAGCCGACTTATAGCTACGACGGCTCTCGGGATCGTGCCGACCTGCAGCAGTTTAATGACGGTGGCTGGTCGGCAAGCAGTTAATGCTGGATTTTTTTTGCAGGAGAGGGAGTGGGGATTTTTGATGACATGTAAAGTGGAGCAGAGTATTGCTCACAGGGGGAATTTTGCACTCTTCTTACCCCTATACTGTGCGTTACACACCCCTGACTCCAGCACTTTTTTGTTTTGCACTCATGACTCCTAATATGCATTTTACACTCCTGTCCCCTGCATTCTGTGCATAAGACTCACAGGCTCTTTCACACCTAGGCATTCTAGATCGCAGGTGGAATAGAAACTTATTTTGGCCGACAGGCGTCCCACGATTCTGTTCTATTTTACCGCGCTATGTCAAGCGACAATCGCAAAATTGTGCCTTGATTGGGGTGCCTTTGAAAGTAACGGGATCACGAGTGCGTCCCATGATTTGCGGCGATTCAGGAATCGCGGGCAGAATCACTGTGATTCCACCTCCTGGGTGTGAATGGAACCACGCTCACTGTTCACTGTGGTGCACTAAGCTGCATTACTACTCTCCTTGGGGCACCCAAAAGTGCCCCAGGTCTTTTACAATCTTATAGTGTATACTAAAAAAAGAAAACATGCCATGCGCTGCTAAAGTGTTTGGGTTTGGCTTGAAGAAAAGGTGGCAACCCCAAATTACCTCCACTGTGCAGTTTGCTTTGCACAGAGTGGCCACAATCCTTGACTTCTGGGGTCCCGCGGCGGCACTGGTAGCTCCTCCCTGCATCATATAACCCCCTAGGACAGGGATATGCAATTAGCGGACCTCCAGCTGTTGCAGAACTACAAGTCCCATGAGGCATAGCAAGACTCTGAGAGCCACAAGCATGACACCCAGAGGCAGAGGCATGATGAGACTTGTAGTTTTGCAACAGCTGGAGGTCCACTAATTGCATATCCCTGACCTAGGAGAAGCGCTCTCCCGGGGAGGTTACCTTGCGGGCCCACTCCCGAGTCCTGATTGACAGCAGCGGGAGCCAATGGCTGTGCTGCTATCAATCTATCCAATCAAGAGCCGAGACAACGGCCAGAGAAGAGGAGATGCAGGGGAAGCTAGCCGGCCGTCCGGAGGGAATCCCAGGGTAAGTGTTGCGGCCGGGTGACCAACCGGGGGGGGGGGGGGGCGGTGGAAGATGCGGGCGACCCGACCGGGTGAGGGGATGGGGGGACTGGCTGTGTATTGTTTGCTGCCCCCCCAGCAGAAGAGCAGAAGCGGCCCACCTGTAGGTGGAAGTGCATAAATACTATACGTGATTCTGCACAGGAGAGCCACCCTGTAGTAGTAAATCTGCTATGGGGCAGTCAGTAAGTGGTTAATGTATGTAGCAGTACCCCCGCAGGAGCCACTTAAAGAGGAACTGCAGTCTGCTCACATGATTTGCAATAAAAACATCTGCCATTCTGAAGCTTCCACTTTGCATATTATTTTATATATACTGTGATTCTGTACTTGTCAAATATATGAATATGAAATATGCTACAGAAATCTCCCTCCACTGAGTCTGGCTGCAACCATTTTAACTGTGGGCAGCTGCAGCTGCTGCCTGTTCACTTTCTGGATTTACACAGAGGTACACCTCCACTCATACTGTGACGTTTCTGTGGAATGGTAACAAACAGTAGAAGTATTGTAGCAAGGTCTTTTACCTCTTTTGGTCTAATCCGAACCTCCAAGGCCTTCAATATGTGGTGGGTTGTGAGGCATAGTGGGTGCAAAGATGGTGAAAATCATTGGGCGCCAGACACTTCTTGGATGTAAAAGAGGTTTTTTTTCTTTTGACAGTCTTTTTTATATATTTTGGGGGGAAGAGAGAAAGAGCCAGGACACCCTTAGATAGTTTCAAACTCAACTGGCAGACTTCAAGAACAGCCGTACAGGGAAAGGCCCCAGCAAGGCGCCACTTCTGCATGTGCAGGATTGCTGTCTCCCATTGTAACAGTCCTTTAACCGTTCCTAACTCCAACATATCAGTACTTTCAGCTCCACTACAACTGCCCCTTGTAGTTCTTTAATACTGAGCTCCTGGTCTCTCACTGGACCCTCTGATTCACTGACTCTGAATCCCTTGAGCTCCTCTAAGGTTTGCGGTAGTATCCCCTCAAGTGTCACTCCGCTTCTCTGCTGGGTCCCTAGCTTGGCACTCCAGATACTCCTCAAGCTTCACCCCTGCTAACCAGCTCAGTCCAGGGCTGCTCTGCAAGCATCTCCTCCGCTGTTTGGGTCCCTGATTTGATCACCGCCTGAAGTTTCCCGATTCTCCACCGTACCCATTCAGTCAAAATACTGCTCCGGTACTTGCTTCAGTTACTCACTGTGGTCCCTGGTAAAGGCGATCCGTCACTTCTGGTTGGACTGCAAGCCGCAATCCCAACCCTGCGTTGCTCTCTAACTTCTGGATAGGCTCTCACACAGCCTAGCAGCCAGATGACCCCGGGATAGGCCCAATCTCTGGCCTAGCAGCCCGGGGCGTACGACGCACATTCACCCAGACAGCCGTCCAGGTGGCACAAAACACAGATCCCCTGACCTCACCTTAATATATAGGTTTTCCCAGCAGGACAAGGGATTCAAGAAAACCCCTGCCCATTGGCTGGAACACCCACATACCTATAACTTGACCGTGGGTTGCCCTTCTCATATCTAGTACCACCAAGTACAGGGCCACCTAGTGGTAGAAGAGAAAAGTGCAACAAGGACAAACTTAGGGAGAAATCAATGGATCCCTATCAATCGACCAAGATACCTACTCTTGGCAAGTAAATTTGTGAAGAGCTCCCTGACTAAACTTCAGGGTGCTACATCGTTCAAGTAAATTAACTATAGAATGACTGAGAATCAAGAGCAATATACTCAATGGTATTGTCAGACTGCTTTCAGGGGATTCCTCAACAACGAATAATCACAAGAGCAAAGGGAAAACATTTTAATAATAACAGATCACAAATGGCAAACTCTATGACAAATTGGTTACTTCCTTACTTATACTTATGGGTATATGTCCATATGGCCACAATAGCTTCAGTCCCTTTGAAGAAGAAGGCCTTGAGTCTTCAGCTAGCCACTTTAGTTGGTGCACTTTGAACTCCTATTGGATAGAGCAGTGATGGCGAACCTTGGCACCCCAGATGTTTTGGAACCACATTTCCCATGATGCTCAACTACACTGCAGAGTGCATAAGCGTCATGGGAAATGTAGTTCCAAAATATCTGGGGTGCCAAGGTTCGCCATCACTGGGATAGAGTATAAAGGCAGTATGCTGGTAGTGTCTGGATAACAGGACAGACACTTTGATTGCTTAACAGGGCATCCATTTGATCCAGGTTCTGGCAAGTGTGGGCAAAGTGAACAATGCTGTCTGTATACAGTGTCTTTGTTTCCTGCAAACGGGCAAGTGCCCGCTTACCAATCCTGCGATCAAGCCCAAAGGAAACGTTCTGGAACAGGCAGGCTCTTGAGGTAGCCCAACTGGCTACCTCACAACTGGACACTTCTCGCTGTCGGTGCAGCTGCGCCTGGATATGCACCTGGGATGCCCCTCTCAGGCAGGATGTCCCCCAACCGGCCGTGGATGCCTGGCAAGAACGGTACGCGAACCTGGGAGGTAACACCTCTCCCCAGGTCTGGTCTTCTCCTCTGCCTCGTGGTGTCTGACTAGCTCCCAGTCAGCCCCTGGTGTCCTTTTCTGCTTTTTCCCCAAAGCATGCAGGGGTATGTAGCCCATAGGAAACGACTGGGCTGTTTATTTTAGGGACTATATGTCCCACAATCCTTTGCTGCAGCAGTTATGGCTGATGATTGGCTCCTTCCTCCCTGCCAACAAGGAAGCAGGGGAGGGAGCAAAGTGAGCTGCTCTGTGTGCGTCTCTCCTCACTGCACAGTGAGAGGAGGAGAGGGAGGGGGGAAATTCCCACGCAGGAGCTGACAGGCTCTCTTTCTCCCGGAGAGCCTGTGTAATCCCATCGTAGGCCGGAGGGAGATGGGGGGCATCCGCTACATGTAGATCTATAGGCAAAACTTTTTTTTTCATTTTGGATAGAGTAGGGAAGGTTATAACCCCGATCAGATTTTTTTTTTCGCCATCTGTGTCCCGTTGGGGAGATTTCCCTTCCCTTCACTTCACTTCCTGTCCTATATCCAAACAGAAAGTTAGAGGAAATCCCTGCAAATTAAGGTATTCTCTTGGAAACCAGAACTAGTGTCCCCATTGGAAGATTTCCCCTCTATTAGTTTTCTGGGAACAACCCAAAACTTGGGATTTTCTTTTACTTTCACTTTAATGAAAATGGTAAACGGGACAGATAGAGAAGTGGAATCTCCCCAACGGGGGCACAGACAGCAATAAAAACTTAATAGGGGTTTTAATCCCTCTCCACTCCATCCAAAAAATAAAAAAAATTTGCCTTTAGTTGTACTTTAAAACATAAAAATCCTGACAATCAGGCTGGTGCAGTGCGGATTGTCTGTGTACAGTATGTGATATACTGGACTCTAGTGCCTGGTCAGGTATGACCGCATTCCTCTGTTTACAGAGAATAGGCCCGCCCGGAGAATCTGACTATCCATACACACAGCACCATGATTTCCTGTACATCTACAGACACTGCTCAAGTCATTTAACTCACAAAACAGACTTATCCCTGACAACCTCTGGTCTTCTACATGTTTAGATTATGGAATGAAGTCATGTCATATATGGAGGTCCATCATCTAGACCGGAATACTTTGTCCTCTAATCCATGATCTATATGTTCCATCACCACTAACGGACTTACTGATGTCTCAGCAAAGGTGAGTCCTTGCAAAATCTCCTAATCATTTTACCAGCAGTCATTGACGATAAGCCATGTAATCGTAATTTTCTTTTTCCTAACAAATGGTTGTTCAATAAAGGCACAGAGTGTTAATAATTAGACATGTGCATGTCAGAAATGTTCGCTTTGTTTCTTTTTGGATATATTCATTCATTGAAGAATTTTGTCACATTCTTTACGTTGAACCAAATTCATTTCGTATACTCGTTGGTTCGGGTGGATTCCAAAAAAATTTGCAGTTTTTCCGGAAAATTGCCATATACTAATATATATATATATATATATATATATATATATATATATACCGTATTTATCGGCGTATAACACGCACCAGCGTATGACACGCACCCCAATTTAGGAGGGCATTTTAAGGAAAAAAAACTTTTAGGAGGGAAGTTGAAGGGAAAAAAAACTTACATTTAAATGCCCATCATTGCAGCCTTCTCAGTGCAGCCTTGTCAGTGCAGCCTTCCCCAGTGCAGCCTTGTCAGTGCAGCCTTCCCCAGTGCAGCCTTGTCAGTGCAGCCTTCCCCAGTGCAGCCTTGTCAGTGCAGCCTTCCCCAGTGCAGCCTTGTCAGTGCAGACTTCCCCAGTGCAGCCTTCCCCAGTGCAGCCTTGTCAGTGCAGACTTCCCCAGTGCAGCCTTCCCCAGTGCAGCCTTCCCCAGTGCAGCCTTCCCCAGTGCAGCCTTCCCTAGTGCAGCCTTCCCCAGTGCAGCCTTCCCTAGTGCAGCCTTCCCCAGTGCAGCCTTCCCTAGTGCAGCCTTCCCCAGTGATCCCAGCCATTCTGGGCTTCAAAATCGCCGACCGCGATTTGAAAATGGCGCCGCCGGCGCCGAAATACACAGTGCCGGTCCTCGGCTCTTTCCGGCGGCTCTCGTTCATTTTCGGCTCCACTCGTAGTCTCGAGCGGAGCTATCCGAACCTAGCCGAGTAGCTCGCCGGCGGCGGCATTTTCAAATCGCGGTCGGCGATTTTGCAAATCTGACAGGTCGGGATCGCAGGGGATCGGCGTATAACACGCACCTGCGATTTTCCCCTGGTTTTAAGGGGAAAAAAGTGCGTGTTATACGCCGATAAATACGGTATATATATATATATATATATATATATATATATATATATATACCGTATTTATCGGCGTATAACACGCACCAGCGTATAACACGCACCCCAATTTAGGAGGGCATTTTAAGGAAAAAAAACTTTTAGGAGGGAAGTTGAAGGGAAAAAAAACTTACATTTAAATGCCCATCATTGCAGCCTTCTCAGTGCAGCCTTGTCAGTGCAGCCTTGTCAGTGCAGCCTCTATATATCTATATCTATATATATCTCTATATATAGATATAGATATATATATCTAGATCTATATATATAGATCTAGATATAGAGATCTATATATATATATATATATATATATATATATATATATATATATATATATATATATATATATATATATATCTATATATATATATATATATATATATAGATCTATATAGATCTATATATATATATATATATATATAGATCTATATATATATATAGAGAGAGAGAGAGATCGCTCTATATCTATGTATATATCTATATCTATATCAATATCGAGAGAGAGATATCATACATACATATACACACTATATATATTATTGAACCAAAGGATTCGATATTTTTGGATGTCCACCAACCCACCAAGAGAAATGGCATGAGCGGATTGGATTTGTTGACATTCGATACTGTCCATAGTATACATTTGAATCTCGGAAAATTAAATTTTCGTCCGAAAAACGAATCATAATAAATGCACATGTCTATAATTACTCTGCAGCATGGTTTCTCATCCAGGATTCCATGGAACTCTACGGTTCCTCCAGGGGTTGCTAGGGGTTCCCTGAGCAATAAGCAATGTCTGCCTCTCAAATAAGTTCCCACTGACAACATTGATCTTTTTAGCTATCTGTAAGGGGGTAATTCTTCCCAATGACCACAAGTGTAAGGAGCATTCTTCCCACTGACCAATCACACTAATGTATCATGATTTGTAGATATAGCATACAGTGAGGGGAAAAAGTATTTGATCCCCTGCTGATTTTGTATGTTTGCCCACTGACAAAGAAATGATCTGGTAGGTTTATTTTAACAGTGAGAGACAGAATAACGGCGTAGTGTGTTACCAATTGTTTTACTTGGTGACTATGGTCCCAGCTGCCTTGAGATCATTGACAAGATTCTCCCGTGTAGTTCTGGGCTGATTCCTCACCGTTCTCATGATCATTGAAACTCCACGAGGTGAGATCTTGCATGGAGCCCCAGACTGAGAGAGATTGACAGTTATTTTGTGTTTTTTACATTTGCGAATAATCACACCAACTGTTGTCACCCTCTCAGCAAGCTGTTTAGCGATGGTCTTGTGTAGGTCTACAATCTTGTCCCTGACATACTTGGACAGCTCTTTGACCATGGTGGAAAGATTGGAATCTGATTGATTGATTGCTTCTGCGGACAGGTGTCTTTTATACAGGTTACAAGCTGAGATAAGGAGCACTCCTTTTAAGAGAGTGCTCCTAATCTCCGCTCGATACCTTTATAGAAGACACCTGGGAGCCACAAATCTTGCTAAATGATAGGGGATCAAATACTTATTTCACTAATTAAAATGCAAATCAATTTTTACCTTTTTTGAAATGTGTTATTCTGGATTTTTTGTTATTCTGTCTCTCACTGTTAAAATAAACCTACCATTAAAATTATAGACGGATCATTTCTTTGTCAGTGGGCAAACGTACAAAATCAGCAGGGGATCAAATACTTTTTTCCCTCACTGTAGCTCCCAACTGTCCTTAATTTTAAGGGACTGTCCCTGCTTTTGGGACAAAGTCTCTCTGTCCCTCTTTCCTCCTCTGTCCCTCATTTTGGTCAGATCTATATAGTTGTATATAAAACGGACTATGTATTAGATTGTAAGCTCTTCTGAGCAGGGCCCTCTTAATCCTATTGTATTGTATTATAACTGTATTGTCTCCCTTTTATATTGTAAAGCGCTGCGTAAACTGTTGGCACTGTTAACAGACAGGAAACGTACACCAAAACATGGCAACTATGGAACATGTTCAAGTACTCAGAAGAAGGCCAGGCACTACAGGGCAGATGAGGCTATAATACACTCTGTTTATGAGAAAAAGAATAGAGAAACACAGGCAAATACACAGACTTGTGAATCGTCGTTCAGACTCACAACCCCCCCCCCCACCCCCCCCCCCCACATATGCACCCCCTCCCCCCCCACACCCCTCTCCCCTTCCCTTCCAATTCTATCTATACCCAATCTACTTTACTAACCTACTCCTTTCCTCAATAACTATTTTTCCTTTCTCTTCTCTTGAAATAATAAAATAAAAGGGAGGCCGCTAAATCCGGGATTAAGTTACACTTTGGCGCTGAAACCACATACATGAAACACTGACAGACAGAGGCGTAGTAGAAAACACGAGAAAGATGGTTTCAGAAACTGGGACAAAGATCAGAAACTATGCAGCGGTAAATACTTCATAGGACATCAACACTGTATAATCTTTTATACCTACCAAAATATGGAAAAGGAATGTCATATTTTTTCCAATGTTTGTTAATACTCGGCACACATTGTACCTGCACCTCTGTATGTATGTATTGCTGCTGATTGCAATTACGCTTTTTTTTTTTGATGTATGCCCCGGTAAACCGGTTTCCTATTATAAATAAAAAATTAAAAAAAAAAAAAAAAAAAAAAACTGTTGGCACTATATAAATCCTGAATAATAATAATAATCTATCAAAAATTATTTTATAGAGCTAAACCCTTCAAACACTTTCTAAATTGCTGCATTTGTAAATTTCAAAAGCCAATATAAAGAAATAATAGTGCTAAAAAAAACAAAAAAAAAGCACTTGTGGGTTTAACCAATCTTTTTTGTATAATTCTCCTTTAAGGGGGCATGGCAGGGTGTGTGTCCTATGCCTACATTTATTTACAGTTATTTCAAGGATTCCTCTGTGTTAAAAAGGTTGACAAAGGTTCTCAACTTTTCACTTTGGACATACCTCCCAACTTTTTGAAATGGGTACAAGGGACACCTATTAGCAAAAGTATGTAGCCAAAGAACAAACCACCTGCATCACACCCTTAAATGAGAATTATACAAAAAAAATGCTTTTTTTTTTTTTACCAATGCTATTCCTTTATATTGGCTTTCCAAATTTACAAATGCAGCAATTTAGAAATTGGATGAAAGGTTTAGCACTGGGAAACACTTTTCGAAACTAAAAAGTGAATTTTATATACAATTATATGGATCAGACCAAAACGGGGGACAAATGAGGAGGAAAGAGGGACAGAGGGACTTTGTTCCAAATCAGAGACAGTTCCTTTGAAATCAGGGACAGTTGGGAGCTTTGCTTTGGCCGAATTCAAAATGTAGGTCACGACTGCCTCCAAACAAATAATTGCTAAAGCTTGGATAACTCCAAAAACTTTGCTTACCGAAACCCAGCATAGGGTTATCCAAGTCATGATTTATGGCAAAATCAAGGCCATGCTTCAAGACAAAATCCCCAGATTTGGAAATCATAGATACACAATTAGCTCCCACCAGGCTTTGTTTCCTCACTTTTAGAACCCTGACCTGTTCCTTTCACGGCAGTTACCACCACCTCCTACCTATACCAGCCTTTCAATGGAACCCTCACCCACCCTCTTCTTCTCTAACCCCACCTCTGTTCCAAACCTTTCACTACCCTCTCTTATCGAGCTGATCCATTGTTAGGGAGATGCTATAATGTTATAAACAAAAAAAAAAACTTGCGCTCCGACCACTAACAGCAGCAGCACCAATACAAGTCTGAACACTGGTCTAATTTTCTAATATTAATAAACAACAAGTGTTGTTTATCACAACATCCACACAGACAGGCACAATTATATAAATGATATATTATATATAAAAATATAAAAAATACTACCATCACTTATAGCCAAAATAATGCTTCTCACATGTATAAAACAAATATAAAGTTATACAAAATTGCCTGTGCGTAAATGATCTAAGAAAAAATTATTATATGACTCAATCACAAAAGTTGACTAATATCCAATCAATGCTATAAGCAAATCCCAATACATAAATCAGAAGAAAAGTTGTGGAATAGTAAAAAAAAGTCCCAATTCCGGCAATGAATGCAGTGAAAAGAGTGTTCTTAGGCTCGATTCACATCTATGCATGTTGCTTTTGAGCGTTTTTGGAGTTTTTTTTGTGATGCTTGCCACGTTTTTGAGCAGCGTTTTTGTAGCATTTTTACAGCGTTTTTGCCGCGTTTTGCGTTTTTTTTTTTTCTTTTTTGTTTTTTACAGGTTTTTTTAGACTGTATACAGTCTAAAAAAAAATAAAATAAATAAAAAGCCAAAAACGCTGCAAAAACGCTGTACTTGCGTTTTTGATGCTGGTCCATTGAATTCTATTACATGCAAAACGCTGCATTTTGCATGAAAAAAAGTCCCTGACCCTTTCCAAAAATGCAGAGGTACAAAATGGCATTGATGTGAACATGTTCCATAGGAACCCATGTTAAAAAATTCCCATGCATTTCTGCAAAATGCATCAAAAAAAGCGCTGGATTCACACCTATGCAGTTTAAGGCTCCATTCACACTAGCGCGTTTTTTGATGCATTTTGCATTTTGCAGAAATGCACGGGAATTTTTTAACATGGGTTCCTATGGAACATGTTCACATCAATGCCTTTTTGTTTCTCTGCATTTTTGGAAAGGGTCAGGGACTTTTTTTCATGCAAAATGCAGCGTTTTGCATGTAATAGAATTCAATGGACAAGCATCAAAAACGCAAGTGCACCGTTTTTGATGCGTTTTTGACGTTTTTTTTTAATTAATTTTTTTTTTTAAGACTGTAAAAAAAACGGTAAAAAAAAAAAAAAACTCAAAACGCAAATCGCGGCAAAAACGCTGCTCAAAAACGTGGCAAGCATGAAAAAAAAACCTCCAAAAACGCTCAAAAGCAACATGCATAGGTGTGAATCGAGCCTTAGGCTCCATTCACACTAGCGCGTTTTTTGATGCATTTTGCAGAAATGCACGGGAATTTTTTTAACATGGGTTCCTATGGAACATGTTCACATCAATGCCTTTTTGTTTCTCTGCATTTTTGGAAAGGGTCAGGGACTTTTTTTCATGCAAAATGCAGCGTTTTGCATGTAATAGAATTCAATGGACAAGCATCAAAAACGCAAGTGCAGCGTTTTTGATGCGTTTTTGATGCGTTTTTGCCGTTTTTTTTTTTATTTATTTTTTATTTTTTTAAGACTGTAAAAAAAAATGTAAAAAAAAAAACGCAAAACGCAAATCGCGGCAAAATCGCGGCAAAATCGCGGCAAAAACGCGGCTCAAAAACGTGGCAAGCATGAAAAAAAAACCTCCAAAAACGCTCAAAAGCAACATGCATAGGTGTGAATCGAGCCTTAAGCTGGCCATACACCATACAATTTTCCTGTTCAATTTTCTTTAGATTTACCTTCAACTATGTAGTACAAGGGCCTGCCTGATTGCATCCAAATTGAAAGTGTTTAGGTTTGACCTCCTATTATATGGTTTTGGTAAATCTAAAGGAAAGTTGAACAGGAAAATTGAATAGTGTATGGCCAGCCTTAGGCTCGATTCACACCTATGCATGTTGCTTTTGAGCGTTTTTGGAGGGTTTTTTTTCATGCTTGCCACGTTTTTGAGCCGCGTTTTTGCCGCGATTTTGCCGCGATTTTGCCGCGATTTGCGTTTTGCGTTTTTTTTTTTTTTTTTTTACATTTTTTTTTACAGTCTTAAAAAAAATTAAAATAAAAAATTAAAAAAAAAAAAAAACAAAAAAAAAAAACCGGCAAAAACGCATCAAAAACGCATCAAAAACGCTGCAAAAACGCTGCAAAAACGGTGCACTTGCGTTTTTGATGCTTGTCCATTGAATTCTATTGCATGCAAAACGCTGCATTTTGCATGAAAAAAAGTCCCTGACCCTTTCCAAAAATGCAGAGAAACAAAAAGGCATTGATGTGAACATGTTCCATAGGAACCCATGTTAAAAAATTCCCGTGCATTTCTGCAAAATGCAAAATGCATCAAAAAACGCGCTAGTGTGAATGGAGCCTCAGGCTCGATTCACACCTATGCATGTTGCTTTTGAGCGTTTTTGGAGGGTTTTTTTTCATGCTTGCCACGTTTTTGAGCCGCGTTTTTGCCGCGATTTTGCCACGATTTTGCCGCGATTTGCGTTTTGCGTTTTTTTTTTTTTTTTTTTACATTTTTTTTTTTTACAGTCTTAAAAAAAATTAAAAAAAAAAAAATTAAAAAAAAAAAAAACAGCAAAAACGCATCAAAAACGCTGCAAAAACGCTGCAAAAACGGTGCACTTGCGTTTTTGATGCTTGTCCATTGAAATCCATTACATGCAAAACGCTGCATTTTGCATGAAAAAAAGTCCCCGACCCTTTCCAAAAATGCAGAGAAACAAAAAGGCATTGATGTGAACATGTTCCATAGGAACCCATGTTAAAAAATTCCCGTGCATTTCTGCAAAATGCAAAATGCATCAAAAAACGCGCTAGTGTGAATGGAGCCTTAGTGCTTTTTGCATTTTGCAGATTTGCACTAGAGTCCATTTAACATTGTGGAACACGATCTGTAGTGCAAATCTGCAAAATGCAAAAAGCACAAAAAATGCATAGGTGTGAATCCAGCTTAACTTCTTGGCATCCGCGCTATAGCCGAATGACGGCTACAGCGCGGACCTACATTCCCGGGAGGCCGTCATATGACGGCCTCCCCTGTGCACGCTCCCTGCGCGCGCCCTGTAGGGCGCGCGCCGGGCGCGTTGTGATCACCGAGTCTCTGAGACTCGGCTGATCACCGATCTGTGTAAGGGGCCGGTCCCGGCCCCTTACCATGTGATCAGCTGTCAGCCAATGACAGCTGATCACATGATGTAAACAAAAGATCGGTAATCGGTTTTTTTTTTTACTCACGCTGACAGCGCGAGTAGAAAAAAAAGCCGATCACCGGATCGGATGTGAGGGACATCGGTCCCCAAGTGGAAGAGGCACATCTGCCTCATCAGTGCCCAATTAAAGTGCCACCTAATAGTGCCCACAGTGCCACCTAACAGTGCCCACAGTGCCACCTAACAGTGCCCACAGTGCCACCTAACAGTGCCCACAAGTGACACCTATCAATGCCCACAAGTACCACCTATCAATGCCCACCTGTAGTGCCAATCAGTGCCACCTGCCAGTGCTGCCCATCACTGCCACCCATCAGTGCCCATCACTGCCACCCATCAGTGCCCATCACTGCCGCCTATCAGTGCCCATCACTGCCGCCTCATCAGCGTACATCAATGAAGGAGAAAAATTACCCGTTTAAAATTTTTTATAACAAAATATAAAAAAATAAACTTTTTTTTAAAAAAAAAATTCAGTTTTTTACATTTTTTAAATAAAAAGTAAAAACCGCAGAGGTGATCAAATACCACCAAAAGAAAGCTCTATTTGTGGTGAAAAAATGATAAAAATTTCATTTGGGTACAGTGTTGTATGACCGCGCAATTGTCATTCAAAGTGCGTCAGCGCCGAAAGCTGAAAATTGGTCTGGATAGGAGGGGGGTTTAAGTGCCCGGTAAGCAAGTGGTTAAGGCTCGATTCACACCTATGCATGTTGCTTTTGAGCGTTTTTGGAGGTTTTTTTTTCATGCTTGCCACGTTTTTGAGCCGCGTTTTTGCCGCGTTTTTGCCGCGATTTGCGTTTTGCGTGTTTTTTTTTGTTTTTTTTTACATTTTTTTTTTACAGTCTTAACAAAAAATTAAAAAAAAAAAAAAAAAAAACGGCAAAAACGCATCAAAAACGCACCAAAAACGCATCAAAAACGCTGCAAAAACGGTGCACTTGCGTTTTTGATGCTTGTCCATTGAATTCTATTACATGCAAAACGCTGCATTTTGCATGAAAAAAAGTCCCTGACCCTTTCCAAAAATGCAGAGAAACAAAAAGGCATTGATGTGAACATGTTCCATAGGAACCCATGTTAAAAAATTCCCGTGCATTTCTGCAAAATGCATCAAAAAACGCGCTAGTGTGAATGGAGTCTAAAGCTTGCCATACACCTATAGATTATCTGCAGATTTTCTATGGTTAGATGGAAAAAGTGGGAGATTCCTCCATCCACACAGTTTAGCGAACATGGAGAGATCTGTTGCACATTTTCTATCTAACCATAGAAAATCTGCAGATAATCTATAGGTGTATGGCCAGCTTAAGTGTAGAAATAAAACCACTCAGGTGCTCCGGTGATGAGATTGCTAATTACTAATAATCCTCAGTAATTACTAATTACTGAGGTGAGGACTAATCATGCAAAGTAGCTTAGCAAATATATACACTCGCCTGACACTTTATTAGGTACACCTGTTCAATTGCTGTGTACAGTAACACAAATTGCTAATCAGCCAATCACATGGCAGCAACTCAATGCATTTAGTCATCTAGACATAGTGAAACCGACTTGCTGAAATTTAAACGAAACATTGGAATGGGGAAAAAAAAGGGGAATTAAGTGTCTTTGAATGTGCCATGGTTGTTGGTGCCAGACGGGCTGAGTATTTCAAAAACTGCTGATCTACTGGGATTTTCACGCACAACCATCTCTCGGGTTTACAGAGAATGGTCCAAAAAAGAGAAAATATCCAGTGAGCGGCATTGTGTGGATGAAAATATCTTGTTGATCTCAGAGGTAAGAGGAGAATGAGCAGACTGGTTCCAGATGATAGAAAGGCAACAGTAACTCAAACAACCACTTGTTACATCCAAGATATGCAGAATACCATCTCTGAACGCACAACACATCGAACCTTGAAGCAGATGGGCTACTGCTGTAGAAGACCACACCGGGTGCCCCTCCTGTCAGCTAAGAACAGGAAACTGAGGGGGGCGTGGCCGGATGTGAAGGAGAGAAGACGTGCTGCGGCTGAGCTCCGCTCTCACATAGATCCTGATACCGATCCTGGCTCAAAAATTCCACTTACTTCCACCTAATCCGGCACCCTGGGGTCCAAGAGGTCCTCCAGCACCAAGCGGACCTCCCCGCCATCTCCGGGTAAGACCCGCTCATCCTCCGCGGCCTATGCCCGCTCCTCGGCCGCCGCCATCTTAACCACGAGGCCCCCTATCTCCACAATGTCGGCTGGTACACAGACACAAACCCTCTCTGAATTGTCTGCAGCACAAGCAGCCTCTCATGCAGAGCTCCTAGCCGCTATAAAAACGGGCAATGACTCTGTTATGGTAAAGATAGATCATCTAGTCACGGATGTCAGCCTAATAAGACATGACATGGACAAATTTAGGTCCCGGTTTGCTGAAGCTGAAGGCCGCATTTCCCAGCTAGAGGATGATACCAGAGCTGACTCCAGGGACCTCCGTGCCCTGCAATTACAAGTGAAAGCCCTGCAAGAAAAGTCCATAGACACTGAGAACAGACTGAGGAGGAACAACATTCGGGTCATAGGTCTCCCTGAGAGGGCTGAGGGGTCTAAACCAGCGGAATTCGCAGAATCCTTCCTCCTCTCTCTCCTGGATATCCCTGCCATGCCTCCTACATATGTAGTGGAGAGGGCCCACAGAGTTCCTCCTGCTCCCCCTATACCCGGAGCCCTGCCGAGACCTTTCCTCCTCAGGCTCCTTAACTACAGGGACCGGGACAAACTGCTAGCTGCGGCCAGGGAGAAGCAAGAATTACGCTTCAATAACGCAAAGATAATGCTCTTCCCTGACTATTCCCCGGAGATACAGCAAAGACGCCGATCGTTCACAGAAGCAAGAAGACGCCTGAGGGACAAAGGTCTGAAATTCAGCTTACTCTACCCTAGCAAGCTTCGTGTGATTGATGGTGAAAGGGCTCATTTCTTCACAGATCCTGAGGCTGCTCTCTCCTGGTTGGATGGTCGAGGCTGAACCGCAGCTCTGTATCCCCAGGTACTGTGACCTGATTCAATTAACCAGCAAGTTCAAATCCCATTATTTTTGCCCCCTTTCCATCTGGACTTCCCACCAATAATTTGTTTCTCACCTTCGGGGCCTTATTTCCTGCGGCAGATCTCCATTTTTCAAAAGCTCCGAGATGTACTGAGATCCTGACCCTATCTTCAATCGCATTCCTGGTTGAACCCATACCCCCCCCCCTCTTTTTGTTTCCTTTTTTCCGCTGGACTGTTATTTCCCCCCCCCCACCTCTCCCCTTATATATTGGGCCTGAGAACTGAGCACTAGATTGAGAGCCGGATTGCTCGCCCTTCTGCTGAGCGAACTACACAACTGCTCCAACAGGTTCTACACGCAGTGGAACCCTCACTTCCCACCTGCACTCCCCCGCCATCTCCCCCCAATTGGTGGCGGTATATCACTCCACAGCTGAGGGGAATAGAATAACTTTCAACCCTCTACCAAGATCACGGATTGATCTGAAGTAACGTTGCTGTGTGATAACCCTATTTAAGGGTGCACCTACAGTTAGAGGTTTTTTTTCCTTTTTTGGGGTAAAACTACTTCCGTTCTCCTCTCCGGTTCTATTTTTATTTTTTATTTTTTCTTTTGGAGAGGGGATGGGAATTAGTAGGATAAGCACTCGGTGCTTGGGTCGTTTATGTTTTAGTTTGTTGTTTTTATTGTTAGAGTCTAAATGGTTGCTGCAGTGGTCAAATGCTTCCGCCACACGGTGGAGTTGCTCAGGGATTTTGCTGTCTGTGAGTTGCCCTCCCATATGCCCTTCCTATGACCCTGACCTACATTGTTTCCCCCTCTACGCATGGCTACCTCCCTAACTGAAAAATTCACTGTCCTCTCATGGAATATCAGAGGCCTGAATTCTAAATTTAAGCGCGCACTATTAACTAAATACCTGAAACTCCACTCCCCCCATATTATTCTTCTACAAGAGACCCACCTCACAGGCAGCAAGGTTCTGACTCTTAAAAAACCCTGGATACAGAGGTCCGTGCATGCTACTTACTCCTCTTACGCAAGAGGGGTTTCAATACTAATTGCCAAGGGATTCCCATGTGTGATTGAGGAGGTATGCACGGACCCTCAGGGTAAATTTGCTATTTTGGTGTTTAAACACTGGTCTCAGAGATATATTGTGATTAATATTTATATACCTCCACCCTTTTCTCCAAGCCTTCTATATACGGTACTGGAAAAAGCGGCCCCCTTTTGCCCTGGGAAACTTCTGGTAATGGGAGACTTTAACGCTATTCTCTCCCCAGACATAGATAGACCTACCCCTCCTAAAAGCCACAACTCTGACTTACTCTCCTGGGCACAGGCAATGGGCTTGGAGGAGATATGGAGATGGAAACACCCTGCCCTTCGGGCTTACTCGTGCTTCTCGGCTTCCCACAGGACCGCCTCAAGAATAGACTTAGCCTTCTCCAATCAGTCACTGTTAGCAGACGTAGTAGAGGCCTCCTACCTCCCCAGTGGCTTATCTGACCATAGCCCTCTGGTGGTGGAGTTTCGCTCGTCTGCAAGTCGTGATGCGGCTTGTGGAGGCTGGGAGCACAGTGGATCTCTCACCCTGAGGTGGCTGAAGTTATCCCGCCCGGGTTGACAGAGTTCTGGGACCACAATAAGGAATCCTCATCTCCACAAATAGTATGGGACACATTCAAGGCCTACACCAGAGGCCTATACATTTCCACTATAGCCAGTGTCAAGAAACAGCAGGGCCAACAAACTCAGCTACTCCAACAGTCAGTTGACGATCAAAGTGCAGTGTTCAGTGCAGACCCCTCCCCCCCTCATTTTGATTCGCTGAATGCCGCACAGAGCGCTTTGAACATACACATGTCAGAGGTCACTAGGCTAGACATACACAAAGGCAGACAGCGGTGTTTTGAACAGGGGGACAAGAATGGTCGGTTCCTGGCTATGATGGCTCAACATGATCACCCACTCACAACTATCTCCAGCCTACGCTCCTCTGAGGGAGAAGTAGTGACATCCCAGTCTGCAATCTTGGAGGCTTTCGGTGCCTTCTATGGGAAGCTTTATGACTCCTCTCTCCCCTCCGATTTCCGACCCGAGTCATTACAAGACCTCTTGGATCCGCTGGCACTCGGTTGGCTCTCGGACGCGGAGAGACAGTCACTAGTCCAGCCCTTTACGGCACTGGAAGTTCTAAATGTTATCCGCTCCTTCCCCACGGGTAAGGCACCGGGGCCAGACGGGCTCCCAATTGATTTCTATCGAACTCACTGTGAGCTACTGGCGCCCATTCTGGCTCAGCTGTATACCACATGTTTGTCCAAGGGTGATTTACCTCCGTCAATGCACCAGGCATATCTGACCTTAATTCATAAGCCCCCCAAGGACCCGGAGCTTTGTGCCTCATACAGACCGATCGCACTATTGAACAACGATCTTAAAATCCTAACCAAACTCCTAGCCTCCCGTCTATACCCTTTGTTGCCATCAGTAATTGATCCCGACCAAACAGGTTTCATGCCCAAGAGATCCACTGATGTGAATCTCAGAAGGCTTTTCACAAATATCCATACCCAACATGAAAACTCGGGGACAAGGGCCATTGCCCTATTAGACATAGAGAAGGCTTTTGATACAGTGGAGTGGCCCTTCCTTTGGGAAACTCTCCGGAGGATGGGCTTTCCACTAAAGTTCATTTCATGGTTACAGACTATATATAAGTGTCCCTCCTCCTCGATACGTCTTGGCTCCAGATTGTCATCTCCCTTCAGACTGTTTCGAGGAACTAGACAGGGCTGCCCTCTCTCCCCAGCCTTGTTTGCCATTGCCATCGAGCCAGTCGCTGAAGCCCTACGTACATCACCCCATATTAAGGGGCTGCGTGTTGGCTTGCTGGAGGAGAGGGTAGCCCTGTACGCGGACGATATGGTTCTCTTTCTTGCAGATGCGGGCCCATCGCTCCAAGGAGCTCTTTCAGTTCTAGACACATTCTCTGAAGTTACGGGTTTGCGGGTTAATTGGTCAAAATCCACACTTTTTCCAATTGACCAAGAGGCTAGGAACACCGCTCCCCCTGACAGTCCATTAAAATGGGTAGATACCTTCAAATATCTTGGGGTTCAGGTCTCGTCTCATGCCCAGGATTTTATTAAACTGAATCTTGATCCAGTTTTGGATGACATGAGACCCAAACTCAAATCATGGAGCAATTTACCCCTTTCAGTTTGGGGTAGAGTAAATCTCCTTAAGATGAAAATTATTCCCAAATTCACCTATCTTTTTCGCCACTCCCCGCAGTGGATTCCCAAATCATTTTTCATCAAACTCAACCAAAAATTTTCAGATTTCCTGTGGGGCCCCGCCCCACCTAGATACAAACTGTCTACCTTGATGAGGCCAACATCTCAGGGCGGCATGGCTTTCCCGGATTGCTATAAATATTTCCTAGCCTCTCAGTTAGTGACTGTGGTTTGGTGGTTGGTCCCGGACAAAACAAATGCGGCCTCAGCTTTGGAGGCTGCAGTGGTGGGGTCCTGGGAAACCCTCCAGCTTTTAATACATAGAGGCCCACGTGCCCCCCACCCGCTAACCCCATCCATGCACACCACCCTGCGAGCCTGGCGAACCGGTCTAAATATTAGTAAACACAATCACTCTGAACCCTCCCCCAACGCCCCGCTATGGTCAAATCCCAATCTACCACATTTCCTCAAGCTCTCAGACCCCCAAATTTGGACTAAATATGGCATCAAACTTATATCACATGTTATACCACAAACTTCATTGCTTCCCTTTGACCAGTTGTCCGTAATCTATAACCTACCTAATCACTACAAGTTCCGCTATCTTCAACTGGCACATGCATTTGCTGCCCAATTTCCCCACTCCTCCTGCACTTTGACTCTATCCGAGCTGGAGAGGACGCTCAGATACGGATGCACTGAAAAACCTACTTCGAGATTATACGTGCACCTGGTCTTCGCGTCTCTACCCCCTCTGAATAGACTCTGGTCCCGTTGGCAACGCGACATCCCTGCGCTGGATGACGATGACTGGGATGATGTCTGGGATTTCCCTTTCAAGTCACTCGTCTCCATAAGAGACAGAGTGGTTCAATTTAAAATTGTCCACAGGGCCTATTTTACCCCGCATAGACTACATCTCATGAACCCTCAACACTCCCCAGATTGCTGGAGATGTGGCATATCTCCGGGAGATTTCGCACACATCTTCTGGCACTGCTCAAGACTACAACAATACTGGAGAGAGGTACTCGAGCTAATTAACAAGGTGGCCTCAACCAACATTTCCCCTCTGATGGAGATCTGTATACTGGGTCTGTTAGAAAATGTTGTTCCTACTATAGCCAAACGCACATTGATCAGTGTACTACTCTTCTACGCCAGGAAAAATATTGCAATGCAGTGGAAAAAACCTAACCCTCCATCAATTACGCAGTGGAAACAGCTAGTTAATGGGAACCTCCCGCTATACAAAGACACATATGCTAACAGAGGCTGTCCCTTGAAATTTGATAGAGTCTGGCGTAGGTGGATGGAGAAAATGAATATTTCATAATAAACCTAGGTTTACAGGTACGGTCAGGGTAAGATACTGATCAGCATAGCGTGCTTCTATACCCACATGTCGGCATTTTCAGGCTTGTATATCTCATGGTAATTAACAGTCTACTTCCCTTAGAGGAGGTCCAATTGTATACCTTTACTCCCGCTATGTATCTTGGCATCTCACACTGTCAGACGTCTAATGCAACTGGATGTGGTGTTGATGTACTGTAGCAACCAAGTGTTACTGTTTGTTTGACTCAAAATCTTAATAAAAATATATTTAAAAAAAAAAAGAACAGGAAACTGAGGCTGGGGACAATAGAAGATTGGAAAAATGTTGCTTGGTCTGACTAGTCTCGATTTCAGCTGTGACATTCAGATGGTAGGGTTGGAATTTGGCATAAACAACATGAAAGCATGGATCCATCCTGCCTTGTTACAACGGTTCAGGCTGGTGGTGGCGTAATGTCACACTTTGGGCCCCTTAGTACCCCTTAGTACCAACTGAGCATGGTTTAAACACCACGGCCTATCTGAGTATTGTTGCTTTACGACTACAGTGTCCTCATCTTCTGATGGCTCCTTCCAGCGGGATAATGCACCATGTCACAAAGTTTAAATCATCTCACCACTGGTTCCTTGAACATGACAATGAGGTCACTGTACTCCAATTGCCTCCACAGTCACCAGATCTCAATTCAATAGAGCACCTTTGGGATGTGGTGTAATGGGAGATTTGCATCAT
Source organism: Lithobates septentrionalis (assembly GCA_037952835.1). Lineage (NCBI taxonomy): Eukaryota > Metazoa > Chordata > Amphibia > Anura > Ranidae > Lithobates > Lithobates septentrionalis. Next base: position 954,827 of record JBBDGP010001020.1, read on the forward strand.
GGATGTGCAACCGACAAATCTGCAGCAACTGCATGATACTATCATGTTAATATGGACCAAAATCTCTGAGGAATGTTTCCAACACCTTGTTGAATCTTTGCCACGAAGAATGAAGACAGTTCTGAAGGCAAAAGGGGGTCCAACCCGGTACTAGCAAGGTGTACCTAATAAAGTGGCCGGTGAGTGTAGATTACAATATAGGAGATCTCAAAGTGCTCATAAAAATGGAAAATGTCTCCTCCAGCCCGCTCAGAACGCCATCCATTCAATATGAGTCAAAACCACAGAGCCCCGTATCACAATGCATTTCATAGCCACAAACACCGGTTAAGAGATATAAAAAGAGGAAGCTTCATAGTTCAGTAAACTTCTATATCGTTTATTAATAGGTTATTGCACTTACAAATCAGCAGGAATATTGCAGCATGTCAAACACAATCAGGCTTCGAACACTGCTGTGAGTCACAAAAGCGTACATGCGTGATGACGTCACCCAATCACCTCCAACTGATTTGTTTCACCTGAAAGGGTGTCTTCAAAGAAGGAGGCTCCTTTTTTCTGTTATGTACGGGTGCAGCCTCCCTGCAAGTGATCATTTTCAAGTTTACATCATAGTAGACAGTTATTAATGCTGGTTAGTGTACCCTTAACCTTCACCTAAAAAGTTCAAAATGAAAACCCTGTCATGTAGCACCCCTTGGGTGTGGACCACAGATCACACCTAGTCCCATTATTATGGCCCCCAAATGTAAATACATATACACCGATCAGCTATTACATTATAAGAACTGACAGGTAAAGTGAATAACATTGATTATCTCATTACAGTGGCATGTGAAAGTTGAGTGGGATATATTAGACAGCAAGTGAACATGTTGTCCCTGAAGCTCGTGTGTTGTAAGCAGAAATAAGGGAAATGCATAAGGATTTGAGTGACTTTGACTAGGGCTAAATTATAATGGCTAGGCAACTGGATCAGAGCAACTCCAAACCTGCAGCTCTTGTGGGATGATCCGAGTCTGCAATGGTCAGGACCAACCAAAAATGGGCCAAGGAGGAAAATCAGTCAACCGACAACAGGGTCATTGGCGGCCAAGGCTCACTGATGGACGTGAGGAGTGAAGTCCGGCCCAAGTTGTTGTCTGATCTAATAGAAGCCCAAATTGGTTAAACAGCTAATGCCGATTTCAGTAGAAAGGTGTCAGAGAATCCCAGTTTGTTGTGTATGGGGCTGTGCAGCCACAGACTGGTCAGAGTGCCTGTGCCAATCCGTGTCCCTAGTCAAAAGTATTTACAATGGGCACGTGAACATCAGAACTTGACCACGGAGCAGTGGAAGAAGGCGGCCTTGTCTGATGAATTTAAGAATGGTTTGAGGGATACAACGTCTATGTAGCCGCAGACTGCTCAGGGTGCCTGTGCTGATCTGTGTCTATGACCAAAAGTGCTTACAATGGGCCCAAGAACATCAGAACTGGACCGCGGAGAAATGGAAGATGGTGGACTTGTCTGATGAATTCAAGAATGGTTTGAGGGGCACAACGAGTTCAATATGTTGAACTGGCCTCCAAATTCTCCAGATCTCAATCCAATCGAGCATCTGTGGGATGTGCTGAAAAAACAAGTCCGATCCACGGAGGCCCCACCTTGCAACTTTTAGAACTTAAAGGATCTACTGACAGATTAGTGCCAGATACCACAGCATACCTTCAGAGGTCTAGTAGAGTCCATGCCTCGATGGGTTATGGTGGGTGGTCATAATGTTATGGTTGACAAGTGTATACTAAAAATAATATAACCTTCAAGGATATAAGTATTCACTAACAATAGTACCAGATAGGGAGATCCAAAATATATTTCTTTTGTGCCACTAATATGGAAATCCAACGTTAGCAATCCTCTTAGTGCTGGAGTATTTTCATAAATGCTGTTCTCCGGATCTAAGGGGTGCTACATGACAACAGACATTTCGTCTCCCATGAGGTGTCTCCCGCACACCCGCAAGCGCCTTGCAAACTCCCGGGAATGATCGGTGCAGCGGGGAATAGCTGTGAACACCGATCTCCTTTGTATCGATTTTTAGCTGACAGCCGCTTCTCCTTCTCTCCCTCCTGTGGCTGTCAGCTAAAAAGCTTGACTGCTGAATAACAGATGTGTTTAACTCCCCATACTATATACCCCTCTCCACATCCTAATTAACCGAGACCACACCGTGCTCATGGGGTAACAAAGGCCGTAGCAGCCTACTTTATTTAACCAAAATAATGAGTCAAATATAAAACATATAAACGTATAAATATAAAAAACATATCTGTTATAAACCTATGAAAATCTAACGTTGGTCTGAGCAGGAAATTAGTAAACCTCTGTGTTAAAAACCTTCTTGCACTGCAGCCCCTCTCAAATGTATTATCCCTGCCTCAAGCCGACAAGCTGGCTCAAAGACTACCCCTGACCGCAGTGCCCCATTCTCACTTCCCGGCTAACCTCCGTTAACCGGGAACCACCATCAGGACCCCTCCAACGATGGTCCCGATCTCCTCCTTCCGATATCTTCTTTCCCTGCACAGACCAACGTCCGCCACAGCAGGCAAGGGTAATTCCCTTACCCCTGGCTGCCCCTCCACACCCGAAGCGCTCGTTGTATGCCATCTTGCAGGCCCAAAGCCCACATATCTATGCCTACTTCGTTTAAATGGACCCCGTCTTTTTTTAAATATCTCCAGGTCTCGAATTCCAGCTCTAGGTGACGAATGGCCAACCCTCCTTTCTGAACCATGAATTTGCTAACTTCCCTATTAATCTTTCTCCTGGCTCTATTAATACCTTCTACCGATCTGGCCATTCTCCATGTCATACGCGCCACTATATCTGACCATACAACGACCATATCAGGAAATTGCTCCATCAAACGGTCAATATCTGATTTGATGTCCCGTGTGATGTCTAACATGGACCTAATCCCCAAATCATTGCCGCCCACGTGTAATACTAGCACATCAGGCGGTCTGTCCCTAGCTGCATAACGCTGCACCTCAGGAACTAACCGTCCCCACAACATTCCCGGGACTCCGAACCATTTTATGTAGGCTTCCTTTTTATTAAAACCCAACTGCCTACCCTCGTACCTCACATCCCCTCTCCGTGCCCCCCAGCAGACATAGGAATGGCCCATGATCCAGACCATCCCGGTCGCCGAACCTGAAATTAAAGAGGAAAAAAACAACATACACTATAGTACAACCAGCATTTTTTACAACAAAACCCGGGCAGACTGAAGAGTCCTGCCCACTTGTTTACCTCACAAACCTACCACCATGTGGGGCCTAACGTAAGACCTGAACCTGTTCGACTCCCACCTCCCAATCCTTTTTACCGCCTCTATATCCATCCCTTGCCTTGCAGCTTCTGTTGCTGCTCCTATCCTGAATGAGTGGGATGAAAAAGCTTTGCCATCCAAACCCAAACGCTCCAAGCATTTTCTGAATATAGCCCCAAACTGAAAACGTGACAACGGCGTCCCGTCCTCGTGTACCAAGAACGCGCCCAGCCCCGCCGGGCGAACCCGCCTAAAAACCACTACTGCTTCTATTGGACATAAAGGCGAGTCCGGAATTGGAAACACCTGCACTAATTTTCCCTTGCCCTCTTGATCCGTTTTTGATTTTTTAAACCACAAGGACAGCCTATCCCTGCTGCACTCCACCTCCTGGCTCCCAAGTCCCCCATGTACTTTCTTTGACGGGCTAACCAGTTCCCCAATTCTAAATGCCCCAAAAAACGCCAACAAAAACGCGACCGTAAATAATTTTTTCTCAAATTCCGATGAACACACCACCCGCAATTTGGCTACTATACCCTTGAGAATCTCAAATGTCACGGGCTTCCTGTTATCCTTCCGCATCACCGATCGCCTATAACCTTTTACGGCCTGTCTCACCCAGAAATCTTTTGTAAAATCAGTCTGCCCCTGTAATTTGAACAGGAAGGCTAAACCTGACAGTTGCGCATTCACTACAGATGCAGACACCCCCTCCTCCATTTTTCTGGCTACGTAGTACAAAACGAGTGAACGTCCTGCTTGCCCATTTGGATCCTCACCCACCTCTTGTATGAACGCTAACCACTCCTTCCAGACCCTCGTGTAGGCTGACCACGTGGACCCACTTACCGACCGCTTTATCCATCCCGCGATGATTCCAACGCTATCCCCCACAACCATTCGGGACAAGGCACTCCTTGTTGCTCCGCGTCCGGCGCCAACTCTCGGAACCTGTCCCACTGGAAGCGAGATAAAGCATCGGCTATCACATTTTCTACTCCTGGCAGGTGGACAGCGTGAATGAAAACATTCAGTTGCAAGCATCTCAGCACCAAATGTTGCAGCAATCTAATAACCGGCGGAGAAGACGCCGTGTTCTTATTGATCACCTGCACCACCCCCAAATTGTCCCCATGGAAACGCACTTTCAGATCCCTGAAAGATGCTCCCCATAACTCCACTGCCAGCACTACTGGAAATAATTCCAACAGCACCAAATTCTTTGTGAAGCCCGCCGCTATCCAGGACTGCGGCCAGGGGCCTGCACTCCATTGGCCCTGGAAGAAAGCTCCAAACCCTGAGGACCCCGCTGCGTCCGTAAAGAGCTCCAGGTCGAAATTACTGACCGGTCCCGCCATCCACAACGCCCTCCCATTGAATGACTCCAAAAAGGTATGCCATACCTTCAGGTCGTCCCTATGTGCCTTGACCAGGCGTACAAAATGTTTAGGGGACTTAATGCCACTCGTGCTAGCTGCCAGCCGGCGACTGAACACCCTCCCCATAGGCAAGATGCGACAGGCAAAATTGAGCTTGCCTAACACCGATTGCAATACGCGCAATTGCACTTTACGCAATCCAATCAGCCGCGCAATCTCTGTTTTCAGGGCTGCCAACTTTGCCTCCGGCAACCTGCATTCCATGGCCTCTGAATCCAGGACGATGCCCAGAAACGTAATTTCCGTACAAGGTCCCACAGTTTTGTCAGGCGCCAAGGGAATGCCAAAATTGTCTGCTATGTGTTCCAGCGTTGCCAAGAGCACCGCGCAGATCCTCGACTCTGTCGGTCCTATGCATAGGAAGTCATCCAGGTAATGAATTATAGAATTCAAACCCGAAACCTCCCTTACCACCCACTCAACGAAAGAGCTGAATTGCTCAAATATCGCACATGATATAGAGCAACCCATCGGAAGGCATTGGTCGACGTAGAACTCATCGTCCCATTGACATCCGAGCAACCTAAAACTTTCGGGATGTACTGGTAGCAGCCGAAAGGCCGATTCAATATCAACCTTAGCCAACAGAGCCCTTTTTCCGTACCGGCGCACCCACCCTACGGCTGCATCAAAGGACGTGTATGTCACTGAGCATGCTTCCTGATCTATGGCGTCATTAACCGACCCCCCTTTTGGAAAAGACAGGTGGTGAATGAGCCTGAATTTATTCCTTTTTTGGCACTACCCCCAGTGGCGACACTACCAGATCTGCCAAAGGCGCTGACGAGAAAGGCCCCGCCATCCTCCCCATTGCAACCTCCTTACGTAGTTTTTCGCGAACCACGTCCGGGTGTTGCAATGCGGACCGGAGATTGGGTGGAACGGGAGGAACTACCGCCAGTGAACAGGGGATACGAAAGCCAACGGCGAAGCCTTCTTCCAATAGTTTTGCCGCTTTCTTATCAGGATACCTACCGAGAAACGGCCGCATCCTTCCCACTCTCACCGGAGTCCTCCCTCTTGTGTCCAGTTTCCCCTGAGCGACCCTTAGCTTGTTTGAAGCACTTAGTTGCTGAGTGTGCTCCGTTGCACCCCGAACACTCATGCTTGAACCTACAAGAGCTTCCGAACCTGCATGTTCCTGAATTATACTGCCAGCACACCCCTTTCTTGTTTCCGGCCGACTGTCCCTGTGCTGCTGGTCCGCCGGCCCCTCCCTGAAAAAACTGGTTCGGTGCCCGCGCCGAGGTCATCAATCGCATCCATAGGCTTATATCCTTGTGGTCCCAGCGTAGCTCTTTCCGCACCACCCTCCTTTGCCGAAACTGCTCATCATACCTCAGCCACGCAATACCCCCATAAACTCTATACGCTTCCCCAATAGAATCCTGATAACAAAACAGCGCCGAACAATGTTCGGGTTGTTTTTCCCCAATGACACTTGCCATTATGGCGAACGCCTGCAGCCAATTGGTAAATGTACGCGGGATTAACCGGTATCTCCTTTTCTCTTCGTCCTCTTTTTTAGAATCGTCAGGTTTTACTCTATCCAAATTGAATTTTTCTAAAGGGAGTAAAGAAAAAATCTCCACATACTCACCTTTCCATAACTTTTCTCTAACCTCCTGCTTCAGATGCGCCCCTAACGGCCCTTCATAACACACATATACTTCACATTTTGCTGCATCTGCAATTCTAATGATGTCCTGCCTCGCCACCGTCTCACTGGCCACCGCCGTCTTGCCTACCTCCTGAACCACTACCTCACTTCCACCTTCCTTCGCGGGCGCTGAGCCGGCCCCTGCGACCACTGGCATTTCCGTACGCCCCCCTGCCTCTGCGTGTTCCCCCGATCCTGCTCCAGGTGGGACCCAGGCTGCCGCCGGCCCCACTGCTGTTTTGCCCGCCTGTTCAAACTTCTGGACTAGGTCTTTGATTCCTTCCAAGAAACCTAGTAAACCTGCAGCTCCCAGAGGGTTCTCCCCCGTCCCCCCCTTAGATGTCCCAGACCCAGAACCCCTGCTAGGCCCACTACCCTCATGTAAAATTGTCTCAGGTGTAAAAGGTGCTGACTTACCGGGCTGCATAGGTGACGCCCCATCAGCCGATCGTCTGCTGTCCACCTCTGCTGTTCTCCCCGCGCGGGGGGCTGCCTCTTCTTCAGACTCTGATCGCTCTTCCGAAAGGTTCAGCACCATGTCTTCCTCCTCTTCCGATGAAAGCCGGTCGGACCTGCTGGCTGTAGCTGCCGCCGCCATCTTCCCCCTCCTCTGCGCAGCGCGTCCGTGTGGAGACTTCTGGACAGCCTTACCAGGACCGGTGTGCGTAACCTCAGTCCTGGCGGCCTCCGCTCTGCCCCTTCTCAGCTCCCTCCGTTCTGTATCAGGCCGCTGTGGATCTCCTGCCGCTGAAGGCCCGGAGGTCCCATCTGTATTCCTCCTCTGCGTGTTACCCCGTTCCGACTCTGGAAGCCTGGGGGAGGGGCCAGCGCGCACGCGTTCGCCGAGTCTACTAGGCCGCACTGAAGCCCTGTCTTTTCCTTTTTTCTCGCCGCCCGTTCTCAGCTCCCTGTCGGTAGTTCTTACCGGGCTGCCGCTGCTCGTGCGCGCCGTCCGTTTAGGGGGTGGGCCCGCCGCCGAAACTCCTCGACTCCCCCTTGCTTGCCTCTGATCCTCCCCTCGCTGCTCCGGCGAATACCGCTCCGGAGGTCTTGCCCTGCGGGCTCTAGTCACGCTCCTGCCCGCCAGTTCGGACGCCGCCTCTGTCCCCGTGAGTGCCGTACCTAGCGCCGCCTGGAGCCACTCGGGACCCCGCACTGCCGCCTCTTCTCTAAGCTGGGCCAGAATTCTCTCCACCTCCGACATGTTGCTTCTCTCCCTGAACTTTCCCCCACGCTTTGGTGACTCATCCCAGGCGGGATCCCCTTATAAATATTCCTGCAGCCCCTCCCCCTCGGCCCTATACTAACCACCCCTAATAAGGGTAGTTAATCCCTGTTAACCCTGTCATGCCCGCCCTACGCTTATTGCTTGGTTGCTGTTGCTCCGGGCTTACTATACAGGGAGATCGGTGTTCACAGCTGTTCCCCGCTGCACCGATCATTCGCAGCTGTTCTGTGTGCCCCTCCCCTGGCCCCCTCCGTGTGTTTCTCCGCCCCCCTGTTCTCCTCTGGCCCCCTCCATGTCCTTCTCCTCCACCCCCCCTCGTCCCTCACAGCCGGCTCCCCTCTTCTCCTCTCCCGCCGGTTGCCGGGGGAACTGTCAGTAATTGGACACAGTGAGGGAGATCGCTCCTGTGTCCTGTGATTCCTGAGCAGAGTAAACTGTGTTTACTCTGCTTAGTTTATGAATGAACAAGAGCTGCTGTCTCTGTCTCTGGTGGTGCCGGCGCGAAGCGCCACCTCCCTGAAATGAATTTTTGCAGGTTGGGATGTCTGTGACAACATTGTCATTTTTACCTTTTTAGGTGGAGGTTAAAGTGGTGTTCTGGCCGAAATTATACTTTTTAAATAAAAATCCCCCTATAATACACAAGCTTAATGTATTCTAGTAAAGTTAGTCTGTAAACTAAGGTCTGTTTTGTTAGCTTATAGCAGTAGTTTGTAATTTTATAAACTTACAGCAGGCTGTGGCCATCTTAAGTGTGGGCATCTGAAGCCAGACTGTATTTCTTCCTGGATCTCATCCTTACAGATCTCGCACATGCTCAGTGCAGCGCAAGCAGTGTAATAGGTTTCAGGTCAGGTTTCCATAGCAACGGCAGTGTCAGAGGAAGTTGCCGCCCCTTCCCAGAAGGCATTGCAAACAGGAAATGATGCGATGGGCCACGGCCAGGGAGGAGGAAGTGAAAATTGAATACAGCAGATATACAGTAGGTGCTGAGAAAAATAAATAAAAAAATATCCAATTTGTTTACAGTTGTAAAAGTTGGTGGAACTCCACTTTAAGGGTACACTAACCAGTATTAATAACTATCTACTAAGCTGTAATTTTGTAAATAATACATTGTGAGCCTAACCACAGGTGTCTTGTGTTATCTACTGTGCTCTATCACTGTCTATGGTGATGATTTTTCAATTGATTATGTGCCTTGGTTTATGAGGATCACATCCTATTTAGATTGAATGCTAAATCATTCTGCTCTTTTCAAACCGTGATTTACAAGGTGAAGTGTCCTGCTCTATCAGCCGAGATTAACAAGGTGCCTTCTGTAGTATACCAGTCTCTCTTTCTACTGGTATGTCCCACTCCATAGCTCTACCCAGCTGGGTACACTCCCAGATGTTGCTCGCACTCCCAGGTGTGCCAGTACTCACATCAGAGAACACGGGCTTAAAAGGCCTTTTGCACCCCCTGCCCAGTCCTCATAAACCATGTTTTGAGTCAGAAAGACTACAGCTGGTTCTTCTGGGCCTTAGATTATCTTGCCCGGGTCTTTTGCCCTGTGCAGGGCCTTTGTAGTAGCTGACTACACCTGCATGGCTGTGGGATGTTTGGCTCCCATGCCCCATCTCTCCCAAGTCTTCTCCCACCCTGGCATTTATATGGGCACTAGCTCCACCATTACATCATTACAGGGAAGTCTTAGCCTAAAAGGGGACCTAACACCCAATTACATAATTCCCTATCACCACACTCATTTTTAGATAGAGCCACCTAGTCACAGGCTGAGTTACTGCACCTGCTTACATGCAGCTTTTGCTCAGCAAAAAATGTAGTGCTCTGGACCTCCAGTGGTATGATGCGCTTATGCATAGCTCTCAACTGTCCCTAATTTTGAGAGAATGTCCCTGATTTGAAACAAAGTCCCTCTGTCCCTCTTTCCTCCTCATGTATCCCTCATTTTGGTCTGTATAGTTGTTTATAAAATGTACTATTTATCTTTTAAAAAAGTGTTTCCCAGTGCTTACCCTTTCATCCAATTTCTAAATTGCTGCATTTGTACATTTCAAATGCCAATATAAAGGAATAATAATGACAAAAAAAAGCACTTGTGAGTTTAAAGGGATTGTAAAGGCAGAAGATTTTTTATCTTAATGCATTCTATGCATTAAGATAAAAAACTTTGTGTGCAACAGCCCCCCTCAGTCCCCCTAATACTTACCCAAACCCCCTCTCTATCCAGCAATGTCCGGGAGACCCTCGGCCGTCCGGGACTCTCCCTCCTGATTGGCTGCCATTGGCTCCCGCTGCAGTCAATTAAACTCAGTGAGCCAATTAGGAGAGAGAGGGAGCGGGGCCAAACTGCAGCTCAGTGTCTGAATGGACACAGGGAGCTGTGACCCGGCTCGGGTGCCCCCATAGCAAGCTGCTTGTTGTGGGGGCACTCGACAAGAGGGAGCGGCCAGAAGCAGCGAAGAGGGACCTGAGAGGAGGAGGATCCAGGCTGCCCTGTGCAAATCCACTGCATGGAAAAGGTAAGTATAACATGTTTGTTATAACAAAAAAATATATATAAAAGTGTAGCGCTATAAACTCAATAAATGTGTACATAAAAAGCCCATAAATGCATGTGTACAGTGAATAGATTATGTCAAAACAATATATGACTATAAAAATGATTGACAATATGTAGTTAATCAGCAAAACTACTAAGTGAAACAATAGTGCACCTTATAGGCAAATATAACAGTGACTAGTATGGATGAAACCGTAACGGTTCAATACATTCAGCACCTCAAATAATATGTGAAAAACCTTAGAACATAATAGTCCATTTCAAATTTGTGAAACAATTGTGAAAAGCACCAAAAAGTCCATGGGGGTAGTGCGTAAGCAATGATGGAAAAATGTCTCCTGAACTCACAGGTGGATAGTTAAACCAAATCTGACAGGTAAATGGACAGTGGAAGGACCGTAGGTGCACAGAAGATTTAAATCAGTGCTGGGGCCATCACCAGAGAATGAAGAGGCTTACCGGAACTCAATGACCTGAAATGGCATACGCCATACAAGTCAAAAAAGCTTGATGACCAACAGGTCTGGGCAGTATGTCTTGTCAGATGTCATCAGGCTGCCCTGTGCAAATCCACTGCATGGAAAAGGTAAGTATAACATGTTTGTTATGTTTAAAAAAAAATAAAAAAAATATTTGACTTTACAATCACTTTAACAATTTTTTTTTTAAATGATAATTCTCCTTTAAGAGGGTGTGTGCTATGCCTACATACTTTTGGTAATAGGTGTCCCTCGTTCCCATCTCAATAAGTTGGTAGGTATGCTTATGCATCTATTACTGTTTAGGCAGCATGACTGCATTAGACGTTATGTGCGCAGGCGCATGCTAGGTGTCCAGGCAACATGCATCCTAGCAATGGAGGATGCATGTTAGATCTGTGTGAGTCATGCATCTGCAGCCACACATGTTTAGAATGATCAGATAACAGTTATTCCTGAGGGATTAAAGGATGGTCATTCTTTGAGTGCACGGGTGCCAACAAATGACTTATTCATTGACCGCCAACATGTAAACCTCAATAGCGTGTAACCAGCAGTCACAACACCCCCCTAATTGTACATTTAAATATAGATTTTGGCCCTGTCAGTAACAGTGGCCAATAATACTGCCTGCCTCCTAAAGGATGCTGGGCTTCAGGGACCTGCTCCCTAGCTCCTGCCATCTAGTGCCCCTAGTTGCTAGGAGGCAGGCGGCTCCAATAGAGTGCATTAGCGCCATATGCTATATGGATGTAAACGTTAGTATAAAACTAGCCTCTGAACTTGGGATTTGGTCTTTTTTTTTTTTTTTTACTGATCTTAATGCTGCCCTAGAATATGGATCTAAAAGCTACCATATGCATGGGCACATTGGCTATCGTAGAGCTGCGTTCAGATCCGTGAAAAAAATGTCAATCATTATGCAGCGATTTGTGCCCATATGCTTGGGGCCTTATGTTAATAAATAAGAAAGCTTCCATTGGGCTTTAACCCCTTCCCACCCAGCCCTTTAACTGGGCTATTACACTGGGGATCATGGGGATTGGTGGTCACAGTGGTCACATGATCGGGAGGTGTGTCAGCGGCTCCCAATCATTATTAGAGACAAGAGCTTTCTTTGCAGGGAGTGAGCAGTGAGCGCGCACTCGGCACAGAAACCCTTGCTGCCCATGGATATGCCTACGTGCGGCGTGTTGGCGTTAGCGCCCACCCTATTTGCCGTCGCAGATATGCGTTATGTGGACAGCAACAGGTTAAGCTAATGTAATGCACATTTCCTTTAAGAAAAAGACTGCAGGCGTAGATAACATCAATTGCTGCTCCCAACATACTGACACTGTGCTGTCACAACACAACCGAGGACACACAGCAATAGTAATAGCACTAATGGAAAGACAAACAATAAAGTACCTGCAACACCAAGACTTAGACTGGCTAAACACGTTTAGTCCACCCGCATTCAGCCCTTAGGCTGAACAAGAAAAAAAAACACATATAGGGCGTACACACAGTCGGACTTTGTTCGGACATTCCGACAACAAAATCCTAGGATTTTTTCCGACGGATGTTGGCTCAAACTTGTTTTGTCTACACACGGTCGCACAAAGTTGTCGGAAAATCCGATCGTTCTAAACGCGGTGACGTAAAACACGTACGTCGGGACTATAAACGGGGCAGTGGCCAATAGCTTTCATCTCTTTATTTATTCTGAGCATGCGTGGCACTTTGTCCGTCGGATTTGTGTACACACGATCGGAATTTCCGACAACAGATTTTGTTGTCGGAAAATTTTATCTCCTGCTCTCCAACTTTGTGTGTCGGAAAATCCGATGGAAAATGTCCAATGGAGCCCACACACGGTCGGAATTTCCGACAACGCGCTCCGATCGGACATTTTCCATCGGAAAATCCGACCGTGTGTACGGGGCATTAAAGTGGTTGTAAACTGCTGCAGTAAAAATCAAAAAACTTTCCCCTGTAAGAGAATTGCATAATGTGCTAATATGCATTGCATACTAGCACATTATGAAATACTTACCTTAGAATGATGCCCTTCAGCGAAGCGCGGTCAGCACTGACAGGGCTTCCCCCGCTCTTCCTTCCAGGTTCACCTACTCCAGCTGTGTGAGTGGCCTGAGCCGCGATGACATCACTCCCGCGCGGGAGCCCTCGGTTCCGGTACGGTGCTCTGAAGGTCAGGCATGTATGCCGGACCTTCGGAGCGCAAGTACCGGTGACGTCACTGGCTGCATGCAGTGTAAGTCCCCTGAGAAGATATTCAATTTTATTAAAGGCTTACCTGCAGCTAAATATCACGAAGCGTACTTTACTACCATTTTAAATGTCCCCATACACTCTAAACAGCGTGGATGGGTGAATCTGCCACTACCTGACAGTCAACACCCACAGCTGTCAGAATACCTGAACAAGGACTGCAGATAAATGGCTGCAGTCACTGTTTGGCCAACTTTTTTCACCCAGTTCCTTCGAGTATGGCCAGCTTAAATTTTTTCAAAGGTTCATCATTTTTTTAACTTTATGACTGAGTGATTAAACCCAATTTGTCAGACTGTCAATATAACAGGTTATGCTACTTTAACTGGTAAAAGTTTCAAAGTGTTTTTCAAGGTCAACGTCTGGGAGGAATGTGAACTGAGTAAAATCAATTGTGTTTCCACCATGAATTGAATACATAGTACACTGTAGACATAAAGACAGAAAGTCTGGGATCCTATGAAGTCTTAGAAGGCTGTTTTTTTTTACTGTTGTAGATTTGGTACCACCATGAGGAAGGGGATAACGAATCAGCTATGCCTCTATATGGGATGCTTGGAATGGTCAGAGGAAGAGGCCAATATGGATCTATTGCAACAAAGGAGGTAAAACTGTCGCTAAACATTTTCTGAGTTGTGTACAGCAGGGATCTCCAAACATTCTAAACAAAGGGCTAGTTTACTGGCCTACTTTAGGTGGACCCAACTGTGGCCAGTGGAAGTAGAAAATGTCCTAGCATCAGTGAGAATAGAAAATGCCTCCAGCTTGGTGGTCAGTGGGAGTAACAAAATTGCATACTACCCGCGGTCAGTAGGAGGAGGAATAGCGCCCCATCATTGGTATTAGTGGAAGGAATAGTGTCCCATCATTGGTATTAGTGCGAGGAATAGTGTCCCATCGTTGGTGTCAGTGGAAGCAATAGTGCCCTCATTGGTATTAATGGGAGGAATAGTGTCCCATCGTTGGTGTCAGTGGAAGCAATAGTGCCCCATCATTGGTATTAGTGGGAGGAATAGTACCCCATCTTTGGTGTCAGTGGGAGCAATTGTGCCCCATTATTGGCATGAGTGGGAGGAATAGTGCCCCCTCATTGATGTCATTGGGAGGTATAGTGCACCATCATTGGTATTAGTGGGAAGAATGGTGCCCACTAATACCAAAAATGGGGCACTATTCCTCCCATTGACACCAAAGATGGGACACTATCTTTAGGTGGTTTTAGTGGGAGGAATGGTTCCCCATTATTGGTGTCAGTGGGAGGAATAGTGCAACATTATTGGTATCAGTGGGAGGAATAGTGCCCCATCATTGGTGTCAGTAGGAGAAATAGTGCCCGATTACTAATTGCCCCTTTTGCAAATTGCATGAAAAAATTTCAAACTATGGAGATTATTTATTTTCACTGATAGATTTATAGGAAACACTTTAATAAAAACAGCAATGACGATGTGAAGCAATGTGTCTAAATATGTGTTTATCTTTCGGTTCCAGGATCCAGGAGATGCCCATTCTTCAGGCTGCAAAAGAAAACAATGTTGAACTTCTCAGGGAAATCTTAGCATCTGATAAATGTGACCCTTTTCAGAGAGGTCAGAATAAAAATTTTAATAAATATATATTTTAACAAAAGTTTGCATACACATCAGTTGCCCATGCAGGCTTTTCTACCATCAAGATAAACAGACAACCGTAAATACGGAGCCATTCATCTCCCTTGTTAGCAGCACCGCTGCTCTTCTTACCAGTCTCTCTGGCTGTATTGCCCAGTTCACTTGGATCTCTTAGCCTTTAGTCGCAGAGCCCTGCTGCACAACCCAATCGTAGCCTCTGGGAAGGGATTCTCCTGACACCCTGATAGGAGCCCACCTAGAATAAGACCTCCGATTTCCTGGCTGTGAGCTGCTGCACCTCTGACCCCTGGGTGAGACCCTGTGTCTCCAAACGAGAGCTGTCTCTAAACTGGGAGCTCTGAGCTATCCTCAGGCTTGAGTATATAACGATTCTGTACACCTGTGTACTCACACAGGCTGCAGATACCTAGTAAAATCCAGACACAGGATTGAGGCTGGGTTCACACTGGTGCGACACGACAGCCGTCCTACTTTGGATCCGACTTTGCCCTGCGACATGAAGCCGGCATATGTCCGACTTTCAATGAACGGGGATCCTACTTGGATCCCCGCCAATGTGTTTGGTATGAATCTTAGGGGGAACTCCGCGCCAAATTTTAAATAAAAAACCGGCATGGGTTCCCCCTCCAAGAGCATACCAGGCCCTTGGGTCTGGTATGGACCTTGAGGGGAACCCCCTACGCCGAAAAAACGGCGTGGGGGTCCCCCCCAATCCATACCACACCCTTATCCGAGCACGCAGCCTGGCCGGACAGGAATGGGGGTGGGGACGAGCAAGCGCCCCCCCCCCTCCTGAACCGTACCAGGCCGCATGCCCTCAACATAGGGGGGTTGGTGCCTTGGGGGAGAGGGGGCGCACTGCGGCCCCCCCACCCCAAAGCACCTTGTCCCCATGTTGATGAGGACAAGGGCCTCTTCCCGACAACCCTGGCCGTTGGTTGTCGGGGTCTGCGGGCGGAGGGTTTATCGGAATCCGGGAGCCCCCTTTAATAAGGACCAACGGCCAGGGTTGTCGGGAAGAGGCCCTTGTCCTCATCAACATGGGGACAAGGTGCTTTGGGGTGGGGGGGGGCGCAGCGCGCCCCCCCTCTCCCCCAAGGCACCAACCCCCCCATGTTGAGGGCATGCGGCTTGGTACGGTTCAGGAGGGGGGGGGCGCTCGCTCGCCCCCACCCCCATTCCTGTCCGGCCGGGCTGCGTGCTCGGATAAGGGTCTGGTATGGATGTGGGGGGACCCCCACGCCGTTTTTACGGCGTAGGGGGTTCCCCTCAAGGTCCATACCAGACCTAAGGGCCTGGTATGCTCTTGGGGGGGAACCCATGCCGGTTTTTTATTTAAAATTTGGCGCGGAGTTCCCCCTCAAGATCATCTAAGCACAAGTCGCGTGCCGAAGTCGGATCATGCAAGACGGCGATCCGACTTTGATCCGACTTCAATGATAGTCAATAGGCTGAAGTAGGATCAAAGTCGTACAGGGAGCATTTCTAAAGTCGGAACGACTTGTGTCGGACCAGTTAGGACGGCTCCCATAGGGAAACATTGAATTTCACACGTCATGCGACATTAGCTCCCAATGTCGGAGCGTTTGTCGGACCAGTGTGAACCCAGCCTGAAGGTTCTTTCCCACCCAATACACTTTGGAACCTTCAGGCTTGATTCACATCTATGCATGTTGCTTTTGAGCGTTTCTGCAGTGTTTTTTGTGATGCTTGCCACGTTTTTGAGCAGCGTTTTTGCTGTGTTTTTGCCGCGTTTTGAGTTTTTTTTATTTCGTTTTTTTTTACAGTCTAAAAAAAAACAAAAAAAAACAAAAACGCAAAACGCGTCTAAAATGCTGCAAAAACGCTGTACTTACGTTTTTGATGCTGGTCCATTGACTTCTATTAGGCTCCATTCACACTAGCGCGTTTTTTGATGCATTTTGCAGAAATGCATGGGAATTTTTTAACATGGGTTCCTATGGAACATGTTCACATCAATGCCTTTTTGTACCTCTGCATTTTTGGAAAGGGTCAGGGAATTTTTTTCATGCAAAATGCAGCGTTTTGCATGTAATAGAATTCAATGGACCTGCATCAAAAACGCAAGTGCACCGTTTTTGCAGCGTTTTTACAGCGTTTTTGATGCGTTTTTTTTTCTTTAATTTTTTTTAGACTGTATACAGTTTAAAAAAAACTGTAAAAAAAAAAACCGCAAAAACGCCGCAAAAACGCTGTAAAAATGCTACAAAAACGCTGCTCAAAAACGTGGCAAGCATGACAAAAAATAATCCAAAAACGCTCAAAAGCAACATGCATAGATGTGAATCGAGCCTTATGCGAAACGCTGCATTTTGCATGAAAAAAAGTCCCTGACCCTTTCCAAAAACACAGAGGTACAAAAATGCATTGATGTGAACATGTTCCATAGGAACCCATGTTAAAAAATTCCCGTGCATTTCTGCAAAATGCATCAAAAAACGCGCTAGTGTGAATGGAGCCTCAAGCTCCAGGCCCCGATGCGGGACTACAGAATCCGGAGAAAACCAAAAGCATAGCTTTCTCTGCTCAGAAAGAATCGTTTTGAACTTTGCATTCACCATTAATGCAAATCCCGTGTCATGTTCGCCTACATTTTCACAGTGACAAGGCCTCACACTGTCACATTGTGTGTGTAATTATACAGTATCTCACAAAAGTGAGTACACCCCTCACATTTTTGTAAATATTTTATTATATCTTTTCATGTGACAACACTGAAGAAATGACACTTTGCTACAATGTAAAGTAGTGAGTGTACAGCTTGTATAACAGTGTAAATTTGCTGTCCCCTCAAAATAACTCAACACACAGCCATTAATGTCTAAACCTCTGGCAACAAAAGTGAGTACACCCCTAAGTGAAAATGTCCAAATTGGGCCCAATTAGCCATTTTCCCTCTCCAGTGTCATGTGACTCGATAGTGTTACAAGGTCTCAGGTGTGAATGGGGAGCAGGTGTGTTAAATTTGGTGTTATCGCTCTCATTCTCTCATACTGGTCACTGGAAGTTCAACATGGCACCTCATGGCAAATAACTCTTTGAGGATCTGAAAAAAAGAGTTGTTGCTCTACATAAAGATGGCCTAGGCTATAATAAGATTGCCAAGACCCTGAAATTGAGCTGCAGCTCGGTGGCCAAGACCATACAGCGGTTTAACAGGACAGGTTCCACTCAGAACAGGCCTCACCATGGTCGACCAAAGAAGTTGAGTGCACGTGCTCAGCGTCATATCCAGAGGTTGTCTTTGGGAAATATACGTATGAGTGCTGCCAGCATTGCTGCAGAGGTTGAAGGGGTGGGGGGTCAGCCTGTCAGTGCTCAGACCATACACCGCACACTGCATCAAATTGGTCTGCATTGCTGTCATCCCAGAAGGAAGCCTCTTCTAAAGATGATGCACAAGAAAGCCTGCAAACAGTTTGCTGAAGACAAGCAGACTATGGACATGGATTACTGGAACCATGTCCTGTGGTCTGATGAGACCAAGATAAACTTATTGGGTTCAGATGGTGTCGAGCGTGTGTGGCGGCAACCAGGTGAGGAGTACAAAGACAAGTGTGTCTTGCCTACAGTCAAGCATGGTGGTGGGAATGTCATGGTCTGGGGCTACATGAGTGCTGCCGGCACTGGGGAGATACAGTTCATTGAGAGAACCATGAATGCCAACATGTACTGTGACATACTGAAGCAGAGCATGATCCCCTCCCTTCAGAGACTGGGCCGCAGGGCAGTATTCCAACATGATAACAACCCCAAACACACCTCCAAGACGACCACTGCCTTGCTAAAGAAGCTGAGGGTAAAGGTGATGGACTGGCCCAGCATGTCTCCAGACCTAAACCCTATTGAGCATCTGTGGGACATCCTCAAACGGAAGGTGGAGGAGCGCAAGGTCTCTAACATCCACCAGCTCTGTGAGGTCGTCATGGAGGAGTGGAAGAGGACTCCAGTGGCAACCTGTGAAGCTCTGGTGAACTCCATGCCCAAGAGGGTTAAGGCAGTGCTGGATAATAATGGTGGCCACACAAAATATTGACACTTTGGGCCTAATTTTTCACTTAGGGGTGTACTCACTTTTGTTTTGTTCAGTGTTGTCACATGAAAGGATATAATAAAATACTTACAAAAATGTGATGGGTCTACTCACTTTGTGAGATACTGTACACACACACGTCAAAAGTGTTGGGACACCTGCCTTTACACACACATGAACTTTAATGGCATCCCAGTCTTAGTCCGTATGGTTCAATATTGAGTTGGCCCACCCTTTGCAGCTATAACAGCTTCAACTCTTCTGGGAAGGCTGTCCACAAGGTTTAGGAGTGTGTCTATGGGAATGTTTGACCATTCTTCCAGAAGCACGCTTGTGAGGTCAGGCACTGATGTTAGATGAGAAGGCCTGACTCGCAGTCTCCCCTCTAATTCACCCCAAAGGTGTTATATTGGGTTGAGGTCAGGACTCTGTGCAGGCCAGTCAAGTTCCTCCACCCCAAACTCGCTCATCCATGTCTTTATGGACCTTACTTTGTGCATTGGTCGAAATCATTTGGTGGAGGGGGGATTATGGTGTAGGGTTGCTTTTCAGGGGTTGGGCCTGGCCCCTAAGTTCCAGTGAAAGGAACTCTAAAGCGTCAGCATACCAAGACATTTTGGACAATTTTATGCTCCTAACTTTGTGGGAACAGTTTGGGGATGGCCCCTTCCTGTTCCAACATGACTGCGCACCAGTTCACAAAGCAAGGACCATAAAGACATGGATGAGCTAGTTTGGACTGGAGGAACTTGACTGGCCTGCACAGAGTCCTGACCTCAACCCGATAGAACACCTTTGGGATGAATTGGAGCGGAGACTGCGAGCCAAGCTTTCTCATCCAACATCAGTGCCTGACCTGACAAATGCGCTTCTGGAAGAATGGCCAAACATTCCCATAGACACACTCCTAAACCTTGTGGACAGCCTTCCCAGAAGAGTTGAAGCCGTTATAGCTCCAAAGGGTGGGCCAACTCAATATTGAACCCTACGGACTAAGACTGGGATGCCATTAAAGTTCATGTGCGTGTAAAAAGACAGGCGTCCCAATACGTTTGGCAATATCATGTGTGTGTGTATATACAGTGGCTTGCGAAAGTATTCGGCCCCCTTGAACTTTTCAACCTTTTGCCACATTTCAGGCTTCAAACATAAAGATATAAAATTTTTATTTTTTGTGAAGAATCACCAACAAGTGGGACACAATTGTGAAGTGGAACGAAATCTTTTGGATTTTTGAAACTTTTTTAACTAATAAAAAAATGAAAAGTGGGGCGTGCAAAATTATTCGGCCCCCTTGCGTTAATACTTTGTAGAGCCACCTTTTGCTGCGATTACAGCTGCAAGTCGCTTGGGGTATGTCTCTATCAGTTTTGCACATCGAGAGACTGAAATTCTTGCCCATTCTTCCTTGCAAAACAGCTCAGTTGAGCTCAGTGAGGTTGGATGGAGAGCGTTTGTGAACAGCAGTTTTCAGCTCTTTCCACAGATTCTCGATTGGATTCAGGTCTGGACTTTGACTTGGCCATTCTAACACCTGGATACGTTTATTTGTGAACCATTCCTTTGTAGATTTTGCTGTATGTTTGGGATCATTGTCTTGTTGGAAGATAAATCTCCGTCCCAGTTTCAGGTCTTTTGCAGACTCCAACAGGTTTTCATCCAGAATGGTCCTGCATTTGGCTGCATCCATCTTCCCCTCAATTTTAACCATCTTCCCTGTCCCTGCTGAAGAAAAGCAGGCCCAAACCATGATGCTGCCACCACCATGTTTGACAGTGGGGATGGTGTGTTGAGTGTGATGAGCTGTGTTACTTTTACGCCAAACATATCGTTTTGCATTGTGGCCAAAAAGTTTGATTTTGGTTTCGTCGGACCAGAGCACCTTCTTCCACATGTTTGGTGTGTCTCCCAGGTGGCTTGTGGCAAACTTTAGACGAGACTTTTTATGGATATCTTTGAGAAATGGCTTTCTTCTTGCCACTCTTCCATAAAGGCCAGATTTGTGCAGTGTACGACTGATTGTTGTCCTATGGACAGACTCTCCCACCTCAGCTGTAGTTCTCTGCAGTTCATCCAGAGTGATCATGGGCCTCTTGGCTGCATCTCTGATCAGTCTTCTCCTTGTCTGAGCTGAAAGTTTAGAGGGACAGCCAGGTCTTGGTAGATTTGCAGTGGTCTGATACTCCTTCCATTTCAAAATGATCGCTTGCACAGTGCTCCTTGGGATGTTTAAAGCTTGGGAAATCTTTTTGTATCCAAATCCGGCTTTAAACTTCTCCACAACAGTATTACGGACCTGGCTGGTGTGTTCCTTGGTCTTCATGATGCTCTCTGCGCTTTCAACAGAACCCTGAGACTATCACAGAGCAGGTGCATTTATACAGAGACTTGATTACACACAGGTGGATTCTATTTATCACCATCAGTCATTTAGGACAACATTGGATCATTCAGAGATCCTCGCTGAACTTCTGGAGTGAGTTTTCTGCACTGAAAGTAAAGGGGCCGAATAATTTTGCACGCACCACTTTTCAGTTTTTTAATTGCTAAAAAAGTTTAAAATATCCAATAGATTTCGTTCCACTTCACAATTGTGTCCCACTTGTTGGTGATTCTTCACAAAAAATTAAAATTTTATATCTTTATGTTTGAAGCCTGAAATGTGGCAAAAGGTTGAAAAGTTCAAGGGGGCCGAATACTTTCGCAAGCCACTGTATATATATATATATATATATAAATAATATGAGTTTGTTAATTTTTCCTCTGTTTGGAGACTTTTGGGACACCCTGTAGAAACAAAATTTTACTCAAATTCTACAGTTGTTTACTAATATTTATCTGCTACTGCAATGCACTTTGTCTGTATTAGGGGCACTAGGAGAAACGGCTCTTCATATGGCAACACTACATGACAACCTGGAAGCAGCTGAGATCCTACTAAATGAGGCTCCATATCTTCTGAACCTCCCCATGACCTCTGAGCTCTACCAAGGTCAGTATGTATGGCTACAGCTTCATCATAGGCAACATTTTGTGAAAGGCAAAGTGTAGATGGGGGAGAAGACAAGATGGTAGCACTGGTGTAGGTAGGGGTGGGAGTACAGCATTAGCTGCACTATCTGGAGCAAATTATAGCCAAGTTTTTAAACTGCATTTGAACAGTAAATGTATTTTTCAGTATGTTTTTTATCACGTCTTAATTTATATCGTTTTCTAAACCATTTTTTTTTAATCTGTTGCATAGTTTTTTTACATGGAGATCCTCTGCCACTGCTTGTCTATTAACAGCAGTTTTGTCCATCTGCCATGTGAGCTGCTTTAGTTGGCAAAAAAAAAAAGATCCACAAAACAAAAGAAAAATGCATACAGTAGGGCATGACGCCAAAAGTTTCAAAAATAGATTTAGGGTTTCATCATATGATCACCCCTCCCCCACACACATTTCAGGGGCCAACATCGTTCTCCCTTCATTAGGACTCTGATCTGTAAAAAGGCTAATGCCGCGTACACACGATCGCACATTCCGACAACAAAATCCATGTTTTTTTTCCGACGGATGTTGGCTCAAACTTGTATTGCATACACACGGTCACACAAATCTTGTCGGAAATTCCGAACGTCAAGAACACGGTGATGTACAACACATGCGATGAGCCGAGAAAAAGGAAGTTCAATAGCCAGTGCGGCTCTTCTGCTTGATTCCGAGCATCCATGGAACTTTGTGCGTCGGAATTGTGTACACACGATCGGAATTTATGAGAACGGATTTTGTTGTCGGAAAATTTGAGATCCAGATCTCAAATTTTGTGTGACGGAAAATCCGATGGAAACTGTCCGATGGAGCCTACACACGGTCTGAATTTCCGACAACAAGCTCCCATCGAACATTCTCCGTCGAAAAATCCAACCGTGTGTACAGGGCATTAGAATGGCCAGGAAAATACAGTCATGGCCAAAAATAATGGCACCCCTGCATTTGTCAGATAATGCACCACTTCGCCCAGAAAATTGTTGCAATTACAAATGTTTAGGCATTTTCTCTTATTTATTTCTTTTGTTGTATTGGTATGACACAAAAAAGTGGAGAAACAAAAAGCCAAATCTGACACCTACCACGTAAAACTCCAAAAAATGGACTGGACAAATTTATTGGCACCTTCTCAAAATTGTAAGAAATAATTGCGTTCCAAGTTTGTGATGCTCCTGTAATTTTTAATCAAACTCACCTGTATCAATTAACAGGCGCTGACAATATAGAAATCACACCGGCAGC
The DNA here is from genome assembly GCA_037952835.1 of Lithobates septentrionalis. Classification (NCBI taxonomy): domain Eukaryota; kingdom Metazoa; phylum Chordata; class Amphibia; order Anura; family Ranidae; genus Lithobates; species Lithobates septentrionalis. Next base: position 977,756 of record JBBDGP010001020.1, read on the forward strand.
CAGTTAAAATGGTGAAAATTTTACTCCACCTTTCTGTTTATCTCTGTGTGTCACACGGAGCATGGAGAAGAGAAAGAGCAGCAAAGAATTGTCTGAGGATTTGAGAACAAAAATTGTGGAAAAGCATGGGCAATCTTAAGACCCCTTTCACACCGAGGGCGTTTTGCAGGTGCTATATCGTTAAAAATAGCACCTGCAATCCGCCTTCAAACAGCTGCTGCGGTGCGCTGGCAGGACGTCAGGAAAAGTCCTGCCAGCAGCTTCTTTGGAGCGGTGAAGGAGCGGTGTGTTTACCGCTCCTCCACTGCTGCTCCCCATTGAAATCAATGGGGCAGCGCTGGGATACCGCCGGCAAAACGCCACCATTGCGGCGCATTGCGGGCGGTTTTAACCCTTTCTCGGCCGCTAGCGGGGGGTAAAAGCGCCCCGCTAGCGGCCGAAATGCGCCGCAAATCTGACGGTAAAATGCCGCTAAAAATATTGCCGTTTTACCGCCAACGCTATAGGCAGCGCGGTGTGAAAGGGGTCTAAGGTTACAAGTTCATCTCCAGAGATCTTACCGTTGCTGTGTCCACTGTGCGCAACATTGTCAAGAAGTTTACAGCCCATGGCACTGTAGCCAATCTCCCTGGACGTGGACGAAAGAGACAAATTCATCAAAGAGTTTCCCAAAACTGACCTGAGGAAACCAAAATCTTTTTCGGAGAATGTACTGTGGACAGACGAAAAAAAAATCACAGCATTTTGGTAAAGCCAATCATTCCATGCTTTTCAGAAAAAGAAATTAGGCCTTTAAAGAAAAGAATACAGTCCCTGCTGTCAAACATGGTGGATGTTTTGGGGTCGCTTTGCTGCTTCAGGCACTGGATGTCTTGGCTGTGTGCATGGCAATATGAAATATGAAGACTACCAATTTGGTAGTTGCAATTTTGGGCCCAGTGTCAGAAAGTTGGGTCTCCATCAGAGGTCATGGGTCTTACAGTAGGACGATGACCCAAAGCACACGTCAAAAAGAACCCCGAAATGGTTTAACCACCTGCCGACCGCCTAACGCAGATATACTGCGGCAGAATGGCACGGGCAGGCAGAATCACGTTCCCATACGTGATCTGCCTCCCGCGGGCGGGGGGTCCGATCGGACCCCCCCCCCCCCCGGTGCCAGCGGCGGTCGGCTTGTGACTGGAAGCGATGAGAGGCGAGGGGGAGACCATCCGATCGTGGCCCCCCCCCCCCTCGCGATCGCTCCCAGCCAATGGGAATCCTCCTCTGCCTGTGTGTAGTTTCACACAGGCAGAGGATGTGATGTCATCTCTCCTCGGCTTGGCAGTTTCCGTTCCAGCGCCGAGGAGAGAAGACATGTGAGTGCACAACACAAACACACACACAGTAGAACATGCCAGGCATACTTTACACCCCCAACCCCCCCCCCCGATCGCCCCCCGATCTCCCCCCAATCACCCCCCCCTGTCACAAACTGACACCAAGCAGTATTTTTTTTCTTCTGATTACTGCATAGTGTCAGTTTGTGACAGTTAGAAGTGGTAGGGCAGTGAGTATTAGCCCCCTGTAGGTCTAGAGTACCCCTCTAACCCCCCCTAATAAAGTTTTAACCCCTTGATCACCCCCTGTCACCAGTGTCACTAAGCGATCATTTTTCTGATCGCTGTATTAGTGTCGCTGGTGACGCTAGTTAGGGACGTAAATATTTAGGTTCGCCGTCAGCGTTTTATAGCGTCAGGGACCCCCATATACTACCGAATAAATGTTTTAACCCCTTGATTGCCCCCTTGTTAACCCTTTCACCACTGATCACCGTATAACTGTTACGGGTGACGCTGGTTAGTTCATTTATTTTTTATAGTGTCAGGGCACCCGCCGTTTATTACCGAATAAAGGTTTAGCCCCCTGATCGCCCGGCGGTGATATGCGTCGCCCCAGGCAGCGTCAGATTAGCGCCAGTACCGCTAACACCCACGCACGCAGCATACGCCTCCCTTAGTGGTATAGTATCTGAACGCATCAATATCTGATCCGATCAGATCTATACTAGCGTCCCCAGCAGTTTAGGGTTCTCACAAACGCAGTGTTAGCGGGATCAGCCCAGATACCTGCTAGCACCTGCGTTTTGCCCCTCCGCCCGGCCCAGCCCAGCCCACCCAAGTGCAGTATCGATCGATCACTGTCACTTACAAAACACTAAACGCATAACTGCAGCGTTCGCAGAGTCAGGCCTGATCCCTGCGATCGCTAACAGTTTTTTTGGTAGCGTTTTGGTGAACTGGCAAGCGCCAGCGGCCTAGTACACCCCGGTCGTAGTCAAACCAGCACTGCAGTAACACTTGGTGACGTGGCGAGTCCCATAAGTGCAGTTCAAGCTGGTGAGGTGGCAAGCACAAGTAGTGTCCCGCTGCCACCAAAAAGACAAACACAGGCCCGTCGTGCCCATAGTGCCCTTCCTGCTGCATTTGCCAATCCTAATTGGGAACCCACCACTTCTGCAGCGCCCGTACTTCCCCCATTCACATCCCCAACCAAATGCAGTCGGCTGCATGAGAGGCATTTTCTTTATGTCCTCCCGAGTACCCCTACCCAGCGAACCCCCCCAAAAAAGATGATGTGTCTGCAGCAAGCACGGATATAGGCGTGACACCCACTAATATTGTCCCTCCTGTCCTGACAATCCTGGTCTTTGCATTGGTGAATGTTTTGAACGCTACCATACACTAGTTGAGTATTAGCGTAGGGTACAGCATTGCACAGACTAGGACACACTTTCACAGGGTCTCCCAAGATGCCATCGCATTTTGAGAGACCCGAACCTGGAACCGGTTACAGTTATAAAAGTTACAGTTACAAAAAAAAGTGTAAAAAAAACACAAACAAAAATATAAAATAAAAAAAAATAGTTGTCGTTTTATTGTTCTCTCTCTCTCTCTATTCTCTCTATTGTTCTGCTCTTTTTTACTTTATTCTATTCTGCAATGTTTTATTGTTATTATGTTTTATCATGTTTGTTTTTCAGGTATGCAATTTTTTATACTTTACCGTTTACTGTGCTTTATTGTTAACCATTTTTTTGTCTTCAGGTACGCCATTCGCGACTTTGAATGGTTATACCAGAATGATGCCTGCAGGTTTAGGTATCATCTTGGTATCATTCTTTTCAGCCAGCGGTCGGCTTTCATGTAAAAGCAATCCTTGCGGCTAATTAGCCTCTAGACTGCTTTTACAAGCAGTGAGAGGGAATGCCCCCCCCCCCCCCCCCAACGTCTTCCGTGTTTCTCTCTGGCTCTCCTGTCTCAACAGGGAACCTGAAAATGCAGCCGGTGATTCAGCCAGCTGACCATAGAGCTGATCAGAGACCAGAGTGGCTCCAAACATCTCTATGGCCTAAGAAACCGGAAGCTACGAGCATTTTATGACTTAGATTTCGCCGGATGTAAACAGCGCCATTGGGAAATTGGGAAAGCATTTTATCACACCGATCTTGGTGTGGTCAGATGCTTTGAGGACAGAGGAGAAATCTAGGGTCTAATTTTTTCAAAAAAGAGTACCTGTCACTACCTATTGCTTTCATAGGGGATATTTACATTCCCTGAGATAACAATAAAAATGATTAAAAAAAAAATGAAAGGAACAGTTTAAAAATAAGATAAAAAAAAAAAAAAAATAATAAAGAAAAAAAAAAAAAAGCACCCCTGTCCCCCCTGCTCTCGCGCTAAGGCGAACGCAAGCGTCGGTCTGGCGTCAAATGTAAAAAGCAATTGCACCATGCATGTGAGGTATCACCGCGAAGGTCAGATCGAGGGCAGTAATTTTAGCAGTAGACCTCCTCTGTAAATCTAAAGTGGTAACCTGTAAAGGCTTTTAAAGGCTTTTAAAAATGTATTTAGTTTGTCGCCACTGCACGTTTGTGCGCAATTTTAAAGCATGTCATGTTTGGTATCCATGTACTCGGCCTAAGATCATCTTTTTTATTTCATCAAACATTTGGGCAATATAATGTGTTTTAGTGCATTAAAATTTAAAAAAGTGTGTTTTTTCCCCAAAAAATGCGTTTGAAAAATCGCTGCGCAAATACTGTGTGAAAAAAAGTTCAAAGTAATTTTCTTGCAAAAAAAAATTATTTTTTTATGTAATCAAAAAGTGTCAGAAAGGGCTTTGTCTTCAAGTGGTTAGAAGAGTGGGTGATGTGTGACATAAGCTTCTAGATGTTGTGCATAAAATGCCAGGACAGTTCAAAACCCCCCCAAATGACCCCATTTTGGAAAGTAGACACCCCAAGCTATTTGCTGAGAGGCATGTCGAGTCCATGGAATATTTTATATTGTGACACAAGTTGCGGGAAAGAGACAATTTTTTTTAATTTTTTTTTTTTTTTTTTGCGCAAAGTTGTCACTAAATGATATATTGCTCAAACATGCCATGGGAATATGTGTAAAATTACACCCCAAAATACATTCTGTTGCTTCTCCTGAGTACGGGGATACCACATGTGTGAGACTTTTTGGGAGCCTAGCCGCGTACGGGACCCCGAAAACCAAGCACCGCCTTCAGGCTTTCTAAGGCCGTAAATTTTTGATTTCACTCTTCACTGCCTATCACAGTTTCGGAGGCCATGGAATGCCCAGGTGGCAAAAAAAAACCCCAAATGACCCCATTTTGGAAAGTAGACACCCCAAGCTATTTGCTGAGAGGTATAGTGAGTATTTTGCAGACCTTACTTTTTGTCACAAAGTTTTAAAAATTGAAAAAAGAAAAAAAAAAAATTTTTTTCGTCTTTCTTTATTTTCAAAAACAAATGAGAGCTGCAAAATACTCACCATGCCTCTCAGCAAATAGCTTGGCGTGTCTACTTTCCAAAATGGGGTCATTTGGGGGGGTTTGTGCCATCTGGGCATTCCATAGCCTCCGAAACTGTGATAGGCAGTGAAGAGTGAAATCAAAAATTTTCACCCTTAGAAATCCTGAAGGCGGTGATTGGTTTTCGGCGCCCCGTACGCGGCTAGGCTCCCAAAAAGTCCCACACATGTGGTATCCCCGTACTCAGGAGAAGTAGCTAAATGTATTTTGGGGTGCAATTCCACATATGCCCATGGCCTGTGTGAGCAATATATCATTTAGTGACAACTTTGTGCAAAAAAAAAAAAAAAATTGTCACTTTCCCGCAACTTGTGTCAAAATATAAAACATTCCATGGACTCAACATGCCTCAAAGCAAATAGCTTGGGGTGTCTACTTTCCAAAATGGGGTCATTTGGGGGGGGTTTATGCCATCTGGGCATTTTATGGCCTTCAAAACTGTGATAGGTAGTGAGGAGTAAAATCAAAAATGTACGCCCTTAGAAATCCTGAAGGCAGTGCTTGGTTTTCGGGGCCCCGTACGCGGCTAGGCTCCCAAAAAGTCCCACACATGAGGTATCCCCATACTCAGGAGAAGCAGCTAAATGTATTTTGGGGTGCAATTCCACATATGCCCATGGCCTGTGTGAGCAATATATCATTTAGTGACAACTTTTTGTAATTTTTTTTTTTTGTCATTATTCAATCACTTGGGACAAAAAAAATGAATATTCAATGGGCTCAACATGCCTCTCAGCAATTTCCTTGGGGTGTCTACTTTCCAAAATGGGGTCATTTGTGGGGGTTTTGTACTGCCCTGCCATTTTAGCACCTCAAGAAACGACATAGGCAGTCATAAATTAAAGGCTGTGTAAATTCCAGAAAATGTACCCTAGTTTGTAGGCGCTATAACTTTTGCGCAAACCAATAAATATACACTTATTGACATTTTTTTTTACCAAAGACATGTGGCCGAATACATTTTGGCCTAAATGTATGACTAAAATTGAGTTTATTGGATTTTTTTTAGAACAAAAAGTAGAAAATATCATTTTTTTTCAAAATTTTCAGTCTTTTTCCGTGTATAGTGCAAAAAATAAAAACGGCAGAGCTGATCAAATAACATCAAAAGAAAGCCCTATTTGTGGGAAGAAAAGGACGCAAATTTCGTTTGGGTACAGCATTGCATGACCGCGCAATTAGCAGTTAAAGCGACGCAGTGCCAAATTGTAAAAAGTGCTCTGGTCAGGAAGGGGGTAAAACCTTCCGGGGCTGAAGTGGTTAAGACAAAGCGCTGGAGAGTACTGAACTGGCCAGCAATGAGTCCAGATCTAAATCCCATAGAGCTCCTGTGGAGAGATCTCAAAACACCAGTTGGGAAAAGGAACCCTTCCAATCTGAGAGTTGGCGAAAGAAGAGTGATCCAAAAATCCAGTAGAGAGGTGTAAGAAACGAATTGATGGTTACAGGAAGTGACTGATTTTTGATTTTGTGCTACCAAATATTAAATTGAGGGTGCCAATAATTTTGTCCAGTCCATTTTTGGAGTTTTGCATGGAATGTGTCAGATTTGGAATTTTTGTTTCTTCGCTTTTTTGTGTCATACCAATACAAACAAAAGAAATAAATATGAGAATGCCTAAACATTTGCAATTGCAACCATTTTCTGTGCGTAGTGGTGCATTATCTGACAGAAATGCAGGGGGGGCAATATTTTTGGCCATGACTGTAAATAGTCATATAGATCTTTAGTTTGCTTGTATATGACAAGAACAGTTATGTAGAGTGTGTCAGTCACAGGTTTTATAGGTCAAAGAGAACATCAAATGTAAGTAACCAGGGCCCTTGCTATGAACACCAGCCCTGACTGTTGTTGATATCATCCTGTGCCTGCAGATCAATCTGCTTAGAAGTATTGTTGAGTCCATTTAACCACTTGCTCTTCGGAAGGTTTACCCCCCTTCATGACCAGACAATTTTTTTGCGATACGGCACTGCGTTACTTTAACTGACAATTGCGCGGTCATGCACCACTGTACCAAAATAAAATTGATGTCCTTTTTTTCCCCATAAATAGAGTTTTTTCTTTTGGTGGTATTTGATCACTTCTGCAGTTTTTATTTTTTGCGCTATAAACAAAAAAAGGCCGACAATTGAAACAATATTTCTTACTTTCTGCTATAAAACATCAAATAAAAACATTTAAAAAATCAAATTTTTTAATCAGTTTAGGCCAATATGTATTCTGCTATGCATTTTTGGTACAAAAATCCCAATAAGTGTATATTGATTGGTTTGCCCAAAAGTTATAGCGTCTACAAACTATGGGATAGGTGTATGGCATTTTTTAAATTTTTTTTTTTACTAGTAATGGCGGTGATCAGTGACTTATATATTGCAGTGGACAAATATGCACTGTCACTGTACTTATGACACTGGCTGGGAAGGGGTTAACATCAGGGACAATCAAAGGGTTAAATGTGTTCCTAGGGAGTGCTTACTAACTGTGTGGGGAGCTGCTTGTTCTGTGGGAAGACAGAGATCCATGTTCCTGCTTAGCAGAAACACAGGATCACAGCCTTACCTTGTCACAGAATAGCGATCTGCTTTGTTTACATAGGCAGATCGCTGTTCTGCCTGTCTACCGAACAATCGGCGGGTCCCAGTGGACATCACGTCCACCGGACCCGCTGCTTGGCTCCCGCTGTGTCCAATCACAGCGGGAGCGGGTCACCGGCGGCGCACCCCAGACCTGGAACTGCATAATCATGTACAGGTATGTAATTCTGCACAGGGGAGCCACTTTGCCGACGTATATGTACAGTATACAGTCGAGAAGCGGTTCATTTTTTTATTTTATTTATTATTATTAATATTTTGCCATTTCACCCAGCCCTGATGAAGGGGGATCGTGTAGCCCCCCGAAACACGTTGGCTGTCCTTTTCCTGCTTGTTGTAACCAGCTGAGCAAAAAAGACTTTGGAATCCTAAAGTTTTTTACATTTGCCGCTCTCTTTGACTTATTACACTTAGATTACTCAACTCAACAAGGTGAATGTCCTCTCCTGGAGGATCCCCGTTTTTTGTGGTAATCTGCTGAACACAGGCCAATTGGGCTTAAGTAATGATCATTAATGAATGAGTAATTGTAAACATTTTGATAACTTATGAAGATCCGCATCTAGTGCCCCTCTACATCTACATTTTAGCCCTGATGTGTTAAGCCCTGACGAAGTTTTGTTGGCCCCCGAAACGCACTGGAAGTTTTATGTGATCGTATGATAAACAATTATAGCACTTTGGACTCCTTTGGGGTTCATGTTGTATAACCACTTCCCACCGAGCGTACGCAGATGTGCGTACTTGGATTTCGGGGGTTATACGGGGATGATGCCCGCAGCTGCAGGCATCATCCTGGTACTGTTTTTTAGAGCCGGCGATCGGCTATCCAGGGATAACAACCGATGCGGCTAAAAGCCGCTCAGCTGTTACACCGAAGGAGCGGGAGGGGACGTCCCCCCCTACTGCCGCTCTTACTGGGCCTCCCGTTCCACCGGGAGGCCCGATCAACAACCCGCCGCTTCCGGTGGCTGGGGACAGACTGGAACGAAGCCATAAGCGACTTCGTTCCAGCCTCCTAATTGTAAACACAGAAGCGGTGTCATGACCTCATACCCGTTTACTCGGCTGCCAATGGCGCCGGTTTTAAAAAAATATACAGTGTTCAGAATCGCCGAAAACGGAGATCTAAATACTTTGAAGTGCAAAGGAGGGATCGGTCTTCTAGACCCCCGATCCCTTCATAAAGAGTACCTGTCACCACCTATTACTGTCACAGGGGGATGTTTACATTCCTTGTTAAAGCAATAAAAGTGATCACATTTTTTTTTTTTTTTTTTTAAACACAATTTATTAATATAAAAATAAATAAGAAAATTTTTTTTTTTTTAAAGCGCCCCCGTCCCCGCGAGCTCACGCAGCAAAGAAAACGCATATGGAAGTTGCGCCCACATATGTAAACGGTGTTCAAATCACACATGTGAGGTATCACCGTGATCATCAGAGCGAGAGCAATAATTCTAGCATTAGACCTCCTCTGTAACTCTAACCTGGTAACCGTAAAAAAAAATTTAATGCGTCGCCTATGGAGATTTTTAGGTACCGTAGTTTGTCGCCATTCCACGAGTCTTTTTTACCAAAGACATGTGGCCGAATACATTTTGGCCTAAATGTATGACTAAAATTGAGTTTATTGGATTTTTTTTAGAACAAAAAGTAGAAAATATCATTTTTTTTCAAAATTTTCAGTCTTTTTCCGTGTATAGTGCAAAAAATAAAAACGGCAGAGCTGATCAAATAACATCAAAAGAAAGCCCTATTTGTGGGAAGAAAAGGACGCAAATTTCGTTTGGGTACAGCATTGCATGACCGCGCAATTAGCAGTTAAAGCGACGCAGTGCCAAATTGTAAAAAGTGCTCTGGTCAGGAAGGGGGTAAAACCTTCCGGGGCTGAAGTGGTTAAGACAAAGCGCTGGAGAGTACTGAACTGGCCAGCAATGAGTCCAGATCTAAATCCCATAGAGCTCCTGTGGAGAGATCTCAAAACACCAGTTGGGAAAAGGAACCCTTCCAATCTGAGAGTTGGCGAAAGAAGAGTGATCCAAAAATCCAGTAGAGAGGTGTAAGAAACGAATTGATGGTTACAGGAAGTGACTGATTTTTGATTTTGTGCTACCAAATATTAAATTGAGGGTGCCAATAATTTTGTCCAGTCCATTTTTGGAGTTTTGCATGGAATGTGTCAGATTTGGAATTTTTGTTTCTTCGCTTTTTTGTGTCATACCAATACAAACAAAAGAAATAAATATGAGAATGCCTAAACATTTGCAATTGCAACCCGAAGTTGCGCCCACATATGTAAACGGTGTTCAAATCACACATGTGAGGTATCACCGTGATCATCAGAGCGAGAGCAATAATTCTAGCATTAGACCTCCTCTGTAACTCTAACCTGGTAACCGTAAAAAAAAATTTAATGCGTCGCCTATGGAGATTTTTAGGTACCGTAGTTTGTCGCCATTCCACGAGTGCGTGCAATTATAAAGGGTGACATGTTTGGTATCTATTTACTCGGCGTATCATCTTCTTTCACATTATACAAAAAAATTGGGCTAGCTCTACTTTTTTTTTTTTTTTTTTTTAATTCATGAAAGTGTCCCTTTTCCCAAAAAGTTGCGTTTAAAACACCGCTGCACAACTACCGTGTGATATAAAATATTGCAACAATCACCATTTTATTCTCTAGATTCTCTGCTAAAAATATATATATAATTTTGGGGGCTGTAAGTAATTTTCTAGCAAAAAATACGGATTTTAACTTGTAAACACCAAATGTCAAAAATAGGCTTAGTAATGAAAGGGATAATTTATGCGTTGAACTTGATAGGTTCTCACCAGAGGGGGGGCTTGTTGTATATGAGAAAGTCAGCTTATTGAATAGTAGGGTTGCACTAACACAGTTTTTTTATCGGTGAGTACGAGTACAGATGCTCAAGTTCTCGCCGATACCGATTACTGATACCTTTGCGGGGCAATTTGAGCCCATACAAAATTATTGGGCTCCAACTGCACTGCAAATAAGTGAATGTGATTTGAACGGGAATGTGGTACGATTCCTGTTCGAAGTGCATGCGCTTTCCTGCACCGCTCCGCTGTGAACGTTAGGCTGAAGTCACTATGACAAGCCTTGTTTCACACAGGAGCGGTGGGGGAAAGCGCATGTGATTCGGACAGGAATCGCACCTCATTCATGTTCAAATCACATGCGATTCTTTGCAGTGTGATTTGAGCCCATTCATTTTGTATGGGCTTAAATTGCACCCCAAAGGTATCAGTTTCAGGTATCAGAGCATTTTCACAAGTACTCGTGCAAATACTTAGTATCGGCAACCCTATTGAACAGATTTGGTTTCTTCATCCTTCCGAATAAATAAGTGTTGAAATTCCAGCTCCTCTTAATGTCTTTTTAGTGATGAAGAGTTTTTGTTGAAGATTTTTTTTTTTCTCTCCCAAAAGGACAGACAGCGCTGCATATTGCCACTGTCAATCAGAACATGAACTTGGTAAATATGCTGATACAACGAGGAGCGGATGTGTCTTCTCCGAGGGCTACCGGCAGCTTCTTCGTTAGGAAACCAAAAGGCCTCTTCTATTTCGGTATAGCAAAAATATCATACAGATACTAACCAATAATCAGGAGCCATTTATCAATATATCTATAGCTGGCAGGTCCAGTCTCCATCTTTGCAGGTGAGACCTGGTACCAACAAGCTGGAGGACATGTATTGTGATCTACAGTACACTCACCGGACACTTTATTAGGTACACTTGTTCAATTGATTGGAAACACAAATTGCTAATCTGCCAATCACATGGCAGCAACTCAATGCATTTAGGTATCTAGACGTGGTGAAGACGAGTTGCTGAAGTTTAAACTGAGCATCAGAATGGGGAAGAAAGGGGATTTTAAAGAGGAAGTAAACCCTGATGGGTTTTACTTCCTCTTTTTCTCGCTGCTGCAGCCTGCAAATGAAAAGAATAATGGGCTAGTATGCATCGCATACTAGCCCATTATGTGCCACTTACCTGCAAAAGAATCCAGCGATGTCCCCTGTGTGGGCAGCGTCCATCTTCTGGCCCTCTTCCTTCCGGGCAGCGGACTCCTGTGATTCGCCGGAGCCGCGTGACGTCACTCCCGCGCATGCGCCTAATGGCATAGGCTAGGGAAGAAACGGCACTTCGTTTTGTTTCTTCCCCGCGCATGAGCCGTTGGAATTTCCGGCGGACTACTAGTGAAATATCTCGTTTAGGAGATGTTTCCACTACCTATAGGTAAGCCTTATTCTAAGTCCAAAAAGTGAGTTTACAACTACTTTAAGTGACTTTGAACGTGGCATGGTTGTTGGTGCCAGACGGACTGGTCTGAGTATTTCAAAAACTGCCGATCTACTGGGATTTTCACGCACAACCATCTCTCGGGTTTACGGAGAATGGTCCAAAAAAAAGAGAAAATATCCAGTGAGCGGCAGTTGTGTGGAGGAAAATGCCTTGTTGAGGTTAGAGGAGAATGGGCAGACTGGTTTGAGAGGATGATGGCAACAGTAACTCAAATAACTGCTTGTTACAATCAAGGTATACAGAATACCGTCTCTGAATGCACAACACATCGAACCTTGAAGCAGATGGGCTACAGCAGCAGAAGACCACACCGGGTAGCACTCCTGAAACCTAATAACAGGAAACTGAGACTACAATTCGCACAGGATCACCAAAATTGGACGACAGAAGATTGGAAAAACGTTGCCTGGTCTGACGAGTCTTCATTTCAGCTGTGACATTCAGATGGTCGGGTCAGAATTTGGCATAAACAACATGAAAGTATGGATCCATTTTACCTTGTATCAACGGTTCAGGCTGGTGGTGATGTAATGGTGGGGGGGGGGGATATTTTCTTGGCACACGTTGGGCCCCTTAGTACCAATTAATTGATAATTGTTTAAACACCACGGCCTACCTGAGTATTGTTGCTGACCATGTCCATCCCTTTATGACTACAGTGTACCCATCTTCTGATGGCTCCTTCCAGCAGGATAATGCACCATGTCACAAAGCTCAGATCATCTCACCACTGGTTTCTTGAACATGACAATGAGATCACTGCACTCCAATGGCCTCCACAGTCACCAGATCTCATCCAATAGAGAACCTCTGGGGTGTGGTGGAATGGGAGATTCACATTATGGATGTGCAGCCGACAAATCTGCAGCAACTGTGTGATGCTATCATGTCACTATAGACCAAAATCTCTGAGGAATGTTTCCAAATCCTTGTTGAATCTATGTCATGAAGCATGAAGGCAGCTCTGAAGGCAAAAGGGGGTCCAAACCGATATTAGCAAAGTGTGTACCTAATAAAGTGGCCGGTGAACCAAGAATCAATTTTATTTTTTGCAGTTTGCTAAAAGTGTTTAAGAGTGTATAGCAGTGTGTACAACCTCAACCTTCTAACCCCAGAGGAACACTTGAAATCATTTTCAGGTCTCGAAGAACCCTGGGTGTCAGTGCGAAAAACGCCGCATTCATTGATAGTCAGTTAGCGGAATGCTCCCATTATAGTGTTGGTTAGCATGACCTCCCTTACAGACAGACAAAACAATTATTGGTTCCATATTACTGGTTCCACCAAGTATTTTTGGTGCAAATGCGATACGATTTCGTACCACACAGACATCGCATGTGATGTGCACGGGAATGCGGTGCGAATCGCATCCGATGTCTGCAATCGCATTAGTGTGAACCCAGCCTAACTGAACAAGCTGAACTTAGAAGATGATTGGCTACTATACACAGTTGCCCGGCGGTCAGGGGGGCCCTTCAATGTTGTTTTTACCGGGGGGCCCTGAAGGTTCTATTTATGCCTCTGCATACCCAATCTTTCCATTTTTGCCGTCATGTGCCTACTGATTTAAGATTGTCATCTCTCTGACACAACATGTATTGTTATATGGCTTCTTTTTCTCTGCAGGAGAACATATTTTAAGTTTTGCTGCTTGTGTGGGGAACGCTGACATTGTCAAACTACTGGTTGGGAATGGAGCAAACCTACAGGCTCAGGACTGCTGGGGTGAGTGGAAAGGCCGGGTCAGGCCTTTGCATGGTCAGTAAAAATAAGAACACATGAATGCTACATGTGTATATATAGAGGTGTGTATACTATACAGGTTGTCATTGGGAGGATCGCATAGGATTGCAATTTTTAATTGTGATCGCAACTTATAATCGCATAAGATTGCATTATTATATTCACTCGACTTTTTATATAGGAATAGAATATCTCACCACCACTATTTAACTGCAACCAGTAATATTATGATTTAGTACGGTTACCGTATGATTACATTTGGATAGCGCAACATTATATTTGTATAAAACAGTAAAAAAATAAGAGAGAAATTTAAAGGGCAACTCCTGCCCAGTGGATAAATAACAAATAAGCAATAATAATAATATTATCAGCCAACAGGTAGTACCGGTATACAGAAACACACAGACTCTTGTGATCCATCCAACCCCTGCTCCACTAAGAAAGCGAACCTGCATAGTAGCTCATGAGTACACCGGGTGTATAAACATGTCATGGGGAAGGACAAACAAGAAATTAAAAAAAAAAATTCTGCAACATCACTTGACGATATTGTTTATATATTAAGGGTTGATCTAAGGATTGATCATTCACGTGAGATTGGTTGTCATTATTTGGTCACATTGTCTATATATTGATGTATGCATTGATTATACATAATTGTGGGAGTATAATTTCACTTTTTAGCAATATTTGGTGATTGTGTAGCTTTTATTACATTTTTAAAATTATTTAATAATACAAGAAGTGGGTACTACTAGTTTCAAAATTATAATTACACCTCTTAGCGCCCCCTTTTTTCATATTTGATTTTTAAGTATTCACATGCACTTTCGGGCCGGCATCTTGTCACATTATTTTTTATTTATATCATATTTTCCCTGGCACGGAAGTTTTCATTTATAAGTATTCAAACCTCTCTGTGCTTTGTCCATGCTGGGAAAAGCAACAAGGTGCACAACCTTACCTGCCCTTTGCTTTACTATATGTTCTGAGTTGCCCCAGTCAGAGCTTATGCAGGGTTAGGGACTCTTTCTACCTCCATGCGGCAGCCCTGGGCCAATTACCATATACAGTGTATGTGTGTATGTATGTATGTATGTATGTATGTATGTGTGTATATGTGTATATATATATATATATATATATATATATATATATATATATATATATATATATATATATATATATATATATATATATATATATATATATATATATATATATATATATATATATATATATATATATATATATATATATATATATATATATATATATATTTATGGTCGGAGCCCTATGTCCGATATGGACATAGATAACACTTATAATAAAGATAAGACTTACCATCGGAAATAGACCTGGAAGTGTGGACTTACCATATGAAATGGACCTGAAAGTGTGCCTTGGTCTAATGGCCGGTATGCCAAAATAAGGGGGCATACCCTGGTTTTAAGAAATGATTATTCTGTAGAGAGAAATGAGATGAAATGAATGAAATGAAATGAATGCCTTGAAATGGGGATGGGAGGGTGGGTATCGCGCACAGGAAACCGACAAGCACCACAGGTGAGCGGGCTGCTTAAATACCCACCGGGCTCCTCCCATAAATTCAGGCCACCATACTGGCCTTCCTACTTATGGTCGGAGCCCTATGTCCGATATGGACATAGATAACACTTATAATAAAGATAAGACTTACCATCGGAAATAGACCTGGAAGTGTGGACTTACCATATGAAATGGACCTGAAAGTGTGCCTTGGTCTAATGGCCGGTATGCCAAAATAAGGGGGCAAAAACATTCAGGTAGGGGTATAATATATAATTGGTTTTCAGGTATTCATTGAGCCAATTTGGAGAATGCCTGTGCCATCTCTACTTGAGGATTGGGTATATACCGGGTGACGCAGGCTGATTTCCATCTGCCTAGTCTTTTGATGATGTGGTCTGGAACCCCCTGCCGGGTTGCTGCGGAGGCTGCTCCGATGCGGAAGGAGTGTCCGGAGTACTGACTGGGTTTAAGGTGAAGATTGCGGAGAAGTATCCTTATGTGTTTTACAAAGTGACATGCGTTTAAGGGTTTAACTGGGAATGGTAGAAGAGGACTGGTGTCCGATTGTTCAGGCAGGAGTGAGAGGAGACGGTTAAGTACGGTGACTGGACACCAGCTGTTATTGGTTCTGTAGAGGTGAATGTCCACTCCAGAGCCTGTTTCCTGGGTTTAAGAAACCTCGAGGTGAAGGATGAAATGGTATTGGTGGCGAAGCAAGTGCCGTCTGTGTAATACTTGGTCTGTGGGGTGGTTATAGGTGAACCCGTAGTAAGCCAACTATATGGCTGCTTGTGGACCATGCTGGGCAGCAGACCGAATGGCGAAGTAGCCAGAATAGTCGACATATCCCTGAAGATGGGCCCCGTAATGGGTAAGCGCTTAGTACTGATCACTGGTTGTTGTTTCTGGATGCCCCTTAGGATGGCTCGTATAGCGTGTGATGAGAACAGTGAAGATTTTGTGGGGTCTTCCAGGGTCACGGAATGTTGTATGCCGGCTAGGTGTAGCCGAATGGTATTGTAAGATAAAGCCAGCTGAGTGTGGCAGTATGAAATGAAGGCCAGTACCTGTTTGACATCTATTGGTCCTTTACGGCAGGGTGTGAGAAATTTATTGAACGCCTTTCAAGCTGTCTGGTAGGCTTTGAGTGTGTTATGAGAGAGTGAGTGATTGATGAGCTGCGTTGCTCCTTGTAAATGTTAAACTAGTCCAGGGTCAGTTGTGACCAGGCAGGGATAGGGGCCGACACTGGATCGGCTCCGGGAACCTGTTTGAAAAGGAGGTGTGGTTAGAACGTGGCAGTGCGTCAGCAGCTAAATTGTGTCTGCCTGGAATAAATGCACAGTGTATGTTAAACTGATGCTGTAAGAACAGTTGTACCAATCTGCGCAGGAAGGACATGACTGCTGGGGAATTGGACCTGCCTTTGTTGATGTCTGCCGTGGCCTGATTGTCGGTGGTGAAGACTACGGTTTGCCCTGTCCAATGGTGACCCCAGAGTTGTGCAGCTGCCACCATGGGATAGAGTTCGAGGAGGGAAGATGTTTTGAATAAAGCCGGGTATCAACAGTATCTGTTGAGGCCAGGGTCCTGAAAACCAATGATGGCCAAAAATTGCAGCGAAACCTGTGGTGGCTGCAGCGTCTGTCACCACCTGGGGTGACAGGGCTGAAACCATGGGTATAATTAGGGATATGCCATTCCGGGAGGACGGAATTCGTCCCACATAGATAGGTCCGCTATTGCTGCGGAGTCTAGATTTAAGATCTGATCGGGGTCTTGTGTTTCTGGCAAGAATCTCAGCAGGCGTGACACGAAGGTGCGGCCTTGTGTAATAATTCGTATGGCGAAATTCAGCATTGCCAGGAGAGATTGCAACTGCTTCTTGGTACACCCCTTGGTGTGGGTGAATTTGTGAAGGACCGCCTTAATGCGGGTTAGTTTGTCGAGGGGGAGACTGGCTTGCATAGCGCCGGTGTCTAAGTTGGCCCCGAGAAAGGTGATGTTATGTGCTGGGCCTTCTACTTTGTGCTCGGTGATGGGAAGATTGGGTTTTCCGAATATCGCTCTGAGTTTGTCGAGGTCTCCTGGGGGCTTGCTGGGAGGTTCTATTAGTAGGAAGTCGTCCAGGTAATGGATGACTTTTGTCACTGAGCCTTGTGTAACAGTATCCAAGCAAGAGACTGAGCGAATGTGTCGAAGAGCCAAGGGCTGCTCTTCGAACCGAACGTCAGTTTTGTGGCCAAATAATATGCCTCCTTCCATTTGATGCCATGCCAGCACCAAAGGGATGGATGGATAGGCAGGAGCTTAAAGGCATCCGAGATGTCGGTTTTGGAAAGCCAGGCACCTGTACCTGCTTTGAT
Organism: Lithobates septentrionalis; assembly: GCA_037952835.1. Classification (NCBI taxonomy): domain Eukaryota; kingdom Metazoa; phylum Chordata; class Amphibia; order Anura; family Ranidae; genus Lithobates; species Lithobates septentrionalis. The sequence goes on from JBBDGP010001020.1 coordinate 995,218, forward strand.
GACTGCTTGTATCGGCATGTCTACGGAGGAATATTTTAGGGAGAATTCTTCGGAGGGAATCAGGGAATTGAGACTGGGGATGTGGGAAGAATGAGGCGCAGACAGGTGGTACCCCAAACGTAATTTATTTGTAAATTTGCCCTTGACAAGCCCCAAATAGGGCTGACTCTCCAAGTGCTGAGGGGGCTGAGTGAAAGGCCTATAACGTTCTCTCGGTCTAGTTCTGTTTGTAAGAGCCGATCTATGGTTTGTTCGTCGATGGCTACTGAACGAATATTCCCCCATTCGTACGTACTGTGAGGTAGTGAAATGAGGCCTGTGAGAAAGCCGACAGAGGGGCCGTGAAGTCTTCGCTGCCGGCCTGTGACATGATTTGATCTGACGAGAATATCCTGTTTTTGAGCTCGTATATTTTTTTTTTTTTTTTTTTTTTTTTTTTTTTTGTGAGAACGAAATGATTCGAAATGTTTGCCTTGATGTTTGAAATGACTGAACTGCATGACAAAGGTCCGGCCTGGTCGTGTCGCGACTGATGCGACCGCGAACCGGGCTCTGGAGCATGCACCGAAACGAGGCAACAGAAGAAACACTGGCGCACACCGGGACGAATCGGTGCTTGTTTGATGCATCTGGATTCGAATCGGAGCGCAGCATGAAATGAAATGAGAGAAATGTTTACCTTGACCGAGGCCTGAACCGGTTGTGCCGTGTTTTGCGACTGGCAACCGACCGAGCTCCGGTATAGGTATGGATTTTTTTTTTTTTTTTTGAGGAAAATGAAAAGGTGACAATTCGTGAAGGGATTGCTAAGTAACTTGAAGCAATGATTTGTATGATGCTTGCAATCTTGTGACAATGAAATGATTCGAAATGTTTGCTTTGATTGTGAAATGAATGAACTGCATGACAGAGGTGCGGCCTGGTCGTGTCACGATTTGTTCGACCGTGAACCGGGCTCTGGAGCATGTATTGAAATGGGGCAACTGAAAATATTGGTGCTCCTGGGACGAATCGGTGTTTGTTTGATGCATCTGGATTCGAATAGGAGTGCAGTATTAAATGAAATGAGAGAAATGATTGTTTTGACCGCGGCTCCAATTGGTTGTGCCGTGTTAGCGACTGGCAACTAACCGAGCTCTGGTATAGGTATGAAATGCGATCGGAACCAGTGATGCATGCCGTGACGAATCGGTGCACCTCAGATGCGACTGGTTTCGAAACGGTGATGCGTTGTGGGAGTGAAATGGTAGAAATTGCATGACAGAGATGTGGATCAATCCCCCGATGTCTGCGATTAGCTATGATCTGGACTCTGGAGCATGTGTCAGAAATGTGGCCAATCCTGGGCACGCCGAGACGAATCGGTGCATTTTCATGCGACTGATTTCATGTCGGAATGTGATACGTGAAAATGAAATGATAACCATGACAGAGGTACAAATGACTGATAACGTAACTCTGGAGCATGTATAGAAATGAGGCCAATCCTGGGGCACGCCGAGACGAATCGGTGCATTTTTCATGCGACTGAATTCATGTCGGGACGTGATACATGGAAATGAAATGATAACCATGACAGAGATACAATTGACTGATAAACGTAACTCTGGAGCATGTATAGAAATGAGGCCAATCCTGGGGCACGCCGAGACGAATCGGTGCATTTTCATGCGACTGAATTCATGTCGGGACGTGATACATGGAAATGAAATGATAACCATGACAGAGGTACAAATGACTGATAAACGTAACTCTGGAGCATGTATAGAAATGAGGCCAATCCTGGGGCACGCCGAGACGAATCGGTGCATTTTCCATGCGACTAAATTCATGTCGGAACGTGATACATGGAAATGAATTGATAACCATGACAGAGGTACAATTGACTGACAATAACGTAACTCTGGAGCATGTATTGAAATGAGGCCGTAATAACTGGGGCACACCGGAACGAATCGGCGCACCTTTTGGTGCGATTGGATTCAAATCGGAGCGCGGTAGGTGACTGAAATGAGAAATGATTGAAATGATTTGAAATGTTTAGAAATGAGTTTTTTGAAATGTTTTCAGAAAAGAGAAAATGATTTGAAATGTCCGAATGAGTTTTTAGAAATGGGTTTGATAATTTGCGAGTTGCGACTGGCTATGGCTGTTTAGTAATACCGACATGCTAGAAATGAAGCGGCGTCAGCGTCGCTGTGCTATCGAATTGTGATATATCGAAAGTACGAGCGATATACATTGCAGTTTATGCGATGCGGGTGAAACGAAATTTTGAACTCACGGTTTAGTGACATGATATGAAAAACGAAAAGTCCGACGGGACCTTACCTGCGACAGCCAAGCCAGACGCGTGGTACAACTATAACGAAAAACGCGGACTTCGAAAGTTTTGAGTACGGAGTATCGAATACGGGAACTGCGAGGCAAGAACTTGCGGACGCTGGTATGTCGAATAGTCAGCTTAGTGACGTATATCGCGCACAGGAAACCGACAAGCACCACAGGTGAGCGGGCTGCTTAAATACCCACCGGGCTCCTCCCATAAATTCAGGCCACCATACTGGCCTTCCTACATATAATGTATGTATGTGTACAGTATCTCACAAAAGTGAGTACACCCCTCACATTTTTGTAAATATTTTATTCTATATTTTCACACTGAAATGACAAGAAATGATACTTTGCTACAATGTAAAGTAGTGAGTGTACAGCTTGTATAACAGTGTAAATTTGCTGTCCCTTCAAAATAACTCAACACACAGCCATTAATGTCTAAACCGCTGGCAACAAAAGTGAGTACACCCCTAAGTTAAAATGTCCAAATTGGGTCCCACGTGTCAATATTTTGTGTGGCCACCATAATTTTCCAGCACTGCCTTAAAGTGTAAGTAAACCCTCCTGTTGTTTTCAGCCAAGGAAGCTGCCATCTTTGCCTCTGTTTAATCCACAACTGCCATGATGCTGCACATGTGATCAATTATGACACCAGCCATTGGATGGTTTGACAGTTTGGTTGAGAGCACAACCAATGGGAGTGCTGCATTTCCGGAACGTGCCGGAAATTAAACTGTTTTATGGCTGGGTTTACTACCGCTTTAACTCTCTTGGGCATGGAGTTTTCCAGAGCTTCACAGGTTGCCACTGGAGTCCTCTTCCACTCCTCCATGATGACATCACAGAGCTGGTGGATGTTAGAGACCTTGCGCTCCTCCACCTTCCATTTGAGGATGTCCCACAGATGCTCAATAGGGTTTAGGTCTGGAGACATGTTTGGCCAGTCCATCACCTTTACCCTCAGCTTCTTTAGCAAGGCAGTGGTCGTCTTGGAGGTGTGTTTGGTGTTGTTATCATGTTGGAATACTGCCCTGCGGTCAAGTCTCTGAAGGGAGGGGATCATGCTCTGCTTCAGTATGTCACAGTACATGTTGGCATTTATGGTTCCCTTAATGAACTGTAGCTCCCCAGTGCTGGCAATATTTATGTAGCCCCAGACTATGACACTCCCACCACCATGCTTGACTGCAGGCAAGACACACTTGTCTTTGTACTCCTCACCTGGTTGCCGCCACACACGCTTGACACCATCTGAACCAAATAAGTTTATCTTGGTCTCATCAGACCACAGGACATGGTTCCATTAATCCATGTCCTTAGTCTGCTTGTCTTCAGCAAACTGTTTGTAGGCTTTCTTGTGCATCATCTTTAGAAGAGGCTTCCTTCTGAGACGACAGCAATGCAGACCAATTTGATGCAGTGTGCGGCGTATGGTCTGAGCACGGACAGGCTGACCCCCCACCCCTTCAACCTCTGCAGCAATGCTGGCAGCACTCATACGTCTATTTCCCAAAGACAACCTCTGGATATGACGCTGAGCACGTGCACTCAACTTCTTTGGTTGACCATGGCGAGGCCTGTTCTGAGTGGAACCTGTCCTGTTAAACTGCTGTATGGTCTTGGCCACCGTGCTGCAGCTCAGTTTCAGGGTCTTGTCAATCTTCTTATAGCCTAGGCCATCTTTATGTAGAGCAACATTTCTTTTTTTCAGATCTTCAGAGTTCTTTGCCATGAGTTGTTGAACTTTCAGTCACCAGTATGAGAGAGTGAGAGCGATAACACCAAATTTAACACACCTGCTCCCCATTCACACCTGAGACCTTGTAACACTAATGAGTCACATGACACCGGGGAGGGAAAATGACTAATTGGGCCCAATTTGGACATTTTCACTTAGGGGTGTACTCACTTTTGTTGCCAGCGGTTTAGACATTAATGGCTGTGTGTTGAGTTATTTTGAGGGGATAGCAAATTTACACTGTTATACAAGCTGTACACTCACTACTTTACATTGTAGCAAAGTGTCATTTCTTCAGTGTTGTCACATGAACAGATATAGTAAAATATTTACAAAAATGTGAGGGGTGTACTCACTTTTGTGAGATACTGTATATATTATATTGTCAAAAGTATTGGGACACCTGCCTTTACACGCACATGAACTTTGAAGGCCTCCCAATCTTATGCTGGCCATACACTATACGAAAAATCGGCCGAAAAATCGTTCGAATGGACACTTCGTTCGTTTTTCGGCAAGTTAGTGGGTACAAATCGATAATCGTTTGTGACGTTTTTGTGGAAAAAAAACGAACGGCATGTTTGGAAAATTTCTGCCGAACGTACGATAAATTGCAAGGTTAATGTGTTTCCCGTCCGAACTTTCTGCACTAGGTATATGTAAAAAAACGAACACAAAATTATTTATTCATGTCCACTGAAGAGATTATCGGTCATTATATGATGGCAAGATTGTTTGCGGTCACGGTCGAACGTTCGTTTTTCGAAAAGGGGTTCGGCCGATTTTCTGTATAGTGTATGGCCAGCATTAGTCCGTAGGCTTAAATATTGAGTTGGCTCACACTTTGCAGATATAACAGCTTGAACTCTTCAGGGAAGGCTGTCCACAAGGTTTAGGAGTGTGTCTTTGGGAATGTTTGAACATTCTTCCAGAAGCGCATTCAAGCACTGATGTGGATGAGAAGGCCTGGCTCGCAGTCTACGCTCTAATTCATTCCAAAGGTGTTCTATCGGGTTGAGGTCAGGACGCTCTGCAGGCCAGTCAAGTTTTCCCCTCACAAACTCGCTCATCAATGTTCTTTATGAGGTCCTGAACTCAACCCAATAGAACACCTTTGGAATGAGTACGCTTTTACAGAACAAATGTAAAGCGTAATTAGAGGCAAATTCAGTTTTGACAAGTTAATTCATTAAAAAAAAAAAAAAAACATGTCCCACGATGTAGATCCACATCAATCCTCCCAATACAACAGGTGCAATGATACAGGATGCAGGCAGGAACTCACAGAGAGTTACTTGGGGTAGGTTGGATCAGGGCTTTTTTTCTCAAACAATAGGTGCTGGAACTGGCCCCACAAAAACGCTCCCCCTACACACACCCTCCAAATCACATCAAATAGTGGGTGTGGTCAGTCAAATTTCACGAAAACAGTAGGAGGGTCTTAAAGGGGCATTAAATACCAGGATTGCATTACATACAGAGTGCAGAGCTGTCACTTGTAAACACAGAAACCAGACTTCTGTGTTTACAAGTGATTGTGGTGAGCAGGCACCAAAGGGTCTGAGCCAGAGGTGGTGGAACTGAGTTCCACCAAGTTCCCCCTGAAAAAAATCCCTGGGCTGGATAATACTGGGGATACAGTGATCCCAAGAGAAGGCCCAAGAAGTCATCTAAGAAGCCACGAGGAATGGGGGTGGGGGGCTGGCTACAGGATCACTAATGCCCCGTACACACGGTCGGATTTTCCAATGGAAAATGTCCGATCGGAGCGTGTTGTCGGAAATTCTGACCGTGTGTGGGCTCCATCGGACATTTTCCATCGGATTTTCCGACACACAAAGTTGGAGAGCAGGAGATAAAATTTTCCGACAACAAAATCTGTTGTCGGAAATTCCGATCGTGTGTACACAAATCCGACGGACAAAGTGGCACGCATGCTCAGAATAAATAAAGAGATGAAAGCTATTGGCTACTGCCCCGTTTATAGTCCCGACGTACGTGTTTTACGTCACCGCGTTCAGAACGATCGGATTTTCCGACAACTTTGTGCGACCGTGTGTAGACAAAACAAGTTTGAGCCAACATCCGTCGGAAAAAATCCTAGGATTTTGTTGTCGGAATGTCCGAACAAAGTCCGACCGTGTGTACGCCCTATAAGAATCCTGGGGTGACTAGGAATCTCTCAGAAAGCCAGGGACACTAGGAGTCTTGGGAGGCACTCAGAATCCTCTCAGAAATTCAGGGACACAAGAAAGCCCTGGGGTTTACTCAGAATCTTCTTATAGGGCGTACACACGGTCTGACTTTGTTCGGACATTCCGACAACAAAATCCTAGGATTTTTTCCGACAGATGTTGGCTCAAACTTGTCTTGCATACACACGGTCACACAAAGTTGTCGGAAAATCCGATCGTTCTAAACGCGGTGACGTAAAACACGTACGTCGGGACTATAAACGGGGCAGTAGCCAATAGCTTTCATCTCTTTATTTATTCTGAGCATGCGTGGCACTTTGTGCGTGGGATTTGTGTACACACGATCGGAATTTCCGACAACGGATTTTGTTGTCGGAAAATTTTATCTCCTGCTCTCCAACTTTGTGTGTCGGAAAATCCGATGGAAAAAGTCCGATGGAGCCCACACACGGTCGGAATTTCCGACAACACGCTCCGATCGGACATTTTCCATCGGAAAATCAGACCGTGTGTACGGGGCATTAGAGATCCAGGGACACTAGGAAACACTGGGGATCACTCTGAATCGTTTTGGAAAACCAGGAACACTAGGAAGAATCGGGGTCCAATCAGAATCTTCTTGGAAAGCCAGGAACACTAGGAAGCTCAGGGGGTCTTTTCTGGTTAGGGAAGATCAGAGAACACATATTGGGGCAGCATGTACTTCACTTCTTGTACTCCACGCTTTACCTGGTCAGACTTTTGGGTTATAGCACATGGTGAGACTCATTTTTTAACACACCTATCTGAGCAAGGCTCCCCAGATTGTATGGATGTGGAGTAAAATACCAGGCATCCAGCAGTGGGGACACTGTAGCTATATCTTGATGACGGGGTCACTAAGTTAACCGGATGGATGATGGTGAGAGCGTCAGTTATCCAGGAGAGTTGGTGACGCCGTTTGATCTCTATAATTGAGATCTCTCCTGTCTGGTAAGAGGCCGACTATACTCTTTTGAAGAGCACTCTGTTTTGCACTGATGCACGTTACATATTGTTGGAGCCCTGAGCACTTTTGAAGCACATCAAGATTTAATTTGAATTTACTATTGTTGGAATTGTTTTTGATATTATCATTGTACATTTTGGATGTTTATGTAGTGTGTTCAGACACATACATTTTATGTATTTATTTTTATGTAATTTTAGATTTATAATATTTTGTTGCCCTGATTTAGTTATTAGATTTAAAGGGATAGTGCACTTTTTTCCTATTGTGTTTTTAATCCAGTATTCAGGATACTGAAGTCCCATCCCAACATTATCTAGTGCAAGGTTTATATTTACACTCACTCATACACTCACCGGCCACTTTATTAGGTACACCTGTTCAATTGCTTGGTAACAGAAATTGCTAATCAGCCAATCACATGGCAGCAACTCAATGCATTTGGGCATCTAGATGTGGTGAAGACAACTTGCGGAAGTTCAAACTGAGCATCAGACTGGGGAAGAAAGGGGATTTAAGTGACTTTTAAAACGGCATGTTTGTTGGTGCCAGACGGACTGGTCTGACTATTTAAAAAAACTGCTGATCTACTGGGGTTTTCACACACAACCATCTCTCGGGTTTACAGAGAATGGTCCGAAAATGAGAAAATATCCAGTGAGTGGCAGTTGTGTGGAGGAAAATGCCTTGTCGATGTCAGAGGTCAGAGGAGAATGGGCAGACTGGTTTGAGATGATAGAAAGGCAACAGTAACTCAATCACTTGTTACAACCAAGGTATGCAGAATACCATCTCTGAATGCACAAAACATCGAACCTTGAAGCAGATGGGCTACAGCAGCAGAAGACCACACTGGGTGCCACTCCTTTCAGCTAAGAACAGGAATCGGAGGTTACAATTCGCACAGGATCACCAAAATTGGACAACAGAAGATTGGAAAAACTTTGCCTGGTCTGATGAGTCTCGATTTCAGCTGCAACATTCAGATGGTAGGGTCAGAATTTGGCGTAAACAAAATGAAAGCATGGATCCATCCTGCATTGTATCAACGGTTCAGGCTGGTGGTGGTGGCGTACTATGGTGGGGGATATTTTCTTGGCACACTTTGGCCCCCTTAGCACCTACTGAGCTTCGTTAAAAGCCACGCCCTACCTGAGCATTGTTGATGACCATGTCCATCCCTATATGACTACAGTGTCCCCATCTTCTGATGGCTCCTTCCAACAGGATAATGCACCATGTCACAAAGCTCCAATCATCTCACCACTGGTTTCTTGAACATGACAATGACTGTACTCCAATGGCCTCCACAGCCACCAGATCTCAATCCAATAAAGGACCTTTGGGATGTGGTGGAATGGGAGGTTTGCATTATGGATGTGCAGCCAACAAATCTGCAGCAACTAGGTGATGTTATCATGTCACTAAGGACCAAATCCTCTGAAGAATGTTTCCAACACCTTGTTGAATCTATGCCACGAAGAATGAAGGCAGTTCTGAAGGCAAAAGGGGGTCCAACCCGGTACTAGCAATGTGTACCTAATAAAGTGGCAGATGAGTTTATACGAAGAACATCCAAGAACAGGCAATAGGTCACTTTCAAATGTTAACCCTGGACACATGGGCCTTAAAACCCTTATCTGATTACCATACAACTTTATGTGGACAGGAGATGTAAGTCCTCCTTACCTGGTCACTTTCAATTTGTTTATTACAGGGAACACTGTGCTGCACATTCTGACCCTGCAGCACAATAAGACCCTCTCCTGTCAGATATACGATCTCATCATGTCTTTTGACACCAAGCAGAAAGGCCTCGGTTTGGACCAAATCCTGAACAATGAAGGCTTAACACCATTCAAGATGGCGGCAGCTGAAGGCAATATCACTGTGAGCGCTTTTTCCATGTTGTTCAATTATTTATATTGAGGTCTAAAAAATAGGCTTTGAAAAGATTTTTGTTTATTTTTTTACCAAGTAATTATAGATTACTGCATCAAAATACTCACATTCTAATCTAGCAGGTGGTGCTCCAGGCACTTTCTCTCACATTTATCTGTCTATTCCTAGCTGCTCTGTTGAGACGGTTGTGTTTACAGAACTCAAAATCTCAAGCTCACATTTATTTAAAAATAACACATAACACCAGAATACTGTTATAAAGGATGTACAGGCATTTTAAAGTTTCTTTTGGATATGTTTGGAAAATCCTAATGTAAATAATAAAAATTAATGTATAGAGATTTTAGCTATGTATCTGCTTGGGGGTTGGTGTGATGGCAGAGCAGATACCCTTGCTGTGCTTCCTGCCTGCTAATGTAGCAAAGTGACTGTGCTTGGTTAGGTCTTATATTAGTGTGAGTCTATGGGCATCTGAGATCCATAATGAGTTATGGAACATAATGTATCTAATAGGTGCTTTTTTACGTAATTGATTTAATCTCAGCAATTGTTCAGCAAGGGTGCTGGCTGCAGACACAGACAGAAAATGTACAGTCCTGTATATGCAAATTTATGGGTATCTAAGATCCACAGTCAAGCATTTCATACTTTTTAAGTCCCGCCTAAAAGCAAACACCACAATATGTCTTCTGTTCCCCTTGTTAGCATGGCCAGTTCTATTGAGCCCCATATTACATGGGTATTAAAGAAGAATTATTTGGGAGTATGGGCCCCACCCCAGACTCACCGAGAACAAGGAAGGCAAATGGACTATTGTGGTACATATAAAGTGAGTATGACCATAAAGTACAAATCATTGATAAAATTCCACAATATTTATTTATACAAAAATAGCAAAAAGACAACAAGGTACATTAAAGTTCAGATGACATGATATTTCAACATGTTTCGTGGATTTACAGCTTCATCAGGACAATACATCTGTAAATATAAATAAGAATATACAATTAAATGCCAAATAAAGAATTTAAACATAGTTGTGAACCGGGGAGAGTGAAATGGGGTAATAGAACTCCTTACCCGAGCCTCAGGGGGTGTGTAGCAGAAAGGCCACCCGGCCAAGCCTCCCCCGGCGATTGGGAAGGGAATATATGGCACCGGCTAGACTCTAAGTAAAATAGTATAGAAATAAATCGGGTGAGTGAACTTTTTTTGTCCTGATGAAGCGGTAAATCCGCAAAACATGTTGAAATATCATGTCATCTGAACTTTTTTAATGTACATGTTCCTTGTTGTCTTTTTGCTATTTTTGTATAAATAAATATTGTGGAATTTTATCAATGGTTTGTACTTTATGGTCATACTCACTTTATATGTACCGCAATAGTCCATTTGCCTTCCTTGTTCTCGGTGAGTCTGGGGTGGGGCCCATACTCCCAAATAATCCTTCTCAACCTATTTGGATGAAGGTACATTTATATTGATGCATATTTCAATTTTGCTTTGTGAGGCCATGCACTTTCTATTTTTACATGGATTTTAGTCATAGCTGTGTGAGATGGGGCCCTAAATAAAAAACATTAAGGGCCCCCTTGTCCCTACTATCTTTTAATGGAAATGTATCTCTTGATACAGAATAACAGCTTTCAAAGCAATGATACACGGGTTCACCAACTATATGTAAATTTAATGTATTGGGCCCCAGAGCAGTTGCATGGCCCCCCATGTCTATAGTCATGCCTTGGTTTGTTAGAAACCCTCTCTATTTGTATCTCATTGAAACTGGTTGTTATTTAAAGGAGAAGTACAACCAAAGCTAGTTAAGCTGTACTTCCCCTGTGGATCACAGGAGTTCAGTTTGTCCTGCACACCTGTGACTCATTTTCAGCAGAGAACGGGCTGAAGCCTGCTGTCGGCTAATGTCACAGAGCTGGTCCAGGCTCGTGCAAGATCGCAACAATAAAGTCGTGGAATGCCCATATGCCTGGATCGGCACCCGGCTCAGCCTCTCAGCCAGCCGCTGAGAGCCTAAACCAGCCGCTCCCCGCCCCCTCCACAGCCCAGCACTCCAGTGAGTGCAGGGGGTGCAGAGCAGAGAGCCAGTGACTTACAGCCAGTTGATCGCTCGTATTCTGACTCCGATTGTTGTGAAGCGATTTATCCCTTGTGAGACCTCTATGCCTGGCCTGTATAAGATATAATCACTGAGGACAATCCTCATCAGATAGCTTGAACTCAGCACGGGAAGAAGGGTGGAGCATTACATACAAAGGAAGTATGTCATAACATAAGGGAAAAAGAACATAAGAAAACAAGTGCATTACCAACAGAGCCCGTGCCCCTCCACACCTGGAATCACCCCTCCCGCACTACTGGACCTCACCGCAAGGGCTCTGGTTATTCACCGGGGGCTACTCCAACTTTAATCGTCCTAGACGCAGCCACCGCACCACCTACCAGTAAGTAGCGTCAGATCCCCCTCCCTTCGTCCACTGGAATATCCGTACAGGTAAGCTACTGGGGGTACTCTAGCAGTTGATCCAGGGGCCAAGTCCGATTGCCCCTCGGGGGGTCAGGAAGAAATTTTTTTCCTCTGCTGCACTATTGGCATTCGCAGCTAGGGGTTTTTCGCATTCCTCTGGATCAACGAGAGGGGGGTAGGCAGCCGCACCTCCTCTAGTACCTCCACACCAACACTAGCCTGTCACCACTCCACTCCAGAAGCAGTGGGTAGCCATCGGACCACTCAATCCCCCTGCAAGTGCATCATCACCACATCAGTACCACCATCAGAACACCCTTCCTACAAGCAACGCCGCAACTTTACCGACCGCCACTCAAAAAAGACTAAAAAAAGAACAATTACTAAGGACCAACCCACAATCAACCAGGAAATGCAGGGAGACACCGATCCAACCGCAACAACTAGCATGCGCCCTGATCAACACCAGATCTGCAGTCAAGCACAGGCTGGAAATCCACGACTTCGTCATTGAAAACAACATAGATTGCCTCTTCATTACAGAAAGCTGGCTAACATCCGATTGCAACACCATCCTAACTGAAATGGTGCCCGAGAACTACAGCATCCTAACCGAGCATAGAATCGGAAAAAAAGGAGGAGGCCTAGCAGTGATTTTCAAATCACATCTTGGGTTCACCAAACCAAACTTACAGAACTCAGTGCCTTTCATGGAAACACTCTCACTGCATCTTCAAACAATGCCTCAAGACACCATTCACATACTACTATGCTACAGACCACCAGGACCAAAGACCAATCTCCTTACGCCGCTCACTGAATTCTTCTCAATACACACCTTGAAAACCAAAAACCTTCTGGTACTTGGGGATTTTAACCTGTGGGCAAACTCTGCCCAAGACTCCATCGCAACCGCCTGCGTCAACCAAATGGAAGAACTTGGCCTTCAACAACTGATAAATTCTCCCACGCATGGTTCAGGACACACTTTAGATCTCATCTTCAAACAAAATATGGACATCAACGTATTTGACAACACTCCACTACCATGGACGGACCACCATGCTATTAAATTTAAAATCACCACTAACACCATCCTCCAAAAACAGAAACGCGCAACAGCAACACACTGGAATAGATCTCAGAAGAAACTTCACTCTGATCTCTTCAAAACTACATTATCAAGCAAAATTCTTTTGCTAAACTCAAACCTCTCAACCGAACAAACACTCAACTTCCTAAACAATGTATTACTACAAACAGCAGACTCCGTGGCGCCCAAAACGCAGAACACTCATCCGCAAAAAAAAACTCGAGTTGGTTTAATGGCACTCTCACCCTACTCAAGCAAGAACGTAGAAGAGCTGAGAGAGCATGGAGAAGAAATCCCACCAAGGAAAACCATGCTAACTACAAAGCACTCACTGTGAAATACCACAAGGCAATCTTCAAAGCCAAAAAATAACATTTCTCAGACACCATCTCATCCGCCTTAAACCGTCTGCGGGAACTTTTCAAAATAGTTGCTCAGTCAATGAACCCGACCTGCCTAGAGCCCCCAGCAAACGATACTCAAGAATTCTGCAATGAGTTATCAGATTTCTTCATCGACAAAATCGACAACATTCGGAAATCAATCCATCAGAAAATAACAACCAACCTCACTTAACCCAGGGCTTGACAAATTTGCTTGGAATCTAGGAGCCAGCTAAAAAAGTTAGGAGCCAGGTTTTTTTTTTTTTTAAACGACCGACAAAGCTTTATTTTCAATATAAAAATTAACCAATCTTAAATTTACACAGAGACGACTAGAACTAATGTGACTGCTTTTATTTCCTGCCATGCAGGGACACAAGACCGCCATATTCCCGCTAAGGATCCAATCAGGTCCGCCTGAAAAACTGACAGGTGAACCTGATCAGACAGCGCGTGTGAAAGGGGCCAAGCAGGGAGATGACAAATAATAAATTCATTTTAATTAACCACTTCCTTCCCGCAGGACGACTATATACGTCCTGTCTTTGAAGAGAAATACCATTGTTATGGTAGCAGCTAGCTACCATAACCCCGGTATCTTCTTCAAGAGCCGGCGGTTCTCTTTCAGATAAAAGCGGTCTTTGCAGCAGATTCGCAGCGAGATCACTTTTATCGGCGGCAGGAGAGGGCCCCCCCCTACCGCCGCTCTCCGGTGCCCTTCACCGCTTACCGTGGCCGTCGGTAACGGCGGAGGCGATCCGGATCTGTCCCTGGCCTGACATGGAGACAAGTGAGAGGAAGATGGCCCCCCGCCCATCTCCAAGTCATTCCAGGGCGGAAGCGACGTCAAATCGTCACTTCCACCCATAGCTCTTGAAGGGACATTTTATATATTTTTTTTTTTCAAATGACAATTTTTTTTTTTTTAATGCATTTTAGTGTAAATATGAGATCCGAGGTCTTTTTGACCCCAGATGTCATATTTAAGAGGACCTGTCATGCTTTTTTTCTATTACAAGGGATTTTTACATTCCTTGTAATAGGAATAAAAGTGACTTTTTTTTTTTTTTTTTTTTTAAAGAACAGTGAAAAAATAAAAGTTAAAATAAATAAGAAAAAAAAAAAATTAAATGTGCCCCATCCCTTGTAATAGAAATAAAAGTGACACAATTTTTATTTTTTTTAAAAAACAGTGTAAAAATAAAAAATAAAAAAGTAAAATATATAAGAAAAAATAATAATTTTTTTAAATGCGCCCCGTCCCGCCGAGCTCGCTTGCAGAAGCGAACGCATATGTGAGTAGCGCCCGCATATGAAAGCGGTGTTCAAACCACACGTGAGGTATTGCCACGATCGTTAGAGCGAGAGCAATAATTCTAGCCTTAGACCTCCTGTAACTCAAAACAAGCAACCTGTAAAATTTTTTAAACGACGCCTATGGAGATTTTAAAGGGTAAAAGTTTGTCGCCATTCCACGAGCGGATGAAATTTTGAAGCGTGACATGTTGGGAATCAATTTACTCGGCGTAACTTTATCTTTCACAATATAAAAAAAATTGGGCTAACTTTACTGTTTTCTTATTTTTTAATTAAAAAAAGTATTTTTTCCCAAAAAAGTGCGCTTGTAAGTCCGCTGCGCAAATACGGTGTGACAGAAAGTATTGCAATGACCGCCATTTTATTCTCTAGGGTGTTAGAATAAAAAATATATATAATGTTTGGGGGTTCTAAGTAAAGGGAAGGAGATGAGCAGGCAGTGAAAACAGGTAGGGAAGCTCCATTAGCATTGGTGGATGTCTTGTCATACCAACGGCCACCACCAGAGGGCGCCCGATTGCAGAAGGAACCAGGAACCATAGGACTGCAGTAGGCCGCAAAGCCGGGGCCTCAATTACCGGCGCGGCCCAGCGCGATCGCGGCGGGAGGGGGGGGGGGTGTCGAACGGACACAGGATACCCCAGCTGTGCTGCCCAGGCGCCAGGTCGCTAATTCTAGTCGCAAATGCGACCTGGCGCCCGGGGTTTGTCGAGCCCTGACTTAACCAAAGCAAAAAGAGGATATCGACACGAACAACACTCAACCACCAAATTTCTTTTTGTCCCCAATCAACACGGACACGACTAAAAACATCATCAGAAGCCTTCGAGACAGCACATCACTGAACGACATCATCCCCACTAAACTGTTTAAAGAATGTTCCGACATCTTGGCCCCTACCCTAACACATCTCATAAATCAATCATTCATTGAAGGGACTGTGCCAACCTCCCTCAAGCAAGGCATCGTCAAACCCCTGCTAAAGAAACCCAATCTCGACCCTAAGGACCTTAACTGCCGCAGACCAATAACTAGCCTCAACGCCATCTCCAAGATTATAGAGAAAACAGTAGTACAGCAGCTACAACACCACCTGGACACACACCAACTCCTGGACCCTCTGCAATCAGGCTTCCGCCCAGGCCATGGCACAGAAACAGCACTTCTCAAAATATGGGACGATGCCCTTGAAGCAGCAGACGACGGAGAACCGAGTCTCCTGGTACTGTTAGACCTCAGCGCAGCATTCGATACAGTGGACCACAATACTTTACTTGTCCGCCTCGCTGAAGTTGCAGGAGCTACAGATTCTGCTCTAAAATGGTTTACATCCTTCTTAGAGAATCGCTCCCAGACAGTGAAATTAGGAACATTCACCTCGGAAACCCGGGCAGTCTCCTGTGGAGTCCCTCAAGGCTCACCCTTGTCACCAGTACTATTCAACATCTACATCCGCCCACTTCTCAATATCATCAGGAAAACCGATCTCTGCTTCCACTCATACGCTGACGACACCCAACTCTACCTTCGCATCAACGGACAAAAAGACCTTCATCAGCAATTACAGAAATGCCTCACTTTAATAGATGACTGGATGACCACTAGCTCCCTCAAACTCAAGGGATCAAAAACAGAACTTCTTCTCCTACAAGCTAACAAGAATTCCAAAATAAAGACTCCGTGGACACCTCCCACCATCCTCGGACAGACCATCTCTCCAAGCACCAAAGCCAAGAGTCTCGGAGTCATTTTTGACTCAGGAATGACAATGGATGCACAAATAGGATCAGTGGTGAGCGGATCCCACCATCTCCTCCGCCAGCTACGCAGACTCATCCCCTTCATCCCAGAAGAGGACAAAGCGGCAGTTGTGGGAACAATCATCAATTCCCGACTCGTCTACGCAAATTCGATCTACGTAGGACTACCCCAGTATCAGCTTGCGCGCTTGCAACTCATCTAAAACACGGCGGCCAAGACTGTTAACAGGAAAAAAACCCTGGGAATCCATCTCCCCATCCCTAAAGAGCCTACACTGGCTAACCGTGAAGAATCGGATCTCATTCAAGACCCTCTGCCTCACCCACAAATGCATTCAAGGAAACGCGCCGCTATATCTCCGGGAGAAAATAAAACACTACACACCGAATCGCAGTCTTCGATCAGCTAACGAAAACCTCCTTATCATTCCCAAATACCGCTACAAAGCAAAGGGAGAACGAAGATTCGCAGTCCAAGGACCTCGATTATGGAATGCTCTTCCAACCAACATAAGCATTCCTTTTCTAAGAAGCTGACAACAGAGAATGCATCTAGCGCCTTGAGGCGATTCAGTTCACATTTGCAGCGCTTTACAAATCATTCATTCATTCATTCATTCACCACAAAAGGTCACTAGATGGCAGCATGTGAACTACAGGTGAAAGCCAGTAAATTAGAATATTTTGAAAAACTTGATTTATTTCAGTAATTGCATTCAAAAGGTGTAACTTGTACATTATATTTATTCATTGCACACAGACTGATGCATTCAAATGTTTATTTCATTTAATTTTGATGATTTTGAAGTGGCAACAAATGAAAATCCAAAATTCCGTGTGTCACAAAATTAGAATATTACTTAAGGCTAATACAAAAAAGGGATTTTTTAGAAATGTTGGCCAACTGAAAAGTATGAAAATGAAAAATATGAGCATGTACAATACTCAATACTTGGTTGGAGCTCCTTTTGCCTCAATTACTGCATTAATGCGGCGTGGCATGGAGTCGATGAGTTTCTGGCACTGCTCAGGTGTTATGAGAGCCCAGGTTGCTCTGATAGTGGCCTTCAACTCTTCTGCGTTGTTGGGTCTGGCATTCTGCATCTTCCTTTTCACAATACCCCACAGATTTTCTATGGGGCTAAGGTCAGGGGAGTTGGCTGGCCAATTTAGAACAGAAATACCATGGTCCGTAAACCAGGCACGGGTAGATTTTGCGCTGTGTGCAGGCGCCAAGTCCTGTTGGAACCTGAAATCTCCATCTCCATAGAGCAGGTCAGCAGCAGGAAGCATGAAGTGCTCTAAAACTTGCTGGTAGACGGCTGCGTTGACCCTGGATCTCAGGAAACAGAGTGGACCGACACCAGCAGATGACATGGCACCCCAAACCATCACTGATGGTGGAAACTTTACACTAGACTTCAGGCAACGTGGATCCTGTGCCTCTCCTGTCTTCCTCCAGACTCTGGGACCTCGATTTCCAAAGGAAATGCAAAATTTGCTTTTGTCAGAAAACATGACTTTGGACCACTCAGCAGCAGTCCAGCTCTTTTTTTCCTTAGCCCAGGTGAGACGCTTTTCGCGCTGTTTCTTGGTCAACAGTGGCTTGACACGAGGTATGCGGCAGTTGAAACCCATGTCATTCAAGCGTCTCTTGGTGGTGGATCTTGAAGCACTGACTCCAGCAGCTGTCCACTCCTTGTGAATCTCCCCCACATTTTTGAAGGGGTTTTTTTTCACAATCTTGACTAGGGCGCGGTGATCCCTATCGCTTGTACACTTTTTCTGACCACAGTTTTTCCTTCCCTTTGCCTCTCTATTAATGTGTTTGGACACAGAGCTCTGAGAACAGCCAGCCTCTTCAGCAATAACCTTTTGTGTCTTTCCCTCCTTGTGCAATGTGTCGATGGTCGCCTTTTGGACAGCTGTCAAATCTGAAGTCTTCCCCATGTTTGTGTAGGCTTCAGAACTGGACTGAGAGATCATTTAAAGCCCTTTGCAGGTGTTTTGAGTTAATCAGCTGATTAGTTTGTGGCACTAGGTGTCTTCAAAATTTAACCCTTACACAATATTCTAATTTTGTGACACACGGAATTTTGGATTTTCATTTGTTGCCACTTCAAATCATCAAAATTAAATGAAATAAACATTTGAATGCATCAGTCTGTGTGCAATGAATAAATATAATGTACAAGTTACACCTTTTGAATGCAATTACTGAAATAAATCAAGTTTTTCAAAATATTCTAATTTACTGGCTTTCACCTGTAAATATAAAACGTCCATAGAAAATAGTTAAGAAAACAATCTATATAAATTCTATCCCCTGTTGGGGCAGCACAGCTCTGTTCTCAGCCTTATAGCCAGTGTGGGACAGATGCAGCATCGGACCAATACTAAATCCACCTAGGTAAGTATGATTTTGAAAAAAAACAAACAAAAAAGCTTCTCTTTTAAGCTGGTCATACGCTGTGAATCTCATTCGGTTCCTGGTGAAGGTAGGTGGCCTTATCAGCACCCTCCTGCCTGACATCCTTTGATTGAAGAATTAGCCAAACAGTGGCTGCATCCAATCAGATACTCGGTTACAACAGCCCATCAGGGAAGTTCCCCCATCCAGGCTGTTAGCAGACTGACAAAAAAAAAATCTTTCAAGTTATGGCCAACTTAAGGGCTTGTCTTCCTTGACTGGAGGAAAAAAGCTCTACTGGACTCCAACAAATGCCAGTCCTATCTCTAATAAGAGAATTTATGGCCCACAAAGGAACTCCCACTGGAAAGATAGGGGATGGCGGTTGATGGGGCTTAGCCCTGAATTCGGGGAAGCCACTTTCCTAAAAATAAAATTAAACTACTTTCTACTACTACTACTACTACTTTTCACAGATGAAGGCTTTCTGTCTAACAAAATGCAATAACTGGCATTTGGTGGTGGCTGCTTTTCGGCAGTATGTTTAAATATTTAAGAATGCCTAACAGCTTTACTTTGGGAATAGTGCCCCATCATTGGTGTCAGTGGGAGGAATAGTGCCCCATCATTGGTATCATTAGGAGAAATAGTGCCTCATTGTTGGTATTAGTGGGAGGAATAGTGCCCCCCTTGTTGGTATCAGTGGGAGGATTAGTACGCCATTGTTGCTGTCAGTGGGAGAAATGGTGCCCCATTGTTGATGTCAGTTGGCAGAATAGTGTCTTGTATAAGGGGGAGGAATAGTGCCCCAAGGGCAGTACAAAGACAAGCAGGGGGCCGCATCTGGTCCCTGGGCCACAGTTTGGAGACCACTGCACTAGACTAACTGTTCTGAAGTTAAGTAATTACCAAATATGTTTTCAAATCTTAGGCATTTCTTGTTGAATGCATTTAAAATAAATAAATAAGACTCTGTTTATCTGCTTTTCTCTAGATCTTTCAGCATCTTTTAAAAAAAAGAGTTCGAACTGTTAAAACGTTGGGCCCAAAGACTTACACGCTCTACGACCTCACTGAGATCGACTCCTGGGGGTCCTCGTGTTCAGTTCTTCACCTGCTGGTGACATCTAAGAAGGCAGAGGTACATATTGATTCCAATGGGTATCACAATGAAAGGGACCAATAGAACTTTTTTAGTAGTTGTGGATAAAACGGGCAAGAACCCACATGGATCACCCAGGTGCTGGCTACCATAGCCTGTCTCCACTGTCAGTCGAAATTAAATGTAATCCGCATTCCGAAACATAGCTCTTCTTGCTATATTTAATTTGTAAAAAGATGGAAACTACATTTATAAGATTAACTATCATAAGAGCCGCGCTACTAAAAAACTGTTGAACTCATAGAAATGTTGAAAGTGTCCATGCAATTTTTCCTATTAGGAGATAACTACACAAAAGTAAGTCCAAGTGCAAAAAAAAAAAAAAAGAAGAAAATGTGAGAAATCAATGTGCAAATTAAGATCCTCTTCATAAATTAAAAAAAAAAAAAACAGTGTGTGAACAGTGAACGTCTGTCACCGTTGCAACATCCAAGCCGTGACACCACCACCTTAATAAAGAATGCAAGAGGTAAATTGGGTTTCTGGCCCTCCAGAAGGTAACGCCCTTGGATTGGAATAGTGTACATATAGTTGGACAGTTGAACAAGTCACAATAGGGTTGAGTCAAGTAAATTTGGAATCATCTGGGCACACGCAACAAACTGCTGTTGTCAAAACCCCACCGTGGGACTCAGGGAGACAGGCAGCGAGCCCCCATTTTTCACAGCTGTCCCACTTACTACTGTTCTGGTGACAACCATATGCCATGGACACCAAGGCAAATAAAGAAGATAAATATCCCCAGCAAAAACACAGGCAGCAATAAAAAAAACCCAACAAACTTGGCAGGGGTTCTGACCCTTCAAACTCTAAACTAGGAGAGAAGTTTGGCTGAAGAAAATATGTCAATAGGGTGAAGTTGCTAAATATACACCTGCTGGGTTTGTGGCAGTGTGTTACCATCCATTGCATTAAGCCAGGCCATTCATTGGGTATGCCCATTCCACAGCCAACCAAAAAACACCAATGAATGTTTTTTGGCAATGCTGTGTATATGGCACTAATGTGCTGCTTTGTGTTTTTGCATAGCCATCGCAGCATGGCATGTAGCGAGACAAAGGGTCTCCACCTAGGTAGAAAGGAACGGGCGTAGCTTGCGTTTGATTAGTGCTTACAGTGTCAGAGCAGAGCTGAGTAGAGGGGAGTCATGAGTAGTTTTGAAGGAGATGAGGAAGTCTGATTTGAGCCTTTGTTACATAGTTGGTCAGCCTGAAAAAAGACACAAGTCCATCTAGTTTAACCATAAAAATAAATAAATAAATAATAATATCATACAATCCCATATACCCAATCCTATACCCACAGTTGATCCAGAGGAAAGCGAAAAACCCCAGCAAAGCATGATCCAATTTGCTACAGCAGGGGAAAGAAATCCTTCCTGACCCCAGGCAATCGGATTTTCCCTGGATCAACTTTACCTATAAATGTCAGTACCCAATTATATTATGTACATTTAGGAAAGAATCCAGGTCTTTCTTAAAGCAATCTACTGAGCTGGCCAGAACCACCTCTGGAGGGAGTCTATTGCTCTATTCCACATTTTTACAGCTCTTACTTTGTAGAAACCTTTCCATATTTGGAGATGAAATCTCTTTTCCTCTAGGAGTAAAGAGTGCCCCCTTGTCCTCTGTGTTGACCGTAAAGTGAATAACTCAACACCAAGTTTACTATATGGACCCCTTATGTATATATACATGTTGATCATATCCCTTCTTAATCTCCTCTTCTCAAGAGAGAATAAATTCAGTTCCTCTAATCTTTCCTCATAGCTGAGCTCCTCCATGTCTCTTATTAGTTTGGTTGCCCTTCTCTGCACTTTCTCCAGTTCCCTGATATCCTTGGTGCCCAAAACTGAACTGCATATTTCAGATGAGGTCTTACTAATGATTTGTACAGGGGCAAAATGATATCTCACTCTCTCTGGAGTCCATACCTCTCTTAATACAAGATAGGACTTTGCTTGGAAACTGCAGCTTGATCTTATGATCTACCAAAACCCCCAGATCCTTCTCCACTACGGATCCCCCCAGTTGTACTCCCCCTAGTATGTATGATGCATGCATATCCTTAGCCGCCAAGTGCATAACTTTACATTTATCAAGGTTAAACCTCATCTGCTACATAGTCGCCCAATTAGACAGTGCACTGAGGTCAGCTTGTAAATTGGAGACATCCTATAAGAACGTTATTCCACTGCATAGCTTGGTGTCATCTGCAAAGACAGAAATGTTACTTTTAATCCCAGACCCTATATAATTTATAAAGGTATTAAAAAAAGTAGGGGTCCCAACAATGAACCTTGGGGTACACCACTGATAACCTTTGGCCATTCAGAGTAAGAATCATTAACCGCTATTCTGAATTCCGTCTTTTAGCCAGTTTTCTATCCATTTACAAACTGATATTTCCAAGCCTGTAGACTTTACCTTACACATTAGCCGTGTGTGGGGAACTGTATCGAACTCTTTTGCAAAATTCATGTATACCACGTATACCACGTCCACAGGCAACCCTCTGTCCAAGGTTTCACTTACCTCTTCATAAAAAGAAATTATATTTGTTTGACAACTTCTGTCTGTCTGTTGCTTAAAATATTTTTTTCCAGCAAGAACTCATCTATGTGGTCTTTTATTAAACTCTCCAGTATCTTCCCAACTATAGAAGTTAAACTAACAGGTCTATAGTTACTTGGTAAAGACTTTTTTCCCTTTTTAACTATGGGCACCACATTGGCCCTACGCCAATCCAGTGGTACTATTCCTGTCATCAATGAGTGCCTAAAAATTAGATACAATGGTTTTGAAATGAGCTCAATTCTTTTGGGATCCGTGGGTGGATACCATCTGGTCCAGGTGCTTTATTCACCTTTATTCTTTCTAAATATTTCTAGACCATATCACTTTTTAGCCATTGTGGATCATTTGGGGCTGTGTACATACCATCCCCTAATGGACTTGAGCTCCCCCATGCTCCTTTGTATACGCAGAACTGAAGAATTTATTTATTAAATTTGCTTTCTCTTTGTCTCCAGTCACCCACTCTAGATTATTTTGTAAAGGGCCTACATGCTCAGACCTGACCTTTTTACTATTAATATTTTTGAAGATTTTTTTGGGAGATAGGAGATTTGGGGCCTCAGCAAATAATATGTAAAAGGTAAAAAGTTCCCATTATGAGGTTTTTCCCTTTGTGGGAATGCCATTTCTCCTTTCTCAAGTGGACACCACTAGGAGGTTATCACAAAACAAACCCCCATTGGTAGGCAAGAAACCTGAATTTGGCCAACCATGCAAGATTGAACAATGTTTGTCTATGGACTATACTAAACAACTTTACTCCTATAGTAATAGGAGAAAAAAAGGAGTTGGACTAGTCTCTTTAATCCTATGGGACAGGGGATAATTCTATCTGGGGAGCAAAGACAGAGACCAGCTTGGTGTGGAAACTGGTGGAGGCCTGGTAAAAGTTGGCTGACCACCTGCCGGTGGTGAGGCAAGTTCTGCTGTGTGACCATGTGCCATGTAACCCGCAACCATGTTGATTTCTGGGTCCAGGCACGACCCACGATAGACCAGGCTTGTAACTACTGGAATCTGAGGGGCTCTTCATCATCAAGTGGTGGTGTGTTTCCTGATGTGGACCATAGGCCAGGAGGTGTAGATTCAGATTGATAGAACAGAGGTTTCAGACCTTCGATTGCCACAATCTAATTACAGCAGGCCCTTGAACCAACTGGAACTGGTTTAAGAACCAGGTGCTTGGGGCACCATTTGCAATGAATGGTCTTGGGTCTTCGCATGATCTGCGATCTGTGACACAAAGTATTAAGGCCAGGGATGGCCAGGTTCACTTTAAGTGAGCTGCATATAAAGAGTGTAGAAGAATAAGAAGAACGTAGCTCATCCTTGGTGTAACCATCTCCACATGTACCTAAATGACCTAATCGCATCCTACAAGGTGAAATGACTGTTTTCCAAAACAAATATAGCTGACAACTCCAGAATCTATTAGAAGATCATAATTGCTACATAATAGTCAGTTAAAGGGGGCTAACGCGTTTCAGCATATAGCCTTGATCACAATTACTGTTTTACAACAGCCCTGAGGTGAGCTTATGTTGCAGGGAAACAAAAGGTGACAATGTTGGGTCGGGCTAATATATAACTGTATTATAAATGTTCTAGTAAGTGTAAATATTTATCAAAATGGTATAAAGATTAATAAAAAAAAAGCACAATTCATTGAAATGGCCATGCTAACGGAGTAAAGTGAACTTTATGTAAATAAATGTATATTTTTAATATTGTGTGTCATAGTGCCTTTTAAGACTGGTAATCCAAAATATTTCCTACAGGCACGGCGAATTGTGGATATTTCCCCCATGAAAGAGCTGCTGAGTGAGAAATGGCAGAGGTTTGGACGGCCATATTTTTGGTCCCTGGCAGCCGTCTATGTGCTGTACATGATTTGCGTGTCTTTGTGCTGTGCTAACCGACCCCTCCAGCCTCTGAGGAACTTCTCAACCAACCCTCGAGACATCACCATTATGGAGCAGTTGGATCTCCAGGTAGAACTTACCAATATGTAAAGATTTTGGCTAGGTTGTATTGGGGCTTTGCATAGTTTTTCACTATTTATTCATTATGGTCAGACAAAAAAAAAAAAAAAGAATATATATATATCCAAATTTTGCCCAAAGTGTCAATATTTTGTGTGGCCACCATTATTTTCCAGCACTACCTTAAAGGATCACTAAAGTTATTTATTTATTTATTTTTTAATAACAAACATGTTATACTTACCTCCACTGTGCAGCTCGTTTTGCACAGAGTGGTCCCGAACCTGGTCTTCTGGGGTCCCTCGGCGGCTGTCTCGGCCCCCCCCCCCCCCCGCAAGGACCCAACACTTTCATGCAAACTCCCTCGCATGGTGTTGAGTGCTTGCGGGCGCGCTCCAGTGATACCGCTGGCCACCATAGCCGCTCACTGTATCATTCGGCCCCACCCCCCGGCGCGCCGTGTCATTGGATGTGATTGACAGCAGCGTGAGCCAATGGCTGCGCTGCTTTCAATCCATACACTGTAACCAATTAACGGCCAGGCTGAGCGGCGAAGAGGATGTAGGGGGCGAGCGCGGGAATTTCGAGGGGTCAGGTAAGTAAAACGGGGGGCTGGGGAGGCCGGTATTGTCAGATATTTTTTCACCTTAATGCATTAAGGTGAAAAAACTTTTACCTCTACAACCCCTTTAACACTTGGGCATGGAGTTCACCAGAGCTTCACAGGTTGCCACTGGAGTCCTCTTCCACTCCTCCATGACATCATCACGGAGCTAGTGCTCCGAGCTTGCGCTCCTCCACATTCCATTTGAGGATGCCCCACAGATGCTCTATAGGGTTTAGGTCTGGAGACATTCTTCGAAGGGAGGGGATCATGCTCTGCTTCAGTATGTCACAGTACATGTTGGCATTCATGGTTCCCGCAATGAACTGTAGCTCCCCAGTGCCAGAAGCACTTATGCAGCCCCAGACCATGACACTCCCACCACCATGCTTGACTGTAGGCAAGACACACTTGTCTTTGTACTCCTCACCTGGTTGCCGTCAAACACGCTTAACACCATCTGAACAAAATACGTTTATCTTGGTCTCATCAGACCACAGGACATGTTTCCAGTAATCCGTGTCCTTAGTCTGCTTGTCTTTAGCAAACTGTTTGCAGGCTTTCTTGTGCATCATCTATAGAAGAGGCTTCCTTCTGGGACGACAGCCATGCAGACCAATTTGATGCAGTGTACGGCGTATGATCTGAGCACTGACAGGCTGACCCCCCACCCCTTCAACCTCTGCAGCAATGCTGCCAGGGCTATTTCCCAAAGACAACCTCTGGATATGACGCTGAGTAGTGCACTCAACTTCTTTGGTCGACCATGGCGAGGCCTGTTCTGAGTGGAACCTGTCCTGTTAAACCGCTGTATGGTCTTGGCCACCGTGCTGCAGTTCAGGGTCTTGGCAATCTTCTTATAGCCTAGGCCATCTTTATGTAGAGCAACAATTCTTTTTTTCAGCTCCTCAGAGAGTTCTTTGCCATGAGGTACCATGTTGAACTTCCAGTGACCAATATGAGAGAGTGAGAGCGATAACACCAAATTTAACACACCTGCTCCCCATTCACACTAAAGAGTCATATGACCCCGGGGAGGGAAAATAGCTAATTGGGCCCAACTTTGAGATTTTCACTACTCAATTTTGTTGCCAGCGGTTTAGACATTAATGGCTGTGTGAGTGACAGAAACGAACAGCGCTCCTACATCTTCCTAGTTGATGTAACTTGCAGATAAATGCAGTGCTGGTGATAAATAAATCGATAAAACAGTTCCACAGGAGGGATCGAAAGAACGGTGCTCCGCTGTGCAGTAAGCTCTGGCACCCGCTCTCACTCTATTAGCGAATCTCTCTCCCTATGAAGTGTACACTTACCAGACCTTGGCAAGTAAAGAGCCTGGATGGATGGTCTCAGCAATCCTCCTCATAGGCTGTTAGTTATGCTGCTGGATGATTATGGGTTAGGTGTGTCAGGACATCAGGGAATGATTGGCTTGTCTCGCTGATCGTTTCGTCTGTGTTATCCACCGCCCAATCATCCTCATTAAGAGATCCCAAAGATGATACTATGGTCTCATAAAAACAGATAGCAGCACCATAGCATAATTCCGAAATAATTCTTCAGTGTTGTCACATGAAAAGATATAATAACATATTTACCAAAAAAATGTGAGGGGTGTACTCACTTTTGTGAGATACTGTATATATTATTTTTTTTTATAGTTAGGGAAATCGTGGCGATTTACTGTAGTCTTCTGTTCCCAGATTTCCCATACCTCTTTGAGAAAAAAAACTTGTTTTTTATAGAGCTCAATTGCTCAAGCACAAGTTACACATGTGATTGAATCAAAACAATGCTTCCTCCCCCTCCCTCCTCAATCTGCTAAATGTATATTTCATTTGTGTCAATGTTGTAAACTAGTTTCATCGATGCCTTTTTTGGACCCAGAATATACTTATGAAAATGTTATTCTGACCTTGAACCACTGCCGTTTACTGAGATATCATTCCAGGACTCATATAACACGCCGGGGGATGAGATGCGACTAGTGGGGGAGATTATCTCAGTGGTTGGAGCGCTGGCGATGTTACTTGTAGAGGTAATCATACATAAGATAATCTGCATAGACAATGCACAGCATAACCATTGATAGGCTCACAATAGACTGGCTCAGTGGAACAAATGGACACAATAGCAACAATTAAACAAAAATTTGTGGGTAGAATGAGAAAGGTTTAGAACCCCTGGCAGATGTTTACTAAGGCTCCAATAAGAAGGTGTACCCTAACTTCCTGTCCTGCTGACCAGTGATGTAACAATAGCCATAGCAGCCCATGCAGCTGCTATGGGGCCTGGGGGTGGAAGGGGCCCCTCACATACATGTAAAAATCAGCATTTGCTAGAAAATTACTCAGAACTCCTAAACATTTTATATTTTTGAAAGCAAAGGCCATAGAGAATAAAATGGTGGTTGTTGCAAGTTTAATATTTGTGCATCCATTTTTAACCACTTCCCCTGGGTTGAGGTCATATATCATCAGGGACTTTGAGTGGAGATATCTGGATGATGCCTGTAGATGCAACCATCATCCAAATATCTCCACTCAAAGTCCTCCCAACATCATTTGACCTCAACCCAGGGGAAGTGGTTAAAAATGGATGCGCAAATATCATAACTTTTTTTTCCAGCTGGCGATTCCCTGCAATGTAAAAGCCATCATAGTGGCTGTTTAGCCCCTGCTTGATTGCTTTTAAAGGCGACGAAAGGGTCATCCCCCCACCCACCGCCCACTGATGCTTTTCCGTGCTCACCCGCGATTGGGGAGCCGGAGAATGAATCCTGCCGGCAGCGGCAGTTTACCATAGAGCTGATGGTTCCTGGTCATCTATATGACCCTCGGAGGCCAGTAGCGACGTCATGACCAGTTTAGAGTTACAGAGGAGGTCTTGGGCTACGTATCGCCATCCGTCTGTTTTTCAGCGGATCTTGTTGGATCGGATGGCAGGCGGGTGTCAGTGGACAGATCTCTGTTGACATCTGCCTGCCCATACAAGTCAATGAGTGGCCCGCTCAGATCCGCTTGAAAAACAGATAGGCGGATCTTTGCGGGCCGATCATGGGGCCTAATACTATCACAAGGGATGAACAGCATGACATGATAAAGCTCCAAGGGGCGGAGCGAAGCACATTGGGGGTGTGGCCTGGTGGGAGCCCAGGCTGAGGTCATTTCACTGCTGAACACCTATGTGGATGTGCGGCATGAGGGATTCTCTCCTCTTTCTCTCCAGCATACCTTGTGATAGCTGGGGCCGTGACAGGTCCTCTTTTTGGAGAGATCTGGGGTCTATCAGTCCACATTAGGCAGTTTGGAATCACGGCAAAACGCACAAAATGTGTTTAGGTGCTGTTATTCTTAATGGCACCCCAAACACGGTGCGATTCCACAATGATTGTCGAGTGATAGAATTAAGGCAAAATGGTCATTAAAATATTGTGATAAGGTTGTTGCCCAAAAAGGAGCAGGAGCTCCTTTTGGGCAACAAATGCGCATAGGGCAGCCCATTGAGGTGATTTGCCTGTCCTATGCATGGCATATGAGTGTAAATCGCACATTCAGAATTGCAAGCAGGAATGCTCGTTCCCGCAATGGAATATCTGCTCTTACTGAGCTGGGTGCTAGGATGCAGGGAACTGATACACAGCACCATAGGCTGTTTTGGTTCTGGCAGGCACCTGCACCATAACAACCATCAACATTGTACAGCCCAACTGCCACCTAGCAATCGATGATGCTGTGCAGCCCAGCCACCAGTGACCTGGCAACCAATGATGCACAGCATCTTTGGTTGCTAGGATGCTGGTGGCCAGACCACAGAGTAATTAGGAATCATGCCAGCATCCTAGCAACCAAAGAGAGAGGGGTAGGAAAATAGGCACCCGGAGTGCTATGGGACTCCATGATCTGTAGTTACACCCCCTACTGGGGACGTTTTAGGAGACAGGAAGTTAGGGCAAGCCTCCATAGTGTTTACAGACCTAATAGCTAAAATAAGGTTGACTCGGCACAATCAATATGATTTCTGTATTCTACAAAGATTCGTAATGTTGTTATGTTGTTGATGTTCCACAGATCTCGGTCCTGATGAGCACCCCAATCATCTCCTTACTCCAAGACAATGTTTCCGGAGGACTTTTTCACTTTATCCTGTGAGTGGAGTGGAGTTGAAGTCATACTGCTTTTATTTTTAACTTGTTATTATCAGGACCAGGGATTTTTTTCAGCGGGGACGTGGGGGGAACGCAGCTCTGGCACCTCCAGCACAGAATGGATGTAAATGGCAGGGGGTATGGGGTATGCTGGAGGGTCTATTGATGCTGGCAGGAGTCTATTTCTGTGTGAGGGTCTATTGTTTCTGGGGGGATCAATTGTTGAGCGAGGGGTCTATTCTTGCTGGCTGATGGTAAATCTGTTGTTACTGGGGGTCTATTGCTGCAGGGGTGGGTCTATTGTTGCTGGAATGGTATTTTGTAATAAGCGGGGGGGGGGGGGGGTATAATGTTGTGTGGGGGATCTATTGTTGCTGAGATTGGTCTAGTGTTGCTGGGGGATTTATTGTTGTTAAGGAGATATATATCTTTGCTAGGGTGGGGTCTATTGTTGCTGGGTTGGGTCTAGTGGCTGGGGGGGGGGGTAATATTATTGCTAAGGGATCTACTGTTGCTAGGGGGATATATATTGTTGCTGGGCTGGGGTCTATTGTTGCTGGGGTGGATCTAGTGTTGCTGGGGGGGGGGGGGTAATATTATTGCTGAGAGATCTACTGTTGCTAGGGGGATATATATCGTTGCTGGGCTGGGGTCTGTTGTTGCTGGGGTGGGTCTAGTGTTGCTGTGGGGGATCTATTAATGCTGAGGGGATCAATTGTTGCTGGGGGGGGGACCTATTATTGCTGGGGGATCAATTGTTGCTGGGGGGGACCTATTATTGCTGGGGGATCAATTGTTGCTGGGGGGGACCTATTATTGCTGGGGGATCAATTATTGCTGGGGGGGTAGAAATACAAGCAGATTAGACTTCAGTTTTACTATATTGCTGTTTTTATTCTAGTCATAAAGTGGGGATAGGGAGGTGATGCCTCTGCATTCCATAACTATATCAGATAAAGTGGTGTCACCTTTCTGGCTCTAGAACAAGGTTTTAGGTATATAAATCACAGATATCTTGACAGTTAAAAGAAAACTCTGGAAATTTGTTTCAGACAGCTTGGCTGGAGTTTAGCTTTGTTTGATTTTGGATAGATCCCCCCCTCCCCCCCATTATGCTGGCATGCTCATGGTTGTACACATGCAAAAATTACTCACTGGCACTGCCCTCTGCAGTAGTTTCTTTCTGCCACTAGATGTCCTCAGTCTTCCCGGGATGAATGATGCCTAGTGGGGAAGGATTAGAACCACTGTTGGGTTTTTATTGATCTGTTGGGACTCGTTTAAACATGCGGTGTCCTCTGAAGAGAGATCCGTGTTGCATCGCTTGTCAGAGGGCATTTGACAGCTGGTGAGGAGGTTCACAGATTTAACTCTTTAAACGCTGAGCTACAGTACCGCAACCATAGCAGGCATTATGGACACCATACAGGTCTATGGGGCTGCACCACAA
The DNA here is from genome assembly GCA_037952835.1 of Lithobates septentrionalis. Taxonomy (NCBI): domain Eukaryota; kingdom Metazoa; phylum Chordata; class Amphibia; order Anura; family Ranidae; genus Lithobates; species Lithobates septentrionalis. Next base: position 1,025,747 of record JBBDGP010001020.1, read on the forward strand.
CCGACCCGTAACTGTATGCAATGTATGCAAATGCGGCACTGTAGCTCGGCAATTAAAGCGGAAGTAAAGTCTGCTATAAGATTTTTAAGGCCCCCCAGGTGGGTTCAGAGGACACCGCATGTCTAAACGAGTCCTAACAAATCAATTAAACCCAAAAGCGGTTCTAATCCTTTCCCACTAGGCATCATTCATCCCAGGAAGACTGAGGACATCTAGTGGCCGAAAGAATTTACTGCAGGGGCCATGCCGGTGAAGAGGAGTATTGCAGCTTTTTGTTATTTTAAAGTGTTGGGACACCAATTTATTTTTTTTGCCTGGTGTATTAAAAAGCTTCTTATTTTGCTGACCTATTACATAATTCCTATTGTGTTTGCTCAATTATTCTGCCATTATAGGGTTTTCTTCAGTTTCTCTGTGCTCCTAACGCTCGCCCTGAGACTCACAAGCTCAGGCGGAGAGGTGATTCCCATGTCTCTGGCTCTGGTGTCCGGATGGTGGTATGTTTTGTACTTCGCTCGAGGGTTTGAGATGTTGGGACCCTTCACTATCATGGTTCGCAAGGTAAGCACCCCCTTCAAAAGTTATCATGGAGGGTGAGTGGGACTTTAATGGTAACTTGCTGGGGAAAAAATACCAAATAAAAAAAAATATAGCGTATGCCAGGGCTAGACAAACCCCAGCTGCCAGAAGTTTCCACCTGGAACCTGGGCTGCCACCAAAATGCTGCACTCCCTGCCCCCCCCCCCCGCCCCCCCACCAGTGTATCCCAGGCTCCGCTTACCCATCTGCAGGCCCGGGACCGGCATAGTGGGTGCCGCTAGGTAGAGAATTGGGGGGGATGAGTGGGCACACTCTCCTCAGCTTCTAGTTGTTGACCTGGAATTGATCATTGCCTATAGAAAAGGGGCACTGACATGTTTAAAGCGGAACTTTACCTATAACAACTTTTATAAAAAATAAAGTTCATTAGCAAGCAACATACAATCCACAATATTGAAAAATGTGCTGTAAATTGCCTTCAGCATTGCTCCTGTTTCTTCTTGCTGGAGGCCGCCATTTTGCTGAAGCCCAGAGCCCCTGAACAGCAGTAAATCATAAAGCAGAATTAAACCCATTGATTTGACGGGTTTCAAAAAGTTACATTCCTGCAATGCCAGGATAGCTAACTGTCACGTTGGCTTATTTCTGCAACCAAACTGTCAAACCATCCAAAGGATGGTGTCATAACTGATCACATGTGCAGCACCATGGAAATTGCAGATCCAACAGAAGCAGCTTCCTTGGCTGTAAAGGATAGGAGGGTTTAATTCTGCTTTAAGGCTGTCAGCTGATCGGCCTCTACAAGCTCAGCAGTGCCTAAAAATGCTTAAAAATAGAGAGCAACTGAGCATGTGCAGAACAGGGTGGGGCTATATATTACTGGATTTTAAACCATATAGACATTTATTTTTAATTTTACATCTATACCTGAAAAAGGGGCCAGCCTGAAGTCATCTAGCAGGACTTAATTTTCTGACTAAAGTTCCAATTTAAGGTGTGACATGTTGGGTATCTATTTGTTTGGTGCAGCCTCAGCTATATGGGTAATTGATTGCGTTTTTGTGCCCCCCCCAATCAAAAATTGGAACTACCCCTATTTTATTCTCTAGCGTGTTTGCTTTCAGAAAATATACAATATTTGGGGGGTTTCATGTAATCTAAACCTAAAATGATTTTTTAAACGTGTGCAAAAAACACAAACAGCTCTGGCTATGAACGGGTTAAAGGATAAATTGACCTTCAGGGACATGTTAAATACGAAAAATTTGTTATATAAAAAAAAAAATGGCTCCTAACTGTTTTAATTGGCTCCTAGATTCCAAGCAAATTTGTCAAACCCTAAGGGGAATGCAGTTGCAACTCAAATCATATTGTGATTGAATGTTATTTAAAATGACCTTTCCTTTTCATTCTGCAGCCGCTGTAATTTTCCGTAAAATATGGCTACCTGGAATATAATTTCCTGCTTGTGTGATTGGCTCACTGATATTCCCAGAAATCTGCACTAAGATACAAGTCAGATTTTGGGCATCCCTTGCAATGTACATAGATTACCCAGAGGGGAGTGGTTTTTTTTTTTTTACACCTTTATTGCAATGATTAAAATCATACATTGTACATCAATATATATTCTCTAGACATACCGTACAAAAAAAAGAAACCCCCAAAGAGGTTCTCCCCCAAAGAGTTCAAATACAGCAATCCTGATACTCTGGTGTATTGAAGCTGTCCGATGCGTTTTGACTATCACTTTTCATCAGGGGTAAATGTAAGCCTAAAGTCACAAAATATAAATACAGTGCCTTGAAAAAGTATTCATACCCCCTTTACATTTTCCACATTTTGTCATGTTACAACCAAAACATAAATGTATTTTATTGGGATTTTATGTGATAGACCAACACAAAGTGACACATAAATTGTGAAGTGGAAGGAAAATGATAAATGGTTTTCAAAATGTTTTACAAATAAATATCTGAAAACTGTGGTATTGCAAAAAGAATGGCGGCAACTCGTTTGCTTCTCCTTAAATCTTTATTGAGCACAGACAGCAGTGCGACTTCAAAACGCTAACATGTTTCGGCAAAAGCCTTCCTCGTAGCATCAATGAAAAGTGTGGCGTACATTTGTATTGGGCCCCCTTTACTCGGGTACCCTGAACTAAAGTCTATTGGAACCAATCGCCTTCAGAGGTCACCTAATTGGTAAATAGAGTCCATCTGTGTGTAATTTAATCTGAATATAAATACAGCTGTTCTGTGAAGCCCTCAGAGGTTTGTTAGAGAACTTTTGTGACCACAGCTGTACCCAAATAAAATTGATGTCCTTTTTTTCCCCACATAGAGATTTCTTTTGGTGATATTTGATCACTGCTGCGTTTTTATGTGTTAGAAACAAAAAAGGACCGTCAATTTAAAAAAAAAAAATATATATATATATATATATATATATAATATATATATTTTTTAATTTCTGCTATAAAATATATCCAATAAAAATGAAAAAAAAAATGAATTTCTTTATTAATGTAGGCCAATATGTATCCTCACAGGGGGCTTATACCAGGGCCCCCCACAGGGGCACAGACTGGGGCCCCTCACAGGGACGCTGATCCAGGAGGCCCAGAAGCCACGGCCCAATAGGTACAAAAAAACGCGGCCCAGTAGGCCGCAAAAGCCGCTGGCCGCAAGTGCGGTGGGCCGCAAAGCCGCGGCCTAAATTTTCGGCCGCCGGCCGCGAGAGCGGCCCCCCAGCTGGTAGGCCGCAAAGCCGCGGCCTAAATTAAGGCAACCACTCACCTCCCAGGCCCAACCCTAGATGCCCCCCCAGTAACAACCCGAAGGTGGAAAAGGGAAACCATTTCCCAAAGCCCGTAGGCCGGGAGCCTGGCCCTCACTCGGGATGGGGGGGTGGAAGGGGGGAGGGGGGTGGAGGAGAACCCCAGGGGGACCAACCACCCCAGGGAGTACCCGTGCCCCACACCACCCGGGGAAGGAGAGGAGGGGACCACTTACTTACCTCTCCAGCGGAAAGCACGGTAACGCTCCCAGACAGATCATCCTCCCCACCGAAGTGGGGGGGCTGTCGGCCATGAGGAACGCTGCGACACAGGCCGAGACCCGGTCGTATGCGACCTCGCGAGACGTTTAACTCGCAGGGCCAGCCTCTGTCCAGTGGGGCTGGCCCTGCGAGCCGACCTGGCATGTAGCTGTGGTCTGCGCATGCTCGCTGGCCAGACTGGGGTGACCACTGGATCAAGCGTTCAGCCCGTCACCCAGCCTGGCAGTTGATTGTAGATCTCGGCGGAAAAAATCCAGGAAAAAGAGAAAATAACAAACAACAAAAAAATTCCCAGGACTAGAGATCCCAGCAGGGAACTAGGTCCTTACTCCTGACTAGGCAGAAAAAGAATGAATACCTAGAGCAGGGAGGGGGTTAGATTCTGACGGAGGACAGCCCATGGGCATAGCTAGGGGTTGGTTTTTTTTTTGTTCTGCCTAGTCCTACTCCTGCGGAGATGATATAACCCTACCATTCTGAATAAAGAAGGCTGTGTCTGTCAATGAACGAATGTTTTTTTTTTTTCCATGCAGTGGGGCTGTGCCCGCAATGCATGGCTTAACTGCTCACTTTGTCTAGTGGTGAACACCTATACTTACTTTATCCTGCGCTCCTCCAGAAAACTGCACTCCCCCACATCTAGCAGTGGACTGTTCCTGATGTCTTCACGTCCAGGGCTGGTCTATGGGCGTGATGACGTCAGGAACGGTCCACCGCAGAAGACCGCTGGACAGCAGGGGGCAGGAGTCATTTTTATCTACTTTTTTTTTTTGTGATTATATTGTCAGGATGCAAAAAATGCCCCATTTCCCTGCATTTCTCTAAACGGGAGATTTGGGGACACTCCTGAGTATATCTTGGCTCTGCGAACCCTTAGACAAAAATGAGAAGTTAACCGCCCACTGTATATATAAGTCATTATTTTAACGTTAAATACCGGGGGTTATGGCAGAAGCTACTTGCCATAACCCCGGTATTTTTTTAAACAGTGAGCTATCCAGCGTATGATAAAAGTGGTCCCAACAGCGAATTCACCACAGGATCACTTTTATAGGCAGCGGGAGAGGTGCCCGCCGCTTTCCGGGCATTTCCCCGCCCACCGGAGCCATCGGTAAAGGAGAATATGGCCCCTACTCAACTCTATGCCCTTGGAGGACACGAGCAATGTCAGACAACAGCCCCTAAAGGGCCCATTTTTTTTTAGGTAAATGTAAAATTAAATTTTTACATTTTTTTTTGCTTTTAAGTGTAAATGTGAGATCTGAGGCCTTTTTGACCCCAGATCTTGCATTAAAGAGGCCCTGTCCTGCTTATTTCTATTACAAGGAATGTTTACAATAGGAATAGGAAAAAAAAAAGTGATGAAAACATTTTTTTTTAAAGGGACAGTGTAAAAATAAAAAATAAAGTGTGCTATCCCTCTGCGTCTTTTAGGTACCGTAGTTTGTCGCCATTCCACGAGCGTGCGCAATTGTAAAGCATGACATGTTGGGTATCAATTTACTCAGTGTAACATCACCTTTCACATTATACAAAAAAATTGGGCTAACTTTACTGTTTTCTTATTTTTAATAAAAAAGTGTATTTTTTCCCCCAAAAAATTGCGTTTGTAAGCAAATACGGTGTAACATGAAGTATTGCAACGATCTCCATTTTATTTTCTAGGGTCTCTGCTAAAATATATATATATATATATATATATGTGTGTGTTATATATGTTTGGGGGTTCTAAGTAATTTTCTAGCAAAAAATACTGATTTTAACTTGTAAACAACAAATGTCAGAAATAGGCTTGGTCCCTGATTGGTTAATGTTGGTTTTGAAGGACACCTTTACTATTTTCAGTTTTAGATAGCGAAGTGAAAATAATTAGATCTTCTGAGGTTTTTACCATTCTCTGTGTCCCCTTTGAAGAAATTCACCCATGCTGTGAACATGGCCATGTGCCAAAACGCGTAACCTTACTTTTTTAAGTCACTGATATGCCATGAATAAAGTCTTCTAAAGGATTTTGGAGTTGCCGCCTCTTTCCATTCATTTCATATTGTATTCAGTGGACGGAGAACACTTTGGAGCCAGAGCACCCGTATATGGATTCCACTACTTAATCCAGGGTGTGTTCTCTTGTGAGAATTCTGCTACTCGCTTTTTCTGCTTGATAAAACTCGCCCTTACCATGTATCACACAGACTTTTGTCACCTGCACAGGAAGTGAAGGGAAATCCAACAGCCATCATGGAATAGCAGTAGAGTGAGTATGTCATGTATCTGTATGTGGAGCCCGAGGTGACGAGTGTGGCCCCTCACACAATTCCTGGCTGAGCACTTCTGAACATTGGGATAGGGGCTGCAAGGACAATAGAAGGGTGCCGGTGCCAGGAAGCTGGAACTGAAGACTTGAACGTCAGAGCTCTGGTATCAAAAAAGAAGCACAGCATAGATGGCACCCAGAATACACCAAAGACAGTATTAAGCAGAACGGGGTCACAAGCCAAGTACAGGAGCAGTTGAAAAGACCCTAATCATGAGCAGGATCAAGGTGTGAGCACAGCTTGGCGACGTACTGGCAGCAATATGCAGAATCTGTAGGCAAAATCTTGGATGGAAGGTAACAAAGATAGGCAGCAAACATAGGCAAGGGTAATCCAGAAGCAGGTCTATAACAGGGTCAGGCAGGTTCAGGATCAAAAATTACAGGAACTCAAGCTGAAAGACCATTCATCAATGGTCTCATGCTGGGCCCAATTTTGAATAGTCCACTAGACACCAGTATCTACAGTGGCCATGCCTGTGGTGAGCGCACTACTGCATGTTTATTTTTGTGTATGAGCCTTACAGTTGACAAGGCCCTTTTGATGGCTGCCATGAAGGAGCACTTCCTGTATCAGGGCCACACTGCGCAGCCGCTCACTCCCACTCTACCTAGCATCCAGAAGCACAATACAGCTTTAGCCTGGTAGGAGACAATGCACAGCCACATCGCAGGTGAATTGCTCGGCATAGCTCAGCAATGACTTGGATACCCACCCATAGATCTTTGGCTGCAATACCGGAACCAACCACCGGGGTTCCAAGACCACCACCAACAACTAACACACAGCCCTACATCTATACACCATCCCTACGGTGCTGAGAGTGCTGAGATATGGAAGGAAAACCCCTACTGCGAAAGAGAATTCGCCCGCAACACTATACCACCTATGTAGTGTTACACTACCCATCGAGCTTCCTCTATCTATTTTTATACATTTAAACACAGACTAGATTTGGCTCTGTAAGGCTCTGATGAAGAGGAAAATCCTCGGAGCGCGTTAGTCAGTCATTCGAGTATCCCTTGTGTGCATAGTATCACATATCAATTTACCATGTGTCTAACATTGCTTTTATTCATGTGTACAAATACGTATTATCTCCTTGTATATACCCATTTTGTTTATAATAAACTCCTTGTTTCAATGATTCATGTAACAGGCCACAAGCCTTTCTTTTCCTTCTTTGCTTCTAAAACTGCCCTGTATTTGGCTACATCCATTTTCCCATAAACTCTGACCAGCTTTCCTGTCCCTGCTGAAGAAAAGCATCCCCACAACATGATGATGCCACCACCATGTTTCACAGTGGGGATGGTGTGTTTAGCATGATGTGCAGTGTTAGTTTTCTGCCACACATAGCATTTTGCATTTGGGCCAAAAAGTTCAATTTTGGTCTCATCTGAGCAGAGCACCTTCTTCCACATGTTTGCTGTGTCCCCACAGGGCTTCTCGCAAACTGCAAACAGGACTTCTTATGGCTTTCTTTTAGCAATGGTTTTCTTCTTGCCGCTCTTCCATAAAGGCCAGATTTGTGTAGAGTACGACTAATAGTTGTCCTGTGGACAGATTCTCCCACCTGAGTTGTGGATCTCTGCAGCTCCTCCAGAGTTACCATGGGCCTCTTGGCTGCTTCTCTGATTAATGCTCTCCTTGTCCTGCCTGTCAGTTTAGGTGGACGGACATGTCTTGGTAGGTTTGCAGTTGTGCCATACTCTTTCCATTTTCTGATGATGGATTGAACAGTGCTCTGTTAGATGTTCAAAGTTTGGGATATTTTTTTAGAACCTAACCCTGCTTTAAACTTCTCCACAACTTTATCCCTGACCCGTCTGGTGTGCTCCGTTACCTTCATGATGCTGTTTATTCACTAAGGTTCTCTAACAAACCTCTGAGGGCTTCACAGAACAGTTGTATTTATACTGAGATTAAATTACACACAGGTGGACTCTATTTACTAATTAGGTGACTTCTGAAGGCAATTCGTTCTGCTAGATTTTAGTTAGGGGCAGGATGGATTTGATTTAAATCAAGTTGATTTAAATCAGAATTTAAATCATGATGTAAATCGCTCTTTAATGTAAGGACTTATTCTTGCTGGTAATTAAAATCTTTAATATTTGCAAACAAAAGGAAGGTTTCCTATTTAGAATAATAACCTGTCAGGTTAGTAAAACAGTGATATCAGAACCAATTCAATCATACAGCTTGTAGTGTATATTGATTTGCAAAACCATGGGATAAAGGAATATCCCTGAACTTTGTTTTATCTCATGGTTACTGTGAAATTGTGTGAATGCATAAATGCAGTGCATGTTATCTCAACTTGCAGAGCTTGGATTAATTGAATGAGTTTACCAAAAATGTAAGTATTGCAGAATATACAACCTCATGCTACATAACTTAGCTCCAGAGGGGGCGTGGCTTGGCCGAGCTGAGAGATGGCTGCCTGAGAGACCTGCTCCCGCCGTTGCTGTCTTTTCAGAAGTCCAACCGGAGGTAATTGTCTCTATAACCGTCCACGCTGCGATGGGAACAGCCTCCCGACACACCTCCACCTCGAGGTCCCGTTCACCCCGAGAAAACACGGGGAATTTGACCCAAAACATCCCTGAAATGTTCAGGACGCAGAGGACCAACATGGCGTCGTCCCGCCAAGACTCCTCACAGGCCCCGGCAGCACAGCTAGCGGGACAGCTCTCTGCCTCCCACCCGTCACTCTCTCTAACCGCGGGATCACAAGAAAACCCACAACCACCATCCCTCAATATAAATGATCTGAGGGCAATTGCTGCTGATATTAAAGATACTTTATCAGCCGCCATAGCGGAATTGAGAATGGACATCCACACCCTAAATGACCGTGTTCTTGAGGTAGAAAAAACTACAGCGAAACATGATATGGTCCTCCGCAAAGCGACACATAGGATAGATACTCACACCCTACAACTGAGAGAGACACAACGCCGCATCGAAGACCTGGATAACCGCGGTCGCAGACATAACCTCCGCATAAGAGGCCTACCGGAGTCCATCGAAGCGGATAATTTGACCTCTGCTGTGACTGAAATGTTTAATAACTTACTAGACAGACCACCTCAAACCCGCATAGAACTAGAGAGAATCCACAGAGCATTACGCCCTAAAGGCAGAGAAAATGACCCACCAAGGGATATAATATGCTGCCTTGTGGATTACAAGTTAAAGGAGGACATCCTGAAGCAGGCAAGGATCAAACAACCATTGCAACATAATGGTGCGCATCTTCAGATTTTTCAAGACTTGTCAGGAATTACACTACAGCAGCGCAGGGATCTGAAACCGCTGCTGGATGTGTTATGCGCCAACGGGATTATCTACCGATGGAAGTTTCCCTTTTGCCTGGCAGCTACTCATCTCGGCCGTACAGCATTTTTAAAAGTGCCTGAAGATTTACATTACTTTTGTGAAAGCCTGGGTATACCTTTGGTTGAGGTACCAAACTGGTATGCAGACTTCCGCCATAACGCTGCAGGACGACACACTCTGCAGGAGGAGCCGATGGAAGCACAGGATTCGCGCTCACAAAGAAGGAGATCTCCATCCAGCAGCAGAACACGCGCAGGACACCAGGGATTTCAACAACGCCACAGCCCTACGGACTTCTCACGTTTTCGAAGAACCCGTAGAGACTACTGATCCCGGTCATACTCAAGGCGGCTGCTAAAGGCCCGGATTACAGTCATCGCCTCCGGTGATGATAATCGCCATTTCAGGTTCCAGTAGTTTGTTTGGTTCAATGTTTCTGAATATATAAATGCTTTACTCAGTCATAGTTCTGGACCATCCCAGTATCCTCTATAAAAAACTTAAACTGTATACTAGCTCTGCGCAGTATTCCTCAAGAAAAACACCATTTCACTTTACTACCATTCTATGCCTACTCAGTGTGAACCGCGGCTGACGAATTTTAGTCCAATATTACTCAGCCCTGTGAATACTGACACTCTAAACCACACCGAACCTCCTCAATAGGTTCGAAATGACACATACAGCTGCAGACTCGAGTAGAACTACTCCGGTCCCACACATGAAAGCAATACTGTAAATTATATATGATCTGCACAGTAATAAAGGTTCCATGTCTTAGCAACAATAGGAAGAATACCACCCGTTCGTATAACAGGATGGTGTAGCTCATGTGAATGTATAACTGTTTCCAAAGATGGCTGATTTTGTAAGATACGACGTTTGGTTGAGCTAAGCTTCACTAGTTGCCCATATGCTATATGGACCCCGCATTCACAGTCGGAAAGGGCATTGATATACAACCTTTTCCTGCTGCATCTTTTCACCTCCACCCTTCCAAACAAATATTACATGCGACTCACAATTGCACCAAATGAGAACATACTCTTCTAACAGTATACTATACAGCAGTTTACCCAATCAATATTTCTACGCCCAGAATACATGCGAAATCGCATATTGGGTTCATAGTGGGGATCTACTTCTATTGGTCGATCCCCACGTAAATAGACTGATCTTTAAAGTAAACTGACTTAAATAATGATACTGACAGGTGCAATAAATCAGTCGCAGCAGATGACACCCGAAATAAATTTGCCCATATCTCTACTTGCCCCCCTCCTCCTTGTTCCCACATTTCTCTGTCAATGATTCTGACTGTTTGGTACATTTTCCTTTTAATGGTGGAGAGATCAGATGTTAGAGGAATAGATTGAGCCTCAGTATGAGGGAACACAATTTAGCAATATAGCAGGAACTAGTACATCAGAAGCTCATACCTCATACCATACTTTAACGTTTCACAGGTTTAAATGTTCACACTGTTACTGTTTTCATAGATCAGTTTGCTTTAGGTGTCAATTACATTGTGATGTGAGTTTAAATATCACTGCTCCCAAACCTCAATATCATTTGTGTAGCAAAGATTTGCAGAACGACTATTGCAGAATGACTATTACTGAATGCATATCCCACCCACAACACTATGCCATAGGTGACATTTATGCAGCTAGGAAACTCCCATACCCTCTACTTTCCACTCTAAAACCATCAGTAAGATTTAGAGAGGGATAGCAGGATAGCGGCTGATACACTCAAGACATTATAATTTATAATTCTTGATCGGACCCCCTCCTGATATAGTAGTATATAGACTGCAACGGCGGAATACCTCCTTCCGTACATCTCACGGTTGATCTGTCGCTTGGTACATACCAACCCCCACACAGTGCAGTGAGAAGGCTTGGACTGGTTCCTAACCCTTCCCACACCCATTGTGCACTGTAATCTTCTGACCTTTCTTTCAGTAGATAAGGTCAGTCAAATATACCCTCCCCCTTCCATATCCGTCCACCCTCCCCTATCTAGATACGCAGCTTCGTCTCAAGCTTCACATTTTAATCGAAGGAACAGTACCCACATCTTCCACAAAGTCTGATACCCTACCAATACTAGACAATGACAGACACTGGCCATAATACTCGCAAGCAGACAAACTCTAATAAACCATGTAAAAATGTCCAGATAAGAATTGAATAGGGATGAGCTTCGTGTTCGAGTCGAACCCATGTTCGACTCGAACATCGGCTGTTCGACCGTCCGTCGAATTGCGAACGATATGGGCCGTTCGCGCCAAATTCGTGTGGCGCGTCACGGCCCATAATTCACTGCGGCATCGCAGTGCATTGCTGGCTGATGATTGGCCAAGCATGCACTATGACCCGCATGCTTGGCCAATCACAGCGCCGTCAGTAGAGAGAGCTGTAATTGGCCAAAGCCAGGGTGGCTTTGGCCAATTATGGCTCAGGGGATTTAGTACACACCCCACACTATATAAGGCCGCCTGCACGGCGGCCCTGTGTAGTGTGTGTTCCGGTGTGCTGAGAGATAGAGAGAGAGAGAGACAGTGTCATTTGATTTGAGTTAGATAGATTAGGCAGAACAGTCAGTCAGTTAGCTGCACTTACAGTGTATTGTGTATATATATGCATCCCAGGTGTTGCATATATATATATACACTGTATTCAGTTTAGCTAGATCCGTTCCTGTTATCTTCTATCTAGACTATTTAGTGCAGTGTGTCCTGCTCACAGTGTTCAGCTAGATCCGTTCCTGCTATTTACATTCAGTGCAGTGCGTCCTGCTCACAGTGTTCAGCTAGATCCGTTCCTGCTATTTACATTCAGTGCAGTGCGTCCTGCTCACAGTGTTCAGCTAGATCCGTTCCTGCTATTTACATTCAGTGCAGTGCGTCCTGCTCACAGTGTTCAGCTAGATCCGTTCCTGCTATTTACATTCAGTGCAGTGCGTCCTGCTCACAGTGTTCAGCTAGATCCGTTCCTGCTATTTACATTCAGTGCAGTGCGTCCTGCTCACAGTGTTCAGCTAGATCCGTTCCTGCTATTTACATTCAGTGCAGTGCGTCCTGCTCACAGTGTTCAGCTAGATCCGTTCCTGCTATTTACATTCAGTGCAGTGCGTCCTGCTCACAGTGTTCAGCTAGATCCGTTCCTGCTATTTACATTCAGTGCAGTGCGTCCTGCTCACAGTGTTCAGCTAGATCCGTTCCTGCTATTTACATTCAGTGCAGTGCGTCCTGCTCACAGTGTTCAGCTAGATCCGTTCCTGCTATTTACATTCAGTGCAGTGCGTCCTGCTCACAGTGTTCAGCTAGATCCGTTCCTGCTATTTACATTCAGTGCAGTGCGTCCTGCTCACAGTGTTCAGCTAGATCCGTTCCTGCTATTTACATTCAGTGCAGTGCGTCCTGCTCACAGTGTTCAGCTAGATCCGTTCCTGCTATTTACATTCAGTGCAGTGCGTCCTGCTCACAGTGTTCAGCTAGATCCGTTCCTGCTATTTACATTCAGTGCAGTGCGTCCTGCTCACAGTGTTCAGCTAGATCCGTTCCTGCTATTTACATTCAGTGCAGTGCGTCCTGCTCACAGTGTTCAGCTAGATCCGTTCCTGCTATTTACATTCAGTGCAGTGCGTCCTGCTCACAGTGTTCAGCTAGATCCGTTCCTGCTATTTACATTCAGTGCAGTGCGTCCTGCTCACAGTGTTCAGCTAGATCCGTTCCTGCTATTTACATTCAGTGCAGTGCGTCCTGCTCACAGTGTTCAGCTAGATCCGTTCCTGCTATTTACATTCAGTGCAGTGCGTCCTGCTCACAGTGTTCAGCTAGATCCGTTCCTGCTATTTACATTCAGTGCAGTGCGTCCTGCTCACAGTGTTCAGCTAGATCCGTTCCTGCTATTTACATTCAGTGCAGTGCGTCCTGCTCACAGTGTTCAGCTAGATCCGTTCCTGCTATTTACATTCAGTGCAGTGCGTCCTGCTCACAGTGTTCAGCTAGATCCGTTCCTGCTATTTACATTCAGTGCAGTGCGTCCTGCTCACAGTGTTCAGCTAGATCCGTTCCTGCTATTTACATTCAGTGCAGTGCGTCCTGCTCACAGTGTTCAGCTAGATCCGTTCCTGCTATTTACATTCAGTGCAGTGCGTCCTGCTCACAGTGTTCAGCTAGATCCGTTCCTGCTATTTACATTCAGTGCAGTGCGTCCTGCTCACAGTGTTCAGCTAGATCCGTTCCTGCTATTTACATTCAGTGCAGTGCGTCCTGCTCACAGTGTTCAGCTAGATCCGTTCCTGCTATTTACATTCAGTGCAGTGCGTCCTGCTCACAGTGTTCAGCTAGATCCGTTCCTGCTATTTACATTCAGTGCAGTGCGTCCTGCTCACAGTGTTCAGCTAGATCCGTTCCTGCTATTTACATTCAGTGCAGTGCGTCCTGCTCACAGTGTTCAGCTAGATCCGTTCCTGCTATTTACATTCAGTGCAGTGCGTCCTGCTCACAGTGTTCAGCTAGATCCGTTCCTGTTATCTTCCTACTGACAGGCAGGCTTGTCTGGTTACAGTATATAAAGCTACCTGAAGAAAATTACAGGTGTTCTTTTTGATCCTATTAGTACCACGGTCAGGCAGCTAGACTATTTACATTTAGTACAGTGTGTCCTGCTCACAGTGTTCAGCTAGATCCGTTCCTGTTATCTTCCTACTGACAGGCAGGCTTGTCTGGTTACAGTATATAAAGCTACCTGAAGAAAATTACAGGTGTTCTATCCCAGCTTAGTGCAGCTACAGGCCATTAGTATGTCTGGAAGGCCAAGAAGGAGAGGCAGACAGTCACAAGCCAATAAGAGAGGGCAAGCAGGCTCTGTGTCTAGTGCTGGTCGTGGAGACGGTGCATCCTCATCAGCACGTGGCCATGGGACACGCTTGGCCTTTTTTTCGGCAGCTGGCCGTGTTGAGCCGCAACATGCGGAAGACTTGGTCGAGTGGATGACCAAGCCGTCCTCATCCTCCTCATCCTCTCTCACCCATGCCCAGGGTGCTTTGTCTGGCAAAGCAGCGGCCTCTTCCCTCAGCTCAATGTCATCAGTGACTCCTTCCCTAGCTCCACCATGTCCTCATGAGGATTCCCTCGAACTGTTTGACCACAGTGTTGGGTACATGCTCCAGGAGGATGCCCAGCGTTTGGAAGGCTCTGATGATGATACTGAGCTCGATGAAGGCAGTAACATGAGCACGGACAGAGGGGGTGCCCAAGAAGGACAGCAATCTGGCAGTCATGCTCCCCCTGCTGCAGCATACTGCCAGGTTTGCTCCAGTGATGAGGAGGGAGGGGATGATGAGGTCACTGACTCAACGTGGGTGCCTGATAGGAGAGAGGAGGAGGAGGAGGAGGAGGAGGCGGCACATCACCAACGAGGCAGGATGCCCTCCAGGGGCCAGCCTAAGGGCAGCACATTGACTGCATCACACCCCAAAGCTCCACATGTGCAGGGCGCTGCAGTCTCTGCGCGTTATTCAAAAAGTTCTTTGGTGTGGGCCTTTTTTGAGACGAGTGCATCAGATCGCACCGCTGCTATTTGCAACATATGTCTCAAGCGTATCTCGCGTGGCCAAAACATCTCCCGCTTGGGTACCACATGCTTGACCAGACGTATGTTGACCTGCCATGCAGTTCGTTGGCAAGCGTATCTGAAAGACCCACACCAAAGAACAAAGAGGATCTCTCCTTGCTCCTCATCAGCTGAGATTTCCAACCCCACTAGACCTTCAGTCCTCTCTGAGACCTGCAGTGAGAGGAATGAAGGTGTAGAATTAGGTGTGTCACAGCCAAGTACTTGTGGGCAATCTGCTTTTGGTACACCGACGTCAGATTGTACCAGGCAAATTTCCCTGCCCCAGCTGCTGCACCGCCGAAAGAAGTTTGCTCCCAGCCATCCACATGCCCAGCGGTTGAATGCTAGCTTGGCAAAATTGCTAGCACTTCAACTGCTGCCTTTTCAGTTGGTAGACTCTGCCCCCTTCCGTGAGTTTGTGGAATGTGCGGTTCCTCAGTGGCAGGTACCCAAACGCCACTTTTTCTCACGGAAGGCGATTCCGGCTCTCTACCGGCATGTGGAAGGCAATGTCCATGCCTCGCTGGACAGGGCGGTCAGCGGTAAGGTGCATATTACCGCTGACTCATGGTCCAGCAGGCATGGACAGGGACGTTACTTAAGTTTCACGGCGCATTGGGTGACTCTGCTGGCAGCTGGGAAGGATGCAGGACAAGGTGCAGTAGTGTTGGAGGTTGTTCCGCCACCACGCCTCCAAAATGCTGATTGTGACACACCTCTCTCCTCCACCCCCTCCTCTTCTTCTTCCTCCATGGCCTCTTCCTCGGAACCAGCGGTGCTCCGTAGGCGTTCAAGGGGCTACGCAAGTACGCAGGCCAAAAGATGCCATGCGGTGCTTGAGCTGGTGTGCTTGGGGGACAGGAGCCACACTGGGGCAGAGGTTCTGTCAGCTCTGCAGGGGCAGGTTCAGAGGTGGTTGACGCCACGCCAACTTAAGGCAGGAATGGTGGTTTGCGACAATGGCACCAACCTCCTCTCTGCCCTCCGACAGGGACAACTGACCCATGTGCCCTGTTTGGCTCACGTCCTTAACTTGGTGGTGCAGCGGTTCTTGGGCAGGTACCCGGGCTTACAGGATGTCCTGAGGCAGGCCAGGAAAGTCTGTGTGCATTTCCGCCGGTCATATAATGCCAGTGCTCGGCTGACGGACCTCCAAAAGGAGTTTAACCTGCCCAAGAACCGCCTAATCTGTGACATGCCCACCAGGTGGAACTCGACGTTGGCCATGCTGCAGCGGCTGCACACGCAGCAGAGGGCCATCAATGAGTACCTGTGCGACTATGGCACCAGGACAGGGTCAGGGGACCTTGGTTTTTTTTCCCCACGCCAGTGGGCCATGATCAGGGATGCATGCACTGTCCTGTCACCATTCGAGGAGGCCACGAGGATGGTGAGCACTGACAGTGCATGCATCAGTGACACTGTCCCCCTTGTCCACCTGTTGGAGCACACGCTGCATGGAATAATGGACAGGGCACTTGAGGCAGAACAGAGGCAGGAAGAGGAGGACTTCCTTAGCTCTCAAGGCCCCCTTTATCCAGACAGTGTTCCTGCGTGCCCGCCGATCACACAGGAAGAGGACGAGGAGGAGGAGGAGGAGGAGGAGGAAGATTGTGTCAGTATGGAGGTGGAGCCTGGCACTCAGCATCAGCAGTCTTTAAGGGATCAGTCCCAAGGAACACATGGACTTGTACGTGGCTGGGAGGAGGTGGCTGCGGACGTTGTTGTCCTTAGTGACCCAGAGGACTCCGGACCGAATGCCTCAGCAAACCTACGCTGCATGGCCTCCCTGATCCTGCAAAGCCTGCGTAAGGATCCTCGTATTCGTGGTATCAAGGAGAAGGACCAATACTGGCTGGCAACCCTCCTTGATCCACGTTACAAGGGTAAGGTTGCGGACCTTATCTTGCCATCGCAGAGGGAGCAGAGGATGAAACATCTTCGGGAGGCCTTGCAGAAAGGTCTGTGCAACGCGTTCCCAGAGACTGGGAGGTTACAAACTCCTGTTTCTGGACAACGTGTTGCTGAGGCTTCGGTCAGTCAAAGAAGGAGCGGTGGAGAAGGTGGCCGTCTGACCGATGCGTTCAGACAATTTTTTGGTCCGCAGCCCCAAGGTATGATCGGTTCCAGCAACCATCGCCAGCGTCTGTTTTACATGGTGCAGGAATACCTAGGGGCAAGATCAGACTTGGACACCTTTCCCACCGAAAATCCTCTGGGTTACTGGGTCTTGAGGATGGATCACTGGCCAGAGCTTGCACAGTATGCAATTGAGCTACTGGCCTGTCCTGCATCCAGCGTTCTTTCGGAACGTACATTCAGTGCTGCTGGAGGCGTGGTAACCGATCACAGGGTGCGTCTGTCCACTGACTCGGTCGATCGGCTGACCTTCATAAAAATGAATCAGTCTTGGATCACCACCAGCTACCAAGCACCTGATGCTGATGTAACTGAATAATTTTTTTCAGATCCCTTCAAAGACTGCCTATGCTGATGCTGAGTGATTATCCCTGAGTAATTATCCTCTTCCTCCTCAATCATCACGCTGATAGCTTGTAAGAACATTTTTGGTTCTGGGCGCCACCACCAGTGCCTAAGGCACAATTTTTCAGCCCCTGTATAACAGGGGCGTGTAATTACAATTTTTGATGTAATACTTTGCAGCACGGCTCGTTCCTGCATTCCAACTAGAGTGTCTGTGAGGGGTTGCAGTGTTGTGGCACCAGCACCAGTGCCTAAGGCCCAATTTTTCTGCCCCTGTCTAACAGGGGCGTGTAATTACAATTTTTGATGCAATACTTTGCAGCAGTGCTCGTTCCTGCGTTCCAACTAGAGTGTCTGTGAGGGGTTGCAGTGTTGTGGCACCAGCACCAGTGCCTAAGGCCCAATTTTTCTGCCCCTGTCTAACAGGGGCGTGTAATTACAATTTTTGATGCAATACTTTGCAGCAGTGCTCGTTCCTGCGTTCCAACTAGAGTGTCTGTGAGGGGTTGCAGTGTTGTGGCACCAGCACCAGTGCCTAAGGCCCAATTTTTCTGCCCCTGTCTAACAGGGGCGTGTAATTACAATTTTTGATGCAATACTTTGCAGCAGTGCTCGTTCCTGCGTTCCAACTAGAGTGTCTGTGAGGGGTTGCAGTGTTGTGGCACCAGCACCAGTGCCTAAGGCCCAATTTTTCTGCCCCTGTCTAACAGGGGCGTGTAATTACAATTTTTGATGCAATACTTTGCAGCAGTGCTCGTTCCTGCGTTCCAACTAGAGTGTCTGTGAGGGGTTGCAGTGTTGTGGCACCAGCACCAGTGCCTAAGGCCCAATTTTTCTGCCCCTGTCTAACAGGGGCGTGTAATTACAATTTTTGATGCAATACTTTGCAGCAGTGCTCGTTCCTGCGTTCCAACTAGAGTGTCTGTGAGGGGTTGCAGTGTTGTGGCACCAGCACCAGTGCCTAAGGCCCAATTTTTCTGCCCCTGTCTAACAGGGGCGTGTAATTACAATTTTTGATGCAATACTTTGCAGCAGTGCTCGTTCCTGCGTTCCAACTAGAGTGTCTGTGAGGGGTTGCAGTGTTGTGGCACCAGCACCAGTGCCTAAGGCCCAATTTTTCTGCCCCTGTCTAACAGGGGCGTGTAATTACAATTTTTGATGCAATACTTTGCAGCAGTGCTCGTTCCTGCGTTCCAACTAGAGTGTCTGTGAGGGGTTGCAGTGTTGTGGCACCAGCACCAGTGCCTAAGGCCCAATTTTTCTGCCCCTGTCTAACAGGGGCGTGTAATTACAATTTTTGATGCAATACTTTGCAGCAGTGCTCGTTCCTGCGTTCCAACTAGAGTGTCTGTGAGGGGTTGCAGTGTTGTGGCACCAGCACCAGTGCCTAAGGCCCAATTTTTCTGCCCCTGTCTAACAGGGGCGTGTAATTACAATTTTTGATGCAATACTTTGCAGCAGTGCTCGTTCCTGCGTTCCAACTAGAGTGTCTGTGAGGGGTTGCAGTGTTGTGGCACCAGCACCAGTGCCTAAGGCCCAATTTTTCTGCCCCTGTCTAACAGGGGCGTGTAATTACAATTTTTGATGCAATACTTTGCAGCAGTGCTCGTTCCTGCGTTCCAACTAGAGTGTCTGTGAGGGGTTGCAGTGTTGTGGCACCAGCACCAGTGCCTAAGGCCTAATTTTTCAGCTCCTGTTCAACAGGGGCATGTAATTACAATTCTTGATCTAATATTTCACAGCAGGGCCCTGTGAGGGCTTACAGTGTTTTGGCCACAGCAACACCTAAGGCCCAAATTTCTGCTGAGTATATAGGGCAGGACCCTACTTTCAAACATCTAACTTACAAACGACTCCTACTTGCAAACGGAAGGAGACAACAGGAAGTGAGATGAAATCTACCCATAGGAAGGGAAATTCTCTCATGTAAGAGTTAATATGGGAAAACAATTTCTCCTTTCCACTGATGCTTTCCAATCCTTGTTCCACAAAAAAACCCAAATTTTCAAAAAACATTTTTCATTGGGACAAAAAAGTGAGGTGAAATCTTCTGAAGAGGAGGAAAGACGCAAAACAAATGTCACAGGGGTGATAACCCTTCCCTATGTTTTCCAAAAAGCTTAGAAAAGATTTTTTGGCTGGAGCTAAACACATTAAAAATGTTCAAAATTACAAAGAGATTCTACTTAACAACAAACCTACAGTCCCTGTCTTGTTTGCACCGCCTGTATACTGCTGTTCAGAGTATATAGGGACCTTTCCTTATTTTAATTTGGGTGCGGGGTTCCCCTTAATATCCATACAAGACCCAAAGGGCCTGGTAATGGACTGGGGGGTACCCATGCCGTTTGTCTCACTGATTTTCATCCATATTGCCAGGACCCGACATGACATTAAACCCGCAAGCAGTTTTAAATGAGATTTTTTCCTTTAAAAATGACATTTGGTGCAGGGACTGTTCTAAACATGGGAAACACGCGTCACTTTACAGGCATACTATAGACACCCCCCAGGTACGATATTTAAAGGAATATTTCACTTTTTTTTTTTTACTTTAAGCATCATTAAAATCACTGCTCCCGAAAAAACGGCCGTTTTTAAAAGTTTTTTTTGCATTGATACATGTCCCCTGGGGTAGGACCCGGGTCCCCAAACCCTTTTTAGGACAATACCATGCAAATTAGCCTTTAAAATGAGCACTTTTGATTTCGAACGTTCGAGTCCCATAGACGTCAATGGGGTTCTAACGTTCGTGCGAACTTGCGGTCCGTTCGCGGGTTCTGGTGCGAACCGAACCGGGGGGTGTTCGGCTCATCCCTAGAATTGAATCCATAAACATCAGAGGGCTGAATACTCCCGAAAAACGGTCACAACTGTTATATTCACTACACAAAAATAAAACGCAAATCGCATTTATTCAGGAAACCCACTTCCGTACTGATAACGTACCCAAACTTGGAAATTGCCACTACCCTACGGTATACCATGCTTCCAATTCATCCTCCAAAACAAAGGGGGTCGCCATACTAATTTCGAAACATTGCCCTTTACAAATCACAGAAACCAAACAAGACCCCAATGGCAGATACGTATTTCTCAAGGGAACTTTATATAATAAACCCATCACTCTTGCGAACATATATGCCCCCAACACAAGACAGGTTACATTCTTTAGAGATACCTTGCAATTGCTCACAGAATTCTTCTCTGGCATCCTTGTACTGGGTGGTGATTTTAATGTAGCGTTAAACCCCCAACAAGATTCATCAAATGGAAAGACGTCCTTGCCATATAGAGCTCTGAGAGCGATCAAAAAACAACTCCAGGAGTTGACACTACATGATACATGGCGCACGACCCATCCAAACGATAGGGATTTTACATTTTTTTCACCGCCCCATAACAAGTATTCCAGAATCGATCACATTTTTATTTCCCAGAATGATCTATCCTATATCAAACAGGCGACTATAGACCCTATGATCCTTTCTGATCACAATCCCATTTCACTGACATTAACTATCCCGCTGTCACGCCCCTCACACTCGATATGGCGTTTAGACAACTCTCTACTGACAGACCTAGACTCTACATCCAAAATTACTACCCGACTCATCCAATACTTTAGAGAAAATGCCAATGGGGAAACCAGCCCATCCACTGTATGGGCTGCCCATAAATGTGTAATACGAGGTGAATTAATCTCAATAGCTGCATCCAAAAATAAACAACGAAAAGCCCATATAACGTCTTTGACCTCCAAAATCCATGCACTAGAAAGGATTCACAAAGCATCACTAGCCACTAAATCGCTTGCAGACTTGTTGCAAGCGAGGGAAGAACTCAGAGAAGAGCTACATAAATCATTAAGGCGCAAATACGTTCTTACTCAAAAACTGTATTATGAATGTGGAAATAAATCCGGTAAACTAATGGCTAAAGCACTGCAACGCAAGAAAACAGATTTGACCATCCACGAAATTAAAGATTCTAATGGGAAGTCTTTCACATCCCCGGAAGACATTGCCACACAGTTTGTAAATTACTTCACCAAGCTCTATAACATCCCACAAACAGAAATCAAAGACAATTCACAAAACAGACAAGAAATTATATCCACCTTTTTGTCCCTACATGGTATACCACACATCTCCCCTGAAGAATCTAAGACCCTGGAAGGACCCATTAGTATTGAGGAAACCACTACTGCATTAAAACAACTCAAAACAGGAAAAAGCCCTGGCCCAGATGGGCTTACGGTCGGATATTACAAAGCATTCCAAGAGACCCTGACTTCCCATTTTGTTACGGCTTTCAACACACTCTATACCACCCCACAACATAATAAGGATTTCCTAGAAGCTCATATTACCCTTATCCCGAAACCCGGCAAAGACGATACACTAGTGACTAACTACAGACCTATATCCCTCCTCAACGTAGATCTTAAACTTTATGCTAAAATTCTTGCCAATAGATTACTCCCTCTCATCCCTGACCTCATCTCTCTTGACCAAGTTGGTTTTGTCCCTGGCAGGGAAGCTCGGGATAACACCATCAAAGCACTACATATCCACCATATCCTCTCGTCATCATCCTCACACAACAATAAGGGCTTTCTGCTGTCGCTCGACGCGGAGAAGGCGTTCGACAGAGTGGCATGGGACTACATGTCAGCAACACTACAAGCAATGGGCCTCCCTTTACAATTTCTTCAAATGATATTGGTGCTGTACTCAAGCCCCACTGCCAGAATAAGAATTAATGGACGCCTGTCGGGCGCCTTCTCCGTGTCGAATGGTACACGTCAGGGATGCCCCTTATCACCTCTTATTTTCATACTCACGCTAGAACCTATCCTACGCAAACTGCGAGCTAATCCTGACATCAAAGGTATCGACATCGACAAAAAACAGTATAAAATAGCTGCATATGCGGACGATATACTACTTTTCCTTTCAGAACCCCTAATAACATTACCCAATTTATTAAAAGACTTTGCTTTCTTCCACAAAATCTCCAATTTAAAAATTAATTTCACAAAATCTAAAGCCCTGAATATCTCCCTTCCACAGACAGTAGTGACACAATGTAAAATAAATTTCCCTTTCCACTGGGAAACCAGCGCCCTTACCTATTTAGGAATCCAAATACCAACACACCTTGACGAACTATATGACAAAAATTATTTGTCATTACTCAGTAATATTCAAAAAGATCTCATTAAATGGCAGTCAGGACCTTTCTCTTGGTTTGGCAGGATTGCCATTATAAAGATGAATATATTACCTCGCATACTATATATCCTTCAGACAATTCCAATCAAACTGCCCCCATCATTTTTTACCTCATACAAGAGAATCTGTCGCAACTTCATTTGGGCAGCACAATCCCCCAGACTGAGCTGGACTAAAATGACTATCCCCAAACTAAAAGGAGGCCTCGGCCTCCCGGACGTCCAGAAATATTATTGGGCATGCCATCTTACGAGAATCATTGACTGGCACATTCACAGATCTACTAAAGACTGGGTTAACATTGAAGACTCTTCCACCCAACTGCCACTTTCCCACATACCATGGATTAATACGCAGTCAATTCCCAAAAAATACACCACACATCCGCTGACAGGGCCCACTATCCAAGCTTTTACAACAATAACCAAAACACTGGGATGGTGCACATCTCCAGGACCATTGACCCCCCTGACTAATAACCCAGACTTCGAACCAGGAATATCACTTCAGGACAGTTCCCAACCACTAGCACATCATCCCCTTAGAGCATCACAATTGTTTCATAAAGGTATACTTCGGCCTTATGCCCAGATACAATCACAACTCCCTGAATACCATATACCATTTTACAAATTTCTTCAAATCAGGCACTTTCTGGCTACAGCAAAACCCACTTCTCAATGGTGTAGAGACCTAACCCCCTTCGAAGCGCTTTGTACCAGTACGCCTCCACAAAGACATCTCATCTCAGAGGTCTATTCATTAATGTTTACCGATCTAGACCCCGCGATTAGGGCAGCTAACCAAAAATGGGAAACTGAACTCGAGATAAACCTTTCTACAGACGATTGGAGAAACATTTACGAACACATTCATAAGGGTTCAGTGAATGTTTCAGCACAAGAAAACTCATACAAAATATACTCCAAATGGTACAAAACGCCAGATAAAATTCACAAATACCACTCTTCGGTCTCTCCTATGTGCTGGAGGTGCAATCAGGATGTAGGTTCCCTACTTCATATTTGGTGGAAATGTCCACTGATACAACAATTCTGGGAAAAAGTACATGAGGTGATACACCATGTCACTACATACTCCCTATCCTTTACACCATCTCAATACCTCTTACATCATTCTACGATGTCACATCATGCATATAAGAAATCCCTCACGCTCCACCTAGTAAATGCTGCTAAACAGTGCATACCAGTACACTGGAGGAGTAACTCCCCGCCTACTATAGCAGAATGGTTTAAGCGTATAGAAAAAATATCTGAAATGGAAAACTTAATCCACCAGGCCAATGATAATCCTACAAACTTCGGGAAAATTTGGGCTTGTTGGATACACTTTAGGGACTCCCCAAAATACCAAGAGTTTCTACAACACATGTGATCTCACTAGAGCACTACAAATGTATTGCAAATCTTTCCCCGCTTCATGGTCAAAACAACGACAAAATACTTCTGGGTCCCTTCCCGTCCCCCCTCCTTAACTGACATGAAGCGACATACGCCTTTATATGTTAACCTTATATGTTAACCTTATATGTTAACCCTTATGTGTCAAGCGATATGTTACTTTGCGTTTAACTCTCACATTACCTGACGTTCAGTACACATATTCCCATTCTACACAATCATTAGTACAGCATCCCAATTGTACATTCCCCCATATCTTTTCTCTCATTGAGAGGCACAATCCATCCCTATAATATCATATAAGCATATTACATCTAAAGATACAATCATACGAGAAAGCCAGAATAAATAAATGTTTGGTTACTAATAAACACCGCACAGAAAGATCCCATTGGGGGTGCGGGCAGATGAAACTGGCGACTCTTGTTTTAACTACCCAATGTAAAGAAAATTATAGGCCTCAGTGATCAAAATGACATACAGGATAGCCTATGTTACTTCTTCCTTTTATTCCAGATTACACATGTTATGTTCACACATCCATTACGTTGTTCACTACAATCGATATCATAATTACCAATATTACAATCTGCACCAGTACAGAAAGCTGTTCAATTGGATGTACTTGAAATTGTACTGATTATATATGAGGAATGTTTAATGTTCATTTGAAGTAACTGTCATTCATGCTTCATGTAAGTTTTGAACATGTAATGTTTTATCATCTGTACAACAATTATTTCTGAAAATACAATAAAAATCGTTTGAAACAAAAAAAAAAAAAACTTAGCTCCATTTCATGCTGAATGAACTAAGAGTTATTAATGTATCTACTCCAAAAGCATTATATTAAAAGAAATTTAATAAAAATCAAAAAAATCTGATTAAAAAAAAAATTATATATATATATATATAGTATACTCCATAAGAGCAATACAAAAATAGCCGGCATAAAATTAGCAAACACCCGTGCAAATCATGGGGCGGATTGAGTGATGGCTTACGATGCGTAGCCACGCCCTACTAGTTTCGTCACATCTGACGTCTTCAAAGGGGCCTATAGCAATTATTGGTATTGCTTTTGATGTATGATTTTTGTAGAGATTTGGATTGTTTTCAGTAAGATCTGTTTTGCACTTTTATTATTTTTATTTTATTTTATTCTCTTTGAACTGTTTACACAGATTGAGAGTGTTTCAAATATGAGTATTTATATTGATTATGAGCGCACGTTTTTTCTTTTACTTTGATCTATTTTGCACAGATATTGGTGTTTTATTCGTGCAGCTATAAGTTTTTTTTTTACACAATTTTCTTTAGCGCGGTTTTTTCCTTTATTTTAAGATACCTCATTTGCCATGTAGTTTTCACCACTTTATTCTATAGAGAT
This sequence comes from Lithobates septentrionalis, assembly GCA_037952835.1. NCBI lineage: Eukaryota > Metazoa > Chordata > Amphibia > Anura > Ranidae > Lithobates > Lithobates septentrionalis. The sequence goes on from JBBDGP010001020.1 coordinate 1,051,169, forward strand.
CTTTTTATAAAGTCTCTATATCCTATTGTGAAGTTATTGCCCTACTTAGCATTGTATGGTCAGCAAACACTGAGATTGAGCTATTTATGCCAGCTTGCAGGTTTTTTTTTTGTTAAAGCTTAAAGTGATTGTAAAGCTTTTTTTTCCCATTAAAATTACAAACATGTTATACTTACCTGCTCTGTATAATAGTTTTGCACAGAGCAGCCAAGATCCTCCTCTTCTCGGGTCCCTTCCCAGTGCTCCTGGCTCCTCCCTCCCGTCAAGTGCCCCCAATGCAAGCAGCTTTCCATTGGGGCACCCAAGCCAAACCACTGCTCTGTGAGACAAATGAGCGTAAGTTCCACTTTTGGGTGGATCTCCCCTTTATATGAACAAGCTGAAGTTAGATGCTGATTGGCTTCCATGCAGAGCTGCACCAGATTTTGCAATCTCCAGGTTTAAAAAATCAACTCCTTTTGCCTGGTACACACGATCGTATGATCGTCTATTTTTTTCACATGCTAGTCTCATATCGAAAATAAAAGAGGTTACCAAAGTTTTGAAAATTCTCATATGACAGAATAAAAATTTGCAAGTGATGTTGTATTGTGTTTGTATTGTATTTTCGGATGACAACTGTACTGCTTAAACGAAACGAGAAAATTTTTCGCGTTTGTCCCATCGGATAATTTTGCATGAATTGTTGTGATCGACTCTCGAAAGTAGAGTTGCCACCTCATCCCTTTAAACCCGAACACATATGAATTACACAGGTTCTGAGGCTAATTAAATGCAGATAAGGCACCAAGTGAGTTTAACTACCACTTTAATCAGCCACAGAACCTGTGTAATTCATATGTGTTTGGGTTTAAAGGGATGAGGTGGCAACCATACTCAAAAGCTCTGTACTAACGATCATATTATCACTCGATCGATTTTCTAATCGTGTGTACGGGCCTTATGTGTCTTTTTTTTCAGTTTTACCAGTTGTTTCTGTAATGGAGAAACCTAACAAGTGTATTTTATTTTTTTTCAGATCATATTTGGTGACCTCCTGAGGTTCTGCTGGCTCATGCTGGTGGTCATTATTGGCTTCGGCACAGGTGCTAAAATTGGTCCACAAATCCTGACTTAAAGGGATCCTGTCAAGCTAAAAAAAGATTCAGATGAAAGGTCCCTGTAATAAAACCTTATCTTCGTTCCAGCATTGCAGCCTCCACAAGGCCTGTTTTACACAGGCTTCAGCTTGTATAAAAGCAATGTGAACAGCAAGCTTTGACAAAGCACCAGGGCTTTCGGCATGCTTTTTGAAGCTTTTAAAGTACCAATCGACTCCTGTTTGTAAATGTTGAACACAGAACCAAATAACAGTGTTGATTGCCACTTTAAACAAGCTGCTAGCAGACTTCAGCAGGATTTTAACAAGCTTCAAGAAGTTCTGAAGCCTGCTAGCAGCTTGTTTAAAGTGGCAATCAAACCTCCTATTAAGTTCTGTGTTCAACACTTACAAACTGGAGCTGAATGGTACTTTAACCACCTCATTACCGGGCATTTTCACCTCCTTCCTGCCCAGGCCAATTTTCAGCTTTCAGCGCTGTCGCAATTTGAATGACAATTGCGTGGACATGCTACACTGTACCCATAATACTTTTTTCCTCCACAAATAGAACTTTCTTTTGGTGGTATCTGATCACCTCTGGGCTTTTTATTTTTTGCTAAACAAATTAAAAACGACCAAAAAAATGTTTTTCTTAGTTTTTTTTTGTTATAAATTTTTTGTAAATAAGTAAGTTTTCTCCTTCACTGATGAGCACTAATATGCAGTTCTGATAGGTGGCACTGATAGGCGGCAATTATGGGCACTAATAGGTGGCACGAATGGGCACTGATAGGCGGCAATGATGGGCACTGATAGGTGTCACTGATAGGCAGCACTGATGAGGAGGCACTGACAGGCGTTACTGATGAACACTAATTGCCATTTGTGATGGGCACTGATTGGCATCTGTGGTGGGCACCTTTGATGGGGGCTTTGCTGATAATCAATGCGCTGATCATCAATGCAATGATCACCCCCCTCAGGAGAGCCGCTGAGCGGCTCTCTTCTAATCAAGCCCTGTCAGTACTAACTGAGGAAACCCGATTACCGGTACTTCCTGGTTACTGCTGTGATCAGCTGTAATTGGTCACAGCTGATCACATGGTAAAGCACCTAAATCATAGGCTCTTTACTGAGATCGGAGATGCATTTTGTCAGAGCGACACACCGCACCACCAATCTCCACTCCGCGCGCCCGAGCGGCTTATTCTGCTGGATGTCATATGATGCCAAGGCAGGGTAACTAATCCTCCGCTCGGCTGTCATTCTGCTATAGGCCGAGTGGGATGTGGTTAAAAGCTTGCTGAAAGCTCTGTAAATGCTTTGTCAAAGCTTGCTGTTCACACTGCTCTTATACAAGTTGCAGCCCGTATGAAACAGGCCTTAGAATCTTTGGCATCCTACACTCTTGGAAGTGTCAGACACCTGTGTCCATCATGGTTCCATACTCCAACCCCTACATCACTACAGGACACAGCACTCATAGTGGTCGAGTGATGGAACCACAGCAATAGGTTTAGGACACCAGTATCCGACACTCCTGGGAATGTTGAATGCCAAAGAGTCCTACTGAGGGTGCAGCAGTGGAACAGAGGAGAGGTGGGACACAAAAAGCCAGAGAGGAGAATATACTACTGCTTTTACGCAGGGGACTTATTTATTACAGGTATTTTATTTATACAGCATTGACAAGTTATGCAACGCTGTATATACTGACATTCACATCAGTCCCTGCCATCAGAGAGCTTACAATCTAAGGTCCCTATCCTCACAAAAGTGAGTACACCCCTCACATTTTTGTAAATATTTTATTATATCTTTTCATGTGACAACACTTAAGTTACAATGTAAAGTAGTGAGTGTTCAGCTTGTATAACAGTGTAAATTTGCTGTCCCCTCAAAATAACTCAACACACAGCCATTAATGTCTAAACCGCTGGCAACAAAAGGGAGTACACCCCTAAGTGAGTACACCCCAAATTGGGCCCAATTAGTCATTTTCCCTCCCCGGGCTCATGTGACTCGTTAGTGTTACAAGGTCTCAGGTGTGAATGGGGAGCAGGTGTGTTAAATTTGGTGTTATCACTCTCACTCTCTCATACTGGTCACTTGAAGTTCAATATGGGACATCAAGGCAAAGAACTCTCTGAGGATCTGAAAAAATTAAATGTTGCTCTACATAAAGATGACCTAGGCTATAAGAAGATTGCCAAGACCCTGAAACTGAGCTGCAGCACAGTGACCAAAACTATCCAGCGGTTTACAGGGACAGGTTCCACTCAGATCAGGCCTTGCCATGGTCGACCAAAGAAGTTTAGTGCACGTGTTCAGCGTCATATCCAGAGGAAGTCTTTGGGAAAGAGACATATGAGTTTTGTCAGCATTGCTGCAGAGGTTGAAGGGGTGGGGGGTCAGCCTGTCAGTGTTCAGACCATACGCCACACACTGCATCAAATTGGTCTGCATGGCTGTTGTCCCAGAAGGAAGCCTCTTCTAAAGATGATGCACAAAAAAGCCCGCAAAGTTTGCTGAAGACAAGCAGACTAAGGACATGGATTACTGGAACCATGTCCTGTGGTCTGATGAGACCAAGATAAACTTATTTGGTTCAGATGGTGTCAAGTTTGTGTGGCAGCAACCAGATGAGGAGTACAAAGACAAATGTGTCTTTCCTATAGTCAAGGAAGCCATGAATGCCAACATGTACTGTGACATACTGAAGCAAAGCATGATCCCCTCCCTTTGGAGAATGGGCCTGCAAGGCAGTATTCCAACATTATAACAACCCCAAACACAAGACGACTACTGCCTTGCTAAAGAAGCTGAGGGTAAAGGTGATGGACTGGGCAAGCATGTCTCCAGCCTAAACCCTATTGAGCATCTGTGGTGCATCCTCAAACGAAAGGTGGAGCGTAAGGTCTCTAACATCCACCAGCTCCGTGATGTCGAGCTCTGGTTAACTCCATGCCCAAGAGGGTTAAGGCAGTGCTGGAAAATAATGGTGGCCGCACAAAATATTGACACTTTGGGTCCAATTTTGACATTTTCACTTAGGCATGTACTCACTATTGTTACAAGCGGTTTAGACATTAATGGCTGTGTGTTGAGTTATTTTGAGGGGACAGCAAATTTACACTGTTATACAAACTGTACACTCACTTTTTACATTGTAGCAAAGTGTAATTTCTTCAGTTTTGTCACATGAAAAGATATAATAAAATATTTATAAAAATGTGAGGATGTACTCACTTTTGTGAGATAATCCACATATTGGGGCCAATCTGGAAAGGAGCCAACTAACCTACCAACATATCTTTGGAGTGTGGGAGGAAACCAACACAGGCACATGGAGAACATGCAAACTCCATGCAAATAGTGTCCTGAATGGGATTCAAACTGAGGACCTTAGCTTAGCAAGACAAAATTGCTAACGACCAAGCCAAAACTTTCAGCAGAATCTTTATTTAACCTGACAGCGTAATTTTAAGGACAACTTGTCCAGAGAAATTAATATAGAAGTTGCAATTGCTGACTTTTTTTTAAAAGGTGCCAGCTCCAGGGCGGATATCCTTGCCCTTGTTTTTCTAGCTAGCAAGTAACTGAGCTGAGACAACCATCCTTGCTCTTATCCTGATTTTGTCTGTATAGTGGTTTCTATCCCAAAACAAGCATGCAGCTAAAGAAGTGCCAAGATGTGATATGGTCATCCTTGTTTCTGGTCTGTGACCAGCTAATAGTGAAGGAATAATGACAGCCCCAGAGCTTGCATCCTCAAAAACAAGCACTGGCAACTTGTAGAATTCTGTCCTGCCCCGTTCCTTTTAAAGGGCTTTACAATATCACTCCCAGCATATGATCTCTCCTAACAGTACTTGTCTTGCATCCTTGGAAGTTTGGTGTAGAGTGGAAGGGGAGGATGTTGAGGTAGGGGGGGGGGGGTATTTTGAAGGTGGGGTGCAGCATTGTGCAGTGGCAATAATACACTCAGTCCCAGTGCAATGAAAGAACTTGCATTGAAATAATGCAGAGACAGGTCACAAATAACAGTGTGAAAGCAGCCTAAATGGGAACACTCACAGTTCCAACAGTGTGTAGAGCAGAATTCAACCGAACTGACGCCTGTAGAGAGGGGTAGAATGAGGCCAGGCTGTCTTGTGCCCAAGCAGGCAGATGTCCCGAGAATTTGTGTTCCCTTTGCTTTCCCTCCGCATCAGAAACTTTTCCCTGCAGCTAGCTCTGTCCAAACCAGGTGGGGTACCTGTCCTTACTCTACCACAAAATGCACAGAAAATCTGGGAGCCAGGGCCTTAAATAGGCTCTGCCTGACCCAAGATGGCTTCTACAGTCACGTGGGGGTGGCAGCATCCAATGGGATAGCTTCCCCAGCGAGCCAGGAAACCATAGAGGAACCATGTTCCTCCTGGCTTCCTCTCCAACTGCAGCACCTCTGCAGAAGAGCACCACCTGCATTGGAGAAAGTAGACTGCACCTGCCTAGAATTTGGCTGAGTAAGACAGACACAACAGTTTGCAAAGGGGGCATCAAAATAATGGGCTTTGGTATAAGGGATGGCACCTTAAAGTGGGTGGCAAGGGGGGTGGGAAGATTAGGTTAATGGATGGTAGATAGTAATAATATGACTGTGATGGTGCAGGTGGGAGATGGGTTTGCAGTCCAGAAAAGTATTAGTGGTGGAGTAGGCTGTTAGTAGAGGACATATGTAGTAGATCCATCTGAGGATTGAGGATGAGGCGGGGGGGGATCTATAGAATAGCTAGGGCAGTGCATGTGTTTTGGAGGAAATAGAAAATGTGGAGCAGTTTTTTTGGCAGGTGCCATCATGGGGAAAGGAAGGGTTCACCCTAGAAGGTGCTGGAAGTCCTCTTTTTTAAGGCAAAGGAGCGGCAGGAGGACATCTATGGAGGGAAGGATGGTTTGCGAAAAAGAGCTCTAAGTTTGGGGGTTGTATGGGACTCACAATATCCCTTGTATTATTCCATTAACAATCTTATTCTTGTTTCCATTATAGCATTGTACATAGCATTCCAGACGGAGGATCCAAGTCAGTTGGGGGTGTTTTACAGCTATCCTATGTCACTCTACAGCACGTACCAGCTCTTCATCAACGTCATCAACTCACCGGCCAACTACGCTGTAGACCTACCAGTCATGTATGGTGTGATATATTTCCCCTTCACCTTAATCTCCAACGTCATGATGCTAAACCTATTAATTGCCATGATGGGGGATACCCATTGGAGGTTGGCGCAGGAGCGAGATGAGCTGTGGAGGGCCCAGGTCAGTTGAAAATAAGGCATTATGGTATTTTCCAAGAAAGCACCAAGAGCTGATTCATGCAATTTTACATATAACAGGTGCACATAATATTTCAGGAAAGTGCGTTTGCATTGAGTGCAGAAATTTTTAAAAATAGAAAAACTAAAAAGAATTTGTAAAACGTGTTATTTCTTAGTCCTGACTATAATAAAGAAAATGTGTAAAAACCCACTATGCATTAAACCTTTTGCTGCTACCGCCACTGTTGAACCAATTGTGGTGGGGGCATATAAACAACAAACACCGGCTGTAAGTTTGTTTACATTTTTTTCTCCTGGCTAGCACCTAGGTACAGCCTCCTGATCACTATTACACTGTACATGCTTAGGAATGTGTAATTTCTTTTCCCCTTGCCATGTGTCTCAGGCTTACTTGGCCCTTTTGGGTGCCCAGGACCTCTATGGCAGGTGTCAGGATAGAGAGGCAGGAGATTAGAGAACATCTGTTCACTGATCTCCCCTGGGTAGTATGAAGCTGGAAGCGCTCAGCTCTGAGCACTTTCTGGTTCAAAGCTGTCAAACCCTAGCTGCTCTTTCCCAGGAAGAAGCTGAGTACAGTTTGTGCTGAATCAGCTTCAACACAGTGCAGAGGTGATATTAGAAGTATAATAGAGCACTGATGTCTACATAAAGTGAACCTGTTGCCTGCTCTGTGCTCTTATGTAAGAGGCTTGCCAGCACCCTTATAATAGCAATAAAGTTAAGTTAAAAAAGAAAAAAAGTCAAAAAATGAAAGCTTTTATTAAGTTTTGTAGCCCCTTTACTAACTAGTATATTCATTTCTACCATACAGCTTGCTGCAACCACAGTGATGTTGGAGAGTAAACTTCCTCAGTACTTTATACCTCGCCTCGGTGTTTGTGGATCAGAATACGGGCTTGGGAACCGCTGGTATTTTAGGTATTATACATTTTTATTTCATTTTGCATATCTTGTTTTGATTTTTTTTTAATGCCTGCAGCTATCAGATGTTAAAGTGAACCTTGCACTAAAATCACCATATTAAAGTGGTTGTAAACTCTGCTTTGTTATTGTTACCTACAAGTAAGCCTATAAAAAACTTACCTGTAGGTAAAATGAATATCTCTTAAATGTGTACCGTTTAGGAGATATTCACCCTGCATGCAGCCGCTGACATCAGCGGCGCATGCGCTCTGAAGGTCTGGCACACCAAGGGCTCTTGCGCACATGCGCAAGAGTGACGTCATGGTGCAAGAATACAGCATGGTGCATTGCTGTACAGTAACGTGATTCTGTGGCTACATAAAGTGCTAAAAGCTGCTGCATGTGTTAGTGAATAGCTGGGGCTAGCTTGGTCCAAGTGAAATATTTAAAGTTCACTAAACCTGGAGTTAGATTGTAAAGCAAATCTGTTGCATGCCTTCTAGGAGCAAAGGAAACGTTTGCTGTGGCGATGGGCTATAGTTGAGTATAGCAGTTTTTTAAAGGGTTATTTGAGAATTTTGTAGTGTAGTAACCTGTGCCTCTTCCAGTTCAACTCTGCAAATTAAACAATTATACAATCCTGCACTACTGTTTGGTGAAATATATACTAGCTAAAGCTGCTGCTAGGCACCAAACTGATTCTATCCCTTATAAGGGTAGTCAGTAATCATAGGTAAACAAAGTTATTCCAGTGTCCCTTATTGTTGAGTGTTCTTAAACCATACTTCTTAAATTAATTCCATGGACTATAATACACCTCCTTCAGATGCTCCCAAATGGTGCTTACACCCAACAGAATGTGTACTCACCGAAACTTTGTGACCCTTTTCTGTTAATAAGTGGGTCAACACCAGCTCTTTTTAATTCTTCTCCTTCCAGACACTTTTACGGTCACTCCTCTCCTCCATATCTTTGAATCAGCTGTGAATCCTCCTTTCTTTAGTCCTCCATGAATAAAGAAGGAATAAAGAAAGGAGGATTTACAACTTAAAAGAGAGGAATGACCAGAAAATGGCTGGAAGGAGAAGAACTAAAGAGAGCTGGTATAGACTAGGAATGAGCTTCGAGTTTGAGTCAAACTCATGTTCGACTCGAACATTGGCTGTTCGCCAGATCGCCGAACAGCGAACAATTTGGGGTGTTCGTGGCAAATTCGAAAGTCGCGGAACACCCTTTAAAAGTCTATGGGAGAAATCAAAAGTGCTAATTTTAAAGGCTTATATGCATGGTATAAATCCATACCAGACCCTTATCCGAGCACGCAACCTGGCAGGCCGCAGGAAAAGAGGGGGGGACGAGAGAGCGCCCCCCCCTCCTGAACCATACCAGGCCACATGCCCTCAACATTGGGAGGGTGCTTTGGGGTCCCCAATTTGTCATCAGACACTGAAAGTGACGACAGCGACGATTCTGCGACTGAGCAAATTTCAGTGTTTTTGATTTGATTACATTATTGAATAAAATGTATTATTATTTTTATATTATTTATAGTTACAGTATTTATTATATTATCATTTATGATTTCGTGTTTCAAACTTTATCATACCCAGGATGTCTACTAGACTCTTGTTTGGACAGATTTAAGTGAGTTATTCCTAAGACTTACAGGCCTACAATCTAAAACGCCAAATTTTCATACAAAGCATTGTACCGCGTTGACATTTAAAAATCTGACATAGTCATACCGCCAGGGAGGTTAAATGAGCACAATTGTGTATTTGTGAATGTTGTAGCATAACAAAATATAAAAAGTGTTATTATATGAACTTTACTGATTTTTGATGTATTCACTTTATTCACATTTGATGGTGACTATTAGTACAATTTACTAGAGTGTGTAATGTATAGCACTTTTAGGGAATAAGGAAGGCACCTTGTTACTTTAGTGCAGTACTTCTTTCTATACTTAGCAACACTTCAAATTAGCATTTCATGAAAGAAAATATAGAGGTGACTTGCCCATGAGAACCCTTTGAACAACTGGACGAAATTGCTATACTTAACATTATGGGACTCCATCTTTTGGTCTCCTATAAGCTCTCTGCACTATTCCTTTAATAGTCATGTAGTATTGATTCCTCAATTTATCTGGTGCAATATCTTGAAATAGGTCTTTACACTGAACTGCCACAAGAGAGCTGTAAGCTAAAATCAGTCTTGCAGCTAAATTGTGTGCTCTGTAGGCCAACCATTCTCAACCAGGGTTTTGTGGAGCCCTAGGGTTCCTTCAGAGGTTGCTAAGGGTCGGGTTGGGCTGTGGCCGATTGACCTTCCATCTGATAGTACCTGCATATAGGAACAGGGCTACTTGGCATAACCAGCAGCATGACCCAATGATCTTTTTAAGCTGTCTGTAAGGGTGGCATTCTGACCACTACTGTAAGGGACATTCCTCTTGCTTTTTGTAAGGGTTCCCTAGGAATTAAAAATGTTACGGGTCCCTCTAGGGTAAAAATGGTTGAGAAAGCCTGCTGTAGGCTTATTGACAGCAGAAGAAAATACCTGGCTGGGCTTACAGGAGGTAAGCTCAGGGTTGGTGTCAAGGCTGTGGTGATGCTTCCTAGAAGTCCAAAGACAAGAAAGTATTGGTGCATTATTACCTAGTCTACAGAAAGATTCCCCCGCCCTCTCCTTGCTACCACAATGGGGTTTATTTACTAAAGGCAAATAAACTGTGCACTTTGTAAGTGCAGGTGCACTCTGCAAGGACATTTGCTCCACAGCTTAAAAAATGAGATGAAAAAAGACTTCCCAATCTCATGCAAGGAAAATAAAAAAAAAATCATTTTTCCTTGCACATGGTTGGATAATGGAAGTCAGCAGAGCTCCCCCTCATTTACAAAGCTCTAGAGCAACTGCACTTGCACGGTGCACTTTCTACTTGCCTTTAGTAATTAAACTCCATGACTGTCATGAGAAGTTGTACCCTATGATTTCCAAAGAACACCATTCATATCTGTGTGACTTCAAGTCGCACCGACTTTAAAGTATCCCCTGTACTACTTTGGTCTGACTTTGATGCGAGTTAAGGTCTGTAGACCTCAAGTTTACACAAGCATTCCCTGAAATTGCAGCAAAATCGGGTGACTTTCTAGTCGTGGCAGTGTAAAAAGGGGCCTAAATCGATCCTCTGCAGAAGCAGCTCCGTGACCTCCTGTCCTCACCCAGCTATGAGAACAGGGCCTGACCACTGCCGGCATGGAAGGTACTGTGTCCCACACACACCTTCCCACAGACAGAGACTGCAGACTGGGCTCCACCTCTCTCCCCTCCCCCTCTTCTTCTTTGCCCCCTCTCCCCTCCTCCTCCTCTTCTTTTCCCCCCTCCCCTCCACCTCCTCCTTTTCCTTCCCCCTCTCCTTTCCTCCCACCCTGCAATCAGTACATAGCGCACCCTGCAACCCTGCACTCAGCACGTAGCGCCCCCTGCAACCCTGCACTCAGCACGTAGCGCACCCCACAACCCTGCACCCAGCATGTAGTGCACCCCGCAACCCTGCACGTAGCGCACCCCACAACCCTGCACTCAGTATGTAGCGCACCTCGCAACCCTGCACTCAGTACGTAACACACCTTGCACTCAGCACATAGCGCACCCTGCAACCCTGCACTCAGCATGTAGTGCACCCCGCAACCCTGCACTCAGTACGTAGCACATCCCGCAACCCTGCACTCAGTACGTAACCCACCCTGCACTCAGCATGTAGCGCACCCTGCAACCCTGCACTCAGTACGTAGTGCACCCTGCAACACTGCACTCAGTACATAGTGCACCCTGCAACCCTGCACTCAGTACATAGTGCACCCTGCAACCCTGCACTCAGTACATAGCGCACCCCTGAACACAGTACGCAGCGCACCCCGCAACCCTGCACTCAGTACCGTAGTGCACCCCATAACCCTGCACTCAGTACGTAGCGCACCCCGCAACACTGCACTCTTTATATAGTAAACAAAACGCAGACCCCTGCATTCTGTGTATTACACACTCCTGACCCCTGCCACCTCCACCATATACATGGGCAGGGCAAAGAGGGTGGCAAAATGAGGTTTCGCCTAGGGTGTCAAAAATCCTTGCACCAGTTCTGATCAACCCCATAGAACCTCCATGTTAGTAGATCTCAAGAGTAGTAGTTTTATTTTACAATTCCTTTTGAGAGGTAAAACATTTGATTTATATGTATTTCTACTGTATCTAGCCACCCTGATATTTGATTTTTCTTTTAGTGTGAAGAACTCCCAGGAAGAACAGGATTTGGAGGCCCTGCCTATACAGGGAGGTGTATCATCAGAGGCTGAAGCTATCAAGAATAATTCTAACACAAGTGGCATCAAGAATAGTGGCGAGGATCAAAGTGCCCAACCAATGAGGAGATCCAGTCGGGGCTGGCAGATCCTCCGCAAAGCCACCATCGATCATTTACAAGGCACTTCTACCCTCCCCAGAGACTCAGAGCCAGAAGTCTACTACATTTAGTGTATCTAAGTTCAATGTAAAGAGATGCAGTTGACGATGCATGCCTTGCATACATTGCATATCAGACAGCACCTTTCAATGGAAAAAATGCACTAGAATGCACATGGCCTTTTTCCTGTGCAGGGTGCCGGTTTGAGCACACGCTGCTGAAATGGATTTTCTTATTTCCAAGTATTTGGCCCTCAAGTGCCTTTCCGGGAATACTAAACACCCTTTCTGGGACACTACCATGCAGGAACACAGAAGGTTCCAAACATTTAGGAAGGAGAAGGTTATCCCTGAGAAAACTATTTTATTTTTGAGGTTGGCTTTTGAACTTACGTCATGCGAACCTGCCAACTTTTCAAATAGAAAAGAAGGTCACTTTGGGGTTGATTTACTAAAGGAAAATAGACTGTGCACTTCTGAAAGTGCAGTTGCCCCAGATCTTAGTAAATGAGGTAAAGCTTCACTTTACAAAGAGCAACCAATCACGTGCAAGGAAAATAAAATAAACACAGCATTTTTGGTTGCACATGATTGGATGATGGAAACCAGCAGAACTTTCTCTCATTTCCTAAGCTCTGGAGCAACTGTGCATTCAAAAGTGCACAGTTAATTTAACTTTAATAAAATAACCCTTTTGTATCAGTGGAGGACTGGGAACATTTGGCCAGGGGGGCAAGTACAACCAACTGGCCATTTCATGGTAGAGGTGGCTGCATAAAGTGTAACATAAAAGGGGGGGGGGGGGGGGTTATTTACTAAAACTAAAGAGTGCAGAATCTGGTGCAACTCTGCAAAGAAACAGTGTATATTGGAGTCCCACTATATGTCAATGATCAATTACTAGTATAGATAAATAAATAAATAAAAAAATTCCAGTATATATACCATTATTTGTAGAGTCTAACTTTCACACACACCAACCAATATACACATGGCCTAAATTTATGAAGTATTTTAAATAAATGTATGAAGAAATTGGATTTTTTTTTTATTGGCTATGTTGTATAGCAGTAGGGATGAGCCTCGTGTTCGAGTCGAACCCATGTTCGACTCGAACATTGGCTGTTCGGTCGTTCGCCGAATTGCGAACGATATGGGCCGTTCGCGCCAAATTCGTGTGGCGCGTCACGGCCCAAAATTCACTGCAGCATCGCAGTGCATTGCTGGCTGATGATTGGCCAAGCATGCACTATGACCCGCATGCTTGGCCAATCACAGCGCCGCCTGAACAGAGAGCCGTTTTAGTATTTAGATTTAGTACACGCCCCACACTATATAAGGCCGCCTGTAGAGTGTGTGTTCCGGCGTTCATTGAGAGAGAGAGAGAGACAGACAGTGACATTTGATTTGAGTTAGATAGATTAGGCAGAACAGTCAGTCAGTTAGCTGCACTTACAGTGTATTGTGTATATATATGCATCCCAGGTGTTGCATATATATATATATACACTGTATTCAGTTCAGTTTAGCTAGATCCGTTCTTGTTATCTTCCTACTGACAGGCAGGCTTGTCTTGTTACAGTATTTACAGCTACCTGAAGAAAATTACTGGTGTTCTTTTGATCCTATTAGTACCACAGTCAGGCAGCTAGACTATTTACAGTTAGTGCAGTGCGTCCTGCTCACAGTGTTCAGCTAGATCCGTTCCTGCTATCTTCTTACTGACAGGCAGGCTTGTCTTGTTACAGTACATACAGCTACCTGAAGAAAATTGCTTGTGTTCTTTTGATCCTATTAGTACCACAGTCAGGCAGCTAGACTATTTACAGTTAGTGCAGTGCGTCCTGCTCACAGTGTTCAGCTAGATCCATTCCTGTTATCTTCTTACTGACAGGCAGGCTTGTCTTGTTACAGTATATGCAGCTACCTGAAGAAAATTGCTGGTGTTCTTTTGATCCTATTAGTACCACAGTCAGACAGCTAGACTATTTACAGTTAGTGCAGTGCGTCCTGCTCACAGTGTTCAGCTAAACCTACAAGTTAGTGCGGTGCGTCCTGCTCACAGTGTTCAGCTAAACCTACAAGTTAGTGGGGTGCGTCCTGCTCACAGTGTTCAGCTAAACCTACAAGTTAGTGGGGTGCGTCCTGCTCACAGTGTTCAGCTAAACCTACAAGTTAGTGGGGTGCGTCCTGCTCACAGTGTTCAGTTAAACCTACAAGTTAGTGGGGTGCGTCCTGCTCACAGTGTTCAGCTAAACCTACAAGTTAGTGTGGTGCGTCCACCTCACAGTGTTCAGCTAAACCTACAAGTTAGTGGGGTGCGTCCTGCTCACAGTGTTCAGCTAAACCTACAAGTTAGTGGGGTGCGTCCTGCTCACAGTGTTCAGCTAAACCTACAAGTTTAGTGCAGTGCGTCCTGCTCACAGTGTTCAGCTAGATCCATTCCTGTTATCTTCTTACTGACAGGCAGGCTTGTCTTGTTACAGTATATACAGCTACCTGAAGAAAATTACTGGTGTTCTTTTGATCATATTAGTACCACAGTCAGGCAGCTAGACTATTTACAGTTAGTGCAGTGCATCCTGCTCACAGTGTTCAGCTAAACCTACAAGTTAGTGGGGTGCGTCCTGCTGACAGTGTTTAGCTAAACCTACAAGTTAGTGGGGTGCGTCCTGTTCACAGTGTTCAGCTAAACCTACAAGTTAGTGGGGTGCGTCCACCTCACAGTGTTCAGCTAAAGCTACCTGTAGAAGGTTGGTGGTGTTCTCATACTACAGACAGGCAGTTGATTTTGCTAGCTGCAGTATCAGTACATATATATATATATATATATATATATATATATATATATATATATATATATATATATATATATATATATATATATATATATATATATATATATCCCAGCTTAGTGCAGCTACAGGCCATTAGTATGTCTGGAAGGCCAAGAAGGAGAGGCAGACAGTCACAAGCCAATAAGAGAGGGCAAGCAGGCTCTGTGTCTAGTGCTGGTCGTGGAGACGGTGCATCCTCATCAGCACGTGGCCGTGGGACACGCTTGGCCTTTTTTTGGCATCTGGCCGTGTTGAGTCGCAACATGCGGAAGACTTGGTCGAGTGGATGACCAAGCCGTCCTCATCCTCCTCATCCTCTCTCACCCATGCCCAGGGTACTTTGTCTGGCAAAGCAGCGGCCTCTTCCCTCGGCTCAATGTCATCAGTAGGGATGAGCTTCGTGTTCGAGTCGAACCCATGTTCGACTCGAACATCGGCTGTTCGACCGTCCGTCGAATTGCGAACGATATGGGCCGTTCGCGCCAAATTCGTGTGGCGCGTCACGGCCCATAATTCACTGCGGCATCGCAGTGCATTGCTGGCTGATGATTGGCCAAGCATGCACTATGACCCGCATGCTTGGCCAATCACAGCGCCGTCAGTAGAGAGAGCTGTAATTGGCCAAAGCCAGGGTGGCTTTGGCCAATTATGGCTCAGGTGTGTTCCGGTGTGCTGAGAGATAGAGAGAGAGAGAGACAGTGTCATTTGATTTGAGTTAGATAGATTAGGCAGAACAGTCAGTCAGTTAGCTGCACTTACAGTGTATTGTGTATATATATGCATCCCAGGTGTTGCATATATATATATACACTGTATTCAGTTTAGCTAGATCCGTTCCTGTTATCTTCTATCTAGACTATTTAGTGCAGTGTGTCCTGCTCACAGTGTTCAGCTAGATCCGTTCCTGCTATTTACATTCAGTGCAGTGCGTCCTGCTCACAGTGTTCAGCTAGATCCGTTCCTGCTATTTACATTCAGTGCAGTGCGTCCTGCTCACAGTGTTCAGCTAGATCCGTTCCTGCTATTTACATTCAGTGCAGTGCGTCCTGCTCACAGTGTTCAGCTAGATCCGTTCCTGCTATTTACATTCAGTGCAGTGCGTCCTGCTCACAGTGTTCAGCTAGATCCGTTCCTGCTATTTACATTCAGTGCAGTGCGTCCTGCTCACAGTGTTCAGCTAGATCCGTTCCTGCTATTTACATTCAGTGCAGTGCGTCCTGCTCACAGTGTTCAGCTAGATCCGTTCCTGCTATTTACATTCAGTGCAGTGCGTCCTGCTCACAGTGTTCAGCTAGATCCGTTCCTGCTATTTACATTCAGTGCAGTGCGTCCTGCTCACAGTGTTCAGCTAGATCCGTTCCTGCTATTTACATTCAGTGCAGTGCGTCCTGCTCACAGTGTTCAGCTAGATCCGTTCCTGCTATTTACATTCAGTGCAGTGCGTCCTGCTCACAGTGTTCAGCTAGATCCGTTCCTGCTATTTACATTCAGTGCAGTGCGTCCTGCTCACAGTGTTCAGCTAGATCCGTTCCTGCTATTTACATTCAGTGCAGTGCGTCCTGCTCACAGTGTTCAGCTAGATCCGTTCCTGCTATTTACATTCAGTGCAGTGCGTCCTGCTCACAGTGTTCAGCTAGATCCGTTCCTGCTATTTACATTCAGTGCAGTGCGTCCTGCTCACAGTGTTCAGCTAGATCCGTTCCTGCTATTTACATTCAGTGCAGTGCGTCCTGCTCACAGTGTTCAGCTAGATCCGTTCCTGCTATTTACATTCAGTGCAGTGCGTCCTGCTCACAGTGTTCAGCTAGATCCGTTCCTGCTATTTACATTCAGTGCAGTGCGTCCTGCTCACAGTGTTCAGCTAGATCCGTTCCTGCTATTTACATTCAGTGCAGTGCGTCCTGCTCACAGTGTTCAGCTAGATCCGTTCCTGCTATTTACATTCAGTGCAGTGCGTCCTGCTCACAGTGTTCAGCTAGATCCGTTCCTGCTATTTACATTCAGTGCAGTGCGTCCTGCTCACAGTGTTCAGCTAGATCCGTTCCTGCTATTTACATTCAGTGCAGTGCGTCCTGCTCACAGTGTTCAGCTAGATCCGTTCCTGCTATTTACATTCAGTGCAGTGCGTCCTGCTCACAGTGTTCAGCTAGATCCGTTCCTGCTATTTACATTCAGTGCAGTGCGTCCTGCTCACAGTGTTCAGCTAGATCCGTTCCTGCTATTTACATTCAGTGCAGTGCGTCCTGCTCACAGTGTTCAGCTAGATCCGTTCCTGCTATTTACATTCAGTGCAGTGCGTCCTGCTCACAGTGTTCAGCTAGATCCGTTCCTGCTATTTACATTCAGTGCAGTGCGTCCTGCTCACAGTGTTCAGCTAGATCCGTTCCTGCTATTTACATTCAGTGCAGTGCGTCCTGCTCACAGTGTTCAGCTAGATCCGTTCCTGTTATCTTCCTACTGACAGGCAGGCTTGTCTGGTTACAGTATATAAAGCTACCTGAAGAAAATTACAGGTGTTCTATCCCAGCTTAGTGCAGCTACAGGCCATTAGTATGTCTGGAAGGCCAAGAAGGAGAGGCAGACAGTCACAAGCCAATAAGAGAGGGCAAGCAGGCTCTGTGTCTAGTGCTGGTCGTGGAGACGGTGCATCCTCATCAGCACGTGGCCATGGGACACGCTTGGCCTTTTTTTCGGCAGCTGGCCGTGTTGAGCCGCAACATGCGGAAGACTTGGTCGAGTGGATGACCAAGCCGTCCTCATCCTCCTCATCCTCTCTCACCCATGCCCAGGGTGCTTTGTCTGGCAAAGCAGCGGCCTCTTCCCTCAGCTCAATGTCATCAGTGACTCCTTCCCTAGCTCCACCATGTCCTCATGAGGATTCCCTCGAACTGTTTGACCACAGTGTTGGGTACATGCTCCAGGAGGATGCCCAGCGTTTGGAAGGCTCTGATGATGATACTGAGCTCGATGAAGGCAGTAACATGAGCACGGACAGAGGGGGTGCCCAAGAAGGACAGCAATCTGGCAGTCATGCTCCCCCTGCTGCAGCATACTGCCAGGTTTGCTCCAGTGATGAGGAGGGAGGGGATGATGAGGTCACTGACTCAACGTGGGTGCCTGATAGGAGAGAGGAGGAGGAGGAGGAGGAGGAGGCGGCACATCACCAACGAGGCAGGATGCCCTCCAGGGGCCAGCCTAAGGGCAGCACATTGACTGCATCACACCCCAAAGCTCCACATGTGCAGGGCGCTGCAGTCTCTGCGCGTTATTCAAAAAGTTCTTTGGTGTGGGCCTTTTTTGAGACGAGTGCATCAGATCGCACCGCTGCTATTTGCAACATATGTCTCAAGCGTATCTCGCGTGGCCAAAACATCTCCCGCTTGGGTACCACATGCTTGACCAGACATATGTTGACCTGCCATGCAGTTCGTTGGCAAGCGTATCTGAAAGACCCACACCAAAGAACAAAGAGGATCTCTCCTTGCTCCTCATCAGCTGAGATTTCCAACCCCACTAGACCTTCAGTCCTCTCTGAGACCTGCAGTGAGAGGAATGAAGGTGTAGAATTAGGTGTGTCACAGCCAAGTACTTGTGGGCAATCTGCTTTTGGTACACCGACGTCAGATTGTACCAGGCAAATTTCCCTGCCCCAGCTGCTGCACCGCCGAAAGAAGTTTGCTCCCAGCCATCCACATGCCCAGCGGTTGAATGCTAGCTTGGCAAAATTGCTAGCACTTCAACTGCTGCCTTTTCAGTTGGTAGACTCTGCCCCCTTCCGTGAGTTTGTGGAATGTGCGGTTCCTCAGTGGCAGGTACCCAAACGCCACTTTTTCTCACGGAAGGCGATTCCGGCTCTCTACCGGCATGTGGAAGGCAATGTCCATGCCTCGCTGGACAGGGCGGTCAGCGGTAAGGTGCATATTACCGCTGACTCATGGTCCAGCAGGCATGGACAGGGACGTTACTTAAGTTTCACGGCGCATTGGGTGACTCTGCTGGCAGCTGGGAAGGATGCAGGACAAGGTGCAGTAGTGTTGGAGGTTGTTCCGCCACCACGCCTCCAAAATGCTGATTGTGACACACCTCTCTCCTCCACCCCCTCCTCTTCTTCTTCCTCCATGGCCTCTTCCTCGGAACCAGCGGTGCTCCGTAGGCGTTCAAGGGGCTACGCAAGTACGCAGGCCAAAAGATGCCATGCGGTGCTTGAGCTGGTGTGCTTGGGGGACAGGAGCCACACTGGGGCAGAGGTTCTGTCAGCTCTGCAGGGGCAGGTTCAGAGGTGGTTGACGCCACGCCAACTTAAGGCAGGAATGGTGGTTTGCGACAATGGCACCAACCTCCTCTCTGCCCTCCGACAGGGACAACTGACCCATGTGCCCTGTTTGGCTCACGTCCTTAACTTGGTGGTGCAGCGGTTCTTGGGCAGGTACCCGGGCTTACAGGATGTCCTGAGGCAGGCCAGGAAAGTCTGTGTGCATTTCCGCCGGTCATATAATGCCAGTGCTCGGCTGACGGACCTCCAAAAGGAGTTTAACCTGCCCAAGAACCGCCTAATCTGTGACATGCCCACCAGGTGGAACTCGACGTTGGCCATGCTGCAGCGGCTGCACACGCAGCAGAGGGCCATCAATGAGTACCTGTGCGACTATGGCACCAGGACAGGGTCAGGGGACCTTGGTTTTTTTTCCCCACGCCAGTGGGCCATGATCAGGGATGCATGCACTGTCCTGTCACCATTCGAGGAGGCCACGAGGATGGTGAGCACTGACAGTGCATGCATCAGTGACACTGTCCCCCTTGTCCACCTGTTGGAGCACACGCTGCGTGGAATAATGGACAGGGCACTTGAGGCAGAACAGAGGCAGGAAGAGGAGGACTTCCTTAGCTCTCAAGGCCCCCTTTATCCAGACAGTGTTCCTGCGTGCCCGCCGATCACACAGGAAGAGGACGAGGAGGAGGAGGAGGAGGAGGAGGAAGATTGTGTCAGTATGGAGGTGGAGCCTGGCACTCAGCATCAGCAGTCTTTAAGGGATCAGTCCCAAGGAACACATGGACTTGTACGTGGCTGGGAGGAGGTGGCTGCGGACGTTGTTGTCCTTAGTGACCCAGAGGACTCCGGACCGAATGCCTCAGCAAACCTACGCTGCATGGCCTCCCTGATCCTGCAAAGCCTGCGTAAGGATCCTCGTATTCGTGGTATCAAGGAGAAGGACCAATACTGGCTGGCAACCCTCCTTGATCCACGTTACAAGGGTAAGGTTGCGGACCTTATCTTGCCATCGCAGAGGGAGCAGAGGATGAAACATCTTCGGGAGGCCTTGCAGAAAGGTCTGTGCAACGCGTTCCCAGAGACTGGGAGGTTACAAACTCCTGTTTCTGGACAACGTGTTGCTGAGGCTTCGGTCAGTCAAAGAAGGAGCGGTGGAGAAGGTGGCCGTCTGACCGATGCGTTCAGACAATTTTTTGGTCCGCAGCCCCAAGGTATGATCGGTTCCAGCAACCATCGCCAGCGTCTGTTTTACATGGTGCAGGAATACCTAGGGGCAAGATCAGACTTGGACACCTTTCCCACCGAAAATCCTCTGGGTTACTGGGTCTTGAGGATGGATCACTGGCCAGAGCTTGCACAGTATGCAATTGAGCTACTGGCCTGTCCTGCATCCAGCGTTCTTTCGGAACGTACATTCAGTGCTGCTGGAGGCGTGGTAACCGATCACAGGGTGCGTCTGTCCACTGACTCGGTCGATCGGCTGACCTTCATAAAAATGAATCAGTCTTGGATCACCACCAGCTACCAAGCACCTGATGCTGATGTAACTGAATAATTTTTTTCAGATCCCTTCAAAGACTGCCTATGCTGATGCTGAGTGATTATCCCTGAGTAATTATCCTCTTCCTCCTCAATCATCACGCTGATAGCTTGTAAGAACATTTTTGGTTCTGGGCGCCACCACCAGTGCCTAAGGCACAATTTTTCAGCCCCTGTATAACAGGGGCGTGTAATTACAATTTTTGATGTAATACTTTGCAGCACGGCTCGTTCCTGCATTCCAACTAGAGTGTCTGTGAGGGGTTGCAGTGTTGTGGCACCAGCACCAGTGCCTAAGGCCCAATTTTTCTGCCCCTGTCTAACAGGGGCGTGTAATTACAATTTTTGATGCAATACTTTGCAGCAGTGCTCGTTCCTGCGTTCCAACTAGAGTGTCTGTGAGGGGTTGCAGTGTTGTGGCACCAGCACCAGTGCCTAAGGCCCAATTTTTCTGCCCCTGTCTAACAGGGGCGTGTAATTACAATTTTTGATGCAATACTTTGCAGCAGTGCTCGTTCCTGCGTTCCAACTAGAGTGTCTGTGAGGGGTTGCAGTGTTGTGGCACCAGCACCAGTGCCTAAGGCCCAATTTTTCTGCCCCTGTCTAACAGGGGCGTGTAATTACAATTTTTGATGCAATACTTTGCAGCAGTGCTCGTTCCTGCGTTCCAACTAGAGTGTCTGTGAGGGGTTGCAGTGTTGTGGCACCAGCACCAGTGCCTAAGGCCCAATTTTTCTGCCCCTGTCTAACAGGGGCGTGTAATTACAATTTTTGATGCAATACTTTGCAGCAGTGCTCGTTCCTGCGTTCCAACTAGAGTGTCTGTGAGGGGTTGCAGTGTTGTGGCACCAGCACCAGTGCCTAAGGCCCAATTTTTCTGCCCCTGTCTAACAGGGGCGTGTAATTACAATTTTTGATGCAATACTTTGCAGCAGTGCTCGTTCCTGCGTTCCAACTAGAGTGTCTGTGAGGGGTTGCAGTGTTGTGGCACCAGCACCAGTGCCTAAGGCCTAATTTTTCAGCTCCTGTTCAACAGGGGCATGTAATTACAATTCTTGATCTAATATTTCACAGCAGGGCCCTGTGAGGGCTTACAGTGTTTTGGCCACAGCAACACCTAAGGCCCAAATTTCTGCTGAGTATATAGGGCAGGACCCTACTTTCAAACATCTAACTTACAAACGACTCCTACTTGCAAACGGAAGGAGACAACAGGAAGTGAGATGAAATCTACCCATAGGAAGGGAAATTCTCTCATGTAAGAGTTAATATGGGAAAACAATTTCTCCTTTCCACTGATGCTTTCCAATCCTTGTTCCACAAAAAAACCCAAATTTTCAAAAAACATTTTTCATTGGGACAAAAAAGTGAGGTGAAATCTTCTGAAGAGGAGGAAAGACGCAAAACAAATGTCACAGGGGTGATAACCCTTCCCTATGTTTTCCAAAAAGCTTAGAAAAGATTTTTTGGCTGGAGCTAAACACATTAAAAATGTTCAAAATTACAAAGAGATTCTACTTAACAACAAACCTACAGTCCCTGTCTTGTTTGCACCGCCTGTATACTGCTGTTCAGAGTATATAGGGACCTTTCCTTATTTTAATTTGGGTGCGGGGTTCCCCTTAATATCCATACAAGACCCAAAGGGCCTGGTAATGGACTGGGGGGTACCCATGCCGTTTGTCTCACTGATTTTCATCCATATTGCCAGGACCCGACATGACATTAAACCCGCAAGCAGTTTTAAATGAGATTTTTTCCTTTAAAAATGACATTTGGTGCAGGGACTGTTCTAAACATGGGAAACACGCGTCACTTTACAGGCATACTATAGACACCCCCCAGGTACGATATTTAAAGGAATATTTCACTTTTTTTTTTTTACTTTAAGCATCATTAAAATCACTGCTCCCGAAAAAACGGCCGTTTTTAAAAGTTTTTTTGCATTGATACATGTCCCCTGGGGTAGGACCCGGGTCCCCAAACCCTTTTTAGGACAATACCATGCAAATTAGCCTTTAAAATGAGCACTTTTGATTTCGAACGTTCGAGTCCCATAGACGTCAATGGGGTTCTAACGTTCGTGCGAACTTGCGGTCCGTTCGCGGGTTCTGGTGCGAACCGAACCGGGGGGTGTTCGGCTCATCCCTAGTCATCAGTGACTCCTTCCCTAGCCTCACCATGTCCTCCTGAGGAGTCCCTCGAACTGTTTGACCACAGTGTTGGGTACATGCTCCAGGAGGATGCCCAGCGTTTGGAAGGCTCTGATGATGATACTGAGCTCGATGAAGGCAGTAACATGAGCACGGACAGAGGGGGTGCCCAAGAAGGACAGCAATCTGGCAGTCATGCTCCCCCTGCTGCAGTATACTGCCAGGTTTGCTCCAGTGATGAGGTGGGAGGGGATGATGAGGTCACTGACTCAACGTGGGTGCCTGATAGGAGAGAGGAGGAGGAGGAGGCGACATATCACCAACGAGGCAGGATGCCCTCCAGGGGCCAGCCTAAGGGCAGCACACTGACTGCATCACACCCCAAAGCTCCACATGTGCAGGGCGCTGCAGTCTCTGCGCGTTATTCAAAAAGTTCTTTGGTGTGGGCCTTTTTTGAGACGAGTGCATCAGATCGCACCGCTGCTATTTGCAACATATGTCTCAAGCGTATCTCGCGTGGCCAAAACATCTCCCGCTTGGGGACCACATGCTTGACCAGACATATGTTGACCTGCCATGCAGTTCGTTGGCAAGCATATCTAAAAGACCCACACCAAAGAACAAAGAGGACCTCTCCTTGCTCCTCATCAGCTGAGATCTCCAACCCCACTATACCTTCAGTCCTCTCTGAGACCTGCACTGAGAGGAATGAAGGTGTAGAATTAGGTGTGTCACAGCCAAGTACTTGTGGGCAATCTGCTTTCGGTACACCGACGTCAGATTGTACCAGGCAAATTTCCCTGCCCCAGCTGCTGCACCGCCGAAAGAAGTTTGCTCCCAGCCATCCACATGCCCAGCGGTTGAATGCTAGCTTGGCAAAATTGCTAGCACTTCAACTGCTGCCTTTTCAGTTGGTAGACTCTGCCCCCTTCCGTGAGTTTGTGGAATGTGCGGTTCCTCGGTGGCAGGTACCCAAACGCCACTTTTTCTCACGGAAGGCGATTCCGGCTCTCTACCGGCATGTGGAAGGCAATGTCCATGCCTCGCTGGACAGGGCGGTCAGCGGTAAGGTGCATATTCCCGCGGACTCATGGTCCAGCAGGCATGGACAGGGACGTTACCTAAGTTTCACGGCGCATTGGGTGACTCTGCTGGCAGCTGGGAAGGATGCAGGACAAGGTGCAGTAGTGTTGGAGGTTGTTCCGCCACCACGCCACCAAAATGCCACTACTAATGATTGTGACACACCTCTCTCCTCCACCCCCTCCTCTTCTTCTTCCTCCATGGCCTCTTCCTGTGCTTTGTCCCCCAAAAGATGCCATGCGTTGCTTAAGCCGGTGTGCTTGGGGGACAGGAGCCACACTGGGGCAGAGGTTCTGTCAGCTCTGCAGGGGCAGGTTCAGAGGTGGTTGACGCCACGCCAACTTAAGGCAGGAATGGTGGTTTGCGACAATGGCACCAACCTCCTCTCTGCCCTCCGACAGGGACAAACGACCCATCTGCCCTGTTTGGCTCACGTCCTTAACTTGGTGGTGCAGTGGTTCTTGGGCAGGTACCCGGGCTTACAGGATGTCCTGAGGCAGGCCAGGAAAGTCTGTGTGCATTTCCGCCGGTCATATAATGCCAGTGCTCGGCTGGCGGACCTCCAAAAGGAGTTTAACCTGCCCAAGAACCGCCTAATCTGTGACATGCCCACCAGGTGGAACTCAACGTTGGCCATGCTGCAGCAGCTGCACACGCAGAAGAGGGCCATCAATGAGTACCTGTGCGACTATGGCACCAGGGCAGGGTCAGGGGAGCTTGTTTTTTTTCCCCACGCCAGTGGGCAATGATCAGGGATGCATGCACTGTCCTCTCACCATTTGAGGAGGCCACGAGGATGGTGAGCAGTGACAGTGCATGCATCAGTGACACTGTCCCCCTTGTCCACCTGTTGGAGCACACACTGCGTGGAATATTGGACAGGGCACTTGAGGCAGAACAGAAGCAGGAAGAGGAGGACTTCCTTAGCTCTCAAGGCCCCCTTTATCCAGACAGTGTTCCTGCGTGCCCACCGATCACACAGGAAGAGGACGAGGAGGAGGAGGAGGAGGAAGATTGTGTCAGTATGGAGGTGGAGCCTGGCACTCAGCATCAGCAGCAGTCTTTAAGGGATCAGTCCCAAGAAACACATGGACTTGTACGTGGCTGGGAGGAGGTGGCTGCGGACCATGTCGTCCTTAGTGACCCAGAGGACTCTGGACCGAATGCCTCAGCAAACCTACGCTGCATGGCCTCCCTGATCCTGCAAAGCCTGCGTAAGGATCCTCGTATTTGTGGTATCAAGGAGAAGGACCAATACTGGCTGGCAACCCTCCTTGATCCACGTTACAAGGGTAAGGTTGCAGACCTTATCTTGCCATCGCAGAGGGAGCAGAGGATGAAACATCTTCGGGAGGCCTTGCAGAAAGGTCTGTGCAACGCATTCCCAGAGACTGGGAGGTTACAAACTCCTGTTTCTGGACAACGTGTTGCTGAGGCTTCGGTCAGTCAAAGAAGGAGCGGTGGAGAAGGTGGCCGTCTGACCGATGCGTTCAGACAATTTTTTGGTCCTCAGCCCCAAGGTATGATCGGTTCCAGCAACCATCGCTGGAACCGACCCTTATTTTGCTTCAAAGTTCCTTATTTAAAAAGTCTTTTTCCTGAAACTTCCCTCCTAAAATGAATGTGCGTGTTATACACCTGTGCGTAAGTGTGTAATTATGGGAAAGGAATGCCCTTTTACTTGTAACTGAATATGTGTGTAGATTACTGTATTGAGGAATATACTCTGTATTCCTTCATGTAAATACTTTATTTCAACCTAATATTTTCTTCCTTGGTGTAAGACAATAGATAGACGATTGTGTATTAGCTAGACTTTCAACTGCGTCCTAATAAATGTTATTATATTTGAAGCTTTCACTCTTGGTTGAAAAGAACTCTTATTTAACCCACATCATATCTATGAGATATGAAAAATCTTAAATATAGATTTTTCAGGGTAACAGAATGGCGACCACTGAAGTAGATTACAAGACTGAAAGTATTTAATATAATACCGAGATTTGTGTAAGGCAGATTAAGGTTATTGGGGGGAATTTAAACTGAGTCAGTTTGTCCCGGAAATTGGAGGTCACAACAATTTTATCTAGGGAAAAATATAGGTATTTGTTTGTTTTATTAGTGGGTATTAGATTAACTCTAAAAAGGAGGGAGGATACACCACATATTTTGTTATTCTTAATATCCCGTAATTATACTTGAAAAAAGTACTTTGGATGTACCATTATAATCCGGATAAATGTAATGGGGAGGAAGTACAGAGCGGGAAATTTTTTTATTTTATTTTATTTTTTTTGTTGTTTCTTTTGGGCTCACCAAGCTTCAATTTGAGTGTGAGGGTTTGAGTGTGCTGTATGGTGAGTACATGTGTTTCATTGGAAAGACACCGATTGAGGGTGGTCTTAGTTTTGTTGAAAAGGTTCAACAGATTTTTGTTTTTAATTTAAATGGTGTGTCCACTAAAGGCATAGTATTGTGTGTAGGACATTGGAAATGAGCTACAAGAGAGTAGTTTGGTTCATTTGTTTTTTTTTTTTAGCTGTGGGAATTTACAAGCAGTAATATTTTCATTGGCGTGAGTTAAAGTACAAAACGGTGGACGTCTTGTTACTGAAGCTAATATTTGATAAAGATTATTATTATAGGGTATAAGGTGCCTCTAGCATACTGTTTTATACCTTGAATTTTTTTTTTTTGTTAAGGATAAACCCTATGCAAAATAATTTGATAATCTGAGTTTGTGGTAGATTTTTTTTTTTTTAAACTGAATTTGGTTTAACATTGGTGTAAACACGGCTGTGTTTACCTTTCTATTGTAAACCTAGAGGGCTACCCACCCTATTTGATCCTGGTGGCCTTACTATTGTTCCTTGTATCCCCCGGGTCTATTGTTTTGTGGGTGTAGGCTCAGACAAGGTAAACTACAGTCTATTGTGTGTAGGCTACAGGCTAGTGAGTGTGTCTCCACTAAGCTGAAAGATTGTGTTATTGAGAGCTGAAAACTTTTATTTTCTTCACTTTACTGTATTTTCTGAATTTTATTCTATTTGAGTTTCTGTTTATTGTTTTTTTTCCCTCCTTCTATAGTTACTGTATAGTACAGGGGAACATTTAACTTAATCTAGCTTACAAATTGTGCATATTATTTGTTGATAATGGCAGCCATGTCCTCTCTAGAAAAGGTTGTAGCAAGTTATACTCTTAAATATAAGAGCAATGAATTTGCATGTGATGCTAGATTACAAAGTTTGCCTTGGGACTATGTCCAAGAGTTATTTGAAGAACAATTTAAAACAACCAAAAAGGATAAAAAGCTCAAAGGTTTAGCTGTAGCAGGCATGTATTCGGCTTGCATGGCTATGAATGCTAAAATACAGCAATTAGAAGATATAGTCTATAATAAAAATAGTACAATTTCTGAGAGGGAAAAGGAGAATACAGCTTTACATAACCAAGTACAAACCTTAACTACCCTTAATCAAATGGTTAATGCCTCACAGGAGGAAAGTGTTAAAAAGTACAAATTGGCTCAAAAAGAAGTGGTACAGTATAAAAACATGCTAACCAAAGTGGAGACTGAACTGGACCACATAATTACTGCATATAAAGTGATCCAAAATCAGTTACATGAAACTAAGAAAGGAAAATTTATAGATCACACACAGTGCACACAAACAGAGTCACAGTTGCTACAAACAATTTCAATTCTCAAAGGACAGGTGGCTGGGGCTAGCAGATGTGAACATGCTAATGCTACGGCACCTACTTGTGCCTATAAAATAGGGGACGCAGAGGAATATGAAAAGTACTGGGGAGGTGAAGATATGGGTCCTAATTCTACTTTTCCTGTGGCCATGGGAGAAATCGCTGAGCCACAGGAAAATCGAGAATGCACCATGGTCACAGACCCACTAAACAATGGGGGCCAGCTGTCCACAAGTGAGGAGCAAGACAAGTTCCCCATCACGGGTAGGATCCAGACCCTCTCCACTCCTGAAGGAAATCCAACATGTTTGGGGTTTGATAGTGAAGGAAATGAGGGGATTTCAGATGTATATCCAATTCAACCGGTAAAAACACTCAGGAGTGTGGCTGCTTTCAGTGGCAAAATTAAAACTAAGGAACACATTCCACACACAACCAATGTACAACAGAGCTGTGAGCTCTTAGATGGGAGAAGGCCTAGTGGCCAGGTTAAGGCATCTTCCAGCCCAGGGCAGCGTGCGCAATCTACACATACCATAGATTGTAATGCAACCAGGTTGAGTCTTTCTAGAGACAACAGGAAGTTATCTCCTCCTGGAGAAGTTGTTAATTTCAACAACTCATTAAAAGGTGAGAGCTCTTTGGTAAATACCCCTAGACCTCCTAGGAAGACAGGAAAAGTGGTTAATCAAGTTGGAGCCATGGAATATTCTCGGCCTAAAACCACACCAGTTGTTAAGAGATGCTTTAATACTTTACAAAAGATAAAGTGCTACACGTGTGGGTTATGGGGGCATATTTCGCAGTTTTGTTTGTCTTCTGGGAAAAAGTTATTTAAACACAAGCAATATACAACCAAGAGGCGTGATGTGGAAGTATACTCACCGCGCTGGGGTGAAGGGCCTAGGAAATATGAAAATGCAAAATCATACATCCCTTCCTCAACTATTAAAGCCGAAAATGAGGCTTTACAGCAGGAGATTAGGCAAATTAAACAGGAACGGGATGAGTTTGTGAAAGAATTCCAATCCTTTAAAAGAAACGTTATTGACTCCTTGAATTGGAAAAATGGAGGGAGTAATTTGTCCATCGAGAAACAAACCACTACACTAAAGCCGGGGCGGCAATACAATATATAAGTTATGTTATAGAGTTCTATGGCATTTAAGTGTCACTATATCCAGACAGGAATGTTATGGACCATTTACCAATATACACGTATGAATGATGTATTGTTTGCTTTAAATAAAGTTAAAGAGAAAAAAGAGGGGGATAGAGTTAATAACTGTTTTCTACAAAATTTTTTTCAGGTTAAGTGAGTTCCTGAAAATAAATGTACATATAAAGCAGCTGTATTGTAGGTTGCTGTAAATATGCGTAAAATACACGCCTAACAAAGGTAAGGTGTAACAGTCCATTGTGTTGGTTTTTCTTTCTCTCTTCTTTCCTTTGTATTCTCCCAGAGGCCTGAAACTCCTAGCTTTTCATTTGTAACTATCAAAGCTCTATCCAGGATGTATGGGTTCAATCTAAATGAATGTGTGTGTGTCTGAGTGATGGAATGCATGGGTATGAACTGTCCATGTGTAAAGAAAGATTTTTTTTTTTTTGTAGGGGTGTACTCACCATTGTGTTATAGCCATCAATAAGTGTGATCACACTAATGCGCATGCTTTGTACTGTTTATGATTATTTTATTAATTTTTCTCGTTTGTAATGAGCTCAATACTGGTACCAGTTTAAATCAATACTTTTTTTTACAAATTTATATGTATTCGCGAATAAATAACCTGTGCACAGATAAGAGATCTCGATCCCTATAACTCTGAGAAACTGTAGGGATTTTGTTTTGATAATTTTTCCTTTTCTGTGGCTTAGAGTGAAGTTTCATTCACTCTAATACGTGGAAAATACATAACAATGCATTGCTTTGCACCCTGTGGCATCTTATGGATTCAGTAGATCTGGTGTTTTGTTTTTCCTTCCAAATTGACACATGTGCTGTTAATATGTGTAAAGGTTTTATGTCTACAGGTTGTCTTCTTAAACTTTAAGTACTTACAAACACACCAGGTTTCCTATAACTTTTTGTTTGTCAGAGTACAGATATGTGGGTGTGTCTGTACATTTTCGACTGTACTTACTGTGGTGTGGATGGACGCATTATCTCAGCTGGAAGTCTGTTCCAACCATCCACTACTAGTTTAGTCCATTATGAACCTCTCAGATAGGTACAGTGAGGTGTTATTAATTTTTGAGTTTTGTATTTTAGGAGAAATACACAGACAAGGACAAATGATTGGACCCAGATTGGACAAAGTACTTTGAAACACAGAGGACCTTAAAACATAATTTTTTTTTTTTTTTTTTGTTTTAAGGAGAAGCCTTGAATCTAATTAATTGCAGTCAGGCCCAACTAAATTCTAAAAAGAAAAAAATTTAAACATTTTTTTTTTTAAACAGAGATCCTGCTCTCTGTAATACAAGTTCTTGTGGCCTGCTTGATTTGCACTGAGAGTCAATTAATATGTTAATCACCACCTACAGAGGGTGTTGCCTTTTGAATAGCTACAAGGTTTGAAGGCAATTTCAATGGTTTTTTTTTTTACAGAATACAGAGTCAATTGTTTTTTTAATTTGTTACATTTTTTTTTTCTCTCATTTTTATTCTTCTTTTTTCTTAACGGTAACTTTTTTTTTGTTTACAAAAAAAAAAACAAAGGGGAGAAGAAAGATTTTTTTTTTTTTAATGTTTACTATTTTTCCTTCTTTCCTATAGTACCTTTATTTTTATTTATTTTTGTTTGGCGATTCTTGAGTTTGGTGTCACTAGGGTAAAATAAAGAAAAAAAAAAAAGAGGTGAGTAGGGGGAACATTATATGGAGAACATTTAAAATGGTTAGAAATGTTGATATAGAATATTAAAGCGTCCCTATAGCATTTTGGGGATGGACCAAGTTCCAACAGTTTTTCTTCTCTCTTTCGACATTGGATAATTGTTATATAAATGTATGTGATTGTAGCTATTACCAACTATGACAGTAACACCTGGGTGTTAGCAACAGTCATGTGACTATTTTCTGTGTATATGTGACATACAATCCTCTCTACAGTTCTAATATTGGGCAGTCATCATATGTGGTCATTGATCAATTTTTTTTTTTGTTTGTTGGTCAGTTTTCTTTTTTGTGCCATAACCAAGTTCAAAGAGCATTGCGTGAATATCATATAGATATACTGAGACTGGTGAGACTCATAGTGATTGGCAAATAGTAGGGAGTATAGTACAATTGTACTTAAGAGTAATTTAGTTTGATTGTTCCTGAAGCCACTAGTGACTGATGACATCACACTTATCCGTATTCTGAAATCAAGTTATTTTTGTCTGCATAGGCGACACTGCCTAATCTGCACTGAGAACTCTTAAAGTGATGACCTCTTCCGTAGCCTGCTAAAGGCAGGATTCATACAGTAGCTACACACGGTAGCCAAGGACGGAGCTATATGCCCAAAGGTTTGGCACCAGCCAAGGTTGAACTGTTCCCAGTTTCAGTAAAAGGAGTTAGTGGTGAGTTGCGATGGCAGCAAAACTCCCCGGAACACGTGAAGGGTCATACACGCACACACAACGTGGTATTCCACAGAAGGTGGGGCAGAGGTACTTGCAGGCATATGACAATGGAGGAAGAAAGATGGGGGGATGAAAATCAGACACCTGGCTGAGGGGCGTAACCATTCAAATTGTTACACATGTCACTGGGAAAGGGGTCTCATTAGTATGTCGCAGTATATCTATGACAATTCTAATCAAAGGTCCTTACGGCTCAGACTTACCAGACAAGCATTCAGTTGAATGCATATGTTTTAAATGTACTTGTGTCTTTATTTCTCTACCTTTGTCCACATTAATAAAGTATAATCCTAGAAAGCCAGGAAAAGCTGGTCCCCAGGCTATTATTGTATGCTGTATCCACTTGGAATCACCAGTGAAGGCCGTCCCAGAAGCAAGGGCAACAGGACCAGATTCGCCTTATGGACTTTCGTACTGTTATTATCGGACTATTGTTATTATTGGACTGTTGAGAACAAGGATCCTCATGGTTTTTTTTTTTTTTTTTTTCCTTATTGTTTTGTTTTGGTGCTGTTTCTCATGATTTCTATTTTGGACTTATGACATCCAGAACAAGTGATGACTACCAATACTGGGATCCAGAAGTGTGAACTGTAGAGATGGAGAGTTTAAAAGTTTTTTTTTTCTTCTCAAAGTGTTTTATTTCATTTCAGAGGGTAAAGCCGAAAGTGCCAAATATTAAAGGAGATTGCACATAAACCATTATTCTAGGTGTGGCCCAGTCTCATATTCTCAACTGGCCACAAGGGGCCATCTGTTGCCTTATAAGTTTATGTGAAATCTCCATTAATAACTGTAAAATATTGTATTGATGAATATATTTCATTTAGCTGGCATCTATGAAAGACGGGCAAAAAGTTTCATTTAAGCTTTTACAAACAATGCAGAGCCAATTCCATTGTTTTACACCTACTCCTTTGAAAGGATCCCATGTTGGGTTATGCATTGGAGGGGGCCCAACCCATAATCAACACCTAACTTCCTGGGGAAATGCAATTAACACACTTGGCCAACATAGTCACAAGGATTTGCATGAAAGGGGGCTGACTTATGGAGTAAGCCCTCCAATCATGATCCAAGCTAGGCCAACCAATGAGACATCAGCTTGGTTTGATATACTCAGAGCCAAGGGGGAGGTAACCTCTTTCTTTCTGATGGACCAGCAAGCTGAAAGGAGCTTTGGTAAGGATGGGTAATTATGGGAAAGGAATGCCCTTTTACTTGTAACTGAATATGTGTGTAGATTACTGTATTATGGAATATACTCTGTATTCCTTCATGTAAATACTTTATTTCAACCTAATATTTTCTTCCTTGGTGTAAGACAATAGATAGACGATTGTGTATTAGCTAGACTTTCAACTGCGTCCTAATAAATGTTATTATATTTGAAGCTTTCACTCTTGGTTGAAAAGAACTCTTATTTAACCCACATCATATCTACGAGATATGAAAAATCTTAAATATAGATTTTTCAGGGTAACACCGCCATTACTAGTAAAAAATATTAATTAAAAAATGTAAATATACCATAGTTTGTAGACGCTATAACTTTTGTGCAAACCAATCAATATACATGTATTTGGATTTTTTTTTTACCAAAAATACAACCTCTGGCAAAAATTATGGAATCACCAGTCCCTGAGGATGTTCCTTCAGTTGTTTATTGTTGTAGAAAAAAAGCAGATCACAGACATGGCCAAAAAATAAAGGCATGACTGCTGAGGTGCAATAAGCCCAGGTCCCATACCATAACTTACCATGACAACTTATAACACCTTACCCCTTCTTCCCATCCAATAAAGACCACATACAACCATTAATGTTGGAAAGGGCAAGGCCACAGCTTTTATTGACTCAAAACATAACAATAACTATTTAAACCGTGCCAGTCACAGTTGCACTGTGAGCACACAATTCCAGATGTAAAAGGGAGATGAAGGAGGGGCCTGTCCTTACCATAAGTGCCAGACCGGCCGTCTATCTCCCAATTACCATCAGGGCATAACTAATCTTTCATGTTTGCTGGCAAGGTCACCAAAACCGCCACCCACCAGTCAGTAAGCTACTGACGGGCGCCCCACCGCAGCCAGCGCTTGTTCCACACCCCTCTGAAGTCCCAGGTTAAAGATGTCCATACCAATCTCGTTGAGATGGACACCATCCCTCCTCAGCAAGTCAGTGTTGTCCCCTTCCAGATCTCTGTGACGGACCACAACCCCTCCCGATCCAACGGACGAACTTGGACACCTGAGCATTAACTGTCCTGCGAAAATTCTCCAAGCAGGGGCCAGGGACGTCTCTCGCCCATATTGAGCGAGGAACTATTTCGGACCAGACGAAAGTCATACTGGTGAAAAGTGCGAAACACTGAGCAATATCGCTTTTAATTGCAGAAATGAGATCCACAGACCGCATGTAGGCAACATCATTCCCACCAGCATGAACAACAAGGATAATGGGACCTGACACATGGGCCCGGAGCTGCCAACATTCCGTCAGGACCTGATACCAACGCAACCCGCACAGGCCAAGCCAGCAAAATCTTGCCACGTTGGATGAGAATCCCAGGTTTCTGCCATAATTACGGATCTCCGCACGACGAGCGGCCCAGAAGACAAATGAATCACCCAGCATCCATATTTGAGCCGGGGGAACCTGAAAAATTAACACAAAAGATGTGGGCGAACATACAGTGAAAAACGAGATGACTCCCATCTCCCCAGTCGCTGAAGTTCCGTATCGGAAAACCCCAAGCCAGAAGCGGCAGTAGCAGCACCTATTCGAAACGAATGGGTCGAGAAGTTACCCGCAGGTAAGCTTAAGGCCTCGAGACAAAGGCGAAAGACCCTTAAAAATTGGAACCGACTCAGCGAGGAGGAGTCAGCATGTACGAAAAACGTGGGGGACAGTGGGCACACGGAAACAAACGGGAAGGCCAGTGACACTGGGCAAAATGGGCCGCCACAGTGGTACAGCACTACTCGGCAGCCCCTGTTGAAGCTGTCAGTCTTGGATGAGCGCAACAAAACCGTGACGCTGCGCTCCGACAAAGAAACGTCCCCTGACCGAATACCCCCCGGGGACGACCTGGATTTTGATACTAATTCCCCGATGCGAAAAGCCCCAAAAAAGCCCATAAAAAAGCCAACTGGAAAAGCAGAATCTCAAACTCAGATGAGCATACCTCCGGCAACAATGACAAAATTCCCGATAGGATCTGGAGGGAAATAGGGCGCCTGGAATCGGGAAGATGTGTGATACGTTTCGAACCCCGCAATACCCGTCGGACCGGGAAAGCTTTAGTGACATCCTCCCACCCAAGGAGTTGGAACCAAAAGGACAGGGCCGACATGGCAGAAGAAACGTAGAACCCGAGACACCCTTTTCTTGTAATTGGACAAAGTAGGCGAATAAAGCCAAACGTCTATCATCTGGGGAAGGCATAGAAAACTCACCGCCCGACGCTTGGAACCACTCGTGCCAGACCCGACAATACGACGCCCACGTCCGCGGAGAAAGTGATAACCGAAGAAGTTCTAGCAGTCCCCGGAAACGAGGTACCATAAGTGGGCCGGACAGGGGAGGCCCTCCAGCGAAGCCGTCGGAGCCAAGGAACGAAAATGAAGAAACTGTTGGCGGGAAAGAGCATCGGCAATATCGTTAGAAACTCCCGGAACATGTTTCGCCTTAATATAAATGTTAAAATGCAAACATTTTAGGGCTAAAAAACGCAACAGCGAAACAACCGGAGGGGAACTGGCCGATTGTTTGTTCACTACCTGCACTACGCTCATATTGTCCGACCAGAAGATTACCTGATGATTGCGCAACTGTTCACCCCAGAGCTCCAAGGCTACGATGATCGGAAAAAGCTCCAAAAGAGTGAGATTGCGCAACAAGTCCATGCGGGCCCATGAGGCAGGCCAACATTCCACAGACCACTCCCCCTGGAAGAAAGCACCGAAACCACAGGAGCCTGCAGCATCAGTGTATAACTCCAGCTGTGAGTTCGGTACCTCCTCCCGCAACCAACAAGACTGTCCGTTGTAAGACTGCAAAAAAAGGTTAGCCAAATCCCCAAATCGGCCCGCATGGGCTTGGTGATCCGGACGTAGTGGTGAGGGGCTGTAACGCCCTTCGTAGCCCAGGACAGGCGCCTGCAAAAGGCTCTCCCCATGCGTATGACCCTACAGGCAAATACTAGGTGGCCCAGCAATGATTGTAGCTGTTTCAACTGCAGTTTCTTCGTCCCTTTGGCCAAACGAACCAAGGAGAGAAGCTTGGTCAGCTTCTCCCTCGGCAGACGAAAGACCATAGCCACTGTGTCAATCTCAATCCCCAGAAAAGCCAGTACCGTTACCGGACCCTCGGTTTTGTCAGCGGACAGTGGGAAGGCGAAAAGCCGGCAAATATCCTGAAAAACAGAGAGCAGGCGTTGACAATGCCCACTGCCCGCGGGGCCCACGAAAAGGAAATCATCCAAGTAGTGCAGAAGGGACTGAAACCCAGCCTCCTGGGTGACTACCCACTCAAGGAAGCTGCTAAATAACTCAAAGAAATAGCACGAAATGGCGCAACCCATAGGCAGGCACATGCCGAAGAAATAGCTTCCTTGGAAGTAGCAACCCAGGAGATGGAAACAGTCCGGGTGGACCGGAAGAAGGCGAAAAGTGGACTCAATATCCGCTTTTGCCAAAAGAGCGGACTGCCCTGCTGTCCTAACAAGGTGAAGAGCCTTATCAAAAGACGCATAGTGGTCCCTGGATTCCTCCCGATCAATTCCGTCGTTAACCGAGGAGCCACAAGGGTAGGATAAGTAATGAATTAAACGGAATTTACCACTCGCCTGTTTTGGGACCACACCGAGTGGGGACACCCGCAGGTTGTGGAAAGGGGGGAGATCAAAGGGGCCCGCCATGTGCCCCAGTTCCAACTCCTTCTATAGCTTCTCAGCCACGACGGACTCAAATTCCGCAGCCGATTTCAAATTTGGAGACATAGTCGGGGCGTCCGACGGGGAAAAGGGGATCCAAAAACCGCGATCCAGGCCATCCTTCAGGATCAGGGCCTCCCTATGAAGGGGGTACCGGTCTAGCCAGGGAAGCATCTCTAAGACGTTCACCGGCGTCCTCCGGCTTAGGAAGGTCAGTCTTGGCTTCTGTTCTGGGAAGGGGCTGTCTACCCTTCCTAAAACACCGGCTGGCGGGGTGTGCACCCCCACAGCTGGAGCACTCATGCCTGCAGCAACAGGCGGAGTACCATTTACAGTGGCTTTCATTGAAAAACCAGCAGATACCCTTTTTGGAAGCGGCCGACGCTCCGGATTGAGGAGCGCCGACCGTGGACTGAAAGGACGAAGGCCTGTGGGGGCACATAAGCAGCAACCACAGGCTACCATCCTGACAGTCGAAGCGAAGCTCTTTCCGCGCCGCCATTTTTTGACGAAACTGGGTGTCATACTGAAACCAACACTGACCCCCATAAACTTTGTATGCCCCCCAAATGAGATCTAAATAACAGAACAACAAAGTCGCCAACTCCGGGAAATGCTCGCAGAGCACTTCCGCGCCGCTTAGGCACAGAACCCCCGCAGCCAGTTCCCGAAAGTCCTAGGAAGCTGTTTAAATTTTTCACCCTGCGCCGACACATCTACCCGACGAGATTTATCGATCGTCTCCCTATCTGGCGGCACAAGGGCGCGGAAATCAACAAATTCGCATCGCCAAATCTTTTCCTTCGTCTCCTCCGGTATGTGGGTACCAGTGGGCGCGACTGCCCACAAGGCACCTCCGGGAGGGGGGGTAGAATTGGGCGCCACGCCTGAAACACCCATACTTGAAAAAAACGATTTGATGACCGACGCTATGCGGTCTTCAGGGCCCAATACGGAATCATCAACTGACCTACCCCAAATCAGTTCACAGTCATACTCGGGGCATCACCGATGACGGGCGACCAACCGGGGAATCGGTGTCCGAAACGACTCTGGAAGGCTGTAGACTTATGCGGCCAGCACCGTGAAGACCAACGGGGCCATGTTCGACAGGACCGTCCCGACCTACGGAGAGATCCAGGGGCGGGGGTCCCACCACCGACCCGGAATAGTCCCCTTGGCCGAGGGCAGCGACTGAGCAGGTACAGGAGCATCTACTAGTTCTGGCTGGCTGACCCGGGGCGGGAGCTGCCACCTGCCCGGATCCGGAGCCCGATTCTCCCGCCCTGCCGGGCGCAGGGAGACGGGAACGGGTGACTGTTGCAGACGTCCGACCAGATCCTCCGGCCTGGCTAGGCGCATGGGGGGGGGCAAGCCCCAGCTCTGGGATGGATGTCAAGCGATCGTCCTCCGCCCGGCTGGGCACGGGAGGAGGGTGGTGGGCACAGAGTGGAGGAGGAAGGGTGTCCGCGAAAGCCGACAGACCCATACCCGCCCGTCCGGGCACAGAGGGGGCATACACTGCCCGGGAAGTGACGTTGGAGGGACCAGCCGGGGAATGGAGCCTGTCCCCCACCCGTCCGGGCGCAGAGGGGGTCCTAATCTGTGAGCCATCAGTGAAGGATGGCCCAGGGGCCGACTGAGACCCCGCCCAGGAGGGCGCAGGGGGATACTGCACTTGCCTAAAATTATTGGTTGGATTGCCTGATGGAGAATTACCCCCCACCCATCCGGGCGCAGAGGGGTGCTGATCGCATTGGCACTGTGACAAGTTAACAGCCAGTTCTGAAACTCCCGCCCAGCCTGGTGCAGGGAGTGAACTGGCCGCCAGGGGGAGCCGATCCCACTCCGAGCCCCCGTTGAATCCGCCGTCCAAGGGATCCGACGCATTGGCCGTAACGGAGCTACAGGCGCGGGTGAACAGGTCCGACCCCTGCCTCCCGAACTCCGAGAAGATAGCCGAGCAGAGGAACGGAGCGATCGCTCACCCGCCGCCCCCCCCCGCCGGCCGCGGGGGCGGAAGCAGGTACCGCACCGCACAAAGCCAGGCGATGGAGCGCTCCGGCTCCAGCTCGGCCTCGTGCCAGACTCTGGGCAGGGGGAAAGGGCGGGGGGACCACGCGATCGGCTACGCGATCGCGGGCAGCGGGGGGAAGGCGGCGAAGCCACCCGGAGGCAAGGAGAGGGGGACCGCTGAGGAGGGGCACGCCGAGAGCGGGCGGCCGAACCCCGCTTACCCGCTGGGGAAGCCCTGGGAGCCACCCGAGCGGGGGAGGAATGGAGGGGGGGAGGAGGAGGGGGGCAGTAAGAGGCCGAGGAGGGACTGGGGCTGAGACGGGAAGGCGGGCAGGCACGTCTGCGGGCCCTGTGGCCAACCATCTCAAAAGGGGGAGCAGGGGAAGGGGCAGGGGAAGGCACCCAAGGGGACAGGAGGGCAAAGAGCCAGTCAGCCTGACCCCTGAGAGCCAGCTCACGGACCTTAGCCAGGAGGCGATCCGTGTCCATGGCTGGAGCCGCAGGGTCAGGTCCGAGCTCTTCCATGCTTCCGTTCGAAAAGGCCCAGAATCCCCTGGGGTGCCAAACTCTTGAGCTCAGGCCCAACCCCTGTCCCTTCCTGTACCAATCCCAAGTGACCTAATAGTCACCTTAACTCCTCCCTGGCCATGCCCCCATCAGTCAGGGCTAGGGATGAGCCGAACACCCCCCAGTACAGTTCGCACCAGAACCTGCGAACGGACCGAAAATTCGCACGAACGTTAGAACCCCATTGACCTCTATGGGACTCGAACGTTCGAAATCAAAAGTGCTCATTTTAAAGGCTAATTTGCATGGTATTGTCCTAAAAAGGGTTTGAGGACCCGGGTCCTGCCCCAGGGGACATGTATCGATGCAAAAAAAACTTTTAAAAACGGCCGTTTTTTCGGGAGCAGTGATTTTAATGATGCTTAAAGTAAAAAAAAAAAAAGTGAAATATTCCTTTAAATATCGTACCTGGGGGGTGTCTTTAGTATGCCTGTAAAGTGGCGCGTGTTTCCCGTGCTTAGAACAGTCCCTGCACAAAATGTCATTTTTAAAGGAAAAAAAGTAATTTAAAACTGCTTGCGGCTTTAATGTAATGTCCGGTCCTGGCAATATGGATGAAAATCAGTGAGACAAACAGCATGGGTACCCCCCAGTCCATTACCAGGCCCTTTGGGTCTTGTATGGGAATTAACCACTTCAATACCAAGGACGTCATATGACGTCCTTGGCTTTGAGCAGGTATATCTGAATGATGCCTGTAGTTACAAACATCATTCAGATATTGCCGGTTTCAGCCGGCGAATCTCTACACCATAGGAACGATCATAGCGGCCGTTCCGCCGCTTTATCGTTCCTATGGGAGGCGAGAGGGGACGCCCCCCCTCCCGCCGCCCTCCGGTGCCTGCTCCGACTCACCGTTAAAGCGCCGCTGTCCCCGTGTGCTCGCACGCAGAAGCGAACGCATACGTAAGTCCTGCCCACATATGAAAACGGTGTTCAAACCATACATGTGAGGTATCGCCGCGAACGTTGGAGCTAGAGCAATAATTTTAGCCCTAGACCTCCTCTGTAACTCAAAACATGTAACCAGTAAAAAAATTTCAAGCGTCGCCTATGGGGATTTTTAAGTACCGAACATTGGCGCCATTCCACGAGCGTGTGCAATTTTGAAGCATGACATGTTAAGTATCTATTTACTCGGC
The DNA here is from genome assembly GCA_037952835.1 of Lithobates septentrionalis. Lineage (NCBI taxonomy): Eukaryota > Metazoa > Chordata > Amphibia > Anura > Ranidae > Lithobates > Lithobates septentrionalis. Next base: position 1,090,815 of record JBBDGP010001020.1, read on the forward strand.
GTAACTTCATCTTTCACAAAATGCAAAAACATTGGGCTAACTTTACTGTTTTGTTTTTTTTTTTCCCCCAAAAAAAGCATTCGAAAAATTCCTGCGCAAATAATGTGTGAGATAAAAAGTTGCAACAACCGCCATTGTATTCTCTAGGGTCTTTGCTAAAAAAACATATATAATGTTTGGGGGTTCTATGTAATTTTCTAGCAAAAAAATGATGATTTTTACATGTAGGAGGAAAGTGTCAGAATTGGCCCGGTATTGAAGCGGTTAAGGGGAACCCCGCACCCAAATTAAAATAAGGAACAGCAGTATACAGGCGGTGCAAACAAAACAGGGACTGTAGGTTTGTTGTTAAGTAGAATCCATTTGTAATTTTGAACGGGTACATTTTTAACGTGTTTAGCTCCAGCCAAAAAATCTTTTTTAAGCTTTTTGGAAAACATAGGGAAGGGTTATCACCCCTGTGACATTTGTTTTGCTGTCTGTCCTCCTCCTGTCCCAATGACAAATTTTTTTTTAATTAAATTTTTTTACTAGTAATAGTGGCGATCAGCGAGTTATAGCGGGACTGCGATATTGCGGCAGACAAATTGGACACTTTTGACACTTTTTGGGGACCAGTGACACCAATACAGAGATCAGTGCTAAAAATATGCACTGTCACTGTACTAATGACGCTGGCTGGGAAGAGGTTAACATCATGGGCGATCAAAAGGTTAAATGTGTGCCTAGCTAATGTTTAAGTGTAGTGGGGGAGGTGCTTTTAGTGAAAGATAGAAATGTGCACGAAAAAACTTGTTTTGTTTCGTTTAGATTCGTTAATCTAGTTATTTAGGTCACAGAGACCCCAAATTGTGCAGCCTGTCAGAATCTATATACAGAGCGGTCAGTTTAAATACAAGCTGGCACACTCCGTTTGCAGCAGACTAAGAGGATGAGCTCACAGTGCCTCTCCTCACTTCTTGTCAGAGGCACTGAGCTCAATGGACAGCTTGGAGTCTTGGACCAATGGTAAAGTACCATTAGCCCCAGCTGTCCAATAAAAACGCTGCAGTGGAGGCACGCCTCTCACTGCTGTGTCATAGAAGGGGGCATGTGTCTAAGAGACAAATGCTCCCTTTCAGCCCTCTTAACTACAAGGAAAAAACATGAGTTTATGGGTATAAGATTTACCCACAATCCCATATTTTTCTCACACAGTGAAGAGGTAGAATGAGAATGAGAATCTGATGCTGCTGAAAAGCTACAAACTAAATCATATATTATGTTATATTTTATAAGATAATAATTTAATATTTATCTATTTACTGTGAAATTACTGGTTGGAAGTTACAACTTCAAACGTCAGTAATTTGTCCATTAGGCCACCTGCTTGAGTACAGTTTTTGAAAATATAGTAAATTACCTTAAAAATAATATATAATAATTATTTGTATATTACTTATGGTAATTAACCACTTGCCACCCAGGCCAATTCTGATACTTCTCTCCTACATGTAAAAATCATAATTTTTTTACTAGAAAATTACTCAGAACCCCCAAACATTACATATATTGTTTTAGCAGACATGCTAGGGAATAAAATGGTGGTCATTGCAACTTTTTATGTTACACAATATTTGTGCAGCAATTTTTCAAAAACATTTTTTGGAAAGAAACTCATGAAAAAAAAAAAAAAAAAAACACTAAAGTTAGCCCGATTTTTTTTTTTAATGTGAAAGATGATGTTACGCCGAGTAAATATATACCTAACATGTCACACTTTAAAATTGCGCACACTCGTGAAATGGCACCAAACTCAATACTTAAAAATCTCCATGGGCAACGCTTTCAAAATGTTTTACAGGTTACATGTTTAGAGTTAGAGGAGGTCTAGTGCTAGAATTATTGTTCTCACTCTAACGTTTGCGGCATATGTAACCTGTGTGTATCTGGCTCTGATACCAGCCAGTGCCTCACCAGCCACTCACCGCACGTCCCCGATACAGACCCCCCCAGGACAGACTGAAAATTGCTGTTGATTAACAAGATAACTCAAATGGCAATAAAGGGAGAAGTTTTACTCAGTTAACCACTTCAGCCCCGGAGGATTTTACCCCCTTCCTGACCAGAGCACTTTTTACAATTCGGCACTGCGTCGCTTTAACTGCTAATTGCGCGGTCATGCAATGCTGTACCTAAACAAAATTTGTGTCCTTTTCTTCCCACAAATAGAGCTTTCTTTTGATGGTATTTGGTCACCTCTGCCGTTTTTATTTTTTGCGCTATAAACGGAAAAAGACCGAAAATTTTGAAGAAAAATGATATTTTCTACTTTTTGTTATAAAAAAAATCCAATAAACTAAATTTTAGTCATACATTTAGGCCAAAATGTATTCGGCCACATGTCTTTGGTAAAGAAAATGTCAATAAGCGTATATTTATTGGTTTGCGCAAAAGTTATAGCGTCTACAAACTAGGGTACATTTTCTGGAATTTACACAGCTTTTAATTTATGACTGCCTATGTCATTTCTTGAGGTGCTAAAATGGCAGGGCAGTACAAAACCCCCCCAAATGACCCCATTTTGGAAAGTAGACACCCCAAGGAAATTGCTGAGAGGCATGTTGAACCCATTGAATATTTATTTTGTTTGTCCCAAGTGATTAAATAATGACAAAAAAAAAAAAAAAATTTACAAAAAGTTGTCACTTAATGATATATTGCTCACACAGGCCATGGGCATATGTGGAATTGCACCCCAAAATACATTCAGCTGCTTCTCCTGAATACGGGGATACCACATATGTGGGACTTTTTGGGAGCCTAGCCGCGTACGGGGCCCCGAAAACCAAGCACCGCCTTCAGGATTTCTAAGGGCAAACATTTTTAATTTCACTCCTCACTACCTATCACAGTTTTGAAGGCCATAAAATGCCAAGATGGCACAAACCCCCCCCAAATGACCCCATTTTGGAAAGTAGACACCCCAAGCTATTTGCTGAGAGTCATGGTGAGTATTTTGCAGCTCTCATTTGTTTTTGAAAATGAAGAAAGACCAGAAAATTTTTTTTTTTCTTTTTTCAATTTTCAAAACTTTGTGACAAAAAGTGAGGTCTGCAAAATATTCACTATACCTCTCAGAAAATAGCTTGGGGTGTCTACTTTCCAAAATGGGGTCATTTGGGGGGGGGGGGGGGGTTGTGCCACCTGGGCATTCCATGGCCTCCGAAACTGTGATAGGCAGTGAAGAGTGAAATCAAAAATTTACGCCCTTAGAAAGCCTGAAGGCGGTGTTTGGTTTTCGGGGTCCTGTGCGCGGCTAGGCTCTCAAAAAGTCCCACACATGTGCTATCCCCATACTCAGGAGAAGCAGCATAATGTATTTTGGGGTGTAATTTCACATATCCCCATGGCATGTTTGAGCAATATATCATTTAGTGACAACTTTGTGCAAAAAAAATAAAAAAAATAAAAATTTGTCTCTTTCCCGCAACTTGTGTCACAATATAAAATATTCCATGGACTCGACATGACTCTCAGCAAATAGCTTGGGGTGTCTACTTTCCAAAATGGGGTCATTTGGGGGGGGTTTGAACTGTCCTGGCATTGTATGCACAACATTTAGAAGCTTATGTCACACATCACCCACTCTTCTAACCACTTGAAGACAAAGCCCTTTCTGACACTTATTGTTTACATGAAAAAGTTATTTTTTTTTGCAAGAAAATTACTTTGAACCACCAAACATTATATATTTTTTTAAAGCAAATGCCCTACAGATTAAAATGGTGGGTGTTTCATTTTTTTTTTTTCACACGGTATTTGCGCAGCGATTTTTCAAACGCATTTTTTGTGGAAAAAACACACTTTTTTAAATTTTAATGCACTAAAACACACTATATTGCCCAAATGTTTGATGGAATAAAAAAGATGATCTTAAGCCGAGTACATGGATACCAAACATGACATGCTTTAAAATTGCGCACAAACGTGCAGTGGCAACAAAATTAATACATTTTTAAAAGCCTTTAAAAGCCTTTACAGGTTACCACTTTAGATTTACAGAGGAGGTCTACTGCTAAAAATACTGCGCTCGATCTGACCTTCGCGGTGATACCTCACATGCATGGTGAAATTGCTGTTTACATTTGACGCCAGACCGACGCTTGCGTTCGCCTTAGCACGAGAGCAGGGGGGACAGGGGTGCTTATTTTTTTTATTTTATTTTTTCTTTATTATTTTTTTGCTTTTTTATCTTATTTTTAAACTGTTCCTTTCATTTTTTTTTTTTAAATCATTTTTATTGTTATCTCAGGGAATGTAAATATCTCCTATGATAGCAATAGGTAGTGACAGGTACTCTTTTTTGAAAAAATTGGGGTCTATTAGACCCTAGATCTCTCCACTGCCCTCAAAGCATCTGACCACACCAAGATCGGTGTGATAAAATGCTTCCCCAATTTCCCAATGGCGCTGTTTACATCCGGCGAAATCTAAGTCATAAAATGCTCGTAGCTTCCGGTTTCTTAGGCCATAGAGATGTTTGGAGCCACTCTGGTCTCTGATCAGCTCTATGGTCAGCTGGCTGAATCACCGGCTGCTTTCTCAGGTTCCCTGTTGAGACAGGAGAGCCAGAGAAAAACACGGAAGACGGTGGGGAGGGCATTCCCTCCCACTGCTTGTAAAAGCAGTCTAGAGGCTAATTAGCCGCTAGGATTGCTTTTACATGAAAGCCGACCGCTGGCTGCAAAGAATGATACCAAGATGATACCTAAACCTGCAGGCATCATTCTGGTATAACCACTCAAAGTCGTGAATGGCGTACCTGAAGACAAAAAATGGTTAACAATAAAGCACAGTAAACAGTAAAGTATAAAAAATTGCATACCTGAAAAGCAAACATGATAAAACATAATAACAATAAAACATTGCAGAATAGAACACAGTAAAAAAGAGCAGAACAATAGAGAGAGAATAGAGAGAGAGAGAACAATAAAACGACAACTATTTTTTTTTATTTTTGTTTGTGTTTTTTTTGCAAACTTGTAACTTTTATAACGGTAACCGGTTCCAGGTTCGGGTCTCTCAAAATGCGATGGCATCTTGGGAGATCCTGTGAAAGTGTGCCTAGTCTGTGGAATGCTGTACCCTTCACTAATACTCAACTAGTGAATGGTAGCGTTCAAAACATTCACCAATGCAAAGAGCAGGATTGTCAGGACTGGAGGGACAATAATAGCGGGTGTCACGCCTACATCCGCGCTTGCTGCAGACACGACATCTTTTTTGGGGGGCTTTGTTGGGTAGGGGTACTCGCGAGGACATAAAAATGCCTCTCATGCAGCTGACTGCATTTGGTTGGGGATGTGAATGGGGGAAGTACGGGCGCTGCAGAAGTGGTGGGTTCCCAATTAGGATTGGCGAATGCAGCAGGAAGGGCACTATGGGCACGACGGGCCTGTGTTTGTCTTTTTGGTGGCAGCGGGACACTACTTGTGCTTGCCACCTCACCAGCGTGAACTGCACTTATGGGACTCGCCACCTCACCAAGTGTTACTGCAGTGCTGGTTTGACTACGACCGGGGTGTACTAGGCCGCTGGCGCTTGCCAGTTCACCAAAACACTACCAAAAAAACTGTTAGCGATTGCAGGGATCAGGCCTGACTCTGCGAACACTGCAGTTATGCGTTTAGTGTTTTGTAAGTGACAGTGATCGATCGATACTGCACTTGGGTGGGCTGGGCTGGGCCGGGCGGAGGGGCAAAACGCAGGTGCTAGCAGGTATCTGGGCTGATCCCGCTAACACTGCGTTTTTGGGAACCCTAAACTGCTGGGGACGCCAGTATAGATCTGATCGGATCAGATATTGATCCGATCAGATACTATACCACTAAGGGAGGTGTACGGTGCGTGCGTGCGTGGGTGTTAGCGGTACTGGCGCTAACCTGACGCTGCCTGGGGCTGGTGCTTGCCAGTTCACCAAAACGCTACCAAAAAAACTGTTAGCGATCGCAGGGATCAGGACTGACTCTGCGAACGCTGCAGTTATGCGTTTAGTGTTTTGTAAGTGACAGTGATCGATCGATACTGCACTTGGGTGGGCTGGGCTGGGCCGGGCGGAGGGGCAAAACGCAGGTGCTAGCAGGTATCTGGGCTGAACCCGCTAACACCGCGTTTTTGGGAACCCTAAACTGCTGGGGACGCTAGTATAGATCTGATCGGATCAGATATTGATGCGTTCAGATACTATACCACTAAGGGAGGCGCATGCTGCGTGCGTGGGTGTTAGCGGTACTGGCGCTAATCTGACGCTGCCTGGGGCGACGCATATCACCGCCGGGCGCTCAGGGGGCTAAACCTTTATTCGGTAATAAACGGCGGGTGCCCTGACACTATAAAAAATAAACGAACTAACCAGCGTCACCCGTAACACTTATACTAGGGGGCAATCAAGGGGTTAAAACATTTATTAGGTAGCATATGGGGGTCCCTGACGCTATAAAACGCTGACGGCGAACCTAAATATTTACGTCCCTAACTAGCGTCACCAGCGACACTAATACAGCGATCAGAAAAATGATCGCTTAGCGACACTGGTGACGGGGGGTGATCAAGGGGTTAAAACTTTATTAGGGGGGGTTAGGGGGGTACCCTAGACCTACAGGGGGCTAACACTCACTGCCCTAACACTTCTAACTGTCACAAACTGACACTATGCAGTAATCAGGAAAAAAAAAAAACCTGCTTGGTGTCAGTTTGTGACAGGGGGGGGGGGGTGATTGGGGGGGGATCGGGGGGGGGGGTCGGGGTGTTTAGTGTGCCTGGCATGTTCTACTGTGTTGTGTAGTGTTGTGCACTCACTCACATGTCTTCTCTCCTCGGCGCTGGAACGGAAACTCCCGAGCCGAGGAGAGATGACATCACATCCTCTGCCTCTGTGTACTATACAGAGGCAGGGGATGTTTCTCATTGGCTGGGAGCGATCACGAGTTTGTGACGGGGGGGGGGTGATTGGGGGGGATCGGGGGGGGGGGGTCGGGGTGTTTAGTGTGCCTGGCATGTTCTACTGTGTTGTGTAGTGTTGTGCACTCACTCACATGTCTTCTCTCCTCGGCGCTGGAACGGAAACTCCCGAGCCGAGGAGAGATGACATCACATCCTCTGCCTCTGTGTACTATACAGAGGCAGGGGATGTTTCTCATTGGCTGGGAGCGATCACGAGGGGGGGGCCACGATCGGATGGCCTCCCCCTCATCTTTGATCGCCGCCAGACAAATGCCGACCGCCGTTGGCACCGGGGGGGTGGTGTCCGATCGGACCCCCCGCCCGCGGGAAGGCAATCACGTACCAGGTACGTGATTTTGCCTGCCCGTGCCATACTGCTCACGTATATAGGCGTGAGGCGGTCGGCAAGTGGTTAAGGACCAGCCGCCTCAGTTATACTGTGGCATGTTGGCTCCCCTGGGCGAATTGCCGTAGCTGTACGTCGGCCACTTTAAGACCACTAGGGGGCACGCGCGACGACGGAGCCAATGCACGTGCCCAGCGGCCGCAATGTCCACTGGGCACCCGCGTTTGCACTTGTGAGAGACAGAACAGAGATCTGTCAATGTAAACAGACAGATCTCCATTCTTTCATGAGAGAGGAGACAGATCTGCTGTTTATACTGATTATGAACAGCGATCGGTCTCCTCCTCCAGGCAGTCCCACCCCCCCCCCCCCCCACAGTTGGAAACACTCCCTAGGACACACATTTAACCCCTTGATCGCCCCCTAGTGTTAACCCCTTCCCTGCCTATGACATTTATACAGTAATCAGTGGCTATTTTTAGCTCTGATCCCTGTATTGTCCCAAACAAGTGTCAAAAGTATCCGATCTCTCCGCTGCAATGTCGCAGTCCCGCAAAAAATTGCGGATCGCCGCCAATACTAGTAAAAAAAAAAAAAGTTTATAATAAAAATGCCATAAATATATTTCCTATTTTGTAGAGACTATAACTTTTGCGCAAACCAATCAATATACGCTTATTGTGATTTTTTTTTACCAAAAATATGTAGCAGAATACATATCAGCCTAAACTGAGGAAGAAATATAGTTTTTTTTTCAAAATTGTTGGTCTTTTTTTGTTTATAGCGCAAAAAATAAAAACCGCAGCGATGATCAAATACCACCAAAAGAAAGCTCTATTTGTGGGAAAAAAAGGACATATATTTTGTTTGGGTACAACATCGCACGACCGCACAATTGTCAGTAAAAGCGAAACAGTGCCATATCGCAAAAAATAGCGTGGTCTTTAAGGGGGCAAATCCTTCCGGTCCTTAAGTGGTTAATTATGGGTGACTTCAACATGCCTAACTCTGACATTCTGTATTACAAGCAGGTAGCTTCTGTAGACTTGGAGATCATGCTGGGCTGACTTAGTTGGTTGTAAGTAAATAACTAGGTGATGGTAGTGGTAAGATGTCCGAGTTCTCTTTCGATGCTTTCTGCCCCACTACAGCTGGAAGGAGATGGTGGCCAAGGCTTCTGCCTTTGGGTACAGTCTTGAGTTAGTCCACATGTACTGTAGGGGCAGGGAAGGAAGGAGCGCCCAATATCCAAAGAGATGCAAAAAAAGGGTTATATTTTGTGGTGCTTTTTTTGAAAAAAGCAAAAGATGGTCAAGCCAATGCGCTTCGGAGGGAAAAGACTTCCCCTTCCTCAGGGCTGCTACTGTTTGCAGATTGGTGAATGGGGAAAATACCACACGGGTGTGTCTGTAATACCTGAAGCAGAATTGATCAAGGATTGTTGTGTTGGCAGCTGTGTTGGAGCAGAGATGTAAAGGAGGCAATGGGGTGGATATACTAAAGGCAAATAGACAGTGCACTTTGCAAAGTGCATATGCATTTTGGAAGTGTACTTGCACCAGAGCTTAGTAAATGAGAGGAAGCTCTTCTGACATCCATCATCCAATCATGTGCAAGCAAAAATGCATTTTTAAATTTTTTTTTCCCTTGCACGTGATTGGGTAATCCTTACAAAGTAAAGCTTCACCTCATTTACTAAGCTCTGGAGCAACTGCAGCCTATTTGCCTTTAGTAAATCAACCCCAATGAATGGGGTTTCTCTAAAACACCCAATCCGAGGTGATCACATTCTGACAAATGGAGATCGTTTGTCTGATGTTGAGGTGGGAGACAATTTGGGTTCTAGACATGTGCAATTTGTTTCGTTCAGAATTCGTTTAACGAATTTCAACATATTCGTAAATTTGGAAATTCGGAATTTGAAAATCCAAAATCCCGAAAATTCAAAAATCTGAAATAATAACTAACCAATATTAACTTAACTACTACTAACTATTAAATTATAAGTATTGGAATTTCCTTTAAAGTGTGGCTGTTAGTGAACGTAACGAATACGAATTTATCCGAAGTTACGAATTATCCGGAATAATGAATGCCGTATCTAAACTAATGGAACGTAACAAATTAATAAAAATAAATAACAATAATAATAATAAAAACGTTTTATTATTATTATTATTATTATTAATTTGTTCCGTTCCATTTGTTTAAATGCGGCATTCGTTATTTCGGATAATTCGTAACTTTGGATGAATTTGTATTCGTTATGTTCACTAACAGCCAATTTTGAAAGGAAATTCCAAAATTTAATAGTTAGTTATTATTAGTTAGTTATTCTTTCGAATTTTCGGATTTTCTTTCTTATTTTCGGATTTACGAATTTTTGAATTTACGAATTGCGATCATAATGAATGACCCAAAAACGAAAAAAACCCCCCCAAAAAACGAATTAAACGAAAACTAACAAATTTTTCGGCAGTGCACATGTCTATTGGGTTCTAGTGATCACTATTGTCTTTGGTGATCACTAGGGTTCACAAGAACAAATTTTGCTGAAATAGGGAAATTTCTAAAAAGTGTGTAACTAACTGCTAGAACCTTCAGGGCCCTGGTGCAAGAAACCATGAAGGTCCCCCCCCCCCCCCGACCTCCGGCCTGGGCCATTCCCTTTGAGCCCAGAGCACTTCCCACTGATCCCATGACCCTTTATGGCCCCGCAGCGGATCCCTTTCATATGTTGTGCAGTCTTGCACCCCTCCATGGTGGTAGAAGGCCAGGGCCCAGTCACATGTGCGACCTTTGCAACCCTGGTAGTTCCGCCAGTGGTGTCAGTGTGGACTGTGAATGGTGTCAGTCAGTAGAGCAGTGGACGTGGTCAGTAGGGCAGTGGACACGGTCAGTAGAGCAGTGGACGTGGTCAGTAGAGCAGTGGACATGGTCAGTAGCGCAGTGGACATGGTCAGTAGAGCAGTGGACATGGTCAGTAGGGCAGAGGACATGGTCAGTAGCACAGTGGATGGGGTCAGTAGTGCAGTGGATGGGGTCAGTAGTTTTCATCACAGCATGATGGGAGGGGGGTAATGAAGGGCAGCATGGGGGGCAGCATGATGGAAAGGGGTGGTAGTGGAAGGCAGTATGGGGGGACAGCGTGATGGGAAGGGGTGGCAGTGGAGGACAGTATGGGGGGACAGCATAATGGGAGAGGGTGGCAGTTGAGGGAAGTATGGGGGGACAGCATGATGGGAGCGGGTGGCAGTGGAGGGCAGTATGGGGGGACAGCATGATGGGAGGGGGGTAATGGAAGGAAGTATGGGGGGACAGCATGATGAGAGGGGGGTATTGGAGGGCAGTATGGGGGGACAGCATTGATGGGGTCGGTAGGGCAGTGGATGGGGTCAGTAGTTTTAAATTTTTGATATTTTGTTATTATTTTTTACCATTTTATTTTATTTTACAATTTTATTTTTTATATATTTTATTTTTTTAATTTTTGATGGGAGGGAGGCAGTGGAGGGCAGTATGGGGGACAGCATGATGGAAGGGGGGTAGTCGATTGCAGTATGGGGGACAGCATGATGGGAGGGGGTAGTGGAGGGCAGCATGGGGGACAGCATGATGGGAGGGGTGGCAGTGGAGGGCAGTATGGGGGGACAGCATGATGGGAGGGGGTGGCAGTGGAGGGCAGTATGGGGGGACAGCATGATGGGAGGAGGTGGCAGTGGAGGGCAGTATGGGGGGACAGCATGATGGAAGGGGGGTAGTCGAGGGCAGTATGGGGGACAGCATGATGAGAGGGGGGTAGTGGAGGGCAGTATGGGGGACAGCATGATGAGAGGGGAGTAGTGGAGGGCAGCATGGGGGACAGCATGATGGGAGGGGGTGGCAGTGGAGGGCAGTATGGGGGGACAGCATGATGGGAGGGGGGTAGTGGAGGGCAGTATGGGGGGACAGCATAATGGGAGGGGGTGGCAGTGAAGGGCAGTATAGGGGGATAGCATGATGGGAGGAGGTGGCAGTGGAGAGAAGTATGGGGGGGCAGCATGATTGGAGGGGTGGCAGTGGAGGGCAGTATGGGGGGACAGCATGATGGAAGGGGGGTAGTCGAGGGCAGTATGGGGGGACAGCATGATGGGTGGGGGGTAGTGAAGGGCAGGATGGGGGACAGCATGATTGGAGAGGGTGGCAGTGGAGGGCAGTATGGGGGGACAGCATGATGGGAGGGGGGGTAGTGAGGGGCAGTATGGGGGGGACAGCATAATGGGAGGGGGTGGCAGTGGAGAGCAGTACGGGGGGATAGTATGATGGGAGGGGGTGGCAGTGGAGGGAAGTATGGGGGGACAGCATGATGGGAGGGGGTGGCAGTGGAGGGCAGTATGGGGGGACATCATGTTGGGAGGGGGTGGCAGTTTAGGGTAGTATGGGGGGGCAGCATGATGGGAGGTGGGTAGTGGAGGGAAGTATAGGGGGGACAGCCTGATGGGGGGTAGTGGAGGGCAGTATGCGGGGACAGCATGATAGAAGGGGAGTAGTGGAGGGCAGTATGGGGGGACAGCATGATGGGAGAGGGGTAGTCGAGGGCAGTATGGGGGGACAGCATGATGGTCGGTAGTAAAGGGTAGCATGGCGGACAGCATGATGGGAGGGGGTGGCAGTGGAGGACAGTATGGGGGGACAGCATGATGGGAGGGGGGGTAGTGGAGGGCAGTATGGGGGGGGACAGCATAATGGGAGGGGGTGGCAGTGAAGGGCAGTATAGGGGGATAGCATGATGGGAGGAGGTGGCAGTGGAGGGAAGTATGGGGGGACCGCATGATGGGAGGGGGTGGCAGTGGAGGGCAGTATGGGGGGGCAGCATGATGGGAGGGGTGGCAGTGGAGGGCAGTATGGGGGACAGCATGATGGAAGGGGGGTAGTCGAGGGCAGTATGGGGGGACAGCATGATGGGTGGGGGGTAGTGAAGGGCAGCATAGGGGACAGCATGATGGGAGAGGGTGGCAGTGGAGGGCAGTATGGGGGGACAGCATGATGGGAGGGGGGGTAGTGAAGGGCAGTATGGGGGGACAGCATAATGGGAGGGGGTGGCAGTGGAGAGCAGTACGGGGGGATAGTATGATGGGAGGGGGTGGCAGTGGAGGGAAGTATGGGGGGACAGCATGATGGGAGGGGGTGGCAGTGGAGGGCAGTATGGGGGGACATCATGTTGGGAGGGGGTGGCAGTTTAGGGTAGTATGGGGGGGCAGCATGATGGGAGGTGGGTAGTGGAGGGAAGTATGGGGGGGGCAGCATGATGGGGGGGTAGTGGAGGGCAGTATGCGGGGAAAGCATGCTAGAAGAGGAGTAGTGGAGGGCAGTATGGGGGGACAGCATGATGGGAGAGGGGTAGTGGAGGGCAGTACGGGGGGACAGCATGACCAGAGGGGGCAGTATGGGAGGGAGCAGAGTGACAGTCAGTAGGACACCTGGAACACTATACTCGCTGGGCAGTGTTTTTAACATTCTGCTGTGACAGAGTTTGCAGCCTACCAGGAGCGGCCTCAGGGCAGAGAGCATTTCTCCTACCATTCGAGCGGCAGGAACAGCCTTGAGGCAAGAAGCCAGAGTCAGGGGGCGGAGCTGGGAGGCGGAGATGACAATCCTAGGTATAGATGACTGCTTGCCTATTGACTCTACACTGTGGATGCAGCTAGCATCAGGCTGGATAGGGGGGCCGGCAGGGCAGTATATAGGAGAATCGACCCTGCTCCTGCAGCCACTGAAAGAACTGCAGGAGCCAGGAGGAGAATAGAGGAGATCGGTTCTCCTATATGCCGCATCGCTTGCCCTCCTATCCAGCCTGGTGCTAGCTGCATTCACAGTGTAGAGTCAAGAGGCAAGCAGTCATCCGTACCTAGGACCGCCAGCTCCGCCTCCTAACTCCGGGTCTGGCTCAGGCACAAGTATAGACAAACCTGACAGGGGAGCCACACGGGCCCCCTCCAGCCTGGGGCTGGGTCGCAAACAGACTCTTGTGACCCCTATAGTTATGCCCCTGGTAACTGCACTAAACTGGTGGAGCATTTAAACACTTTGAGGTTGATTTACTAAAGGCAAATAGACTGAGCGCTTTTGAAAGTGCAGTTGCTCCAGGGCTTAGTAAATGAGGTAGAGCACTGCTGACTTCCATCATCCAATCTTGTGCAAGCAAAAATGCTGTTGTTTTCAAATTTTCCTTGCATGTGATTGGTTGTTTTGTAAAGTGAAGCTTTACCTCATTTACGAAGCTCTGGAGCATCTGCATTTGCAGACGGCAACTCCACTTGCAAAAGTGCACAGCATTTTTGCCTTTAGTAGATTAACTCCTTTTTTTTGGAGAATGGTGTGTTGTGCACATTACATTTTGTTTGGGTGATAGATCATTTGCTTTAGAAGAGTATTGCAATATTCATACAAGTTGCACTTGTGAAACAGGAAGTGAAAGAAAATTCCCCCAAGGCCACAGACAGCAAAACATAACCATAGCTCCCAACTGTCCCTGATTTCGAGGGATTGTCCCCAATTTGGAGCAATGTCCCTCTGTGCCTCTTTCCCCCTCATTTGTCCCTCATTTTGGTCTGATCTATATATAGTTGTATATAAAATGCACTTTTTATCCTTCAAAAAGTGTTTCCCAGTGCTAAACCTTTCATCCAAATTCTAAATTGCTGCAATTGTAAATTTTAAAAGCCAATTTAAAGGAATAGTAATTATAGAAAAAAAAAGCCTGCATTGTTTTAATGAACCTTTTTTTGTGGTTAATTCTCCTTTAAGGGGGGTGTGGCAGGGGGCGTGTCCTATGCCTACATACATTTGCTAGTAGGTGTCCCTCATTCCCATCTCAAAATGTTAGGAGGTATGACATAACTCTTTACTACGCTATTTTTTTAATTGGCTGATTGCCTGTACTGTTGTTGGGAAATTGCTGCCTGGCTCTGGAACCAGCTCTATTATCTACAGTAGTTGGGCCTGTCTTTGGCATATCTCCAAGTAGGCTTCCTCTGCTTTTTGGCCTTTATGCTCCAATTTGACGCATGAAGGGCCATCCAGAGAGAGGTTCCACTGTTTTACCACCATTTTACATTTTTTTCCCTTTTTTTTTCATTTTTGACTGGGCCGTCCGAGATATTCTCCCATTGGTTGCAGCGCTGTCCACACATGGCTTATTGGGGTCTCCATATGGTCTCCTGATGAAGCAAACCAGCTGTGAAACGCGTCAAGGCCACTGCACCTCTTCCTGTATGACTGGCTCTTGAATTGTTCTACTAATATGTTTCTAGCTCTATGATATTTATACTTTCAATCGTGTGAACCAGATAAGGCTAGTGCTCTATATCAGGGAAGTTATTGTGCTGCTCATATGCTTGCACAATATATGTTATATTTTATAACTTTTTAATACTAAGTTGTAATAAAACTGTACTTTAAAAAAAAAAAAGACTGAAAATTTTGAAAAAAAATGTTTTTCTTAGTTTCTGTTAGAAAATTTTGTAAGTATTTTTTTTCTCCCTCACTGATGTGCGCTGATGAAGTGCCACTGATGGGCACTGATAGGCTGCACTGATGGGCACTGATGAGGGGGCACTGAAGGGCACTGATGAGGAGGCACAAATATGCTGCACTGATGGGCACTGATAGGTGGCACTGATATGCACCACTGATGGGCACTGATAGGTGGCACTGATGGGCAATGATAGGCGGCACTGACTGGCGTCACTGATGGGCACAGATTGGTAACACTGCTGGGCACTGTGGGGGCTGCACGGATCATCAGGGCACTGATGATCATTGCTCTGATTACGTGTAAAGGTCTCCCCTGATTGGCTCTCCTCTCCTCACACTCTGTCAGTGTGAGGCAAGGAGAGACGTTTACTGACACTTCCGTGTTTACATGTGATTGTATGTGATTGGACACAGCCGATCACATGGATAAAGAGCTGCGTCATTGGCTCTTTACCAAGATCAGGGTCGTGCCATGTCCCAGGGACACAGCGCACCTGCGATCACCGCGCTGCACGCCCCCGTGGGCGTGCAAGAGCGGCGAGACTGCGGCGACGCCATATGATGTCTTCCCAGAACGAGAGTGCATCCTGCCCGCCGTATAGTCAATTGAGGTGGTTAAAAATTGCAAATGGAAAAAAAAAAAAAAAGCTTTTACATATTTTTATATCCATTAAAATAACATACAGTATGCAGAGTATAAAGACACCTATAGAGATGAGTACATAAACCACTGCCCTTAAAACCGAGACTAAACACCTGCCAGCTGTTAATTGTCACAAAATAATAGATAAATGTATCTGATAATGTATGTCAAGGAGTCCTCTCCAGACTCACCATTAACGCATTTTGCAGTGGGCGCTGCTTCTTCAGGATGAGGTGGTGTATTTAGTATTGCACTATATCATAATAAAAATACAACAAATTATTATTACAAATACAACTCTCAACATTTTTTAATCAATACTGTAAAACAGAGTATTGAGTGTGCTCACATTTTCTTAGGCGGCCTGGTAACTGTGCACAAAAAGAGGTCTTGGGGGCGAACAAAGGGGCCCGTGGGAGTCGCCACACAAATTGCTGAAAGGCCAATACCTCACAATAATATGATATCAAATATCCAATATCCAATATCCCAATACTTACTTGCGGGGGTTGTACAAAGGGCACCCAACATAAAGCATGGTAATCACTGTTAAAGTTCATCATAAAAAGTCCTGCTACATATATGCATACACATAAGAAAATGTCTTTACACTTCATAGCATTTATGGCAGTTATAAAACATCAAGATATAAAACGAGGTAACTTCTCGTACAATGACACATTTCTTAATTTTTGGCATGTCCTCCAAAGTTTTCAATGTCCACATCCTCTACTTATGTATGACTATAATACTGGCCAAAGCTTGACATGAGTTTTTCAGTTAAAAGTGTAAATCAACTCACTGAGTTAAGGTTTTCGAGAAGAAACATCTGTTCTTTCTCCATAGTGGGGCTCTCACCCCAGGAAATGATTAATATTTCTTAGATTTAAAGTATATCTTAAATTGCAATTACAAATTTAATGTAAATATCAGACATGGTGTATTTCCTCCTCCTCGTCAATGTGGATGGTGGATTGAGAGTTTTGTGCTTGTAGTCTTTGTAGGGGTATTGACCTTAAGATTTCCCAGCCACGTCCACTGTCCTTGATAACCACTGGCACTTTCTGTTCTAAAGACTGAAGCCCGGACCTATATGGTTCCCCGTATACTTGTGGTATGTCCAAAAAAGTAATATCTGAAGAACTTTGTGTCCTGACTTTGTCCTTGTCACTGTGGATGGCTTGAGGGGTTTGTACTTTTAATCGTTGTAAGGGAATTGACCTTAAGATCTTCCAGCCATGTCCACTGGCCTTTCTAAACATTGGCACTTCCTGTTCTAAAGACTGATGCCCGGGCCTAGATGGTTCCACGCATACTTGTGGTATGTCCAAATGAGCCATATGTGAAGCACTTTGGGTACTGGCTGTGCCCTCATGTAGCAACCCACTTGGTGTTTGAGAAGTTTTTAATGGATCAATTGCTGGTTCATTTGCCTCAGTCACCATCAATTTGGGCAGATCTGACTTTACGGCTTGGTCTTCTTTTAAGTCATTTGAGGTTTTCTTGTGTGAGTTACTGTTTTCTTCTTGTCCTTGGAAAGCTTCAACATAACGCCGGATCTTCTGCTGACTAAGGTCCTTTCTTACCACAACCCTGTAATACCAGAAGATTAGGTTTGAGTGTTTTGTCTTTTGAGGATTTATTTTTTTAAATTCTGCAATAATTCTCTTAATGCAATTACTGATCCCCTTTATCCAAAAGTAGATGTGTAAAGTGCACTTGTCTACAAGTATGAAAATGTATTACATCTGTGAGTATGGTTACTAGTGGCATTTAGCTACCCATACCTATCAAACAATAATTTATTACTGGTGTATTGAGGATATGATTATAGCTTACCTGTCAACTGGCTCTGTTGCCATTATGGCATGGTAAGGGGAGTTATAAGCAAGTGTTAGCTACCATTTTAGAGCAACCCTTCCTGTAGTGATGCAATGGGGGGAGTTAGTACCTATATAAATGCCAGCTGTGGAAGGGGGGCAGAGAGTCCAGAGTATGTGAACAGTTCACCTCAGAGCTGCAAGATGTGAGCCTGAACTAAGCTGAGCTAAAGGGCCCTATTCAGGTCCGAATTCCCAGACGAGGAGGTACAGATCATGGGAGAAATAGCTGTAGTTGCCCTATCTCCCTTGACCTTTTTCTGCAGGTCCTGTAGCGGGGTGTGTAAGGCCTTAGGGGCCTGGACAGAGTGCTCTGATGTGAGAAAGGGTGGAGGCCTGGGAATGAGTATGTTATCTTGGAGTGTACCTGGCTGGACAAAGCTATAGAAGGGACAATAGGAAGAGACTGGTATACTGACAGAAGCACCTTGTCCCCCTGACGCTCAAATGTGGGTCTTGTGGCTCAGTAATGGAAGCCTAGGGTTGTGAACTTACTATATATAGGGAAGTGGTCCCAACTTTGTGGCAATCCCAAGGAGAGGGATGGAGAGGGGAGATGGTTTAAGTAAAAGGATGTGTACTTGTGCTTGCACTGGAATGTTTAACTTTGCACATGGTGTTGTGCGCTAAAGATTCTGATAGTATGTCAAATGTGAAATGTCACAGAAAGTAAAGTGAAGATGCAAAGTTGCAGTAAAATGCTCAACATGCATTTGTGTGTGGACGTTCCTTTTTGTTTAATATTAAAATGATTTTAAAGGTTCCACTTTTAAAAATGAAAATAAATATGTTATACTTACCAGCTCTGTGCTGTGGTTTTGCACAGAGCAATCCTGATCCTCCTCATCTCAAGTCCCATACTTGCGCTCCTGGCTCCTTCCCTCTGCTGAGTGCCCCCATAGAAAGCGTGCCCCCATAGAGAGCCGCTTTCTATGGGGCCACTCGTGTGGGCTCGCTCCCAAGCCACCCTGTCTGCGTCTATTGACACAGACCGTGGGGCTCGGTCATGTCTCCCGCTCCCTCATTATAGGATTTGATTGACAGGAGCAGGAGCCAATGGTTTCCACTGCTATCAATCTGCCCTGTGAGGAGGGAGAGAGCTGGGAGAGCTGCTGCTTTCATGCACATCGCTGGATTGAGATTGGGCTACAGTGGCGTAACTAGAACCTTCAGGGCCCCAGTGCAAGAAACCATGAAGGGCTCCCCCTGCCCCACGGTTGGGGCCCTTCCATCTGAGCCCAGTGGTGGAACTCCAGGGCGTGGTTGCAATTATGACCTTTGTGATCCCTGTAGTACTGGTATCAGTAGCTTTTTTATTTTTGTTATTTTATTTAATTTTTCTTTACAATAATATTTTAATTTTTTTTAGGAACCCCCATGGGGGGGGGGGGCTTTTGTGAGGTATCGGGGGTCTAAACAGACCTCTGACGTTCCACCTTTGAGACAGAGAAAGAGACTGAGGACGCGGCCCTCAATCTCCTTCTGTGCAGTCTCAGCTACACAGAATGAATGGACAGGAAAAGCACTGTAAAGAGCTTCCTGTCCATTCATAAATTGAAACATAGTAAACACAGTTTACTATACCACAGTTATGAATGGACAGAGTCAGTGATTGGTACGGATTCAGAAAAAGACACATTTACTGGCCCCTTCTCCACTCTGAATCCTGACAGATCTCAAACAGCAGCTGGCAGGAGAGGTGAGGGGGGAACCTGGCAGAGCTGAGTGACGAGGGGGGTCTGGGAAAGAGCACAGGGAGGCTGGAGCGTACACGGGGGGCAGTAGAAGAAAGCTGGTTAGGAGGAGCGGCTGAGGCGGCTTGATATAGAGGATTCAATCTCTCCATTTTCCTCCTGCAGCAGCTGAATACCCGCTACTCCTCCTCTCTCTCCTGCAGGCATGGAAAGGCAGGCAGAAGGAATATGGAGAGATTGATTCCTCTCTATGCAGCTACCTCCACCACTCCTCCTATCTAGGCGTACAGACACAGCCAGTGCAAGGATTTCTGCCTACACAGGCGAAAGTACATTCTGCGCCCCCTCCCCATCCTTCAGCCACCCTGCGCTGGTACTGCTGCCCTACCACACTTCCCCATCTTCCAGCCACCCTGCGCTGGTATTGCTAGACCCCCCTCCGTCATCCACCCACCCCACACTGATACTGCTGTTCCCCCCGGCCTCCAATCACTGTTGTTGTTTCCCTCTCCACCATCTCCAGTGACTCCCTGCTGTTACTGCTGGATCCCTCATCCTCCAGTCACCCCACGCTGGTACTGCTGTACCCCCCCAGCGTCCAGCGACCCCTGATGGTACACCCCCCAAATCCCCAAGTGGCTGAAGATTCAGATTGTACTGCCCCTCCCCCATCCTGGCACCCTGGGGCTCCCTCCCCCATCCTGGCAGCCCTACCAGGTAGCCAGCATTGTCTAGGGATGGGGTTCCTGTCTCTAAGGAAGATGGGGTTACTGTCCCTAGGGAAGTTGGGAACTACCGTCCCCAGGTGAGATAGGGTCCCTGTCCCTAAGCGAGATGGGGTCCCTGTCCCTAAGCGAGATGGGGTCGCCGCCCCATGGGAAAAGGGGTTTCTGTCCTCAGGGGAGATGGGGTCCCAGGCCCCAGGAGAGATTGTGTCTCTGTCCCCAGGGCAGATGAGAGCCCCGTCCCCAGGGCAGATGGGAGCCCTGTTCCCAGGGCAGATGGGCTCCCTATCCCCAGGGCAGATGGGCTCCCTATCCCCAGGGCAGATGGGCTCCCTATCCCTAGGAGAGATGGGCTCCCTGTCCACAAAAGAGAAGGGCTCCCTGTCCACAAAAGAGAAGGGATCCCTGTCCACAAGAGAGATGGGCTCCCAGATGAGAGCCCCATCCTCAGAGCAGACGTACTGGTAAATGATCCTGCACTTCCTGGTCTGGGGCGCGCACGCACGCTGCTGGCGACCCGCTCCTGCTGTGATTGGACACAGCAGAAGCCAATCAGCGGGTCCGGCGGGCTTGAAGTAAACAAGGCAGACTGCCGTTCTGTCAGTAGGGAAGGTAGTGATCCTGTGTTTCTGCTAAGCAAAAACACAGATCTCTGCTTTCCCATAGTGTAAGCACCTCCCACACAGTGAGTAAAGCACATTTTAGGCATCCATTTAACCCTTTCATCGCCAATGATGTTAACCCCTTCCTAGCCAGTGCCATTAGTACAGTGACATTGCATATTTTTAGCACTGATCACTGTATTAGTGTCACTGGTTCCCAAAAAAGTGTCACTTAGTAGACATTTGCACTGCTGTAAAATTTGTTCATTTTCGTTTTATTCAGTTCTTGTTTTTTTGGTTTTTCAAGTCATTCGTTATGATCGAAATTTGTTATTGCGAATAAATTCGTAACTTCGGAAAAATTTGTATTCGTTATGTTCCATTCGTTTAGATGCGGTATTCGAAAACTCGTAAATTAGAAAATCCGTAATAATAACTAACTAATAATAACCAACTATTAAATTATAGGTATTGGAATTTCCTTTCAAATTTGGCTGTTTATGAACGTAACAAATACGAATTCATCCAAAGTTACGAATTATCCAAAATAACGAATGCTGCATCTAAATGAATGAAATGTAACAAATTAATAATAATAAATAATAATAATAATAAAAAGTTTTTATAATTTGTTACGTTCCATTCGTTTAGATGCGGCATTCGTTATTTCGGATAATTAGTAACTTCGGATAAATTTGTATTCGTTACGTTCACTAACAGCCAAAATTGAAAGGAAATTCCAATACCTATAATTTAATAGTTAGTAACAGTTATTATTATTAGTTAGTTATTATCCCCTTCCCGCCGACCGTACGCAGATGTGCGTACTCGGCTTTCCGGGGTTATACCGGGATGATGCCTGCAGCTGCAGGCATCATCCCGGTACCGTTGTTTAGAGCGGGCGATCGGCTACCCGTATATAACAACCGATGCGGCTAAAAGCCGCTCGGCTGTTATACCGGAGGAGCGGGAGGGGACATCCCCCCCTCCCGCCGCCTCCCGCCGCTCTTACCAGGCCTCCCGTGCGATCGGGAAGCCCGGTGTCCAATCGACTGTCTCCGGCGGCTGTGGGCGGGCTGGAACGAAGCCGTGGGCGGCTTCGTTCCAGCCTTCTCAATGTAAACGCGGAAGCGACGTCATGACGTCACTTCCCGTTTACTCGGCTGCCAATGGCGCCGAATTTAAAAAAATATACAGTATTCAGAATCGCCGTTTTCGGCGATCTGAATACTTTGAAGTGCAGAGGAGGGATCGGGGGTCTTTTAGACCCCCGATCCCTCCATAAAGAGTACCTGTCACCACCTATTACTGTCACAAGGGATGTTTACATTCCTTGTGACAGCAATAAAAGTAAAAAAAAAAACATTTTTTTTAAAAACACAATTTATAAGTCTAAAAATAAATAAAATAAATCAAAAAAATAAATTTTTTTTTTTAAAGCGCCCCGTCCCCGCGAGCTCGCGCAGCGAAGAAAACGCATACGGAAGTCGCGCCCACATATGTAAACGGTGTTCAAATCACACATGTGAGGTATCGCCGCGATCGTCAGAGCGAGAGCAATAATTCTAGCCCTAGACCTCCTCTGTAACTCTAACCTGGTAACCGTAAAAAAAATTTAAAGCGTCGCCTATGGAAATTCATAGCTACCATAGTATGTCGCCATTCCACGTGTGCGTGCAATTATAAAGCGTGACATGTTTGGTATCTATTTACTCGGCATAACATCATCTTTCACATTATACAAAAAAATTGGGGTAACTTTACTGTTTGGATTTTTTAAAATTCATGGAAGTGTCCCTTTTCCAAAAATTTGCGTTTAAAACACCGCTGCACAAATACCGTGTGATATAAAATATTGCAACAATCTCCATTTTATTCTCTAGATTCTCTGCTAAAAAAATATATATAATGTTTGGGGGTTCTAAGTAATTTTCTAGCAAAAAATATGGATTTTAACTTGTAAACACCAAATTTCAAAAATAGGCTTAGTCATGAAAGGGTTATTCCGGATTTTAGAATTTTCAGGTTTTCTCATTTTCGTTCTTTTGAATTTTCGGATTTTCATTCTTATTTTCAGATTTCGAAATTTCCAAATTTTCTCATTTCTGAATTTTTGGAAAAATTCATTAAACGGGTTTTCGTTAATTCGAATATATTTTCGGATTAACAAATTTGTAGAATTTCGTCAAAAAACGAATTCAGAACTAAACGAATTGCACATGTCTATCACTTAGTGTCTGATTTGTCCGCCGCAATGTTGCAGTCCCACTATACGTCGCTGATCGCTGCCATTAGTAGTGAAAAAATAAAAATAAATAAAAAATTCCATAAATATATCCCATATATAGACGCTATAACTTTTGTGCAAACCAATCAATATATGCTTTTTGGGATTTTTTTGCCAAAAATACTGTATGTGGCAGACTACATATTGGCCTAAGAAATTAGATTTTTTACATTTTTATTAATGGATGTGTTTATAGCAGAAAGTAAAAAATATATATTTTTTTCAAAATTGGCTGTCTTTTTTTGTTAATAGCGCAAAAAAAATAAAACCGCAAAGGTGATGAAATACCACCAAAAGAAAGCTCTATTTGTGGGAAAAAAAAGGACATACATTTTTTTGGGTACAGTGTCGCACGACCGCACAACTGTTTTTTAAAAATGTAAAAAATCTAATTTCTTAATCAATTTAGGCCAATATGTATTCTGCCACATATTTTAAAGTAAAGTAATGCAGTGCCGTATCGCAAAAAATGGCCTGGTTATGAAGGGGGGGGGGGGGGGGTAAACCTTCCGGAGCTGAAGTGGTTAGTTAAAACCACCAAACAGTATATATTTTTTTTTCACAGCAGAGACCCTGGAGAATAAAATGGTGGTAGTTCCATTTTTTAATATTCTTTTATACAACGGTTTATATCTATATAATATATATATATATATATATATATATATATATATATATATATATATATATATATATTAGATTGCACCAAGAAATAGATATACAACATGTCAAGCTTTTAAAGTGTGTGCATTCATAAAACCATGATGAACTTCAGTACCCATAAATTTCCATAGGCGATGCTTTAAAAGCTCTTACAGTTCTTCAGTTTAACTGTAAATTATGGGTCCAGATTTATTGGTCTCATTCCAGCGTGTGTGGAAAAAAGTTATATGTGCATGTACTTGGGGGTGGGGCAGAGCGGGCACAGCATTTTTTTTTTGGGGGGGGGGTTTAAGTGCTTGGGTGTAACTTTAATTTTTCCCACATTTTTTTCCACTTATCTTCATTGTTATCACATAGGGGACCAATAGCCTGCTATGTGCGCTATGCATTTTTAATTTAACAGGACCTCTTCATTGAGTCTCCAGGGGTTTATGACCCCTAACGTCTCCCCTGCACTCCCCATAGGGCTTCTTCTCTGACCACAGCAACCAAGAAAAATGACAGCAGAAACCATAAGTGACTAAATCATTGTTGCTTTTATGTTCCTACTAGCTAGGGAAGATCATTGAATGGACTAAAGCCCCGTACATACGGGCCTAATGCTGGCCAACATCAGCCAGTTCAACAAGTGTAAGGCACTCGGTCCAACAGAAGCTGGCCGTTTATTCAGCTTCTGTCGGATGACCATGCTTGTAAACCAGCAGCTGGCCGGCTCCCGATCAGCGCTCTCAGCCATTGGCTGAGAGCGCTGATCGGAGTGTTCTGGTGGGGGGGCACCCCCCTGTCAGAGCACAACAGCTCAGCGAGGGAGATCGCGGTACTAACTTTGGATAGTTAGTACAGCGGCTCTGACCTGAGTTGACAGTTTTTTTCGTTCAACCAAAAAAAAATAATAGTGTGTACCAGGCTTAAGGCTGGTCTTCCTCTTCTCTACCTGGAAACATCAACCGTGTGGAGAGCCACCAGATCACTTCCACCTGAAAGCGAGTTTGCGACATTGACATATTATTTGTTTAAAACCCCCCACTATGACCGCCGTATGAGGAACATCGGTAGGGTTAAAATACATCCAACAGCCAACTACAGCAATTCAACTCACCGTGAGTACCAGTGGTCTCCTAAGCCATATTCTGTGCCACAAATACCTGATCGAGGCCAGAGGAATCGTGGGAGTTTTCTCTCCAACATTACTGCGGTTGCAGCAACCTGATAAAAAGAGAGGTGAGATACATGTATTTCTTTACTATGACAGTGAATTAACTTGTACAATACACTTCAATTCACCTGCTCAGTCTTGCTACCTTAACCTCCCCAACATTTTAAGAATTCGCCCCTTCCTGACAAAGTACACTACAACAACTTATTCACTTCTCGGTTATATCTCGCCTTGACTACTGCAACTCCCTCCTCACTTGCCTACGTTTACACAGGCTATCCCCCTTCAGTCTATTATGAATGCTGCTGCTAGACTAATACACCTTACTAACCGATCTGTGACTGCTGCCCCCTCTGCTAATCCCTTCACTGTAGCCCAACATATACAATTCAAAATACTAGACACAATGTACAAAGCTATCCACAACACTGCCCCCCAGCTACATCTCCAACCTCACCTGGAGATATCACCCAAATCGTCCTCTCTGCTCCTCCCAGGACCTCCTGCTCTCTAGCTCCCTTGTTACCTCCTCCCATGTTCACCTCCAGGGCTTGTCCAGAACCTCTCCTCCCCTCTTGAACACCCTACCCCAGTATGTCCGGTCAGGTCCTGCCTTATCCACCTTTAGGCGATCCTTGAAAACTCATTTAATCAGGGAAGCCTATCAGGTCTCCACCTAAAAACTGTACTTGAGTGCCCTCCATCAGATCATCCCCTGCAGCTATTACCTTTTGTACCAACTCCCCTTCCCTTAAGATTGTAAGCTCCATGAGCAGGTAAATCCTCAATAATAATAAAATGAATCTTTAGTTATCAACCCTTGCGCTACCTGAGCTCTCCACAGCTCATCCCTTTCCTGTGCCACCCTCCAATGAGTGTCTCCCATCATGGCAATCAGCAGATTCAGCATCAGGAGGTTGGCGAGGATGGTGAAGGAAAAATATATAACGTGGAAAATAAATGGAAGGTCCACATTATAGTTGGTGGGGGCGTTGATGACGTTGAGAAAAAACTCAAAGGTACTGAAAATAGTCATGAGGTAGTCGTAGAACCATCCAAACTGTTTGGGGTCTTCTGTCTGGAAGATGACGTAAAATGCTGGCAGAAGAAAGACACAAAGAGATTGATAAACATGATCAGTTACATTTTATCACAGAAGAAGAAATGTAATTTTCCTAAAAACGTTTTTAAAATACAGGCTTATGTCCATTCTGATGCATCGATGCATGGGAGTCACATTGTGGGAACAAGGGTTGCAGCGGTCACAAGCGAGCCCAGGCTCCTGCAGAACCAGATGGACCTCTCTGCAATCTGTATATTGATTGCAATCATAGGTGTTCGCAAGCCTATTGCATTAGGGTATGCACCCCAGAGCTCAATCATACATGCATGTATGTGTGTCTACATATATATATGGCCTCCGCATATTGTTCTCCCTGCCAGCACGTGAAAGAAGTGCGTAAGCACTTCCCTTATGGCAGAGCCGATAAGAGAGAGATCTTTCACATCTCCCCGGCTGCACATAATGCTAATGCGCACAAGTTGATTAGGGTGTGAACAGCGGGCCCACCCTGAGCGCACGTCTATAATTGCAATGCATCCACAGTACAGTGTACAGCCCCAGCATCCTAAAGATGCAGGGAATGGAGTCAAGTGCCTGCCCATTAAGTGAGGCAAGAAAACAGTGGACCCGGAAGAACAAGAAGATAACAGCACTACTGGGGCAGGAGTGGATATGGGGAGCTGATTGCACATTATGGCAAATGCTGGCTTGCCCCCATTACAATTCAATTCTGCTTTAATCTGACCTTTTTGCAGTCCCTGCACAATCAGCACATACAGCTCCATAGAGGGTCAGCAGGATTGTACGTCTGTGCTGTGTAACTACTTCCTGTTTTATCAATTACTTCCAAACTTCCAAGACAGGTTCGACCTTGAGAAATTTCTTAATACTGGCACTTTTTTTTTTTACAGCAGACTTGTCGTGTGGCAAGGAGGGTGTTCCATCATCACCAGCAACAGTGTCCAGGATCACCATATAACAGACAAAAGTGTTGTGGGGAGAATTGGGCTGTTATAGCAATTTGTGGCTATAAAACTGAATTTCTCAGGTCACATTTATCAAAAGAATTTGGAATTATAGGGCAAGTTGGCACAAAACATTTCAGTATTTGCTCAATTCTGGAAAGTTCAATCATGGTAGTCTCTTCTATACCTGGGGGATTTGAGGGTTAGGTGAGATCTCTGCATTGGGTTCCCAGATCTTCACACCTGCTGGGCCCTTTATGAGGACTCATACAATCCCTGTTGGATTTTTTATTTATTTTATATTATGGAAAATTTAACAAGAGGAACTAGGACACACAAAAGTAGGTAGAAACACTCAAAACTCCCAGGCGAACAGGAGCAAGATTATAGCAGGGACATCTCACACTTGGAATATCTAAGACATATAAGAAGCCATGGACTGACTCCCCAGACTCTATCCATATTTATAATACAATTTTTGAGTCTACAGATTATTTAAGCTTTAATATCTACTGTATAATTATAATTCATCTTCAGAATTCTTTACTTACTAGTTGCATATCCAAAAATTACCACAGCCATCAGCCAGCAAAACCGTAGCAAGTCTCCAAATATCATCTGCAGAAACCGAAATAGTTAGATTTTCTCATACACCCGCAATATTAGATACATAATAGACCTCAGACAATTACCAAGGTCAGATATTATATGTCTTCATCCCTGATTGTGTGGGTTTTGACCAGTTTCTTTACTTTGTAGGCAGTTATTTACCTTGTCAATGGCCTAACCTAAAGTATATATTACACGTCCTATGATTCTCAACTCCTGAGTTGTAACAGCATCCACAGAGACCTAGAGTCATAGATAATCTAATCCCCATTGTGAGGGCCTGTGTTGATAGGCTTCTGTTTGCGTCAGATGGATTTTGCATTCCTATACAAGTCAATGGGGAATGGAAAACTTTCTTGAAGCAGATAAAAAGGGAGGCCCAGAGTAAAGGAGAGAAAAGACATGGATGGAGGGCCGGCAAGACAGGGGTTAAAGGGGTTTGGGTAAAGTAGGGGTTTCAGGCTAGTCTGACAGGAAAACATAAGTGGTTTGACTTATTGATTGGTGTCTGGGACAGGAACAGGAGGAGCTACAGGGAGTAGCCAAGCTAGGGGTTTTAGGAGGTCTTCAGTCAGAGTGAAGCCTCCCCTTTTTTCTTTTTTTCTTTTTGCCCCCCCTCCTCCTTTTCAGAGGGAGTTTTATTGTTTTATTTGTCACAGCAGTGAGCGGGGTACAAGATACTGGTAGGTTAATATAAACAAAAAAACCCCATATACTTGGTAGGGACCCTATGAGGTACGGCTTTCCCGGTACTTATTATGTTTATCTGTGACTGGTTGTCTCCGAGCCAGCGCTGTAGCGGCAGGAGGCATAATTATGCTGGACGCTGTTATTTTCTTCTTTGATGCCTACCAGGCATAGGTGTGCGCAGCCTATTGCATTAGGGTGTGCACCCCAAAGCTCAAACACGTAGTACCGATAACTCACGATGAAAGGGAAGGGGCCGATAAGTTACATATTTACCGGCCCCTTCCCCTACTCATCCGAAAACATCCCCACAGCAACAGCCGGAGGGAGAGGAGAGTTGGGAAGCCAGCAGCACTGCGAAGGGAAAGGGGGGGAGCCAGGGCAGTAGGGGGGATCTGTGCTGCACAGTGTGATTAGGGTGCGCCTATGCTACCAGGAGTGGCGGGGTGCCCGGTAGGTTAGTACGGGGCGAACATATGCTTGTTAGGGACCCGTCTGAAGTACGGCTCCCAGTATTTGGTCTGTTGGTATCTGCGACTGGTTGTCTCCGAGCCGGTGCTGTGGTGGCTGGAGGCCTTAATTAAGTTGGACGCAGGTATTTTCTTCTGTGATGCCTACTAGGAGTGGCGGGGTATAAGTTCCTGGTAGGTTAGTATGGGGCAAACATACAGTATACTTGGTATGGACCCATCTGAGGTACGGCTCCCAGTATTTGATATGTTGGTATCTGTGTCTCCGGGTCGATGCTGTGGCGGCTGGAGTCCTAATCAAGTTGGATGCAGGTATTTTCTCCTTTGATGCCTACTAGGACCTTGAGGCTCCAGCAAAACTGGGTTTTAATGTGTTATTTACCTGTTATGTATACAGCTAAATAAAAGGCTGCTATGGCCATTTAACTCCAGATTGTGGTCATGTGGTTATTTATAAGGGATGAAGGGAGTTATGATCTGAGCAGAATTGAGACAAATCTTCAATACCCTAGTCATGCAGGTTAGATGGTGGTCAAACGTAGGTCAAGTGCAACTGTCAATGAATTCTGAATGATCTCAGAAGCATCACAAACCAATACCATTAACCAAAGCCCAACATCCATTAACACAGGCCCTAACTCTGCTACGTTTACTGCTAGGGTGGATGGTAGATATACTTCCAAAATTGAAAACTGCTTTGCAGCAGTGCTCCTCGGTGTGAATCTCAGCCAAGACGCTATCTGCAAGGAGTTCACAGATTCTTGCTCCTGTCTAGACTGGCCCTAGTATGTGTATGTTAGCATGTGAGATATGGACCTTGGGTTGTTCCTCAATAAAATAAAAATATTTTTAAAAACTTGCTCATCAGGACCCATTTGTATTTCCTTTCAGTTAATTTGATGGATGTGTTGCAAAAGAAAGCTCTACAGAACTGGGAAAAATTTGCTTTGGCAAGAACTTTTCCAACATATACTGTAGCCAATTCACAATACAACACAGCATTTCTACATCAAACCATTCACATTGATTGGTCCTATCAGGTTGTACATGTCCAGCCCAAAGCTTACTGCCGCATTCTCAAGTCAACTTACTTTATGGATCATGATGGTGAAAGGTCCAAGCATTTGGAATCCACGTGCAAAATACATGACATAGCACCAGCCCAGCACAAGTAATATGCACATCGGCACCACCTCTCCATCCGTGTCTGTCACTCGGAGAACGAGGGTCGTAAGCACCAAACAAGGGAAGGCGATTCTGTTGGCAGAAAATATTTTAGTTGCTTTGCTCATATACTAAAAATAAATATCAAAACCAAGAAACAAAAAAAATGCACCTTTAGGTTATTTAAAGTAGTTGGAAAGGCTAAGCACAGCAAAACAGCCCTCACTCACAACATTGCTATTTCGATTTCTAAAGTTATTCTGTAGAAAACAGTCTATATTAAAAATATACTTTATTTGTGGTCAAATTACCACAAATTTTCAATGGTAATGCCTTTGCTGTGCAGGCGCTAGGGTGCAGCGTGCCTCAGGGGCAGTGGAAGAGCACTGCCTTTTTAGCCAAAGTGAGGCTGGGAGGATGAGAGGGGCTGCAGGGACCGGTCCACAGTTTCACTGTTGGACCTTCCTCATGGATGGGCGGAGGAAGCTTCTGACTTGCAACTGCATCATGTATTTAGATGGGGTTCATGCAGATAAGCAGTAACGCTTACTAGAACTGCAATTCAATGATAGCGATATAAAGTCAGCCCTAGAGTGGAACTGGAAACTGGCAGGACAATTAATGTCATGCCTTCGTTAATTAGGCTTGTAATCTTCTTATTGACTTTTTGGTTTAACTAGATGAATCTATGCTGCCATCTAGTGGCCATTTTGTATAACTGCGCTATATCTATTTCAATGTAGTTATTTAGAATAGCTGGTTAGATTTGCTACATGCAACCCTCCGTACTTTCAATCCCATCAGGCCTTGCATCAGCTTCCTCCAGTTTTTCCTCTTTCCTTACCATGGAAGCATACACACCTGCTGTTAAGCTCTACGCTAGCCATCCGGATACATCTTCGGTATGTTTACTAATTGTGTCTTCAGCTAGATATATAGATAGGGAGGCACTATTTGTATGATATTTTATTAATTGCATGTTGTTTGTATCTGTTACAGTTTTACTCTATCTTGTATCAATAAAAGTTCAAAAGGATTCTGCACCTACTGGAATGCATTGGTATGAGAGGACTTAACAGTGTGCCCAAATACACCTAAGTCACATGTAGTGAGGGGCATAACAGTAAAACGAAGGCTTCTAAGCACGGCTAACACACAGAACAGCAGTAAAACAAAGGCTCCTAAGCACGGCTATCATACAGAACGCCAGTAATACAGCAGTGTTATCAAGCTTCCATATTGCCGGACACCATGTCACAGACAAAGTCAGAGCACTTTGTGACAAGGTCGGAAGTTTACTCCACGAGCACAAGGAGGTCAGTGAAAAGCAAAACAATCGCCATTGCCTGCGCAAAGGCGGAATCTGCAAAAGTAAAAGCTGACTTTGCTGCAAAGGAGGCCAAAATAAAAACTGCATTCGCCGAAAAAGAGATGCAACTTAAAAGTTACGATTGGAAACTGCATTGGAGGAACTAGCTGCAGAAAAGGAGTCAGCGGCTGCTGCGGCCGAGGCAGACATCTTATGCCGCGTACACACGAGCGGACTTTACGGCGGACTTTGCCCGGCGGACTGGATTTCGTCGGACAATTCGATCGTGTGTGGGCTCCAGCGGACTTTGTTTGCTCAAAAGTTGGACGGACTTAGATTTGAAACTTGTTTAAAATTTATCCGTTGAAATCGAGTCCGGTCGAAAAGTCCGCCGTCTGTATGCTAGTTCGACGGACAAAAAGCCACGCTAGGGCAGCTATTGGCTACTGGCTATGAACTTCCTTGTTTTAGTCCGGTCGTACGTCATCACGTACGAATTCGACGGACTTTGGTGGATTGTGTGTAGGCAAGTCTGTTCATTCAGAAAGTCCGTCGTAAAGTACGTCGAAAAATCCGCCGGGCAAAGTCCGCCGTAAAGTCCGCTCGTGTGTACGCGGCATTAGAAGAACTTGCAAAGCCCATCAGTGAGCGGCTCAGCAACATACTTGAAAGAAAATCCGTTCCCGACGATGGTACAGAGCGTACCTCAGAATTTGTGCGGTGACACGCCAAACCAGACAACTGCCCACTTACAGCGCTGAGAGCAGTATCAACCCCCCCGCCATTCTCACACCTTACGTCAAGCAAGAAAGTAAACCTGCACTCAGTCAGATTTCAGCACATTCTGCATCCGGGCTATCAAAACACTACGTTATAGTTGACCAAATCGAAAATGAAGAACGACGGGTTAAAAGACACAGCAACAGTATCTTTGATGACCGCAAATACCCACCAAGTGGTTGATGGTGTAACACCCCTAAGCTAGGCACCTCATCCCTATGTGAATGAAAACAACAAGGAAAAGTAGGGGGATTTTTGCGGTGCCAAATACAAAGAGAAGGGAATAACTTACATTGGGTAAAATAGAATTTTATTACGTAACATATTTGTAAAAAACAAGCAATTTTAGAGCAATATAAAATAACAGGTGTTTGGTGGTCGTAAATGCAGAAATGAATCACAGATCACAAGTAGCAATATTGCACACTAGCCCAACATGTTTCACTTTTGGCTTCCTCAGGGGATGTGCAAGGCTTATTTGGAACCACTAAACAGATAAAATAAAAAGATATAACATGATACCAAGCAAAATGTACATACAAAGAATTTAAGTAGAATATGAGCCTGGTTGCCAAGAGAAGGGGGATAGAAGTAAGCACTTGCCCAAACAAATGCTAGCACCCGCAACTTGCCAGGCTTAACCCCAGACAAACATTCCAAAAGACCCGATTCACAGGAATTAGTCAAGTAGGGCCATAGAGGGCAGGTAGGGAGGCACGAGGGAATAATGAGAGGCCATAAAGTTAAACTGAAAAATTATGAAAAAAAAATGATGAGAAAAAGGGTAGCTAAAGAATTTCAAAAGGGACAATCGTCTCTAAAAATAGATACTCACAAAGAATGTATGTCTAGGGATCTTGATTTAAAGGCAAGTGAAGAAGCCGGTCTCTTAGCTAAGATAGCGCTTCTCCTTGGGAGGGACATCATCAGAGTTCACAAGGTGAGAAAACAAATCAATGGTCCCCACAACTCCCCCTATGCCCAGAAGCTAGATCTAGGATGGGTCATCATAGGCAACGTATGTCTAGGGAGTGTTCACAAACCAACCAGTGTGAACTCTCTCTTTACAAAGACACTAGAAGGCGGGCGTCCATCCCTATTTCAGCCTTGCACCAACAGATTCTTTGTAAGAGAGAAGCCTGCCAGTGTAATTCATTCCAACCCTTACACCGCTAATCTTCTTTGTCATGAAGACAGAGATCATTTAGGGTGCTCAGTTTTCCAAAGGACTAAAGAAGATCACAAAATTGGCCCATCTATTGAAGATCATATCTTCTTGGAGATAATGAGACAGGGATTCTACAAAGCCAGAGAAAACAGCTGGGTGGCACCCCTGCCTTTCAAAGCGCAGAGACCCCGTCTTGCTAACAGAGAACAAGCTTTGAAACGCTTTTCTTCCCTCAGATCCAATTAAAAAAAAAAAACAGAAATTAAAGGGCATTTCTTCTCATTCATGAGTAAGATGTTTGAGGATGACCATGCTGAGATAGCCCCACCTCTAAAGGTCAATGAAGAGTGCTGGTACCTACCAATCTTCGGCTTCTACCACCCAAAGAAGCCAGGTAAAATCCGGGTAGTGTTTGACTCCAGCTCAGGGCATCAAGGGGTCTCATTAAATGATGCCCTCCTAAAGGGACCAGATCTCAACAACACACTTCTTGGTGTTCTCATCAGATTCCGCAAAGAAGCAGTTGCCCAAGTTGCAGACATTTAGCAAATGTTCCACAGCTTCCAAGTCAAGGAAGAACACAGGAACTTCTTGAGATTCCTATGGTTCAAAGACAATGACCCTACTAAAAACATTACAGAATACCGCATGAAAGTGCACGTTTTTGGTAACAGTCCATCTCCTGCTGTTGCTATCTATGGACTTAAGCTATCTGCCCAAGAAGGTGAGAAAGACGTTACGCAGTTTATTGAAAGAGACTTTTATGTAGATGATGGTCTGAAAACACTTTCTTCACCCGAAGCTGCAATAAGTCTACTCAAGAGGACTCAAAGCAAACTTGCCTCTTCAAATGTCAGACTGCATAAGATAGCATCAAACAGCAAGGTCGTCATGGAGGCCTTCCCTTCCCAAGATTATGCCAGTGACTTCAAAGATCTGGACTTAGCTACACACTCCTTTCCTATGCAACGCAGCCTAGGACTCAACTGGGACCTCAAGTCTGACACCCCTTACCTTTCAGGTTAACCAAGAGCCAAAGCCCTTCACACGGTGAGGTGTCTTATCCACCATCAACAGCCTGTATGATCCACTCGGGTTTGCAGCACCAGTTACCATCCAAGGTAAGATTCTGCTTAGAGAGCTTACCGCAGACACATGTGATTGGGATTCTCCACTACCTCTTGAGAAAGAGACATTATGGGTAACATGGAGAGCCTCTTTAAAGACTTTATCCAACCTACACGTACATAGACCATACACCCACTTTCTTACTCCCACAAGGGTTCAGTCTACAAAGTTATGTGTATTCTGTGATGCTTCATAGGAGCAGTAACCTACCTCAAGTCAGTAGACATCGAGGGCCAAGTTCATATTGGGTTTGTTATGGGCAAAGCCAAGCTAGCACCATGTCCTGAAACCACCATTCCAAGATTGGAACTGTGTGCTGCTGTACTAGCAGTAGAACTAGCAGAACTTATTACATCTGAGATGGATCTAGAACTCGAGGACACAGAGTTTTACACAGACAGCAAAGTAGTGTTGGGCTACTTTTACAACGAAAGTAGGAGATTCTATGTCTATGTACACAACAGAGTCCTAAGAATCAGGAAGTCGACACAGCCCACCCAGTGGCGTTATGTCTCAACTGATCATAACCCAGCAGATCATGCTACAAGGTCTGTACCAGCATCCCATCTCAAAGACACTACATGCCTCACAGGACCACCCTTCCTGTACAAGCCAGTGCCTACCACTCCAGTAAGGGAGACATATGTACTGCGAGAATCTGAATCTGACTCAGATATCCATCCTCAGGTTTCCACACTACATACAACAATTTCTAACCAACTGTTGAGATCCAAGTGCTTCCACAAATTCTCCACTTGGAAGTCCTTACAAAGAGCTACTGCTTGCTTGGTTCACATAGCCAGATCCTTTAGAGGTACCCCTACAAGACCAAGTTGTTGCAAAGGTTGGCATTACTGCCACAAGCCATATACAGTAGATGAGCTCACAGAAGCAAAAAATGTAATCATACACTATGTCCAACAAGAGACTTATGCAGTAACACTAGAATGTCTTCAAAATCGTTCCAAAGAACTGTCCTCTAAGGTAACTCAATCCCTTTATAGACAATAAAGGACTGTTAAGAGTTGGAGGACGTATTTCAAATGCAGGACTTGATAGTGGTGAAAGCAATCCTATCATAATACCAAATAACCATGTTGCGTCTTTACTTGTGGAACTCTACCACACACAGACAAAACACCAAGGACGTTTGTTCACCGAAGGAGCCTTGCGTGCAGCTGGACTCTGGATAGTGGGAGCCAAGAGACTTGTGAGTAAAACCATTTTCAAATGTATCACCTGTCGTAAGATTCGTGGTGTGTTTCAAACCCAGAAAATGGCCAACCTTCCTGCAGACCGACTCAGTACAGAACCCCCTTTCACAAATGTCGGCCTTGATGTGTTTGGGCCTTGGGCTGTCATCACAGGACAAACCAGAGCAGGCAGTGCCAACAGCAAACGTTGGGCTGTCATGTTTACTTGTATGTGCATCAGAGCTGTACACATAGAAATAACTGAGTCCTTAGACACATCCAGCTTTATCAATGCCCTGAGACGTTTCATCTCTATTAGAGGCCCTGTCAAGCACATACGCTCTGAAAGAGGAACCAACTTTGTTGAAGCTTGCAAAGAATTGAATATCACTTCAAACCTTGAGACAGAACGTGTAGAGAGATACCTTTCAGAACAGGGTTGTACATGGCCATTTAACCCCCCACACTCTTCTCACATGGGAGGTGTCTGGGAGCATATGATTGGTATGGCTCGAAGAATCCTAGATTCAATGTTTCTACATTTAGCAACTTCGAAACTCACACATGAGACTCTGACCACCTTCATGGCTGAAGTATCAGCTGTAATGAATGCTAGACCTTTGACATCTATACCTAATGATCCTGAAGATCCTTTCTTGCTTACACCTTCCACTTTGCTCACTCAGAAAGTTGAGGTGATCACAGCTCCTCCAGTCAATCTAGACCCAAAGGACTTATACAGATGTCAATGGAAAAGAGTACAAGTGTTAGCTGACACCTTTTGGAACAAGTGGAAGAAACAATACTTAGTCTAATCTACAGACCAGGAACAAATGGCAAGACAGCAAACCCAACTTAGAGCCTGTTGCCATCGTTCTCATGAAAGACTCTCAATCCAGGAGAAACGAGTGGCCTTTGGGTCTGATAACCCAAGTGTTTCCCAGTGAAGATGGAAACGTCAGGAAAGTTGAGCTCAAAGTAATTAGGCAAGGCCAGCCTAAACTTTTCCTCAGACCTGTTTCTGAACTTATTTTGTTACTCTCCTTCGGAGTGCCATGATATATGGTATCCGTGGGAAACCAGGCAGGGAGTGTCATGCCTTCGTTAATTAGGCTTGTAATTTTCTTATGGACTTTTTGGTTTAACTAGATTAATCTATGCTGCCATCTAGTGGCCATTTTGTATAACTGCGCTATATCTATTTCAATGTAGTTATTTAGAATAGCTGGTTAGATTTGGTACATGCAAGCCTCCGTACTTTCAATCCCATCAGGCCTTGCATCAGCTTCCTCCAGTTTTTCCTCTTTCCTTACCATGGAAGCATACACACCCATCCGGATCCATCTTCGGTATGTTTACTAATTGTGTCTTCAGCTAGATATATAGATAGGGAGGCACTATTTGTATGATATTTTATTAATTGCATTTTGTTCGTATCTGTTATAGTTTTACTCTATCTTGTATCAATAAAAGTTCAAAAGGATTCTGCGCCTACTGGAATGCATTGGTATGAGAGGAGTTAACAGTGTGCCCAAATACACCTCAGTCACGTGTAGTGAGGGGCATAACAATTAAAGACACAGCAACAAAGTTAGTAAAAAATTTCCATATTACAAAAGTGAAACTTAATATGTAGAAAGCAGAGGACAATTTTTATTTTTGACTGGAATTCCACTTTAAGGGCTTATTTACACTTGTGATTACGGGGTGGTAAATGTAAGTGGTGGAGCCATATTTTTACAGGTCAAGAAACCCCTAGAAGTCTCTGGAGGAACCCTAGTTCAGAATGGCTGGTCTAACCAATTATACATGTTTATGGAGAGATCTTGAGCAGGAAGATCTTCTAATCTGATCCACCTTTAGCCAACTTACATACATTTCTTCCCTGTGGTTCTTACATGATAAGTGTGAATGGTCCTCCTTGAACAGCTTGTGTGAAGTACCTTGGATCCCTTATCTGAAACAGGTCCGGAATCTAAAGAGTTTAGAGAAATGTTTCAAATTAATGGAATCATTTTGAACTCCTTTTTCATTTCATTTTTCATCAACTGACACGGGGTCTACCACAAGCAGTTTGTACCCAAATAAAATAGATATCCTTTTTTCTCCCAAATAGAGCTTTCTTTTGGTGGTATTTGATTACCTCTGCGGTTATTTTTTGTGCTATATGTTGCGCAGACAATTTTGAAAAAAAAACAATATTTTTTTACTTTTTGCTATAAAACACATCCAATTAAAAAAAAATTGAAAAAATCTAATTTCTTCATCAATTTAGGCCAATATGTATTCTGCTAAATTTTTTTGGTAAAAAAAATCATGATAAGATTATTGATTGGTTTGCACAAAAGTTATAGTGTCTACAAACTATGGGATATTTCTTTCTTTTTTACTAGTAATGGTGGCGATCAGCAACTTACAGCGGCATTGTGACATTGCGGTGGACAAATCAGACACTTTTTTGGGGACCAGAAGAGCATTTCTTGACAGGTCTATGCTGCCAAGCTGAGAAATGCAAAGTGAGGGGTGGGAGGGTTGTTGGCAACAATATAAATGATAACCGTGCACTAGAGGCAGAGAGCACAGGAAGATTTCTGGTAGGAGCAACAGGCATTTTTTTGCACCTGATGAATAAATATAACAAAACACTTTTAATGGTTCATTTAATGGTAAAAAAAAGGGGCAAATAAGACAAGTTACTCTTATGCCGCGTACACACGGTCGGACTTTTCAGCTACAAAAGTCCGACAGCCTGTCCGACAGACTTTCGACGGACTTTTGGCGGACTTTCGACGGACTTGCGGCGGACTTTCTAACGAACAGACTTGCCTACACACGATCACACAAAAGTCCGTCGAATTCTTACGTGATGACGTACACCGGACTAAAATAAGGAAGTTCATAGCCAGTAGCCAATAGCTGCCCTAGCGTGGGTTTTTGTCCGTCGGACTAGCATGCAGACGAGCGGATTTTTCGACCGGACTCGAGTCCGTCGGAAAGATTTGAAGCATGTTTCAAATCTAAAGTCCGTCGGATTTGAGGCTGAAAAAGTCAGTTGAAAGTCCGGAGAAGCCCACACACGATCGGATTTCCAGCCAGCTTTAGTCCGTCAGCGTCCGTTGGACTTTTGTAGCTGAAAAGTCCAACCGTGTGTACGCCCCATTAGGTTTCATTCAGGAGGTTGAACCAGGGGTGACTCCGCACAGGGCTGTACTCATGCTGCACAGCAATGCGGCAAAAATTAAGCAGCATGTCACATTCGGCAGGCGATACCACCAGCAAAGGCACCCAATGGGGCCTGCCTATACCTGCGGCATTTACAGGGTTAATGGATAAGTTCTTGTAAACCTCAGACATGAAATATGAACAAAGCATATCCCTCTATAGTGTGTACTTGTCTCAAACCAGAGAATTAAGTGTAATTTCTGTCTGCTGCCTTATTCCTCTGCAATCAGCATGACAGGCTTTCCTGACACCAAGAGAAAGATGGTGACAGGGGAGGGAGCTCCACCAGATTGAAAACCTCAGCTCTGTTCCTAGGTGCTATGTGGAGGGGGTGTGTCCCTTCCCTCCAATCAGCTCTCAGAGCTCTCCTTTTTGAACTCTGCAAAGTGTAACCTTTAGCTCCCCGCCCCCTGTTTTCTGAACACTCAGACAAACTTTATAATTCAGCAATTTGAACAGCTGTAGAGAAGAGATAGACAAGTACAACTTATGTGGAAGGATTTGTGTCATCTCTGTGTATCACCTAAGACCAGCCACTTCACTGGGTATATATAAGAATTTAAAACAACTTTACAACAACAACAACGTTGAAGCTGTTATAGCTGCAAAGGGTGGGCCAACTCAACATTGAACCCTACAGACTACGACTGGGATGCCATTAAAGTTCATGTGCGTGTAAAGGCAGGTGTCCCAATACTTTTGGTAATATAGTGTATCACGTGCTTGCCACCCCTCAAACATGATCCATTTTTCAGAGGGGCAGCGCACGTGATTAAGGTTTTCACATACACTTTAATGCTCCATACACATGGTCGGACATTGATCGGACATTCCGACAACAAAATCCTAGGATTTTTTCCGACGGATGTTGGCTCAAACTTGTCTTGCATACACACGGTCACACAAAGTTGTCGGAAAATCTGATCGTTCTGAACGCGGTGACGTAAAACACGTATGTCGGGACTATAAACGGGGCAGTAGCCAATAGCTTTCATCTCTTTATTTATTCTGAGCATGCGTGGCACTTTGTGTGTCAGATTTGTGTACACACGATCGGAAATTCCGACAACGGATTTTGTTGTCGGAAAATTTTATAGCCTGCTCTCAAACTTTGTGTGTCGGAAAATCCGATGGAAAATGTGTGATGGAGCCCACACACGGTCGGAATTTCCGACAACAAGGTCCTATCACACATTTTCCGTCGGAAAATTCCAACCGTGTGTACGGGGCATAAGTATTCAAACACTAAAACAAAAATGACCCCTACTAAGTATTAGAATTGCTAATCATTAGCACAATAGGAAAGATTTGTGGAGACTGATCACAGACTGTTCCCTTACCTATGGAGAAAAGGTCCCTTCACTGCACATGTGCTATACTGTAAAGTCAGCTCAACCAAGGATCTTTGCACACCTCTATTTTACCCACCAGTCAACTGTTCAAATATATCTATAATAATACTTATGCCGCGTACACATTATTCCGCCAGCAAAACTCAGATGAGAGCTTTTTGTCAGAAAATGCGACCGTGTGTATGCTCCATCGGTCTTTTGCTGCTGGAATTCCAGCCAGCAAAAGATTGAGAGCATGTTCTCTATTTTTCGGTCTGGAAAAGTA
Organism: Lithobates septentrionalis; assembly: GCA_037952835.1. Classification (NCBI taxonomy): domain Eukaryota; kingdom Metazoa; phylum Chordata; class Amphibia; order Anura; family Ranidae; genus Lithobates; species Lithobates septentrionalis. The sequence goes on from JBBDGP010001020.1 coordinate 1,130,685, forward strand.
CCTATCCGAAAATGCGATCATCTGTACAAAATTCCTACGCATGCCCGGAAACAATTTGACGCATGCTCTGAAGCATTGAACTTCATTTTCTCAGCTCGTCGTAGTGTTGTACTGTGTTCTTGATGGTCGAAAGTTCAGAGAACTTTTGTGTGACCGTGTGTATGCAAAGCAAGATTGAGTGGAATTCCGTCGGAAAAACCATCCAAGTTTTTTCCCACGGAAAATCCGCTCGTGTGTACGGGGAATTAGAGAAAATCTAATACAGAGAAAGATGTTAGCCAATTAAATTCTGCATTTACCTTGAGAAATAAAAGAACAATTGCTCCGATAACACTAATTAGCTCTCCTGCCAGACGTAGGTGGTCTTCAGAAGTGAGGTAGGATTCCTGGTGAGATGAAGAAGAAATTATTATAGTAAATAATCAATGTGGGCAACAAGTTATCCTATAGAACAGGCTTGAATTGGAAGCATTCATTATGGGGGTGGGGGATTGTTTAATTAAGCTATGACAATAAAAGCTATAAACTGATTGAGGGCAGGATGCCATGAGTGTCATAATACTACATTCAATATGTATGATGCAGAAAGCGGTCGTAACTCCGTCATTAGACATGTGCATTTCGTTTCGTTCTGAAACTAAATCCGGACGAATTTTTTATTATTCGGGAATTCGTATGCATCCGAATTTCTGAATTACAAAAGTAACGAATTTAAACGAATCCGAAAAAAAAACGGATCGAATTCGAAAACAAATTAGAAAAAAATAGAAAACGATTTTCTAAAAAATACAATAAGATAGAATATAAAATAATAAAGCAATAGAATATATATATATATATATATATATATATATATATATATATATATATATATATATATATATTATTTTCTATTCTGTTCCATTGTTTTTCTATGCTATTCTTTTCTATTCTATTCCAAACTTTTCTATACGAATCTGAATTCATTCTATGCGAAATTCGAATTTCGGAAGATGGCTTCTGAAATTCGAATATTGTATAGAATGAATTCAAATTTGAATAGAAAAGATTAGAATAGAAGATTATAGAAAAGAATAGACTAGAAAAACAATAGAACAGAACAGAATATAATATAATATATATATTTTATTCTATTCTGTTCTTGTGTTTTTCTAGTCTATTGTTTTCTACACTATTCTAATATTTTCTATTCAAATTCAAAAATTCATTTTATACGACATTCGAATTTCGGAAGATGTATAATATTGTTTCTCTATTCTATTCTAATCTTTTCTATGAATTCAAATTCATTCTATACGAAATTCGAATTTTGTAAGATGTTATATATATATATATATATATATATATATATATATATATATATATATATATATTATATTTTTTCTATGCTGGTCTATTGTTTTTCTATGCTATTATTCTGTATTATTTTCTATTTTATTCTAATCTTTTCTATTTGAATGCAAATTCATCCTATACAAAATTCGAATTTTGGAAAATGGTTATATAGAAATAGAATGAAATTGAATTCTAATAGAAAAGACTAGAATAGAAAAAACAATAGAACAGAAAAAAATATAATATATATATATATATATTGGAATATATATATATATATATATATATATATATATATATATATATATATATATATATATATATATATATATATATATAACACCATCTTCCAAAATTGAAATTTGGTACAGAGTGAATTCGAATAGAAAAGATTAGAATAGAATAGAAAGTAATAGACAAGAATAGCATAGAAAAACAATAGAACAGAATAGAAAAAAATATAATATATTCTATTCTAATCTTTTCAATTCAAATTCATTCTGTACCAAATTCCAATTTCGGAAGATGGTTATATATATATATATATATATATATATATATATATATATATAATATTTTTTCTATTCTGTTCTGTTCCATTGTTTTTCTATGCTATTCTTTTCTATTCTATTCTAAACTTTTCTATCCAAATTTGAATTCATTCTATACAAAATTCGAATTTCGGAAGATGGCTTCTGAAATTCGAATTTCGTATAGAATGAATTTGAATAGAAAAGATTAGAATAGAAAATAATAGAAAAGAATAGACTAGAAAAACAATAGAACAGAGTAGAATAAAATATAATATATATATTATATTTTATTCTATTCTGTTCTATTGTTTTTCTGTGCTATTCTGTTCTATTATTTTCTATTCTATTCTAATCTTTTCTATTCAAATTTGAATTCATTCTATACGAAATTCGAACTTTGGAAGATGGCTTCGGAAATTCAAATTTCATATAAAATTAATTTGAATTTGAATAGACTAGAAAAACAATAGAACAGAATAGAATAAAATATAATATATATATATATATATTATATTTTATTCTGTTCTATTGCTTTTCTAGTGTATTCTTTTCTATTATTTTCTATTCTAATCTTTTCTATTCAAATTCTAATTCATTCTATACGAAATTCGAATTTCAGAAGCCATCTTCCGAAATTTGAACTTCGTATAGAATGAATTCAAATTTTAGTAGAAAAGTTTATAATAGAATAGAAAAGAATAGCATAGAAAAACAATGGAACAGAATAGAAACAAATATTTTATATATATATATATATATATATCATCTTCTGAAATTCGAATTTCATGTAGACTGAAATCAGATGTGAATAAAAAAGATTAGAATGGAATAGAAAATAATAGAACAGAATAGCATAGAAAAACAATAGAACAGAATAGAAAAAAATATATATAATATATTTTATTCTATTCTGTTCTATTGTTTTTCTAGTCCATTCTTTTCTATTATTTTCTATTCTAATCTCTTCTATTCAAAACAGAATAGAAAAATATATATATATATATATATATATATATATATATATATATATATATATATATATATATATTTTTTTTTTTTTTCTATTCTGTTCCATTGTTTTTCTATGCTATTCTTTTCCATTATTTTCTATTTTATTCTAATCTTTTCTATTGTGAATTAATTCTATACGAAATTCGAATTTCGGAAAATGGTTATATAGAAATAGAGTGAAATCGAATTCTAATAGAAAAGACTAGAATAGAAAAAACAATAGAACAGAATGGAAAAAAAAAAAAAAATATATATATATATATATATATATATATATATATATACATACACACACATATATATATATATATATATATATATATATATATATATATATATATATATATATATATATATAAATAAAACCATCCTCCGAAATTGGAATTTGGTACAGAATGAATTCGAATAGAAAAGATTAGAATAGAATATATTACGTATATACTCGAGTATAAGTCGTTCCGAGTATAAGTCGAGGCCCTAATTTACCACAAAAAAAAATGGGAAAAACGTATTGACCCGAGTATAAGACGAGGGTGAGAAATGCACAGCTACTGTAAGTGGAAAACAGGGTCAACAATGCCCATTTGCAGCATCACTGTGCCCATTTGCATGCCTCACTGTGCCCATTTGCAGCCATAGGTCCCCTGAACTTCAAACTTGGTAGTTAAGGGTTCCTAGATGCCCCCTAGCTGCAGCCAAAATTTGGGGTCTCTGAACCCAAAGGGTCCCGAAATGACATTGCTGCAGATGGACACAGTTGACCGAATTTGGGGCACTGTATCTCGGGGCCACTTAGTGCTAAGAACCTCAAATTTGGTGTGCAAACCCAGTGGAACTAGCACCATAAAATTTCTAAAGCTGGGGTTTCTAGCACCAAGTGGCCCCGAGATACAGGGCCCCAAAATTTAGTTCAGAAAATGTCAAGCACTTTTCTGCAGCAGAGAATGACATTTTCTGAACCGGTTTTGGGCCCCTGTATCTCAGGGCCACTTGGTGCTAGGAACCCCAGCTTTGGATATATTGTGGTACCAGTTCCACTGGGTTTGCACACCAAATTTGGGATTCCTAGCACCAAGTGGCCCTGAGATATGGGGCCCTAAATTCGGTTCAGAAAATGTCAAGCACTTTTCTGCAGCAGAGAATGACATTTTCCGAACCGATTTTGGGGCCCCGTATCTCAGGGCCACTTAGGGCTAGGAACTTCAGCTTTGGATATGTTGTGTTACCAGTTCCACTGGGTTTGCACACCAAATTTGGGGTTCCTAGCACCAAGTGGCCCTGAGATACGGGGCCCCAAAGTCGGTTTGGAAAATGAATTTTTTTGCTGCAGAAAAGTGCTTGAGTATAAGTCGAGGGGGGCACTTTCAGCACAAAAAAATGTGCTGAAAAATTCGACTTATACTCGAGTATATACGGTATATTTTTTTCTATTCTGTTCTATTGTTTTTCTATGCTATTCTTTTCTATCATTTTCTATTCTAATCTTTTCTATTCGAATTCACTTTCATTCTTTACGAATTTCGCAAAATGGTTATATATAGTTTACTTTTTCAAAAAAAGTCAAATTTTTTCGAATGTTGTAGAATTTTTTCAAATTTGATAGTTTTTTTGAATGCGGTAGAATTTTTTCGAACCTGATAGTTTTTTTCGAATACGGGCAAAAACGAATCCCGAAAATGAATGTAACGAATGCAAATAATGTATCGAAACGAAACTAAACTAAACGAATGTTTTCATCCTGCACATGTCTATATCATGGCACTCACTTTAAAAAAATGTATAATATACTACCAGAGAACCTTCAGGGGAGCAGAAGGAGCAACTGGCGAGGGGAATTGCCCAGTCCCAAGTTGGACTTTCAAGTAGAACTGAGTGAACTTTTTTAATAGTAAGTGAAATAGGATTTTTGTTACCAAACTACAGATTTTCAATTCTTCAAAAAGTGAAGATTTGTGACTATGGGGCATTTATAAATGTTACTGTATCTGTGGTCATCCAGTACGAAATATCTACCCTTGGTCATGAATTCTTTCTGAAACATATCATTACACTTCCTGGTATGTGAGTGTACTTAGGCACTGTGCCTACCACCTCATATCTGTATATCTGCAGCTTGAGATCTAAGGCACTATTGCCTCTGACTGCTACTCTCAGGAGATTCAAAATGAGGTTTGTTGCTCTTTGCTTTCCTTGCTGGGGGTTCTGATATGAGGAAGGAAATGCCTGTGTCTACCAAGATGGTGGCATTCACACAAAGACACAGTGAACAATAAATCATACATAACACGTTCCTGGAGATGGCAAAAAGTGAGTGGTTCTTGTAGCAACTACCAGCTGGAGACCGCTAGCATCATAAGCAAGAGCAAGAGTATACTATATATCACCAGCACACCACAGATCTTTAAGGTAATATCCAAAGGTGTTTTCAGGTAGTAAGCATTTAGCAGTTATCTTAATTATACTTTGTGTGCTGGCATGGTTATGGTGCAGAAGAAGGCACAGTAAGTCAGTAATAAGAAAAGGTCAGCTGCAGGGAGATCACGGCAATAGTTGTGACTAGTCCTTTGCCTTCTTCCTACCCCTTTTTCGGGGGAATAGATTATAAAGTTCAGTTCCTCTGAAGCCAGAGGACGTCATGCAACTAGCATTGTAAAAAGGAAGTCAATAACATCAGTCTCTTTCAACCTTTTCAACACAGAGGAACACTTGAAATACATTTTTGGTCTCAGGGAACCCCTGCTAAAAATTACTATATCTACAACTCATAATACATTAGTGTGATAGTCAGTGGGAAGAATGTTCCTTACACTTGTGGTCATTGGGAAGAATTAGCCCCTTACAGATAGCTAAAAATATTATTGGTGTCAGTGGCAACTTATCAGAGAGGCAGAAATTGCTTATTGCTCAAGGAACCCCTTGCAACTTCTGGAGGAACCCTAGGATTCCATGGAACCCTGGTTAAGAAACCCTGGTCTATATATTACTGTCAGTACAATATTCCCTTATGGAGAGCAAAGGAGGGCCTAAGAGCAGTTCTTGACAAGTCTATGCTGCCAAGCTGCTTTGGAAAAATTAGAAGCTGAGAAATACAAAGTCAACCACTAAATGTTGACTTGTCCGAAAAAAGGAGCTAGAATTCTGTGGAATGCTCTTTAAAAGCAAAAAATCAACATAAAGAAACCCACAGAAGCTCTGGAGAAACTATTCAAAAAACAGTACATTTTTTTTTAAAACAGAAGACCATTTGTCAATAAAAGCTATATTTTAATAAAAAACCCAAGCCTAGGCCAAGCAATGCATTAGGCGTAAGATTGGGGATCATCATGAACAATCCTGGAAACTCTCTAAAATTTTGCCTGGAGACCCTGACTAATTAATATGCTTACCAAGTTATCAAGCTAGTGGAAGATCCCACTGCCCTACCTTCTTTTTGGCTGATCAGAGTGGGAATGTCCATACTTGACTGTAACACAGTGGAGAGGACCAGAGGGGTGACAATTCATAGGATCAGAGTACCAGGAGCAAGGCACTCTAATGCCCTGTACACACAGTCGGACATTGATCGGACATTCGGACAACAAAATCCATGGATTTTTTCCAACAGATGTTGGCTCAAACTTGTCTTGCATACACACGGTCACACAAAGTTGTCGGAAAATCCGATCGTTCTAAACGCGATGACATAAAACATGTACGTCGGGACTATAAACGGGGCAGTAGCCAATAGCTTTCGTCTCTTAATTTATTCTGAGCATGCGTGGCACTTTGTGCGTCGGATTTGTGTACACGTGATCAGAATTTCCGACAACGGATTGTGTTGTCGGAAAATTTTATAGCAGGCTGTCAAACTTTGTGTGTCGGAAATTCCGATGGAAAATGTGTGATGGAGCGCACACACGGTCGGAATTTCCGACAACAAGGTCCTATCACACATTTTCCGTTGGAAAATCCGACCGTGTGTACAGGGCATTAGAACTCTTGGGAATAGACCCATAGACTCCAGCTGATCAATACAATTACCGGGTCTCTAAACTTCTAGGAGTCACCAACCTGCTTGCCTATTGGCTTACTGGAGTAGTGATGTCATTGACAGTACTCTGGCCACATAGTAGGTAGGAGCAGAAAGCTGACAGTGTTGAGGAGACAAGAGGAGGAGGGTTGAGCTTTGTCCAAATTCAGCCTTAACAGCCACTGAAGGACTGCAACACTGTTGATAATTCCCCGGGACGAAACACAATTTAGCATTTTTTTCTTTTAAATTAATTAGGATATGTTTACCCCTTTGTCTATCAAGGTACGTTTATAAACATCCTGGTATTTAAGGGGTTAAAGCAGGAGCCATGTGTTCACTTTCACAGGGCTCTTAAGGTATGACTCCCCCACCCATCTGCCCAGATCCCCCCACCCCCTCACATCAATGTCAGTGCCCACAGTGGTTCCCAGGTTCTCCTGTTCCTTCAGGGATCCAAAGACTGTGATATACTGCTGTAACTTTCAGAGCAAGAGGAGATTCGGGAACATCTGCTCTTTGACAAATGATCTCAGAAGCGACATATATTAAGTCTCTTCCGGCTTCATAGCTGTCATTCCTTAGCTACCGTAGCCAGGGTAGCAGGTGATCAAGCATGGTCTGTGCTTGATTAGCTGCAGTGGAGGGAAAGAGGACCTTGCAGCCCTGTTTGTTAAAGCAATACAAGTTAAATTTAAATGAAGAAAAAAAAGTCTTTAAAAAAATAACTGATCTAAATAAATAATAATTTAAAAAGACCCTTATCACCCTCAAACACACCATATTCAAACACACAGCATATATGTTGCAACACATATCGCAGTGAACATAAGAGTGAGTGCTAAAATTCCAGGGCCACATTTAACAGTTACCACTAAAATGATAACCTGTAAAGGCCTTTAAAGCATTTCCTATGGAGAATATTGCGCACTATAGCTTTTTTTTGCAATCTCACACATGCAATTTTAAGGCTTGACGTGTTTCATATTTATTTACTCAACACAACCCCCTTTATATTTTTCCCAAAAAATTGCATATTTTTTAAAGAATTTCCTTTAGTGCATGTTTTCCAGAAAGAAATGAATTTGATAAAAAACATAAAACAACAAAAAAAAAAAAAAAAAGGAGACGGGAGGGAGTATGGTCTCGGGAAGGGTGGGGAAAGGGGGGGTGGGGGCGGAGGGTAGGGAGTAAGTAACTAACGGCTTATTTTGGAAATAGTGGGGGGGATGTTATTCCCGTATTCTTGCTTGTGTTAAGAAATATCCCATTCAATGAAATAGAGTAAAAGCCATAATGATGTGATGAAAATAAAGGGAAGTATTTTTTGAATCTCAATTTGAAAAAACTACTCCCATGGTTTACCTTCTCGCTGATGTGGCAAAGAATAAAAAAAAAAAAAAAAAAAAAAAAAAAACAACATAAAAAATTGCAACTGCCACTATTTTATTCTCCAGTGTCTCTGCTTTCAGAAAATATATAATTGTTTGGAGGTTTAGAGGAATTTCTAGCAAATACATGCATATTTTGACATATGCAAAAAAATTTAGAAATGTTGTTAATGTTCTTACATTTAGGGATTTTTGGACCAGTAAGATGATGTCCCTTGGATTAGTTGCGTTCTCCGTTCTTGGTTTAAGGGGCCGGTTGGCACAAGCAAGAGAGACAATGATCATGTAAAGGACGTAGATAAAGGCCAATGTACAGAAATATGGCCGACCAAACCTCTGCCATTTTCTGTTGACCAATTCCTGGACTGGGGAGAGATCCAAAATGCGACGAGCCTAATAAAAGATGAAGAGTTCAATCAAGAAGACCTGAAATCATGACTCTCACAATCTAAACCAACAATAGAGACAATGAGGAATTTAATTAGGCTAAAAGTGAAGGGACAATTTTAAAGCTTAGATAAGGAGTTATATGGATAGGAGGAGGAATACATTTAATGTGTATGTAAGGATAGCAGCGTCTTTCTCCGTTGTTCACTGAGGGACACAGGAGTTCAGTAACAGTGAGGTTATACTGCTGCCTATAGGAGGTTAGAACATTGGCAAGCAGTAAAAGTTGTAGGCCAATCACTGTATTAGCCCGCCTCCCCAGGTGACCAAGGATCTTTGTGTCTGCTAAGGACTTCCTATCTGTCTGTGCTCCAACTACTACAGAAGTCTAACTGCAGAGGTTCTAAGTGTGCCCTAGCCCCATTTTTAGCAGAGTCTGTCTCTGACCCTTCTGAGTCCCTACTGCAGAATTGGTCCCTATTACCATCTCTGATTCAAACAAAGTCTCATCAGCCTTGCTAGTTGTCCACACTTGCTTCTAATGACACATTTTTCTTTGGACTTGGTCCATTAATGTTGACTACTTCTAATTGTTGGTCTGGTAGCATTTTATTCTACCTGTTTTTATTGTATGGCGGAATTGTAGGTTGGACCTGCACTCTCTGTTCTTGTTCTTTTAGGTGAAAGCCTACTTCATCCCTTATGATAAGGCAGTTCCTCTGTCTGGGGGAAGGGACTTCTCTAGCCTATATTTAGGCATTAGACCTTCATATTCCTCTGCAACATCATTGGTTCTCAAACTCCTGCTGGCCTTCTCTGTGGCTATTGCCCTCCCCCCAGTTGGACTGCTTTTGGACGTCCCAACTGTTACAAAATTCCTGTGTCCATCAATGGTCATCACATGCTTGATGAGGTGGTCCAGCACCACTCCGAAACATTGCTTTCTTTGGTGTGATCATTCTTCAATAAAGATTTGGACGTATTTGATGATCCAAGGTGTGCTGGCAAATATGTGCATTTGAATAGTGAAGATATTTAAGATCTCTTTTTTCAAATTTTGAGGGCCCTCTGTGTTTTCTTTTGCCCTGTGAACTGCTTTCTCACAAAACTGAGACATGCTGGATATAGGAGGGGTTATACGGCGGCTGGGGCTAGCTTAAAACAGTTTCTTTTTGTCAGTGTCCCAACCTCCAATAGGCTGCAGTATTACTGGACTGATAGACTCAAAGATTTATTGTAAGTAAAAAAAAAATGTATTTTCCTAGTTTTGGATAAAGTCAGGAAGGGTTAGAACCCTTGTATGTTTTTTGTTTTTTTGCTATGTGGAGTTTTTCTCTGATTTTCTGTCCTGCTGATTTTTTTTTTAACAGACATGAAGTGAAGGGAGTTCTCCAAAAGCAACAAAGACATATATAAACATGCTTTATTTAAGTAGAGTATGGAAAGACTAGAACCCCTGACAGATGTCTCCAACAAAATCCCTGAATAGCAGGAAAAACATGAAAGTTGTTCTTTCTAATCCAAAGTTAAAAAATACATTTATAGCGACTTTACATCGATTACAAAGGAATCACTCATGAATGCGCACATACTTCCATACACACCTCTCTTTTTTTTGCAGAGACCACCAGATCCAGTACGGACTTGGAATCCCTATATACATCGATCTCCGTCAGGTCATAAAGATAGCAGCTAATGGGACCAAATGTCCACTGCAGTTGTCTCCTCTTCTGTACAATGTGCTGGAACATCTAAGGAGACCAATACAAAGTCAGACTCATTCAAAATTAACAATGCAGAAAGCACTGAATGTACAAAATGAAGCCACCCACGCTTAAAGCGTTTGTTACCCCAACACTTCATATTCCTGATATGTGCCTGCTGTATCATGTACTTGTATGAGAAAGTATCCTGCTCTCTTTGTATTACTCCCTTTGTGTGAAATCCCTGGTGACCTTGCTAGTCCCTTTGCTTTCCTATTAAAAACTGACCACACTAAGCAGGAGAGCACACCATGGTCAGTTCTCTAGCTATGCTGAGAACTCAGTATGCTCTGCTCCAATGATCAGACTTGTCCTGACACCCCCCCCCCCCCCCCGACACTGCCATTCACTGGGAAGCTCAGTGTGCTGATGCTTCTCCCCCCCCCCAGCTGTTATCCTGTTGAGAACAGTGGGCTATGTAATCACTTAGAAAAAAAGGTATTTAAAATGTTTTTTATATCTATACACAAGTGTTTTGCCTTTCATTTCTATTTTAAACTAAACGGGTTGTTTTACAAGGTGATCATTTACAATCAATAACTTTAAATTTACTATAGTCACATCACTAAAAAGATTTTTTTTTTAAAGTTGCATGTTTAAAAATTAATCATTTATATTTATATGTTTTTAAAATATTTTAGCATCAGGCAAAGGGAAAACACATCTAGGTGCTCTGTCCCAATGATGCGGTGTCCTGCGCTGTATCCTGAGATCACAACATCACCCTTAGGCTCTTTGCACATGGGTGGCTTTGGCCATTCTGCATAAATGCCAGTGTTTATGGTAAAAATAAGTATAGCATATAGGTGTATGTGAAAAAAACATTTAAAAGTTTCTATTTTTTGCATATGCACATACGCTGAACTTGTATTACGATATCTTTGCAATATACCAAGCACAGCAGGGCACAGCAATTCATAAGTATGGGAGGCTGTACACTGTACCTGGGCTGTCCATGCAGGGAAAAGATGCCGACATTTACATTGAACAGGTTCAGCTTTCTGTTTCTGAGCATGTGCAAAAACATAAGGGTATTAACTAAGGGGATCATAACATCCGAGTTGGAAGTTCCTGTTTGAAACAAAGGGATTCCTCCATCCACACAGCCGAGATGGACAGAGGAATCCTCCCCGCTGAGACATTGTATTCTGACAGAGGAGGCTTTCTGCTGTCAGAATATACTGATCACCATGAAGATAGGTGTCAATTGTATCAATATGCCATGTATATGTAAATTAATGCACGGTACATATGGGGTTAGTATGCTGTGGTGTGTCTGCCGGTTTGGTTGGTGAAGCGCCCCGTAGATGGGATACTTAGGCGGGAAGGGGTGGGTCCCAAAGGCTCTTCTTCTTGAAGTTTGGTCATGGGATGGAAAGGGACCATACACAGAGAGATGTAGTGTTGAACTGAAGTGGGTCACCCTTTGGCGAGACTAGGGTTGCCACCTCATCACTTTAAACCCGAACACATATGAATTACACAGGTTCTGAGGCTAATTTAATGCAGATAAGGCACCAAGTGTGTATAATTACCACCTTAATCAGCCTCAGAACCTGTGTAATCAATATGTGTTCGGATTTAAAGGGATGAGGTGGCAACCCTAGACAGGACCCTAAATCGGGACTAGAGTGAGCAAACCACGAGTAGATGGAAACTTACAGAAGCTGAAAGGTATGAGACACCACAGCACAGCCCTAAAGATATTGCATTGAGGAGTTTTGCTAGAAGTTAAAGCTGTATCACCATGCTTAGATGGGATTGCTTATTAAGTGAATTGTTTGGGATTATTGGGAATGTATGGTGATTAAAATCCTACAGTGTATAAGAAAGGGCAACAAACTGTAACATTCATGTTAACCTTCTGGTGATGGAGAGTGTGAGGTAAAAAGGAGAAGCAGCCAATTCCAGAGAGGAAATGGTGATGGCTGGTAATGAAGGTTTTGTCAGAAGGGTGGATTGGTGACTGTATGGTCTACCCATCTAGCAGCAGGGAGCCCGCTGCTTAGTGGAACTCTACTATAGACTGTGCCTGTACCATGGAAGTGCTAGGCTGAAAAAATTATACAGCAGTTTCCCTTCATGCCCTCAAGTTGAAGAATAACATGTAATGTGTGTTAAAGAATTGGAAGGTCAGTGCTCCATGCTATCTTCTTCAAAATAGCTTTGACCTCGAAATTTTCTACTTCCACTGGCCACAGTCAGGCCCCCTATTGTCTGAAATATAGTAAACTGGCTCTTTGTTTATAAAATTTGGAGACTCCTGATCTAGAGGAACATAGAAATAAACTGTATGAAATATACTCTTTAGATTTACTTTTTCTTGTTTTAGATTTACTTTTTTTATTTTATTGACATTGATTTTCATATGAACGCTTGTACAAAAATTCTTATCAATACATTCATTGACTTGACCCAGTGGTGTATTTAGGTTTGGTGCTGCTCTAGGCCTGACTAAACTCATGCACCCCCCAATTTAAATATGTCCCACCACTTCCTGTCAAGGCCACACCCCTTCCTGTTTAAGACCCGCCTTATCATTTGTAAACCCGCCCCTTCCTCTTTAGGCTCCACCCTTTCCCCTTAGAGCTCCACCTCATCCTCTCTGTACATTAAAAGTGTGTACCAAGTGCCTACTTGTATATTTTGTTGTTTTGTATACCATTTCAAATGTTGTATCTATTATTTTAAGAGATAATAATCATGAAATAAAATAATGAAAAGTGTAAATTCAACAATTTTTGCAAAGATCAGTCATCCATGTCAAGTATACTATATGGATCAAAGCTGCTGTAATAGGTTGAATTAGCATGTGGTCAGTCCACCTGAGCAGTAACACCACACCAAGGCTTGAGTCGCTGTTACTGGACATTCATACACCATTTGCACCATTCATACAAGACCGTGCCACTGTACATATCAACACATCCTGTCTTTTTGAAGTACTTACGCCTTAGCACACACAATCACACACCATTCACTCCATACTAACATCAATCAATCCATCATGAAACTGACATGGAGAGGGATTAAAACACCTATCATGATTTTCTGCTGTTTGTGTGTATTGTCATTAGGGTCGTCCTGGTCCATTTGTGACTCTTTGATCCATGTGTAGAACACGTAAAGTCCACAACTGGTTAAAGTAGATCTAAGCCCCAAGTGGAGGACATTTAGAATGCTAAAGCACCGTGTATCTTAATTTTTTTTTTACCATGCTTTCAGACACTTCCTGTCTACATAAACTCAAGTCCGCTGTACATCACTGTTCCAGCCCAGCTTCCTGATCCAATGACAGCAGGGGACCATGCCTGTGTATTGTTGCACAATCAATTGTAGTATCGAAAGGCGGGTCGTTTTTACTGAAGCAATACAATTCTGTTCAGCTTCATGCATATGACAAGTGCAGCTATGTAGTCGGATGTGAACAGGAAACAATGCAGAAGGGGCCCCCAGGCTCTTGATGGAAGATACAGATGGCTCACCCAGTGCCTGGGTAGAATATACAGAAGGGGCGCCCGGGCGGAAAACTCAGACCTTTAGCCCTGGTTCACACTGGTGCGATTTGACATGCGATTTGACATGTCAAATTGCATATCAAATCAGGGGCAATTGCCGGCAATGGCACCGTCCTAATCAGTGCGAAGCCGCATTTGTAGGGCCGCACCAATTTCAAAAAGTAGTTTCTGCACTACTTTTTGCGATTTCAGGTTGCGATTTCCATTGACATCTGTGCAGAAATCTGCACAGATGTCTCTGAAATCGCAGCTGAAATTGGGACTGACATGCAGGAGTGAAATCATGCGAGTTCAGCTGAACTCACACGGCTTCATTCCCGCAGCTCAGTGTAAATCAGGGCAGAAAGTTCCATTTCTCATGCAAGCCAGTTTGATTCATGCTGTGCCTGAACTATTTATACAAACATAAAATGTCCACATTCAGTGAAAGTTCATTAATATGCAGATCATGTTATTGTAATAAAGTGCTCGCCTCCATGCATGCTGAAATCAATGCAACCTAATAACAGTCCACATTCAGTGAAAGTTCATGCACTGCAAAGTTTGCAGTACATGAACTATCACTAAATGTGGACTGTTTAATCAATTTGTAGCATGGATCACTTTATTGCAATATCATGATCGCTTTAATAATTTCCATTATGAGCACTTTATATGTAATAAATGTAAAGTAAATATGCTGCTTGGCATACTCACATTACAAAAGTAATAGTGATATAATTTAATCAATTGTACCTTCTGTCCTGGCCTGGGGGTTGGTTCCCTTCGTGCTTCTCTCTCCCCCCTCCTTCTCACATCACAGCCAGGCCCCGCCCCAGGCCGGGGAGAAGATGCAGTGAAGGAAAGCTGCATGGAGGAGGGTAGGCGTAGCATTAGGCTCCACCTCCACCAGTCACCTTAGATGCAGCCAGTCACCGGCCGCCTATAGGGGGAGTGAGACGCTCCCCCCTCGGCCAAGCACTCCCACACACACCATACTATTACCCATGATAATTGCAAGTGTCAGCGCAGCGCCGCTACAGCTATGGCCGCCGGGGTCTGCATATGTGCGGGAGGCGGCCACGGGACTCGGGAAGACGGGTTGGGGGGGCTTTTTCTCGTGTGGGGGTGATTTTTTTGCTGCCCCCTGCATAATGCCGCCCTAGGCCTGGGCCTTGTCGGCCTAGGCCAAAACACAGCACTGACTTGACCAATGTATTTTAAAAAAGATTCAAAATTTGATTTGCTTTTAACATTCGATTTTGGAATGAATGTAATTTCCCAAAGAAAAACCCATTCATTACTTGGAATTTGGATGACTTTTTTTGTTCCGCTCCTTCAAATTTTCTCGTCACTACAGTTGAACATGAATGCTGATTTGGCCCCAACGAATGGTTTGTAAATTTGGCCAATGTATTTTAAAAAAGATTCAAAAATTGATTTGCTTTTAACATTCGATTTTGGAATGAATGTAATTTCCCAAAGAAAAACCCATTTATTACTTGGAATTTGGATGACTTTTTTTGTTCCGCTCCTTCAAATTTTCTCGTCACTACAGTTGAACATGAATGCTGATTTGGTCCCAATGAATGGTTTGTAAATTTGAACTTTGATGAAACAAAACTAAACAAGTGCATGGCCAGCTTAAAGGAGAAGTATAGCCAAAGCTCGTGTGGCTGGAATTCTCCTGTGCATCACAGGAGTGCAATCAGTTTTGCACTCCTGTGACCCGTTTTCAGCAGACAGTGGGCTGAAGTCTGCTCTCTGCTCACGTCACAGAAGTCGGTCCAGGGTCCGTGTCATCACAGATGCTGCATCCACCTAGGTAAGTATCATTCTGGAAAAAAATAAAATAAACCCTTACTTCTCTTTTAATGTGCCTTGAAGCTGATGTTTAATTTGCTAATTAATCTGTTTATATTTTGTTTCCCATGGTTACCCCCCTCATTAACATGGTTATGACATTTTTAAATAAAACCTTTCCACTTTCATTGCATACCTTATTATAAACCCAGAGATGTTATCACCGGGTCTCTGTGCTTCCCAAAGCAATGTAGGCAGCAGGGCCAGGACAAGGGGTGGGCAGAAGGGGTGCAATAAATGGTTTAATACAGGGATGGGGCCACCCTGACCCTAACCCTAAGTGCAGGGTGCAGTTTAGCATCTTGCCCTGGGCGCTGGATGACCTTTTCCTGGCACTGGTAGGCAGATCATGGCTGGTGAGAGGGGCTGGCAGGATGCTTCCTGAAAATATCACACCACTCTGCCACACTACTAGTGTCAAGAACCCCATCCCTGATGCAAGCAGTAGAAGGGGTTATGCAAATATCAAAAAGGGTGGCTGTCAGTCTAAGGGAGTGGGCATTCACAGGCTGTATTTGCATGCAGACTGCCCTAGGTAATGCCCTTATGTGATACTGGACCTCCATTATTGAAAGAACTAAAAGTTAATGAATGAAGGGGATGGGCCAGGGACAGCCAGGTTGGGTAGCAAAGGGATAGATGGTGTTGAACGTCTTCCAGTCAGGGAATAAAGGAATGGCTGGAGGTCAGATTTAACAAAGACCAAAATAGGTCCTTCCTTTTAACCAATGACAATTGGATAAATCCTTAAAATACCAAAATTGTATAACTAACATTTTTTTATTTAAAATTTTAGTAGTAAAAACTCTTTTCGCAGAGAGACAGTAACCTCTTTTCTTCCAACTTCAAATGGTTTTATCAATGCCCAATGAAGTCAAGTATAAAGAGGCCACCACTGAATATGCTCTCGGTCTCAGTTTGTCTAATAACGGAGGTTCTCCATACTTCTTCCCAGCTCTACATTCCCCTCCCATCAGAGTTATATCTTGCTGCAGGCCAATGATCATGGATCCCCTTTGGCCAATTTGACCCATTGTCATTATGACCCCCTTAATACAATAACAATGAATGTCTCTACTATGGAGGATAAATCCTTCCGTATACATACCACGGTGTTACCTTCTACTGCCGCCATCTTCAGCGGAGTAAGCCCATCATTGTTGGTGATCTCCTCTAAACCAGGCCCAAACTTCTCCTTGTGATGGCCCAGGATGAGGTCATACATCTGACAGGCTGACATTTTGTTGGGCTGTAAGGCCAAAATATGGAGGACAGTGTTCCCTGCAGGAGGAGAGAAAAAAATCAGAGAACTAAAATCAGATAATAAGTTGTACAAATTTTGAGATACATATATACCTATAGATATATATAGATATATAGATATATATATATCTATATCTATATACAGTGGGGACGGGTAGTGTTCAGACCCCCTTAAATTTTTCGCTCTTTGTTGTATTACAGCCATTTGCTAAAATCATTTAAGTTAATTTTTTTCCTCATTAATGTACACACAGCACCCCAGAATTGTTGACATTTTTACAGATTTATTAACAAAAAGAAAAACTGAAATATCACATGGTCCTAAGTATTCAGACCCTTTGCTCAGTATTTAGTAGACCCTTTGCTCACCCTTTTGATCTAAGGCTGGCCATACACTATTCAATTTTCCTGTTCAACTTTCCTTTAGATTTACCAAAACCATATAATAGGAGGTCAAACCTAAACACTTTCAATTTGGATGCAATCAGGCAGGCCCTTGTACTACATAGTTGAAGGTAAATCTAAAGAAAATTGAACAGGAAAATTGTATGGTGTATGGCCAGCTTAATACAACCATGAGTCTTTTTGGGAAAGATGCAACAAGTTTTTCACACCTGGATTTTGGGATCCTCTGCCATTCCTCCTTGCAGATCCTCTCCAGTTCTGTCAGGTTGGATGGTAAATGTTGGTGGACAGCCATTTTTAGGTCTCTCCAGAGATGCTTAATTGGGTTTAAGTCAGGGCTCTGGCTGGGCCATTCAAGAACAGTCACAGAGTTGTTGTGAAGCCCCTCCTTTGTTATTTTGGCTGTGTGCTTAGGGTCATTGTCTTGTTGGAAGCTAAACCTTTGGCCCAGTCTGAGGTCCTGAGCACTGTGGAGAAGGTTTTCATCCAGGATATCCCTGTACTTGGCCGCTTTCATCTTTCCCTCGATTGCAACCAGTCGTCCTGTCCCTGCAGCTGAAAAACACCCCCACAGCATGATGCTGCCACCACCATGCTTCACTGTTGGGACTGTATTGAACAGGTGATGAGCAGTGCCTGGTTTTCTCCACACATACCGCTTAGAATTGAGGTAAAAAAGTTCTATCTTGGTCTCATCAGACCAGAGAATCTTATTTCTCACCATCTTGGAGTCCTTCGGGTGTTTTTTAGCAAACTCCATGCCGACCTTCATGTGTCTTGCACTGAGGAGAGTCTTCCGTCGGGCCACTCTGCCATAAAGTCCTGACTAGTGGAGAGCTGCAGTGATGGTTGACCTTCTTCAACTTTCTCCCATCTTCTGACTGCATCTCTGGAGCTCAGCCACAGTGATCTTTGGGTTCTTCTTTACCTCTCTCACCAAGGCTCTTCTCCCCCGATAGCTCAGTTTGGCCAGACAGCCAGCTCCAGGAAGGGTTCTGGTCGTCCCAAACGTCTTCCATTTAAGGATTATGGAGGCCACTGTGCTCTTAGGAACCTTAAGTGCAGCAGAAATTTTTTTGTAACCTTGGCCAGATCGGTGCCTTGCCACAATTCTGTCTCTGAGCTCTTCAGGCAGTTCCTTTGACCTCATGATTCTCATTTGCTCTGACATGCACTGTGAGCTGTAAGGTCTTATATAGACAGGTATGTGGCTTTCCTAATCAAGTCCAATCAGTATAATCAAACACAGCTGGACTCAAATGAAGGTGTAGAACCATCTCAAGGATGATCAGAAGAAATGGACAGCACCTGAGTTAAATATGAGTGTCACAGCAAAGGGTCTGAATACTTAGGACCATGTCATATTTCAGTTTTTCTTTTTTAATAAATCTGCAAAAATGTCAACAATTCTGTGTTTTTCTGTCAATATGGGGTGCTGTATGTACATTAATGAGGAAAAAAATGAACTTAAATGATTTTAGCAAATGGCTGCAATATAACAAAGAGTGAAAAATTTAAGGGCGTCTGAATACTTTCCGTCCCCACTGTATATATATATATAGATATATATCTAGATATATATCTATATATATTATATTTAGGACCTTAACCCATTTTTTACACTTTTCTATCTTCATGGGCGGTCTGGTCAATAGAGACCTAATCTAGCCCACCCTATGCAGCTACAGTTAACCCAGCAATAGATCGCTATAGCAGTGATCTGCTGCTGCAAGGAGACCCTGGATAGAGCTGTAACAGCTCTGCCCAAGTCTTAAATTGTGGAGCGCATTGTAGCAAGGTCAGAATCTCAGGGGCTGATCGTTTCAGCTCCTGAGAATGCTGCTGGTTCAGCTGGGGTGCTGATTCCAGCTCTGATTCCTAGTGCCCTTTTAAAGACCACATGAGACTCAAGTGCTTAAAGAACTAAGAACAGAATGATGTATAAGTAATGACAGAATCAGTTTGTACAGCAGAGTAATAAACCTCACCGTGGGAATCCTTGGCCTCTGCATCGGCTCCATGTTGCAGTAATAATCGGACCAGCTCTGCATTCCCCACACAGGCAGCAAAGGCAAGAATGTGTTCTCCTGTCACATAAAAATAAAGAACTCTTTACTTCCGATTCTTTATAATATTACTGGGTTTATTAAAGTAGATGTAATCCCAACCACAAGCATAAGCTTTAAAAATGTATTTTTAATATTATCTACAATACAGTATCTCACAAAATTGAGTACAACCCTCACATTTTTGTAAATATTTTATTATATCTTTTCATGTGACAACACTGAAGAAATGACACTTTGCTACAATGTAAAGTAGTGAGTGTACAGCTTGTATAACAGTGAAAATTTGCTGTCTCCTCAAAATAATTCAACACACATTCATTATTGTCTAAACCACTGGCAACAAAGGCGAGTACACCCCTAAGTGAAAATGTCCAAATTGGGCCCAAAGTGTCAATATTTTGTGTGGCGACCATTATTTTCCAGCACTGCCTTAACCATCTTGGGCATGGAGTTCACCAGAGCTTTGCAGGTTGCCACTGGAGTCCTCTTCCACTCCTCCATGATGACATCACAGAGCTGGTGGATGTTAGAGCCCTTGCGCTCCTCTACCTGCCATTTGAGGATGCCCCATGGATGCTCAATAGGGTTTAGGTCTGGAGACATGCTTGGACAGTCCATCACCTTTACCCTCAGGTCCTTTAGCAAGGCAGTTGTCGTCTTGAAAGCTGTTTGGGGTCAATATCATGTTGGAATACTCCCATGCGGCACAGTCTCCGAAGGGAGGGGATCATGCTCTGTTTCAGTATGTCACAGTAGATGTTGGTATTCATGGTTCCCTCAATGAACTGTAGCTTCCCAGTGCCGGCAGCACTCATGCAGCCCCAGACCATGACACTCCCACCACCATGCTTGACTGTAGGCAAGACACACTTGTCTTTGTACTCCTCACCTGGTTGCTGCCAAACACGCTTGACACCATCTGAAACAAATATGCTTATCTTGGTCTCATCAGACCACAGGACATGGTTCCAGTAATCCATGTCCTTAGTCTACTTGTCATCAGCAAACTGTTTGCGGCTTTCTTGTGCATCACCTTTAGAAGAGGCTTCCTTCTGGGATTACAGCCATGCAGGCCAATTTGATGCAGTGTGCGGCATATGGTCTGAGCACTAACAGGCTGACCCCCCACCCCTTTAACCTCTGCAGCAATGCTGGCAGCACTCATACGCCTATTTCCCAAGGACAACCTCTGGAAATGACGCTGAGCATGTGTACTCAACTTCTTTGGTCAACCATGGCGAGGCCTGTTCTGAGTGGAACCTGTCCTGTTAAACCGCTGTATGGTCTTGGCCACTGTGCTTCAGCTCAGTTTCAAGGTCTTGGCAATCTTCTTATAGCCTAGGCCATCTTCATGTAAAGCAACAATTCTTTTTTTCATATCTTGAGAGAGTTCTTTGCCCTGAGGTGCCATGTTGTACTTCCAGTGACCAATATGAGAGGGTGAGAGCGATAACACCAAATTTAACACACCTGCTCCCCATTCACACCTGAGACCTTGTAACACTAATGAGTCACATGACATTGGGCAGGGAAAATGGCTAATTTGGACATTTTTACTTAGGGGTGTATTCAAAGTTATTTTGAGGGTACTGCTAATTTACACTGTTATACAAGCTGTACACTCACTACTTTACATTGCAGCAAAGTGTCATTTCTTCAGTGTTGTCACATGAAAAGATATAATTAAATATTTACAAAAATGTGAGGGGTGTACTCACTTTTGTGAGATACTGTATATTATAATTTTATGTTAAATCTTCTAAATTATAATATATTTATATTAAAGTATAACTTAAGGAAAAATCTTTTTTTTTTTAGTTTTGGATAGAGAGGAAAGAGATTAGAAGTTTTTCACTGCGGTCTGTGCCCCCTTTAGGGAGATTCACCCTCTCTACGTATTTCTCCTGTTTACCATTATCATTGAAAGTGAAAGTAAAAGAAAATCCCAAATTTAGGTTGTCCCCAGAAAAGTAATAGGGGGGAAATCCTCCAATGGGGACAGTTCTGGTGACCTGGGGGTCCCCGAGGAATTCACCTAATTTGCAGGGATTTCCTCTCACTTCCTGTTTGGCTATGGGACAGGAAGTGAATGGAAATCTCCGCAATGGGACGCAGATGCCGAAAGAAGATCCAACAGGGGTTATACCCCTCCCTTTCTTTATCCAAAATGAAAAAAAAAAGTTTTGCCTATAGTTCTACTTTAAATCTACTGATTTCATTCAATTAACAAGTTAATCAGGTCCTTCCTGTTATAGGCTGACAATGCTCTGTTCTAGCCTTCCAATTTTCTTCTTTTATAGTCATCTGTCACACTTCCAATGGAAACCAAACCTGGCAGTGTCAACACGCATTACAGGCATGGCTCACCATCAGGAAAACTTGCGTGAGATGCAACAAAAGGAGAAGAATGGTTTACGTCTATTTTATAAGTTGATACACAACTGTATTAATCCAATCCTGCACTAGCACCGAATTTCAGCCCTGCTGTTCTACCTTGAAATGTCAAAGCTTTGGTGGGCAGTAGAGAATCTACCATTTGACAGTTAAATGACAGGTGCATGGCTTAGCGTTAGGAAGTGCTTGGCTAAACCTTAACGTGTGCCAGCTCCATGTACAGTATCACATAAACTTTGACTTGTACAGGCCCCATGTATAGGCTAAACCTTAGCTTAAGCAAGCCCCACATATTGGCTACACCTTAGCTTGGGCAGGCTCCATGTATAGGCTAAAGCTTGAGTTATGCAGGTCCCACAGTATAGGCCAAACCTTGTAGGCTAAATTTTGAATTGTGCAGGCTGCATATATAGGCTAAACCTTGACTTGTGCAGGCCCCATGTATAGACTACCAACATCCCACTCCCTCATCATAGGACTTGGTTGACAGGAGAGGGAGAATTTGTGGTCATGGGAGAATTACAGAGTTGGTCTACTGAAACTGGTATTTTACATTTTGGCAATTTGTGTAAGTTCATTGTTAGGGTTTACATACTTTTTAGTCCTGCTGTCCATCCGTAAGTGAAGTATCGATTTGGGGCAGAAGACAGGAAAGTAGTATCAATATTCCCATCACACACTTTCCTGGATAAGGCTTTGGGAGTAACGGGTGCTGCAGCAAAAACCAGCTCTAACTGGAAACATCACAGATCAAATGCGCATATTCACCAGGACACCACGGATTGTTAATTAAATCCTAATCTTTATTGAAGAATGATC
This sequence comes from Lithobates septentrionalis, assembly GCA_037952835.1. Classification (NCBI taxonomy): domain Eukaryota; kingdom Metazoa; phylum Chordata; class Amphibia; order Anura; family Ranidae; genus Lithobates; species Lithobates septentrionalis. Next base: position 1,153,424 of record JBBDGP010001020.1, read on the forward strand.
ACATCACAGAGGACAATATTGCAATATTTTGGAGCTGTGCAGAACCCCTTCGTCAAGCATGTGAAATCACATGCGCAGCTCCGAAACTTTGCACTGTCTTCTGTGGTGTGATCACTCTTCAATAAAGATTTGGACGTAATTGACAATCTGTGGTGTGCTGGCAAATACATGCAGAAGACAGGAATGCAAACATTAACTCACCATAATAGAAGGAGTTGGATTTGAGTCGGAAGTATGTTCCAACTGCCCGTGGCATGGACACGTTGGCACCATTCCGTATCAGCTCCTGCGTAACTGCCAGATTCTGACGCATGACAGAAATGTGCAACGCTGTCTGATCTGCCAAGACACAAGAAAGGGAAAAGCTGTGAACAAAAAAGGACTAATATCATATTCTACAGACCTGTCAGTGAGTGTTTTTAGGATTGCCTTGTAGGGGAACTTCAGCCAACCCTTTTTTTACAAGGTTTGGAGAGACTAGGGATGGGTAAAAATGTGGCTTCTTTTTGCTGTCTGTGATTTCCCACACTTCCTGTCCCAGAAATATACTAGGTACAGAGCATTAAGTACAGTTCATGGGGCCCCATAGCAAAATAATGTTTGGAAACCTTGGAGACCTTCATACTGTCTTTAAAATATGTCTAAGGCCCCATTCACACCTGAAGACCCGTACACACGATTGGAAATCCTGCCAGCAAAAGTCCGATGAGAGCTTTTAGTCGGATATTCCGACCTTGTGTATGCTCCATTGGACTTTTGCTGGCGGAATTCCCGCCAGCAAAAGATTGAGAGCAGGTTCTCAATTTTTCCGTCTGAAAAAGTTCTGATCGGAAAGTCCGATCGTCTGTAGCAATTCCGATGCGCAAAATTGCTACGCATGCTCGGAAACAATTCGACGCATGCTCGGAAGCATTGAACTTCATTTTCTCGGCTCTTCCTAGTGTTGTACGTCACCGTGTTCTTGACAGTCGAAAGTTCAGAGAACTTTTGCGTGACCGTGTGTATGCAAGCCAAGCTTGAGCGGAATTCCGTTGGAAAAACCATCCAAGATTTTTCCAACGGAAATTCCGCTCATGTGTAGGGGGCATAAGCTTTTTTCAGCTTGTAAAACACTCAGCTCTGAACCTCCAAAATGCCCAACAAGCAAATTCCCATTTATTTCAATGGCCCCTGTTCACATATGAGCATTCTGTCGCCTAAAGCAAAACGCCCGAAGCTCAAAAAAGTACATGAGCTTCTTTTTGAGAGATTGCAAGCGTTTTTGGCCCCTTAGACTTCAATAGAAATGTCTGACTTGACAGAAAAACGTAATGTAATACACTCGTAAATCGCTTGTGATAAATCCCTAGAGACGTCACTGCAGCCACCTTAATACCCTCTGTCACCTTTTAACATATGCGCTTAACACCTTAGCACTGGGCATAGTGCTTCTTATGATAGTATCTTTTTAAATAAATAAATCATGTTTTAGCTATACAGAGAGCACTATAGTATTCTTTATATATTTCATGTGACTATGGATGAAAATTCTTAAGCCTGATTAATGAAGAGGGGTCCGGTTTTCCAGTCAAGATTTAACCCTGACCAGTAATAAGTGGCGAACGCTTATGAGACCTTTCTGTTAGTTCAGGGGTCCTTATAACAAGGTGAGCGGTTTGGCTGGCAATAGGTTTGAGCACGGTTTCAAGAGCACTTCGGATTTGCATGAAGCACCCTTTATCACCGTGGATTTTTCTTGGCTTTGTTTGCTTCATTCATTTTTTACATATACTACTTTATGGACTTTTTTTAAGTTGTATGAGTTTTTTTTAGCGCTGCACTACTAATTTTTACTCTAAACAAAAACACCTGAAGCTGTAAAACGCTTGTAATGCACTTCTAAAATGCTTTAAAAAGCTTGAAAAAGCTTGAAAAAGCTGCAAAAAAAGCTTAAAAAAAATGCCCGAAAAATGCCAGGAAATCGATATGCTCAGGTGTGAATGGAGCCTAAATCAAGGACAGGTAGATTGAAAACCTTCCCTGGGCTCTGGATCTGTGTATGGCCAGAAGACCTTTAGAAAGGGGACTACACAAATAGCGTACAACAAAGTTATTGGAGGCCCCATTACAGTGGTTCTAGGCCAGGTCTGTCAAAGGGTGACTACCTAACCCAAACACTAAAAGGCCACAGATATTCTCAGAGCATGATCCAGAGAGGAGACCCGTTACTATCTCCGTTCTTTCTCCCATCCACTTCCAGTCTCCTGCCTGAGCCAGTGTCCATACTCACTTTATGTTACCCAGCTATAAACCAGTGAAATGATGAGGTCTGCTTCTTTTTGGAACTGCTCTTTACTCTTGCAACAGGCATAGTTCATTAGTTCACAAAGGTAGACAGGAACGCCTGAAACTCCCAGGTGGACATGAATCTAATTGGGGAATAATGACAGGGAGGTCTCCCTGCTGGAGTATTTAGAATAAGTAAGAAGTCAGTTTCTGACTAAGCCCACCAATTGCCAAAATAAAAATATCCCTTTTGGGTGGACCAACCTTTTAATTTCTCCCATGATTGCAGATTTGCCTTAGCTATCTTGCATGTAAAAATCCTGCCATCTAAAGGCATTTTTTCCATCAGACTTTTATCAGTGTCTGTGTCTATGTTATGGAGCTTTCTCCTTAAAATTCTATGTTGATGATACCTTGGGTGACAGGTTGTCACTGGGACAGGAGGTAAGGAGAAACATCCTCAATAGGGATACAGGGAGCATTAAAAATCTATGAACAGTGGACAACAGGTGGACAGTCATTACTGGAGCCCGATGGCTTGGGTTCAGCAGCTCACCACAAAACAGTGACCCTATAGAAGAATGGGTTCAACTAAACGGAGCACAAAATCTTTAACTGGTTCATTTGGCAGCAAAAAAAGCAAAACCACACCCAATGCATTTGGGAGTCACAAAAATCCTCCTTCATTGGTAATGGAGTAATGAACTTCAATCACACATGGGTGGTTGGGTACAATACCCACTCCCATGTTTTCTATCTTTCAGAGTACTGCAGCTTCTCGGCATACCACCACTAAGGTGAAAGATCCATGAGGGAGAAGGCCTATACGAAGTAGTTTATATTTTAAAAATGCAGGCCTTGGAATTTATGCAGGGGTCTAAAAACTACCTAAAATCAGTACTTGCCTCCTTACTGTACTAACACTCCACTATCCTGGACTCCACACCTTTATATCTACAAGTAGGAAAGGGCTGGGGACCCCAAGAAGATAAACAGTAAATAGCACCCCAGTTTCAACATGAGCACAAATTGGGCCCACAAGTACACTACTAGGGTCCAGTGCTGAGTTTGTGAAGAGTTGTCAGAACTCAGGAATTAGTTGGGCACATCAATGCAGGGAATTAATGGTTATTAACCGGTTCCCGACCGGCGCACGCCGCTGAACGTCGGCAGAATGGCACGGCTGGGCAAATGGGCGTACCTGTACGTCCCTTTGTATTTGCCGCTGTGCTATTGCGTGCGTGAGTCGGGTCGCGGGTCCCGCGGACTTGATCCCCGCAGGGATACCCGCGATCGCCTCACGGAGAGGACAAACGGGGATATGCTAATGTAAACAAGCATCTCCCCGTTCTGCCTAGTAACAGCGTCATTGATCTCTGCTCCCCTAGTGGTTAACCCCTTCACTACCAGTGTCATTTACACAGGAATCAGTGCATTTGTATAGCACTGATTGCTCTATAAATGACAATGGTCCCAAAAATGTGTCGAAAATGTCCGATGTGTCCGCCATAATGTCGCAGTCATGATAAAAACCGCTGATCGCCGCCATTACTAGTAAAAAAAAAAATTAATAATAAAAATGCCATAAAACTATCCCCTGTTTTGTAAACGCTATAAATTTCTATAACTTTTGCGCAAACCAATCAATAAACGCTTATTGCGATTTTTTTTTTACCAAAAATATGTAGAAGAATTCGTATCAGCCTAAGAGAAAAAAAAATGTTTTTTAAATATTTTTTGGGGATATTTATTATAGCAAAAAGTAAAAACTAATGCATTTTTTTTTTAAATTTACGCTATTTTTTTGTTTATAGCGCAAAAAATAAAAACCGCAGAGGTGATCAAATATCACCAAAAGAAAGCTCTATTTGTGGGAAAAAAAGGATGTCAATTTTGTTTGGGAGCCACGTTGCACGACCGCGCAATTGTCAGTTAAAGCGACGCAGTGCCGAATCGCAAAAAACGCACTGGTCAGGAAGGGAGTAAATTCTTCCAGGGCTGAAGTGGTTAATGTGCTAACTAACCTTCCCTCTAACCCTCTGTCCTTAGTAGCTACCCAGTCTTTCAGCATCTCAGGTCTTAGGGTCTCAATATAAATTCTAAGCTTCCCACCCTTTCTATTGCCGAGTGCTGAAAGAGGTGGTGTAATAGTTAGTAAAAAGAAAGAAACAAAAAAAAAAACAAGAGTTGTGGTAGCACTAATAATGATTATCACAATAAACAGATTCTCTATATAGCCTGCAAAGAGGAGTCTGTCACTAGCAACAATGATAATCCTGAAAAGTCCTCAAAGGGGATCTGTGATGAGCAACCACAGTGATCCTGAAAGGTCCTCCTGTATGTCTGGTGTCAGCTCCTTTTGGTTCAAAATGTCACAAGGGCTTCAGGGTTAATGTCAATAGCCACCTCTGCAATCCTTATCAATACAGTACTGTCTTTTTGTTATGTTTACATGCACAAATGCAAAAATGACCATAACGACCCCCTTAATAGGGCCCCCTTCTACTCCCCAGGCCTCATAGCAGTCACTTGGCCTTCTATAGCTAGCCACTGGATAGCAGGTGAATGAAAAGCTTACAGGGAGTGAAAAACTCCTTCTAGAAATCTCACAAGGGGGACAATTCCCTCTTAGACAGTTGTCACCATTAGACGATATTAGCTTTACGCCTTTTCTGGTGAAAACTGTAACATTTTGGATATTTTTGACCTCACATCCTTTTGATAATTGTCACCAGGGCAAACAGTAACAATGAAATTTGCCAACGGGGAGACAGACAACAATAAGAACCTAACAGAGGTTCTAACCTCTCCCCAGTTTTGAAAGCTCTTTTTTAAGGTCAACCTGCAAGAGATATTTTCAGCTTTTGAAGATGCTGGGTATTTCAACTACCACAGTTCTTTATGAACTCTCATGCACTGTAGTGGTGAGAGTTCTGCTCATGGCTTAGCATGCTTGCAGACCTGTGGTACCCATTACAGTGAAGTCCCATTATCTCAGTTGGATTTCTAAACTGCTTTGTACCGTGCACGATTCAATAGGAGGATTGGGACTCAACTGTTCCATATTCCAGTGTAAATTCTAGGGTGTGCAATGACCTCTCCCTATTGCAGTGCATATGAGATTTAAAGGACAATTAGAACCCCCCCCCCCCCCCAACACATCCCTTCCCCCTCATCCCCATCCCCTAATGTATTTTGTTGGTTTATGTCCCCTTTTTCTGATGTCTTTCTGATGACCAGTCACCCAATGCACAGGGTTTTCTTCCTACCATCTTCCTGTCTTGTAATGATGCAGGTTCTGTTATGTGCATCAATGCACTGAGAGTCTGCATGGTGAAGGTCCTTAACACACTAGGCTTACAAGAAAGTGTGATGCCAGGAATGGAGCAGTAGCTGGGACTGAATGGGATGCAAAGTGCAGCGATGGAACATAAAAATTGAAAGTACTACTTTGGGGCTTTTTTCTACGGGAGAAGAGATTTTCTAAATACAGTGGCTTGCGAAAGTATTCGGCCCCCTTGAACTTTTCAACCTTTTGCCACATTTCAGGCTTCAAACATAAAGATATAAAATTTTTATTTTTTGTGAAGAATCACCAACAAGTGGGACACAATTGTGAAGTGGAACGAAATCTTTTGGATTTTTGAAACTTTTTTAACTAATAAAAAAATGAAAAGTGGGGCGTGCAAAATTATTCGGCCCCCTTGCGTTAATACTTTGTAGAGCCACCTTTTGCTGCGATTACAGCTGCAAGTCGCTTGGGGTATGTCTCTATCAGTTTTTCACATCGAGAGACTGAAATTCTTGCCCATTCTTCCTTGCAAAACAGCTCGAGCTCAGTGAGGTTGGATGGAGAGCATTTGTGAACAGCAGTTTTCAGCTCTTTCCACAGATTCTCAAATGGATTCAGGTCTGGACTTTGACTTGGCCATTCTAACACCTGGATACGTTTATTTGTGAACCATTCCTTTGTAGATTTTGCTGTATGTTTGGGATCATTGTCTTGTTGGAAGATAAATCTCTGTCCCAGTTTCAGGTCTTTTGCAGACTCCAACAGGTTTTCATCCAGAATGGTCCTGTATTTGGCTGCATCCATCTTCCCCTCAATTTTAACCATCTTCCCTGTCCCTGCTGAAGAAAAGCAGGCCCAAACCATGATGCTGCCACCACCATGTTTGACAGTGGGGATGGTGTGTTGAGTGTGATGAGCTGTGTTGCTTTTACGCCAAACATATCGTTTTGCATTGTGGCCAAAAAGTTTGATTTTGGTTTCGTCGGACCAGAGCACCTTCTTCCACATGTTTGGTGTGTCTCCCAGGTGGCTTGTGGCAAACTTTAGACAAGACTTTTTATGGATATCTTTGAGAAATGGCTTTCTTCTTGCCACTCTTCCATAAAGGCCAGATTTGTGCAGTGTACGACTGATTGTTGTCCTATGGACAGACTCTCCCACCTCAGCTGTAGTTCTCTGCAGTTCATCCAGAGTGATCATGGGCCTCTTGGCTGCATCTCTGATCAGTCTTCTCCTTGTCTGAGCTGAAAGTTTAGAGGGACAGCCAGGTCTTGGTAGATTTGCAGTGGTCTGATACTCCTTCCATTTCAAAATGATCGCTTGCACAGTGCTCCTTGGGATGTTTAAAGCTTGGGAAATCTTTTTGTATCCAAATCCAGCTTTAAACTTCTCCACAACAGTATTACGGACCTGCCTGGTGTGTTCCTTGGTCTTCATGATGCTCTCTGCGCTTTCAACAGAACCCTGAGACTATCACAGAGCAGGTGCATTTATACGGAGACTTGATTACACACAGGTGGATTCTATTTATCACCATCAGTCATTTAGGACAACATTGGATCATTCAGAGATCCTCGCTGAACTTCTGGAGTGAGTTTGTTGCACTGAAAGTAAAGGGGCCGAATAATTTTGCACGCACCACTTTTCAGTTTTTTAATTGCTAAAAAAGTTTAAAATATCCAATAGATTTCGTTCCACTTCACCATTGTGTCCCACTTGTTGGTGATTCTTCACAAAAAATTAAAATTTTATATCTTTATGTTTGAAGCCTGAAATGTGGCAAAAGTTTGAAAAGTTCAAGGGGGCCGAATACTTTCGCAAGCCACTGTAAAAACATTTCAAGGAAGATTTACAACAGGACCTGGAAATCTTATATTACCTGGTGTGAGGTTAGGAGTTTGGCTCCTCACTAATATGTGGTGGTTGTGTCTTTCCTTGAGTATGATCAAGAGCCAAATTTTGGACTTAGCAGTCTTTTTTTAGAGGCCGATTGCTGGATGCCTTTGTACAGGGTGTCTCCTCCAGTCAGACCACCTTGCTCCCTTGTGATCTCAATTTGGTTCTTTTGACACTGTAGGTGGTGTTCCAGGTTGCCATTACTTCGACTCGTAGAGTTTCAGAACTGGGTGCTCTTTCCTGTAAGGAGCTCTTTTTGGTATTTTACCATGACAAGGTGGTTCTTTATCCTCAGTGGTCCTTTTTGCCTAAAGTGCTTTGGGCCTTTAGTTTTAACCAGAACTTTATCTTACCTTCCATTTGTCCAAATCCTCGCTTCTTGGAGGACAAGGTTCTTCACACCTTGGATGTGGTTTGTGCTATCAGGATTTCCCTAAAGTCGACTGCCATGATTTAGCAATCGTGTTGTCTCTTTGTACTTCCCGAGGGACCGAGGAAAGGTCACACAGCTGCTAAGTCTACTGCTTCCCATTGGATTTGGCAGCTCATCTCTCAAAGTTATTGTTTGAGAGAAAAGCTTTCACCTTTTTTGGTGACTGCGTATTCTGCCAGGAGTGTAGGTGCCTCCTGAGCTATCCATCCTCAAAGGCTGTTATATGAGGTTCTTCCTGGTTTGATTTTTGGGGTATGTTGGTTAAATGCTTTGGGACATCCCTGCTAGTGAGGATAAATAAAGCTGCTCTGTGTCCCGTTATGTAAGATAAAGAAAATTAGATTTTTGGCTTACCTGTAAACTAAGAAGGGACTTCCTGTCTTTTTTGCTAGTGTCCAGTGACCTGTAAGTGGTGCATAACCCCCTGTTAGCAAGGATTAATAAAGCTACTCTGTGCCCTATGATGTAATCCAAGAAATGCATTTTACAGGTAAGCCAAAAATCAAATTTTTGTTAACATCAGGCTTTGCATAAGAAGCAGTAAAGATGGTGATCCTTCATCTCCAGCAGGTGTGTTCCAGGATCACCAAACTACAGGCAAAAGGCAGTATAGTGGACCGCTGCAGTACCGCAATGCCTGGATAAAAAGCTTGGCTAGCGTGCAAGTAGACAATGCTCCCAGTGTGCAGCTGGAGGTTTTAATTTAAGTGGTTTAAATACATATATCCAGTGAAGTGACTGGCCTTAGGTAAAACACACAGATGAAACAAATCCTCCTACATAAGTTGTACCTGTTTATCTGCAGTCCCTTCTCTTCTCTACGGTCCTTCAAAGCCCAGAATTTCTAAAGCTGAGCTGTCAGAAAAAAGGGGGCAGAGAGCTGAAGCCATACTCTGCAGAGCTCAGTGATGAGAGCTCTGAGAGCTGATTGGAGGAAAGGAACACACCTCCTTCACACAGCACACAGGAACAGAGCTGAGGCTGTCAATCAGTTGGAAGTCCCTCCCCTGTCATCTTTTTTTCTCTTGGTGTCAAGAAAATTTGTCAGAAGTGACTCATGCTCATAGCAGAGGAACAGGGCAACAGAGAGAAATGACACTTAGTGCTATTAATTGAGACAAGTACACACTATAGAGGGTTATGCTTTGTTCATATTTTATGTCTGAGGTTTACAACCACTTTAAATTTCTGGCCTAAATGCACGAGTAATGGTTCCTTTAATTACCTTTGTAGAGGTTGGAGGTCATGGGCTGGTTGACGAGCTCTGGTGTATGTTCCAGCAGAATCTTCACAGACTCCAGGTTGTCATGGAACACAGCAAGATGTAGAGCAGTCTCTCCAACAGCACCTAGTAGAAAGTCCATCATTGTGAGACAGAGTGTCATAGCCTTATTGTCAGATAAAATGTAACTGAGCTTCTTCCTTCCCTTCCCTTCCCTTCCCTTCCTTTTCAACTTGGCACAATGTAGGTATACAATATCTCATACCTGAGAGGCTGCTGTTGAAGGTGACAATCCCTGCACTACTACAGTGCTTGCCACAATCTTCAATGTCCTGTGCTGAGTGGCTTTCCTTCTGCATAGTGACCACAGGGGGGTGCTTGCTTGGCACTGCCACCATTCACAGATAGAATTGCATTTTTTATTTGACTACAAGGTGTTCTCTGATTGGATGAGGTGGACATTGTGACATCAAAACTAGGGTTGTCCCGATACCGATACTAGTATCGGTATCCGCACCGATACCGAGCATTTGCCCGAGTACTTGTACTCGGGCAAATGCTCCCAATGCTTCCCCCGATACCTGGAAGACAGCTGTGATCGGCGCGTGGGGGAGTTACAAGATTCTCCCCCAGTGGCTTTCAGCGGCTTTAGTGACAGACAGCGGTGATCGCTCACCGCTGACTGTCACTGCATCCTCCTCCGTGCCCCCTCCATTCCTCTGTGCCTCTCCACTGCCCCCTCCGTTCCTCTCTCCTTTTCTGTCCCCCTCCGCTGTCCCCCTCCGTTCCTCTCTCCTTCTCTGTGCCTCTTCGCTGTCCCCCTCCATTTCGCTCTCCTTCTCTGTGCCTCTCCGCTGTCCCCCCTGTTCCTCTCTCCTTTTCTGTCCCCCTCCGCTGTCCCCTCTGTTCCCCTCTCCTTCTCTGTCCCCCTCCGTTCTCCCCCTCCGTTCCGCCGTCCTCCTCCTCCTTCCTTTGTGATTGGACAGAGTCAGCTGACTCTGTCCATTCACATAACTGAAACATTGTAATCTCCTGTGATTACGATGTCTCAGTTTATGAATGGAGAGGAGTCGCTGTCTTCTCTCCATTCATTCTCAGTGCAGCTGAGGCTGCAGAGAAAGGGACTGGGGAATCTCTATCCTCTGTCTCTTTCTCTGTCTCAAGGGGGAGATATCAGAGGTCTGTTAAGACCCCTGATATCTCACCAAAGCCCCCCAACAGGGCTGATTAAAAAAAAAAAAAAAAAAAAAACACATATTGCAATAAAGAATAAAAAAAAATATTATTGTAAAAAATAAAAATTGTAAAAAAAAACAAAAAAAAACACACACACACATACACCGTTCACCCCCTCCCCCCCCCCCCCCCCCAAGAAAGAAAGCACTGTTGAAAAAAAAAAAAAACACTGTCACCTGACATTAAAAAAAAAAGTATCGGTAATCGGTAAGCGAGTACTTGAAAAAAAGTATTGGTACTTGTACTCGGTCCTAAAAAAGTGGTATCGGGTCAACCCTAATCAAAACCATTCATCTTGTTCAGTTTGACAATCCCTTGTAGTCACTGAAAGAAATACAAGGATTTCTGTGAATGACGGGAATTGCCGAGCGAGTGACCTCAGTGGTCAGTATGCAGCGGTGTAGCTGCTCGGCACAGGACCCGGAAGGTTGCGGTGATAACTGTATCAGGGCCAACCACTACTGTGATTTTCAACTTCCCAGCTGTCCATCAGATAGAGAGATCTGCATACTTGCATTTGTCCAAGCTAGAACAATGTAAGTATGCAACACAGGTCATACCTGGAATTCAGCTTTAATCTCAAGAGATGTGACTGACAGTTGTGCAGACTTCAGTTATCAGTGGTCTCAGGAGAGAAAGTTTGAAGTTCAGCATTAGAACAGGCTGATTTTAACCACTTAAAGACCAAGCATATTCGTGACATTTGTTGTTTACAAGTTAAAATCAGTATTTTTTGCTAGAAAATTACTTAGAACCCCCAAACATTATATATATCTATATATAGATATATATATATCTATATATGTCCATATATATAGATATATCTATATATCTATATATATAGATATATATATATATATATATATATATATATCTATATATATATATAGATATATCTATATCTATATATATAGATATAGATATATCTATATATATATATAGATATATATATCACTTTTTTTTTGCAGAGACCCTAGAGAATAAACTGGAGATTGTTGCAGTACATTCTGTTACACCGTATTTGCGCGGTGGTCTTGCAAATGCAATTTTTTTGGAAAAAAATACACTTTTTTGAATAAAAAAATAAGAAAACAGTAAAGTTAGCCCAATTGTTTTGTATAATGTGAAAGATGATGTTATGCCGAGTAAATTGATACATGTCATTCTTTAAAATTGTGCACGCTCGTGGAACTACGGTACTTAAAAATCTCCATATGCGTTCACTTCTGCGTGCGAGCTCGGAGGGACGGAGCACTTTAAAATTTACATTTTTTTCGTATTTAATTATTTTTTTTTTTATCACTTTTATTCCTATTACAAGGGATGTAAACATTCCCTGTAATAGAAATAAACAGGGCAAGGCCTCTTTAATGCAAGATCTGGGGTCAAGAAGACCTCAGATCTCACATTTACGCTTAAAAGCAAAAAAAAAAAAAAGTAATTTTACTATTACACAAAAAAAAATGCTGCAGCCATAACCCCAGTATTTAAAGTCAAAGTAATGACATATATATACAGTGGGCGGTAAACTTGCCATGAGAGAAATAGAGGGGCAACCACTGCCAACTTCCTTGCAGCAGGAGGGACAGCTGTAAGCACCGACTTTCCTGCATGACAGCCGCTTCTCCTCCTCTCCCTCCTCCGGCTATCAGTGCTTACAGCTGTCCCTCCCACCGCACCGATCCTCCTGGGCTGTTCTCCGTGTCCTCCTCCTCCTTCCGTTCTCCTCCTCTGCTCCCCATGTTCTCTCCCAGCCCGCTCCTCCCATTCTCCTCCTTCTCCGCTCCCCCCCTGTTCTTTTCAGGCCCGCTATGTTCTTCTCCTCCATCCCCCATCCACTACCGCTGAGGTAGTCCCGATTTGGACGATACACGTGCGGGAGTATCTCTAGACGTCACTGCAGCTGCCTTATCTATCAATGTTACAACTGATGCTTTAGTACGCCAATTATCCTAGCACTAGGGTTTAGTGCTTCTTATGTAAGTACCTCTCTTTTAAATAAAGGAAATGTTTAAGTTATACAGTGTGCACTATATTATCCTTTATATTTCATGTTACCACAGATGCAAAATTTAAAGCTACCGAGTGCAGTGTTTCTAATGGGGCGTACACATGGTCGGACTTTTCGGCTACAAAAGTCCGACAGCCCGTCCGACAAACTGACTGACTTTTTGGCGGACTTGCAGCAGACTTTCTAACGAACAGACTTGCCTACATAGGATCACACAAAAGTCAGACGGATTTGTACGTGATGACGTACACCGGACTAAAATAAGAAAGTTGATAGCCAGTAGCCAATAGCTGCCCTAGCGTGGGTTTTTGTCCGTCGGACTAGCATACAGACAAGTGGATTTCTGGGTCCGGCGGAGTTAGGACGTAAAGATTTGAAGCAAGTTCCAAATCTAAAGTCCGTCAGATTTGCGACTGGAAAAGTCCGCTGAAAGTCCAGGGAAGCCCACACACGATCGGATTATCGGATTTGGTCCGTCGCCGTCCGTCGGTTTTTTGTAGCCGAAAAGTCAGACCGTGTGTACATCCCATTAGAGATGTGCCCATTTGCCCACCCAAGATTTCATCTATAGCCACAACTCGTGGCGAATGCCTGTGTGACCCATCTGTTAGTTCAGGGGTCCATATTATAAGGTGAGCGATTTGGCTAGCAGGTAGTGGTAACACGGATTAAGGAGCACTTCTGAATCTGCATGAAGCACCCTTATCACTGCAGAGGATAAGCCTTTCTATCAAACCTACATTTCCTCTCTTCACAATAGGAGATTATATGGACTTGTGTCATGCTTATATCATTTTAGTCCGCATATTGCTATTGTAGTGCTGCACTGTATTTTATCTTTGTATTACTCAGTAATACTTCAGTTTATGAAGTTCAAAAAAGAAAATTGTTTGCTGTCCAAAGCTTCGAAGCAGAATTAGGACCCATCCCCAATTTTCAGATCTAAACTACAGTTGGATTCTGACCAGTGGTCATCAACCCTGTCCTCAGGGCCCACTAACAGGCCAGGTTTTATGTATTACCTTTGGGAGATCCAGACAAGAATACTGCAATCACTGAGCAGCAAATTATATCACCCGTGATATATTTCAGTTATCTTGCAAACCTGGCCTGTTAGTGGGCCCAGAGGACAGGGTTGATGACCACTGTGTTGGACAATACATTCCAGATAACACAATCTTTATACAAGGAACGTACCAAAAGTAATGCAAAAGCGGAAATAACTTTTATTATTAATTTGCATAGGATATTTAAAATTCTCATGTTGGTAAAGTAAATTTCTCTATAATGACCCTTCTTCTTTTTCATTGTTAAATTATGCATTCCAAGCAGAAGCAATGTGCCCCCATTGAGTTCTTGACAAATGAGGGGTGCAGGCTGTCCGACTTCCATAGAAGGCTACTGAATGTTTATGGAGAAGACACCATTGACAAGAGTCACCAATGACAAGATATTGTTCTTCTCAATGGTGTCATCTCCATAAGTATTCTGTAGCCTTCTGTGGATGTTAGACAGCCTGCCTCCCTTCTTCTTTAAGAAATCGATGATGGCAAGTTGCTTCTGCTTGGAATCCATTTACCTACAATGAAAAAGAACAGTTACTACAGATGAAGAGTTACTCCATCAACATGTGAAATTTTAACAATCTATGTATGGTAATAAAAAAGTTATACCCAGTTTTACATTATTTTGGTCCAGACCTTCTCTACTAGTAAGCTGGTCTCATCAAAAACAGAGAGATATATTTCAGAAACATAATGCAACCCAACTCCAACACAAATAACTTCTGTCTGGAACAAATAACCCCAAACAGAAAGTTCTGGCAGTTGGCCTAGTTTACATCTGTGCATTACATTAATAGAATTCCAGTTAGCTCCAGAAAAAGCAAGGCTTGATGAAGGGGCTACATGACTCTGGGGAGGAACTAGGTCTAGGAATGAGTTAAATGAGTGTATTGAGTGAGACATAACCCTTGTGAAGAGGGCCCTTACAGCATGTAAGTGCTTCTCTTAGCAAAAGGTCCCAAGGGCTAGTCCTAGGGACCCTCTAAGTGCCAGGGGCCTAGGTGCGCATTTTATGAGAACTACTACTGTCGCAGATCAATTTACCAGTGTTTTCCCATGATAAAATGTATCCAAGGAATAAGTGAAATAGTGAACGTTTTTCATTCAATTTATGTTCCTGCAATTTTCTAACTGAATTAAATTATGCATAGGTCAAAGTCTGCACAAAGAGCAGCATAGAAGGTGTTGCAACCCAAAGCACACACTTAGGCCTCTTTTACATGGGTGGCCGGTAAAAGGTGAAAACAAGTGGTTGAGCCATGATTTAACCACCCACTTAAATCCTACAATGCAACCAAAGGGAGCTGTTCACATGCCGTAGCAGGAATGCTTTGTATTGTTGTCACTGCAAATTTTATGCAGCATGTCAAGTTGACAGATGGTAAGGCCTCTCAAACTAGACTATTTAAGTCTATGGAGCCATGTTGCAACCGTGAGATAAATGCTTGGCTGGTGGCGCATTAGTGCCATACAAAGTTGCTATTCGGTGAAAAAAGTGGATCACTTTTCAGAGAACGGGCTAGAGTAAACTTAGCCTTAGAAACCCTTTGTCACGAATTTGATCACACTAAGCAGATAAAAGATACAACTTACTATGGACTATCGCTTTTTGTAGATTGCCATGGCTCGTTTTGCGGTCATACCAAATAACCAGAATAGAGTACTTACCTCTTATTAATGGGTCAGTGGTCTTCAAAGTCAACAGCTTCTTCAGAGCCCTTGTCTGATTTCTCTGTGCATACCTGAGGAGGGGCAGCTCCTGAATCCTGTGAGAGGAGATTGTGTTATTTGTGTGCACAAGATACCTATGGTTGCAGAAAACTCATAAGTACAATGAAAAGTAAGGAAATGTACATACTGTAGTAGCAGACAATTGCTTTTATTGGGTTATAATTTAGACATTTTAGTCTTTCAACCTTTGTTTTCCCTGGATGAACCCTTATACTAATTTTCAGGTCTTGGCGAAACATTGCTCAAAAATATTTTAATTAGAACCCATGATACATTATTGTGATCTGTGAGTTGTAGAAAGTTTTAAATGAAAGACTAAAGAATGTGCACACTTAGAGTATTTGACACCCCGTGCAGATCTGTTTAACAGTCCTCACTGATCTGTACAAATAAATATTTTCAGTAAAAACTTGGAAATTAATGTAAATAACAGATTAGAAATTCTAAAATTAAACAGTTTGGTATATTCGAAAATTATTGGTCAATTAAGGGTCGGTTCACACTGGGGCAACACGACTTCAGCGCGACTTTGCACGGCGACTTCAACGCGGCTTCGACGCGACTTCAGCGCGACTTTAGCAAATTACAAGGCGACTTGAAGTCGCCTCCATCACAGGCGACTTCGGCTGTGGCCAATCACGGGGCAATCAGCTCTCTGGGAGGGAGGGGGGAGGGAGGGGTTTTCCCTGCAAAGTCGCTTGACTTTACAGAGAGATCCGACTTGGAGGCGACTTCCATTGATTTCTATGGTACAGGTCGCCTACCAAGTCGGATCAAAGTAGTACAGGGAGTACGCTCTGAAGTCGGAGCGACTTCAGTAGTGTCTATTAAGACGCTAGCGTTCACTCCCATTGAAACTATTTCTGGGGCGACTTGGGGCGACTTGAGGGCGTACAAGTCGGATCCCAAGTCGCCCCAGTGTGAACCGACCCTTACAGTAGATTTTACCCCTTACATTGGTGGTCACTGGAAAATCGCCCACTAGCATTGATGGCCAGTGGAAAATTTTCCTGCTGCCTTAGTGGTCAATGTAGATGTAAACCCTTACATTGGTGGCCAGTGGGAAATTTTCCCTTTGTCTTAGTGTTCAATGTAGATGTAACCCCTTATATTGGTGGCCATTGGAAAATGTCCCAATTGCCTTAGAGGACAGTGGAAAATGTATCTGTTGCCTTATTGGCCAGTGTAGATGTACCCCCTACATTGGTGGGCAGTGGAAAATTTCCCTGTTGCCTTAAATATAACTAAAGGCAAAACTTTTTTTTTTTAGCTTTGGAGAGTGGAGAGGGATTAGAATGCTTGTCAGTTTTTTATTGCTGTCTATGTCCTGGTTAAAGAGATTCAGCGATTCTGAATCTCAGAGATTGTAAAAGAAAATCCCAAATTTTAAGTTGTCACCAGAAAAGTAATAGAGGGGAAATCTTCCAATGGGTTCTCAAGGATGTCCCTTTCAGTTTTCAGGGATTTCCTCTCACTTGCTGTTTGGCTATGGGGCAGGAAGTGAAGGGAAATCTCCACAGTCAGACACAGATGGTGAAAAGAAAATCTGACAGGGGTTATTACCCTCCCTTGCTCTATCCAAAAAAACAAAAAAAGTTTTGCCCATAGTTTTACTTTAATGGTCAATGTAAGTATAATCCCTTACATTGCTGACTATCTGAAAATTCCTCTTTTGCCTTAATGGTCAGTGTAGATTTAACCCCTTGCATTGGTGGCCATTGAAAAATTTCCCCATTGCCTTAGTGGTCAGTGTAGATGTAGCCCCTTACATATGTGTAGGTGGGAAATCAGTTTTCCTGTCGCATCATGGCAGCATACACGTTGGGTTGTGACTCCGCCTCCACAACCTGATAGGACCACATAGCTATAAATTAGAGAGTAGGCACCTGCCCCAGTATTCTCTTATTTTTCCTCACCTGTCAGGACGCACGGATCAGCACCCCCTTACCGCTTCGCCCCAGCCAGGTTCTAGCCTCTCCTGGGTGGAAGTCCTTCTTGTACAGCCTCTAAACGAGCTAAATGGAAGGAGCCCCACTCTGGTGGTCTCAGGGGCACTCATCTCAACTTAAACTGTTTGCCAGAAGACAAGCCTTAAACAGGCTTCAAGTGCAACAGCCCGCAAAAGCCTTAAACAGGCTTGCTGGAGGATCGGCCAGGGAACCATCTGTATGGCCTCAAGAAAGTAAGCCTTAAACAGGCTTCATTGTGTGCAGCGGTCTCCATCCCCCCCCCTCTCCCCTCCCCCCCTCTCTGACATACCGTGGGTGTTCTGCTGGGCTCTGTGGTCCATGCAGTGCTGTGGGGGACCGCCGAGCGTTCTCGGCGTCCTCGCGCATGCGCAGTTCGGCTCTTTGGGCGCTTCTAAGCTATTTGCCAGTCTCCAAGATGGCGCCGGGCGCCTCGCGGCGCTACTGCGCATGCACGGGCGTCCGACGCCAATGGCGGCAGATTTAAAAACCACAGCATTGCTGTGGAGGCTGCTGATGGTTGCTGCACGCTACAGACGCCTGCTCTGCGATCCATAGCAAAGGAAAACGCTCTACAAAGGTGGGTCTTGCCCCCTCCCCCCCCCCTCCTGTCCAGGCTGGGTCAGTTTCTACATTACTGCTTGTCTTTTCCTTGCAGGTTTCCTACTCACCATGGAGACCGCTGCCCCAGCAGATCACCGCCAGCCTACTAGGTAAGGGGGGGAAGAAGTGGGTAAGTAGCGAAGATTGAAAAAGAGAGCACTTCTAACGCTACCTAAATTGGTCCTCAGGAACGTCTGCGTCAAGACATAGAGAGTCCTCACGCAGGAGAAGTCGCTCCAGACATAGACGGAGCCGCTCCTACCATAGGAGAAGTCGCTCAAGAGGAAGCCGCAGAAGAAGCCGCTCCAGATCACGTTCTCGGCATGGTCGATCCCGCCACAGAAGGTCGTCCTCACGTAGGCACCGCTCCCCTGCACGCCATTCCCGTCCCGCCGGGAACGAATGCTGGATCTGTGGTACAGCGGCTCTTCCGGATAAGCTGGTTTGTCAGAGATGCCTAGAAGAGGCCACAAGAGAGAGAGCCTCAGAAGTCGGGGACTCAGCCCCTCAGGCCTCAATACCAGATGTGGATCTCTCCACCATTACCTCTCCAGCCCGGGCCAGCACATCAAAGGAGCAAGACTCCCTATCTGATAATGAAGGCCTGGAGGTGTCGGCCAGATTCGACTTTGGCCTTATAGAACCGTTTGTTAAATCGGTGAAGGAGGCAATAGGATGGGAGGAACCCCAGGAAGTCCAGCCAAAGCAGAGAAAATATTTTCCTCAGCTTAAAAAGGAACCAGAAACCTTTCCGTTCATCGATGAGCTGGAAGATTTAATCAAAGAAGAGTGGCAGAGACCAGAGAAGAAATCTAGTCTGAACAACAGACTCCAGAAGCTGTACCCACTCAAGGAGCCTAAAGTGAACCCTCTGGTATCCCCTCCGGTAGTGGACGCATCCTTAATGCGCCTCGCCAGGCATGTTACCCTCCCGCTAGAAGATGCGGTTACGTTTAGAGACGTTCTTGACCGAAAGATCAACACGGATCTCAAGCGGGCTTACCTTTCGGCCGGAGGTGCATGCAGGCCTGCGATAGCACTCGCGGCAGTAGGAAGGGCCATCTCAAGTTGGTCTTCAAACACGGAAAAGCTGGTATTAGAGGGGGCAGACCAAGAGAAAATTGTGAAGGCATTACAAGAGTTAAGCTTGGCTGGTGATTTCGTGGCTGAGGCCTCAGTTGACACTATCAGGTCTGCTTCAAAGTCTATGTTGGCCTCAGTGATGGCCAGAAGAGCTTTGTGGCTGAAGCCCTGGACGGCGGATCCAGCATCCAAGTCTAATTGGTGCCGTATTCCGTTTGACGGTGAGCACCTTTTCGGAACAAAGTTGGATACGGCCATCTCCAAGGTAACTGGTGGAAAATCCGGGCTCATTCCCTCAGATAGGAGGCCCAAACAGAGACCCCCTCCTTTTATGCGGAATCTCCCAGAAAGGTATAGAGACGCGAAAGCGTACAGACCAGGGAAGGAGTACCGAAGGAACTGGAAGAACCCTCAAACTTCTTTTATGAAATTCCAAAAGCCTAAGACTTCCACTCCCAGTGACCAGAAGCCTTTTTGAAGGTGCGCCCGTCCGGCCAGCAGTAGTAGGAGCAAGGCTTTCCAGTTTCAGGCTGGTCTGGACGGAAAACATACACGATACCTGGACCCTGGCCACCGTCAGTTTCGGCCACAGATGGGCCTTCAAAAATCGACCCCCAAGAGATCATTTCTGCCCAACCCGTATTCCTCCTCCCGGGGAGAAAAGGTTATCCCTTCTAACTTATGTCCTAGAGCTGCTTCAAAAACGAGCGGTAGCAGAGGTTCCGCCAACACAACGAGGCAGAGGATTCTATTCCCCACTATTCCTCGTCAAAAAGAAGTCAGGGGACTTTCGGCCGGTTCTAGACCTGAAGAAACTCAACAGGTCCATCAAAGTGGAGTCGTTCAGGATGGAAAGCCTGCAGTCTATCCTCCAGGCCATAAACTTGGGAGACTGGATGCTCTCCGTAGATCTCCAGGATGCCTACCTACACATACCAATTCACGTGGCATTCCAGAAGTTCCTGCGGTTCTCGGTGGGCCAGGAACACTTTCAATTTCGAAGCCTCCCTTTCGGGATCTCTATGGCACCCAGAACATTTACAAAGGTTCTGCTTCCAGTAATAGCCTCTTTGAGGGAGAAAGGTCTAAGGGTCCACCATTACCTGGACGACATTCTTCTCCTCTCAAACAGCCAGGAATCACTCGTGCAACATCGCGAGATCTTAGTGTCCACCCTAACAAGTCTGGGTTGGATAATCAACTGGCAGAAGAGCAACATCCAGCCTACCCAGAGGATGGTCTTCCTGGGAGCCGAGCTAGACACCCGGGCCAACACGGTAGAACTGCCAAGGGAGAAGTTGTCCCTACTAATTCAGAAAGTGAAAGAGGTGGTTCCAGCATCATACTTACCGGCCAGAGCATACCTCAGCCTGCTGGGGTCCTTATCAGCAACCATTCCAATGGTCAGATGGGCGCAATGGAATACCAGACCTCTGCAAGCCTCCTTCCTGTGCCAGTGGGACGGATGGTCCATGTTCCAATCGATTCGCATCTCAGAAGAAGCCAGATTATCTCTATGGTGGTGGACTCACCCCGGCAACCTCAGCAGATGCAAACAGATAGTCATTCTCCATCAGGAGGTAGTAACTTCGGACGCCAGTCTGGAGGGATGGGGGGCACCCTACCTACATTATGCAGCTCAGGGCCGCTGGCACTTCAAAACCAGGGATGTTGTGTCAAACGTCCTAGAGATGAAGGCAGCCTTCCAAGCCCTCTTGGCATTCAGCTCTCTTCTGAGAGGGAAACAGGTCCTCATCCAAATGGACAACCGAGTGGCTGTGGCCTACATCAACAGGCAGGGGGGTACCAAGAGCATCTCCATGATGCGGGAAGTTGGTCCGGTGATGCGATGGGCTCAACTGAACCTGCAGGACCTGAAGGCGGCCTATATTCCGGGAATTCAGAACAAACTGGCGGACTCTCTCAGCAGGACATTCGTTTCCAACAACGAGTGGTGTCTAAGCCCGCAGGCCTTCGCCCTCATATGCCAGACATGGGGTCATCCAGACATAGACCTCGCAGCAACACCAGAGAACAGGAAATGTCAAAGGTTTCTGTCGAGGAACCCCTTCCCCTCAGCGGAGGGAACGGATTGTCTCCAGCATACCTGGAACTTTCGCCTAGGTTACATTTTTCCACCAACCCCACTGATAGCCAAGTTCCTTCTGAGGCTCAAACACTCAGCAGCTCTAGTCCTGGCCGTGATTCCCTTCTGGCCACGGAGGCCTTGGTTCACCACCCTCCTGCAACTGAGCACAGCGGATCCAATTCCTCTTCCGGTGACAACGGATCTACTAACCCAGGGCCAGCTACTACATCCGAATCCAGAGAGATTGCACCTAGCGGCCTGGAGACTGAAAGGTCTAGGTTCCTAGATCAAGGCTGTTCGCATAAGGTAGTCGAAACCCTGCTTTTAGCCAGGAAATCTTCCACGAATAACACCTACGAGAGAGTCTGGGGGAAGTTCTCTTCCTTTGCTCAGGAACAAGGTTGGGACCCTTCTTCCCCATCAGCAATACAAGTGCTTGAGTTTCTACAGTCAGGCCTAGACAAAGGCCTTAGATCTAGCACCCTGAAAGTCCAAGTCTCTGCCATCTCTGCTCTGACAGGGGTTAGATGGGCACTTAACCCTCTTGTGGTTCAATTCCAGAAAGCATGCCTGAAGATAAGGCCTCCCAGGAAGCCTTCATTCCCAACATGGGACCTATCAACTGTCCTAGAAATTCTATCCGGTGAACCATTTTTCCCTCTTGAAGATACCTCCCTCTGGGACCTGACTCTAAAAGTATCATTCCTAATTGCCATCACTTCAGCGAAAAGGGTCTCGGAAATGCAAGCTTTACTGATCAAGGAACCATACCTGATGGTTTACCCAGACAGGCTAACCCTGAAACCTTCAGACAAATTTATCCCAAAGGTTTCCTCTGCATTCCACTTTAACCAGGAGATTGACCTCCCGGCTTTGAGCACAGATCAGGGCGTTCCTCATCCCCTGGATGTTAGGGGCAACATTCTGAATTACCTCTCGGTGACCAAGTCTTTCAGGAGATGCGAGAACCTTTTAGTCATCCCACATGGGTTCAGGAAGGGCCAGGCAGCTTCTGCCCGTACCATCGCCTCATGGCTCGTGAAAGCTATCAAAAAGACCTACTCCTTAAGCACCTTGCAAATCCCGGAAGACCTTAGGGCGCATTCCACCAGGGCAATGGCTACTTCATGGGCAGCTTACTGTAAAGTTTCAGCGGAAACCATTTGTAGAGCGGCCACTTGGTCTTCAAGAAACACCTTCATTTCCCATTATAAAATAGACGCTGCACGCTTAGCAGCAGTTGAATTTGGGAGGGCCGTCATACAGGCCAATTCTTCTGTTCCTTGTCAATAAATTAGATTAGTTACTCCCCAACGTGTATGCTGCCATGATGCGACAGGAAAACGGAAAATTGTATACTCACCTTTCCGTAATTTTCCTTTCCTGTCGCATCTTCATGGCAGCATACAATCACCCACCCTCTGAGGTGACATGTGTATATATTTACAGAGAATACTGGGGCAGGTGCCTACTCTCTAATTTATAGCTATGTGGTTCTATCAGGTTGTGGAGGCGGAGTCACAACCCAACGTGTATGCTGCCATGAAGATGCGACAGGAAAGGAAAATTACGGAAAGGTGAGTATACAATTTTCCGTTTTCTATTGCTCATTGCTCATGGTACCCCAAGCAACCATAGAAGGAACCTTGGAGTTCCATGACACCTTGATTGATAAAGGCTTTTTCAGAGCACCATTACTCAAGGCAAACTGAATTTTAAAGCAATTAATTAGCAACTAATCAGCAATCCACTTGAATGGATCTGGCAGCAGGTTTCTGATATCCAATGGGTTTTTCTTTGGGTTACTGTAATTTGCACATTACCATGTCTTGAATAAAAATAGGTGCACACCTGATCACTTCATTTTATAAACCTTCTGAAGATTCATGCAAATGTTTCTTTCTTGACCTTTATTGCTTTTCAGTCTTTGCATGTTTTCTCCTGCATTAAAACTGTGCGTTGCTGTAGTTTAAACTCTGCTAATCTCTTTGATTTTTATCAGATGGAAGCTTATATTCATCTTCCCCATGTATTTTCCTACATCCATGTTCCTACTAATGCTAGCCTACCTTAAAAGCCAGCACCTCTGGTTTCCCGTAGTAAAATTCCTAATTTACTTAAAAAAGATGGCTTGTCTGTTTCGACCCATCCGGGTCTATAAGCATATCTGAACAAAAGAACATGTAGCACTATCCCCGAAGGAGCCACTTTTCGTAATTTAACCAGTTCTTTCACAAGATTAGTGCAGAGGCAGCCAGGAACAAAGTAACCATCCACTTACTCTGGCTAAGTAATCAGTCTAGGGGATGTCTTTTTAGTTTTTTGTTTTTTTTTTGCTGAAGAACTTGGGTGGGGTGTAGGGTAATATGGGTTACTGCATATTTACTCAATATTTGCCCCCTTTACCACCCTCAGTCTCCCGATACCGTTATGCGGGATTCTGATGGTGGCCCTGGAACCACTCTGGGTCCATTCGACGTACCCCTGAGTTGTTCTCATACCCTATTGTTCAGATACTATTTATATATATTTTTTTATTCCCATTAGGGTTGATCAATTTTATTCTGTTTTTTTTTCCTATTTTCCTCCCTTTCTTCTACCTCTCCCCTGGTGGTAGTTGTGTCTCTCGTCTCAGAATTTGCTTTTTATGACATGATACTAGTCTTGTATATGTTATGGCACCCCTAAATATTATATCTTTAAACATACAAGGCTTCAACATTCCACATAAACATACTAAAGCTATGCGCTTTTTCTCAGCCAAAAAAGCACATATCTGTTTACAGGAAACCCATTTTACTGACAAAACTTCTCCTAAATTTCTATCTGCCTCCTATCCTCAATTTTTCACAGCTTCAGCCACAGTCAAGCAACAAGGTACATTGATTGGTTTCCATCGTAAAGGTTCCATCTACTCTTACCTCTCAATTGAAAGATCCTGAGGGCAGGATTATATTTTAGATATGGCAATTATGATTATATCTTATTATGCCCCTAATAAACGCCCAGTGGCTTTTTTGTCACACCTTTTCTAGGTTGTAGAAGCGCATACATTTGGAACAGTAATCTTATTTGGAGATTCAAATGCGACTTTTTTCCCTTTTCTTGACAAATCCCCTTTAGTCTCACTCGATACCTCCAATAAGCTCACATTCCAACATTTACTTACCACACATAAATTGGTAGATACATTGCGTGAACTTAACCCAACTAGTAGATGCTTCACATATTATTCTTATCCACATTATTCCTTTTCATGCATAGACCACATTTTTGTCCTAGCTAGTATGATCCCGGAGATACTCTCCTCTAAAATCATTTCCTCCCCTTGGACGGATCATTGTGCAGTCTATACCACCATAGCCTCTCTAATACCCAGGTCACAGGATACGACTTGACATATCAATGATACTTCGTTAACCCATCCTTCTCATCGTTTAGAGATTGAAAAGGCACTCACAGAATATTTTTTTGATTAATGACACAGCAGATGTTTCTGATCTTACTGTATGGGAAGCTCACAAAACTGTAATTCTGGGTAAATTAATACAACAGGCTTTAGCCATTAAAAGAACAAGAAAGGTCTTATTTGCCAAGCTGGACGCTAAATTTAACGCATGTCATTTGGCTTTCAAATACTCTCTGACTGCTACCAATAATGCAAAACTAGATAAAGCTCATCTTGACCTAGACCTTTTTCTAACTGACTCAGCGGAAAGACTTATGCGTAAACTTCAGCATACCCAATACCTTAAAGCTAATAAACCTAATACCTATATGGCACGTAGTTTAAATGCGATAAAATATGCTCAGACACCAATAAGATTAAAGACGTCACGAGATGCATATACTAGTAACCCTTTTACAATACTTGAGGTGTTCCGTTCTAATTTAGCTAAACTTTATTCTCACATCTCAGATTTTGATCAGACGAAAGCAGATACCCTATTTGCTTCTATCAATCTTCCTACTATGGACAATGAACAGCTCGCCCATCTAGAGAGTCCCATTACAGAGTTCAAAATGCCGTAAAAACTTTAAAACCTCATAAACGACCAGGCCCGGATGGGTTTTCAGCATCTTATTATAAATTGTTTGCTCCCATACTGACACCTATATTAACCAGAGATTTCAATTCTATACTTAATGGGCACACATTTAGAATGGAAACGTTGACCTCCATAATAACTATGCTCCCTAAACCCAGATCAGACTACACTTCTTGGACCAATTTCCGTTCTATATCTCTACTAAATTTGGACATTAAACTTTTAGCTAAAATTATAGCAAATCGTCTCAATCCCATTATAGGCCGCCTAATCCATCGTGATCAAACAGGATTCATGCCCACACGACAAGCGGGAGATTATATTCGACTGGCCCTCTTACTCACTCATGCTGCTAAAAATAGATACATCCCAACCTGCCTCCTTTCTTTAGATGTCAGGAAGGCATTTGACTCTGTCACTTGGCTATACATGCAATATATTTTGCATAAATGGGGTTTTGGGAATCATTTTTTTACCTGGATCTCCTCTCTATATGATAATCCACAGGCATATGTTAAATATGCTGGATACAAATCAGCAATGATAGACATTAGGAAAGGTATGAGGCAAGGTTGTCCCCTCTCACCATTGATTTTTACCCTTCTCATAGAACTCTTGGCACTATTAATTAGAGCCAACCCTGATATTACAGGTATTGAGTTGGGAGGATTACAGCATAAGATCTGTCTATTTGCAGATGATGTTTTAATTTTCCTAACTCATCCACATGTTTTTGCTCCAAATTTACTAGACTTACTAGATAAATTTGCTCATATTTCCGGTCTGTTTGTTAACCCTACAAAATCAAATGCACTTAATATTTCTTTAAAACACACTGAACTAATGCAAGCTAAATCTTCTTTACCTTTTAACTGGGTATCTCACCAACTTTTATATTTAGGAGTCCAACTTACAAACTCTTTGACAGATCTCTTTGCAGCAAACTACCTTCCATGATTGAAACAAATAACCGGACTAATGAAACAGCGGTCTTCTCTCCCCTTGTCGTGGTTAGGGCGAATTAATGCTATAAAGATGACAATGTTACCGAAATTTCTGTATTTATTTAGAGTACTTCCTATTTCAATGCCATCATATTTCTTAAGACTAGTACAAAGAAGGGTTATGTCATTTATATGGGGACCTACTAAACCCTGAATACCTCTTGAAACACTTTATATTCCTAAAAATAAAGGGGGGCTGTGCGTGCCAAATTTTTCTTCCTATTATTATGCGGCTCAATTATCTTAGCTCCCTAAATATCATGCTACTAGAGAAATCCCCTTATGGGTGGCTGTCAAATCCATTGAAGTGACCCCATTTCTGTGGCTAATCTGCTATGGCTTCAAACCAAAGATAGAGCCCGCCTTTCCAATCCCATTACTAAACATTCCTTGGCTATATGGGACAAAATTAAAATCTCTCATAATCCTCAATCACCACATAATCCCCTCCTTTCTTTCCTCAAGAATCCAGCTTTCTATCCTGCCTGGAAATTTCCGAAATCTTTTGCAGCATGGTCAACTACGAATTTGAGCCAGCTACACAAATTGACATCTTCCACTGATTTTCATACATTCCCTACACTTTGTGAAACTTTTGGGCTTCCTAGGACTGAATCTTTTCGTTATTTGCAAATCAAGAATTTTTATACACCTCTCATTAGTACAGGTTCAATTCTTAACCAAATGTCACAATTTGAACGTATTTGCAAGAGTGACCCACATATTAGAGGACTGATTTCACTCCTATATCAACATCTCACCACTATACCTAACGACTCATTTCCCTCATATGTTGCTAAATGGTCGCATGATTTGAATCGTACATTTGACGAAGATGATTGGTCCAATATTTGGTTGGCCACCAAAACTTCTTCCTCAAATTGTTATGCATTAGAAACCAATTTCAAAGTCATGGCACATTGGTATTTGGTACCAGCAAGGATTGCGAAATTTATCCCAGCATACCCAGAAAATAGTTTTTGAGGATGTTCCTCACCAGGTACGCATTTCCATATTTGGTGGCAATGTCCGCTAACCCAAGATTTCTGGGGAAAGATATTTGATATGGTTTCTAAAGCCTTGGAAATCTCTATACTCCCAGACCCAGCTGTGGCCCTCCTAAATCTTAAACCAGCTGCACTTACTCATACTCAATTTCATCTTCTCATTAATCTTACAACTGCAGCCAAACAAACTATAGCCAAGGCTTGGAAATCTCCCACCTTAATTGTGGCTGAAGCCAAACATAGGATGTTGAAGGCCCTTCTATTTGCCAAAATGACGGCCATAGAAAATGATAATATTGGTAAATTCAACAAAATTTGGAAACCTTGTGTTAAACATTTTTTGCCCCATGTCTTTGATCATTTATTGTTGTTGCCGCAATAATTCTTTTATATATATATATATTTTTTTTTTTATTAACAATATGCATTTTTTGGGTGTAGGCCGCACTACCACCATGGAAGACCCTTCCTTCTCTTTCTTTCTTCCCTCTTTCTCTCTTCTTCTTCTTCCTATCTTTTCTTATCCCGACGGATAAAGGAATCTCTCTTCTTACACGTATGGTTTTATATTTTGAAATTGACAAGCACTGTCTTTTTTTTAGAATAAAATAAATATATGTGTATGCGCTAAAGGCTATAAATACGTGATCAAAGAATATAATAAATCTATACAATATTGAAAAATAACAAACAGTGTCAAACGCCTGTGAAGAAAGTGACTGAAATCCACAACTGAATATATAAATAAATAGTAACATGCAACATGCAAAAAAATGTGAGAGAAAAAAATATTTTTAAAATATTTTCAAAAATGATTTAAGTGCTACTTAATAAATAAAGTGTCCAAAATCAATTCATGAAAATGAATATATCTCAGTACAAACAATTCATAAGAGTATATAAATCAAAGTGCACAATAGTGTCCAGACAAATAGCAGGCATTCCTCATGCTTGTTTTTTTTAAAAAGTGCTAAATATTCCTCATGCTCTTCTTAAAAGATGTGCACATTATGGCATGCTGCAGTGCTCTCCAGTGACCCTCAATGGATAATGCGCTCACCTTAGAGCGTGTGACACAGTAGCTAAACAGTGTCAAATCACGCATTAGAGCCACTCCAGGGCTCATACAGGGTCTGCTGGTGATGATCTGTACCTCGCTCAAATGGTGACATATATGGAAGAAAGGAGACTCATAGCATAATACCGCCAGGAAATTTATTTAAAAAACCATAAAAACAATCCCTCCAGGAGGGTACTCACAATGCTTGGGTGCGTCAGTGCACCATCCTATCTAAAGTGTGCAATACAAATGAATCCTGTGGCATGCGGTGCGGTGTACAATCCTCTGCCTGTCTGTGTATGGAAAGCTCCGTCCTGCCCCTCCCCTAGGGATTTGACTGTTTCCCATGTATAAGCCTACAGATTGTTATGTATATCTCATGTAAACCTTAATAAAAAATATTGAACGAGAAAAACAGCATAAGTCACTTTATTGTACAGAAGTCGAGATAAAATTGCATCACTTGAAAATATTCACTGCACTGGGAATATGAATTTTTTATGTTAAGGGACTTTCTTCTATATCATTTCACCAATGGACTAAGTGTATGTTTATTTACCTTTGCACATATTTTTGTGCTTTTTGGCTGTGTTGGTGGAAAGTTAGCATATTCCTTTTTGCCATACAGCTTTGTTTATTTATGGATTGAATTTTCACTCTCATCATTTTATATGCGTCATATGCATTTCTTTTGGATTTATTTGATCAGTTATCAATCTTATGGTGTTTATATTTATGCCTTTGTTTAGTTTCATTTGTTCTAAATTGGCTTCTTTTATGATTCATTATACAGTATCACATAGGAATTTTGTTTTACACACATACTTCTCACTGTTACCTATTAATTTAATATTTGTCCTGATTTAGGTGACCTTTATGCAGTTTTCTAGCAGCGCCAATTCCCCTTTTGTGATTATCAGGTTATTCAGTTAGTGGCAGTGTATTTGCTATATATATATATATATATATATATATATATATACATATATATATATATATACACTACCGTTCAAAAGTTTGGGGTCACATTGAAATGTCCTTATTTTTGAAGGAAAAGCACTGTACTTTTAAATGAAGCTAACTTTAAACTAGTCCTAACTTTAAACAAATATACTCTATACATTGCTAATGTGGTAAATGACTATTCTAACTGCAAATGTCTAGTTTTTGGTGCAATATCTACATAGGTGTATAGAGGCCCATTTCCAGCAACTATCACTCCAGTGTTCTAATGGTACAATGTGTTTGCTCATTGGCTCAGAAGGCTAATTGATGATTAGCAAACCCTTGTGCAATCATGTTCACACATCTAAAAACAGTCTAGCTCCTTCCAGAAGCTACAAAACTGACCTTCCTGTGAGCAGATTGAGTTTCTGGAGCATCACATTTGTGGGGTCAATTAAACGCTCAAAATGGCCAGAAAAAGAGAACTTTCATCTGAAACTCGACAGTCTATTCTTGTTCTTAGAAATGAAGGCTATTCCATGCGAGAAATTGCAAAGAAATTGAAGATTTCCTACAACGGTGTGTACTACTCCCTTCAGAGGACAGCACAAACAGGCTCTAACCAGAGTAGAAAAAGAAGTGGGAGGCCGCGTTGCACAACTAAGCAAGAAGATAAGCACATTAGAGTCTCTAGTTTGAGAAACAGACGCCTCACAGGTCCCCAACTGGCATCTTCATTAAATAGTACCCGCAAAACACCAGTGTCAACATCTACAGTGAAGAGGCGGCTGCGGGATTTTGGGCTTCAGGGCAGAGTGGCAAAGAAAAAGCCATATCTGAGACTGGCCAATAAAAGAAAAAGATTAAGATGGGCAAAAGAACACAGACATTGGACAGAGGAAGACTGGAAAAAAGTGTTGTGGACGGATGAATCCAAGTTTGAGGTGTTTGGATCACAAAGAAGAACGTTTGTGAGACGCAGAACAAATGAAAAGATGCTGGAAGAATGCCTGACGCCATCTGTTAAGCATGGTGGAGGTAATGTGATGGTCTGGGGTTGCTTTGGTGCTGGTAAGGTGGGAGCTTTGTACAGGGTAAAAGGGATTCTGAATAAGGAAGGCTATCACTCCATTTTGCAACGCCATGCCATACCCAGTGGACAGCGCTTGATTGGAGCCAATTTCATCCTACAACAGGACAATGACCCTAAACACACCTCCAAATTGTGCAAGAACTATTTACAGCAGAAGCAGGCAGCTGGTATTCTATCGGTAATGGAGTGGCCAGCACAGTCACCAGATCTGAACCCCATTGAGCTGTTGTGGGAGCAGCTTGACCGTATGGTACGCCAGAAGTGCCCATCCAACCAATCCAACTTGTGGGAGCTGCTTCTAGAAGCGTGGGGTGCAATTTCTCCAGCTTACCTCAATAAATTAACAGCTAGAATGCCAAAGGTGTGCAATGCTGTAATTGCTGCAAAAGGAGGATTCTTTGATGAAAGCAAAGTTTGATGTAAAAACAATGTTATTTCAAATACAAATCATTATTTCTAACCTTGTCAATGTCTTGACTCTATTTTCTATTCATTTCACAACGTATGGTGGTGAATAAGTGTGACTTTTCATGGAAAACACAAAATTGTTTGGGTGACCCCAAACTTTTGAACGGTAGTGTATATATATATATATATATATATATATATATATATATATATATATATATACATACATATACACACACATTATATATATATATATATATATATATATATATATATATATATATATATATATATATATATATACACAGTGCCTTGCGAAAGTATTCGGCCCCCTTGAACTTTTCAACTTTTTGCCACATTTCTGGCTTCAAACATAAAGATATAAATTTTTTATTTTTTGTGAAGAATCACCAACAAGTGGGACACAATTGTGAAGTGGAACGAAATCTATTGGATTGTTGAAACTTTTTTAACTAATAAAAAAATGAAAAGTGGGGCGTGCAAAATTATTCGGCCCCCTTGCGTTAATACTTTGTAGAGCCACCTTTTGCTGCGATTACAGCTGCAAGTCGTTTTGGGTATGTCTCTATCAGTTTTGCACATTGAGAGACTGAAATTCTTGCCCATTCTTCCTTGCAAAACAGCTCGAGCTCAGTGAGGTTGGATGGAGAGCGTTTGTGAACAGCAGTTTTCAGCTCTTTCCACAGATTCTCGATTGGATTCAGGTCTGGACTTTGACTTGGCCATTCTAACACCTGGATACGTTTATTTGTGAACCATTCCTTTGTAGATTTTGCTGTATGTTTGGGATCATTGTCTTGTTGGAAGATAAATCTCCATCCCAGTTTCAGGTCTTTTGCAGACTCCAACAGGTTTTCATCCAGAATGGTCCTGTATTTGGCTGCATCCATCTTCCCCTCAATTTTAACCATCTTCCCTGTCCCTGCTGAAGAAAAGCAGGCCCAAACCATGATGCTGCCACCACCATGCTTCACGGTGGGGATGGTGTGTTGAGTGTGATGAGCTGTGTTGCTGTTACGCCAAACATATCGTTTTGCATTGTGGCCAAAAAGTTTGATTTTGGTTTCATCGGACCAGAGCACCTTCTTCCACATGTTTGGTGTGTCTCCCAGGTGGCTTGTGGCAAACTTTAGACAAGACTTTTTATGGATATCTTTGAGAAATGGCTTTCTTCTTGCCACTCTTCCATAAAGGCCAGATTTGTGCAGTGTACGACTGATTGTTGTCCTATGGACAGACTCTCCCACCTCAGCTGTAGTTCTCTGCAGTTCATCCAGAGTGATCATGGGCCTCTTGGCTGCATCTCTGATCAGTCTTCTCCTTGTCTGAGCTGAAAGTTTAGAGGGACAGCCAGGTCTTGGTAGATTTGCAGTGGTCTGATACTCCTTCCATTTCAAAATGATCGCTTGCACAGTGCTCCTTGGGATGTTTAAAGCTTGGGAAATCTTTTTGTATCCAAATCCGGCTTTAAACTTCTCCACAACAGTATTATGGACCTGCCTGGTGTGTTCCTTGGTCTTCATGATGCTCTCTGCGCTTTCAACAGAACCCTGAGACTATCACAGAGCAGGTGCATTTATACAGAGACTTAATTACGCACAGGTGGATTCTATTTATCACCATCAGTCATTTAGGACAACATTGGATCATTCAGAGATCCTCGCTGAACTTCTGGAGTGAATTTTCTGCACTGAAAGTAAAGGGGCCGAATACTTTTGCACGCACCACTTTTCAGTTTTTTATTTGCTAAAAAAGTTTAAAATATCCAATAGATTTCGTTCCACTTCACAATTGTGTCCCACTTGTTGGTGATTCTTCACAAAAAATTAAAATTTTATATCTTTATGTTTGAAGCCTGAAATGTGGCAAAAGGTTGAAAAGTTCAAGGGGGCCGAATACTTTTGCAAGGCACTGTATATATATATATATATATACACACACACACACACACACACACACACACACACACACAGTCTCGTATATGTATATTTAGTACAGTTCTGGTGTTGTACACAGTACACAATACAGTGCAGCCGTAGTACAGTTGCTACTACACTTCTGGTGTTGTACACAGTACACAATAAAGTGCAGCCGTAGTAACATAGTACAGTTGCTACTACACTTCTGGTGGTGTACACAGTACACAATACAGTGCAGCCATAGTACGGTTGCTACTACACTTCCGGTGGTGTACACAGTACACAATACAGTGCAGCCGTAGTGCAGTTGCTACTACTTTTCTGGTGGTGTACACAGTACACAATACAGTGCAGCTGTAGTACAGTTACTACTACACTTCTGGTGGTGTACACAGTACACAATACAGTGCAGCCGTAGTGCAGTTGCTACTACTTTTCTGGTGGTGTACACAGTACACAATACAGTGCAGCTGTAGTGCAGTTACTACTACACTTCTGGTGGTGTACACAGTACACAATACAGTGTAGTGTGGTGTTGCAAAACAAAATATACATCATGTCCAGGAGGCCACCAAGGAGAGGCAGACACTCACAGGCCACTAAAAGAGGACAAGCAAGCTCTGTGTCTACAGTCAACAGTGCCGGTCGTGGACATGGGGCATCCTCCGCCGGTGGCCGTGGGGCACCATTGCCCTTTTTTTCCGCTGCTGGCCGTGTTATTGAGTCAGAACAAGCAGAAGAGTTGGTGGAGTGGATAACAAAGCCATCTTCATCCTCCTCATACTCTGTCACCCAGGCTCAGAGAAGTTTGCCTTCCAATGCAGCTGCCAAAGCAGCCTATTCCACCGGGTCCTTGTCCACAGTCACTCCTTCTGTAGCCCCACCATCATGCAGGGAGGAGTCCTCAGAACTATTCGACCACAGTGTTGGGTACCTGCTGCTGGAGGATGCGCAGCGATTTGAAGGCTCCGATGTTGGTTTCCAGGTTGAGGAAGGGAGTAACGTGAGCCTAGAGAGAGGGGGTGCCCAAGAAGGACAAAAAACTGGCAGTCGTGTTCCCCCAGCTGCAGCATACTGCCAAGTTTGCTCCAGTGACGAGGAGGGAGGGGATGATGAGGTCACTGACTCTATTTGGATGCCTGATAGAAGCGAGGAGGAGGAGGAGGCACAACTCCAACGAGGCATGATGTCCTCTAGGGGGCAGCTTAAGGGCAGCCACCCTATTGCATCACACCGCAGAGCCCTGCAGGTGCAGGGCGCTGCTGACTCCCTGATGACTTTGAAAAGTTCCTTGGTGCAGGCCTTTTTCGACACGTGTGCAGCAGATCGCACCATTGCTGTTTGCAACATATGTCTGAAGTGGATCAAGCAAGGCCAGAACAGCAGCCACTTGGGCACCACATGCTTGACCAGACATATGATGACCTCCCATGCAGTTCGTTGGCAACAGCACTTGAAAGACCCACAACAAAGAAAAAAAGCGGACTTCTCCTTGCTCCTCATCTGGGATCTCCAACTCCACTATACCTCTAGTCCTCTTAAAAATCTGCACTGAGAGTAATGAAGGTATAGCAATAGGTGTCCCAAGTACTTGCAGCCAATCTGCTAGCAGTACACCACCATCCGATTTTTGCAGGCAAATTTCCCTACCCCAGTTGCTGAACCGTAAAAAAAATTTGGTCCCAGCCATCCACATGCTCAATGTCTGAATGCTAGCTTGGCCAAATTGCTAACACTGCAACTGCTGCCTTTTCAGCTGGTAGACTCTGCCCCCTTTCGTGAATTTGTGGAATGTGCTGTACCTCAGCGACGGGTTCCAAAACCTCATTTCTTTTCATGGAAGGCCATTCCGGCTCTCTACCGGCATGTGGAAGGCAAAGTTTTGGCCTCGTTGGAGAGGGCGGTCAGCAGTAAGGTGCATATTACCGCTGACTCATGGTCAAGCAGGCACGGGCAGGGACGTTACCTTTCCTTCACGGCACACTGGGAAACTCTGCTGGCAGCTGGGAGAATGCAGGACAGGGTTCAGTATTGTTGGAGCTTGTTCAGCCACCATGCCTCCAAAATGCTAGTGGCGATTCTGCCACAGCGCTCTTCTCCAACCCCTCTTCTTCTTCTTCCTCTATGGCCTCTTCTGCAGATTTGTCCTCTGAACCACCATAGCTCCTTAAGCATTCAAGGAGCTACGCAAGCAAAAAGATGCCATGCGGTGCTTGAGTTGGTTTGCTTAAGGGACAGGAGCCACACTGGGGCAAAGATTCTGTCAGGGGCAGGCTCAGAGGTGGTTGACGCCACACCAGCTTCAGCCAGGAATGGTTGTATGCGACAATGGCACCAACCTTCTCTCCGGCCTCCGACAAGGACAATTGTTCATGTTCCATGTTTGGCACACGTCCTGAATTTGGTGGTGCAGCGGTTCTTGAGCAGGTACCCAGGCTTACAGGATCTCCTGAGACAGGCCAGGAAAGTCTGTGGTCATTTCCGCCGGTCATACAATGCCAGTGCTCGGCTAGCTGACATTCAAAGGGAATGCAACCTTCCCACCAACCGCCTTATTTGAGACATGCCCACCAGGTGGAACTCAACGTTGGCAATGCTGCAGCAGCTGCACATGCAGCAGAGGGCCATCAATGAGTACCTGTGTGAGTATGGCACCAGGACAGGGTCAGGGGACCTTGACTTCTTTTTGCCACGCCAGTGGCTACTGATCAAGGATGCATGCTCTGTCACTATTTGAGGAGGCCACGAGAATGGTGAGCAGTGACAATGCATGCATCAGTGACACTGTTCCTCTTGTCTTCCTGTTGGAGCACACGCTTCATGGAATAATGAACAGGGCACTTGAGGCAGAACAGCGGGATGAAGAGGAGGACTTCCTTACCTCTCAAGGCCCCCTTTATCCAGATAGTATTCCTGTGGGCCCGCCAAACACACAGGAAGAAGAGGAGGAGGTGGATTGTGTCAACATGGACGTGGAGGATAACACTCAGCAGTAGTCTTCAAGGTATGGTTTTCAGACCCCAGAAACCCAAGGAGTTGTACGTGGCTGGGAGGAGGTTGTTACGGATCATGTGATCATTAGTGACCCAGAGGACTCAGAATCACATGCCTCTGCAAACTTACGCTGCATGGCCTCCCTGATTCTGCAAAGCCTGCAAAAGGACCCTAGGATTTGTGGTGTCAAGGAGAGGGATCATTACTAGGGATGGGCCGAACACCCCCTGGCAGAATTCGGCAGAACACACGAACACCGTTAAAATCTATGGGACACGAACAGGAATAATCAAAAGTGTTCATTTAAAGGCTTATATGCAAGCTATTTTCACAAAAAGTGTTTGGGGACCTGGGTCCTGCCCCAGGGGACATGTATCAATGCAAATTGTTTTTTAAAAACAACCGTTTTTTGGGAACAGTGATTTTTTTTAATGCTTAAAGTGAAACAATAAAAATGAAATATTCCTCTAAATATCGTACCTGGGGGTGTCTATAGTATGCCTGTAAAGTGGCGCATTTTTCCCGTGTTTAGAAAAGTACCACAGCAAAATGACATTTCTAAAGGAAAAATTGTCATTTAAAACTGATCGCGGCTGTAATGAATTGTTGGGTCTCGGCAATATAGATAAAACTCATTGGCCGGCTGACCAATGCCTTTAGACAATTTTTCAGTCCTCAGCGCCAAGGTCTGATCAGTTCAAGCAACCATCGCAAGCGTCTGCATTACATGGTGCAGGAATATCTAGGGGCAAGAGCAGACTTGGAGACCTTTCCAACAGACCATCCACTGGGTTACTGGGTCTTGAGGAAGGACCACTGGCCAGAACTTGCTCAATATGCAATTAAGCTACTGGCCTGTCCTGCATCCAGCATTCTTTCTGAACGCACATTCAGTGCTGCTGGAGGGTTTGTAACGGATCATAGAGTGCGCCTGTCCACAGACTCCGTTGATAGGCTCGCATTCATAAAAATGAATCAGTCTTGGATCAGCAGCTATCAAGCACCTAATGCTGATGTAACTGATTGA
This sequence comes from Lithobates septentrionalis, assembly GCA_037952835.1. Taxonomy (NCBI): domain Eukaryota; kingdom Metazoa; phylum Chordata; class Amphibia; order Anura; family Ranidae; genus Lithobates; species Lithobates septentrionalis. The sequence continues at coordinate 1,189,843 of JBBDGP010001020.1, forward strand.
ATTTTCTATGGATGTGGGATCCCTTGAAGACTGCCTATGTTTAACAGGGGCATGTTATTACAATTTTTGATCTAATATTTCACAGTAGGGCCCGTTCCTGCACCCAACAAGAGTATCTGTGAGGGGTTACAGTGTTGTGGCACCACCACCACCACCCAAAGCCAAATTTTTCTGCCCCTGTTTAACAGGGGCATGTAATTACAATTTTTGATCTAATATTTCACAGCAAGGCCCTTTCCTGCACTCAAAAAGAGTATCTGTGAGGGCTTACAGTGTTGTGGCACCACCACCAAAGGCGGAATCTTTCTGACCCTGTTTAACAGGGGCATGTAATTACAATTCCTAATATAATATTTCACAGCAGGGCCTGTTCCTGCGCCCACCAAGAGTAACTGTGAGGGCTTACAATGTTGTGGCACCACCACCTCCTAAGGCCCAATTTTCTGCAGAGTAAATAGGGCAGGCCGTATATTATATATACTGCTGTTCAGAGTATATAGTGCCTGGGGGACCCCCACGCCATTTTGTTTTTAAATTTGGGTGTGGGGTTCCCCTTTATATCCATACCAGACCCAAAGGGCCTGGTAACGGACTGAAGGGGGAACCCATGCCATTTTTTTCAATGATTTTCATCTATATTGCTGGGACCTGACAATACATTACAGCCGCAAGCAGTTTTAAATGACTTTTTTTCCTTTAGAAATGTAATTTTGCTGTGGTACTGTTCTAAACACTGGAAAACTGCGCTACTTTACAAGCATACTACAGACACCCCCCAGGCACGATATTTAAAGGAATATTTCATTTTTATTGTTTCACTTTAAGCATTATTAAAATCACTGCTCCTGAAAAAACTTCAGTTTTTAAAACTTTTTTTTGCATTGATACATGTCCCCTGGGGCAGGACCTGGGTCTCCAAACACTTTTTATGTCAATAACTTGCATATAAGCCTTTAAAATTAACATTTTTGATATTTCACGTTCATGTACCATAGACTTTAACGGTGTTCGCATGTTTGAACAAATTTTTTGCCTGTTCACATGTTCTGCTGCGAACTGAACCGGGGGGTGTTCGGCTCATCCCTATTCCCGAACAATTTGAGGGCCATAGTTTAGAGACCCCTGCAATAGAGGAAGAGTCCATGGGGGTACACACTAATTGGAAGAAAAATTCTGCACAAGGTACGATCATTCGATTTTCTTATAGTGTGTACACAACTTTCGTCATCCAATTCAGACTTTCCAAATGAAAATTTCCGAAGGGACAAACTCCAAATTTGTTCTCTTACGTGAACAGAATGAACGATTTCCGTTTAAGGTGTACTGTTTTCGTACAATTTTTATTTAAGAAAAATCAGATATGAAAGACTGTGCATTATCAGAAACAAAAAACACCCAACTTTACTCTACCAACATATGAAATTTGAACAACCTATGTAAAGTTAATAAAAAAGCTATGCCCACTTTTGCATTACTTTTAGTACAGCGCCCCCCCCCCCTTTGGATGCCCCAGTGCCCGCACCTGAGGTCTTGTTCCTATCTTATGTTCTGCATTTTTGGGCAAGGTGAGTGCTCTGCTTTAATGCATCATTACTCTAATCGTATGACTGTTTATGCACATTTTTTTTAACCTTTGGCACACGTGTTATATGCCTGTTGTTTTAACACTTTTGTACCAATAAAATGTTATCATTTTATGATGTTTAGTGTCTCATCTGCCTCTAAAGTCTGATCCAGAGGTTCTTTTTTTCTTTTGTGTTATGTACACTGGTAAATTCTCATTCAGTCTAATGGTTGATGGGGACAAATTAGCATTCGTCTTCATACCTTCTTAACCAACAATATCACAAATCTTCTAATTCACTCCCTGTTCTCTCTCACTCCGACTATTGCAACTCGCTCCTAGTTGGCCTACCTCTCCACAGGCTGTCCTCTATTCAATCTAACATGAATACTGCTGCTAGACTCAACCACCTTACCAACCATTCAAGGTCCTCTACTCCTCTCTGCCAATCCCTCCAGTGGCTTCTGCTCAGCCATTAAATAAAATTCACAATACTAGCTACAAACATTCAAAACCATCTACAATTTTTCCTCCAGCTACATCACCAACCCGGTCTCAAAATGTAACCCAAAACCATCCTCTATGCTTATCCCAAGACCTCCTGCTGTCTTGCTCCCTTGTCACTTCCTCCCATGCTCCCCTGCAAAACTTCTCCAGGGATTCTCCGACCCTCTGGAATTCTCTACCCCAATATGTCCCACTATCACCTACTTTGTTTAGCTTTGGGCAACCTCTGAAAGCTCATCTCTCCAGAGAGGCCTATCCTGCCTCTAACTAATAAACTGTACTTTTACAAGGGCTGCCCCAAGCGTTTTGCATAAGTGGGCATTTTATTAAGCACTTGACCTCCATAGGATTTATAACCAGGCAATTTTTTGCGATACGGCACTGCGCTACTTTAACTGACAATTGCGTGGTTGTGCGATGCTGTATCTAAGTAAAATGTATGTCCTTTTTGCTAACAAATAGAGATTTCTTTTGGTGATATTTCATGACCTCTGCGGTTTTTATTTTTGGCACTATAAACAAAAAGGGTGACAATTTTGAAAAAAAAAAAAAAAACTTTCTGCTATATAACATATCCAATACAAAAATTGAAAAAAATTGAATTTCTTCATCAATTCATCAATTTAGGCCAATACAGGCAGTCCCCGAGTTACGAACCTACGACTTCTGAACCTTCGCATGTGAGGCCACTTTTTGACGGCGGGCACCTCAGAAAACATCGGAAAACGCTGTCTGCGCTTGCGCGGCTACTTGACAGAACATCGGAAAACATCGGAAAACAACGTCTCTGCCGTTCTGTGCATGTACAAAAATATACACTGTCACTGTACTAATGACACTGGCTGGGAAGGGGTTTAACAACAGGGGTGATCAAAGGGTGAACTATGTGCCTAACCAGTGTTTTGGTGTACTGTGGGAGGTGCTTTTATTAGGGGAAGACATGGATCCATGTCCCTGTTTTGCAGGAACACAGGATCCATGCCTTCTGTACTGACTGAACGGCAATCTGCCTTGTTTACATAGGCAGACTGACGTTCTGCTTGTGTGACAAATGTTCAGCGGGGGTGCCGGCAGACATAGCGTCCGCGTTACCCACAGATCAGCTCCCACTGTGTATAATCAAAGTAAGTTATGTAAGTACAAATACCAAATATAAAGTGCAAATTGCATGTGCAATATGAACAATTTCAAATAATGTAGATTCAATAGTCCATAATCCACAGAAACAATAATGTATATAGAGTGCAAAAAAATATGCAAAAAAAAAGCAATGTGCAAACTGTACAAAATAGCTTCAAAGTCCAATGACGGACGATCCAAAAATAAAGTGCAGTATTTCAAAGGCAATAAAGGTGAACTTCAATTAATATGTGGTAAACATCTTTTCCACGAACATCCGTGATCCACCACAGGTATGCCCCAGCCTCTTACCTCAAAGAAAGACCCCAATGGGTTTTATGGCGCTTCAGGTTACTGCAGACCATTAAGAAATCCTCTCCTTGTACGAACATATTTCTAATAATGTATGTCAGGGCTTGACAAATCCTAGGTGCCAGGTCGCCATGGTGACCAAAAATTGCGTCCTGGCACCTGGGCTTTTTGTCAGTCCATTCACTGTTGCAGGGATGCACGATTTGTGTCACCCGGGGCATACAGTTCTGGGTACTGGGCAGGTATTTTTTTTTCTACATTTAGCCCTGGGCAAGCAGCAGGGCTCACTTGTCAGGGGGAAGCATTCGTGCTGCTCCGCTGCTGCCCAATCACTTCCACACATGCAGGTAAAATGCCCCCCCCTGCTATATATCCCGGCCTCTGCTTGCCCATCTGCAGGCCCAGGACAGGCATAGTAGGCGTGGCAGAGTAGAGGGGAGGGAGGAGAGCAGACATGTGTTCCTGACTTCCAACTTAATCCTGACCCAGAAGCGACGTGTATGATGCCATTTCCCGGTTCCCGTTGACCGTTTCCCCCAGCCAACATGGCTTGGAAAGAATACAATGCAGGGCAATATGCACTGAATTACATTCAGGGGAGACGTGTGGGGTCTTTTATAACCCACATGTCTCATTAAAGAGAAGCTGTCACCAAATAATCATCACATAGGGGATTTTTTGTTCCCTATGTGAAGAAAAAAAAAAGTTAAGTAAAAAAAATAGTTTTAAATTGTAAAAAAAATGAAAGTTACACCCAAGCAGATAACATCCCCCCCCCCCAATTTTTTTTGAGGCCCTCCATCCCTACGCATGCACAAACGTTAACACATGCATTGGGGCGCCTTCCCATCAAAACGTTGATTACGATACACTTGCAACACATCGCCGCACACGCTGGAATGAGAGCACTAATTCTAGTGCCAGACCTCCTCTGTAACATTAAACTGGTGACCTATAGGGGGATTTTAAAACAATGCCTGTAGAAAATATAGGGGTACTGAAGTTTGTCGCCATGTCACGGGCACACGCAAATTTAAGGTTTGACATGTTGGGTATCTATTTACTCGGTGCAACCCTTATCTTTTACCAAAGAATTTAATTTATTGCGTTTTTGTGCCCTAAAATTAATTTCAGTGTTTTTTTACTGAAATTTTGCGTTTCCTAGACCCCTGTGGTAATTTCGTGTTACATCCCTTGAAAATACCTAGTGAGAAAGCTGCCTCATTCAGTAGCATTGTAACTGAATGAGACAGCTGTCTGATTTTTAAATATGTTAAATAAAATAAAAGCTATGCATTACATATAATTGCCCACCTCATGGGACTGGCAGGGTAAGTATAAGTAATTTATAGCTTTTATTGTATTCTACCATTTTATACTCTGAACAGAAAATAAAGCTTTGTTAGTTAAAAAAACTGGCTCTTAGATTCAAAGCAAAGTTGTCAAGCCCTGATGTATGTGTTTTTTGTTCAGGAAATTCCATTCATTCTAAAATTGAATTTTAAAAGCAAACAAATGTTTAAACTACTTTCGAACAACATTTGTCCCATCACCAAATGTACAAATAATTTAAGAACATTCATTCAAAAACTACTAGTGAATGGCCAGCTTATAATAACTGACCCTCTAGCCTTCCTTCACATCTATATAGTTACAGATTGGAAACTCTCAGATAACAGTAGATGGGTTTTATTTGTCCCAGGTGTAGCCAAACCACTGGCTATTATCAATCAGAGAGAGATTTTTTTTTTTTGTTTCAGATAGTGAACAAAAACATCAATGGGGGGTATTTTTCAAGCAAATTAGTGACACTATTAGACAGAAATCACTCATTCCTGTTGGTATTACTGCAGTTGCGAGTTGGTCATTTTTTTGCCATTTAGTGGTAAAAAGTGCAACATGTATACTTGAATTCTGATACTATTAACTTCAATGGTGTTTGGATTCAGGACAGCATCACTGAGCTAGTTGTTTATATCCTGAAGGCTGGGCCACACATCATCCTTGGATAGTATGGTGCAGGTGGCCATCTGCAACATTACAATCATTGATGCTGTATGGCCCAACTGCATGCATCCTAGAAGCCATTAAGCTGTGGGGACTTGCCGCCAGCTTGCTGAAAATGAAAGAAGCATAGCCATACAGCACCACTGTGCCAGCATCCTGGAAGCCAAAGGAGGGCAGCAAAAATGAGGTGGTATCCAGAGTGTCCATGGGGCACAGAATAGCAGAGATTGTACTTGTTTTTTAATGGTTTAGGGGGGTAGCAGAAATGGTGGTCTCAGGCAGCCCATGAGGGTTAGCATGACAGCCAAGCAACTTGAATTTCTAGAACGAAGGGTAAGCAATATATCCTAGAAGTTTTTCTAATGATGAGATGGATGGAATCTATTGTTAATAGACATGTGCATTTGTTTTCGTCCGAATGCATTTTTGTCCGAATTTTGGGTATTTTCGTTACCGTTTAACAAACGATAACAAACGTGCAGAACTCGAAAACTGAAATATCCGACATAAACAAATGCTTTATTTTCGTTTTCGTTGTGACAACAGTTCGATATAGAGAGGAGATTCGACATGACGCTGACAATAACGATCTGTGTCCATCAAACCTGTGGTCAAATGTGCCTAACCTTAGTTCTATTAGTTCAAGATTATTCTACAGAGAGAGAAAAGATTCAACATAGAGAGGAAAGATTCAACATTATAGAGACAATAGCAAAAAAGGTAGAATGTGCCTAACCCAACTATTAGTCCAAGATTATTTGACATAGAGAGAAAAGATTCTACATGAAGATTCGACAAAGCAGTCGCCGCAAGCGGACATTTATAGTAAAATGCTCTGCCCATAGGCTATAGAAGAATTCTAATGTTGGTTGACTAGTAATAATAATTGATAAATATAATTATTACTAGTGTCATACAACATTAGAATTCTACTATAGCTTGTAGGCGGAACATTCGACCGGAAATGTACAATTGTGGCGTCGTACAGTTTAGCTGCTCCGTCGAATCTATCTTAGAACATTCGACAGACACCATAAGCCTTCAATGACACATTCGACCTTAATTATTTAGGATTTTCGGACGAATGCATTTTTAACAAAACAAAATAAATAAAAACGAATTTCGGGAGTAACTAAATACATTTATTTTTCGGACGAAAACGAAATTCCGAAACAAAATATTTCAGTGTGCACATGTCTAATTGTTAAGTTAATTGAATTTAAAAAAAATACCTTTTTAGTTGCCGTAAGCTGATCTCACATGTGGTTTCCTCCTGCCTTGCTTTCCAACATAGGACCATCTTAACTCTCAAGCCACAAAATCCTTTTAAATCTTTGAACAGTTCAATCCCATGGATGCATTGACAATGTGTTCCACCCAATAAAAGAGATCTCAGCCAGTCCTGGACAAACAGTCCACCTTGGAGACAATGGGCACATTACACCATCTCTCCTCTCATCCTGTAGGCTGCGGGAAGGGTTTCCAATTACAAATGTACAGTGGGCTAATTCCTGGAGACTTCATGAATTAATGTTGGTCTTCTTGGCTCTCAAGCTTTTCTTTGGATTCCTTTTAATGAATGTAGAGAGTCACCTGTTGGATTAGAATGTCAGGACAATTACTGAAGGCTCAGAAAACAAGACAATGTAACCACAATGCTTCCCATTTAATGTAGTAAGTAATTAACAAAGCAACAATGCCAGCCACTCTAGACAGCAAGGGAAAGGTACACATGGATGGGGCAATACAAAGGGAGTCCCCAGGATGCGTTTAAGCTGGCCAGAAAAATAAATAAATAAAACCTAAATAATCTTTTTTCAACTCCGTAGGGTAAAAACAGAGGTTTTAGTTGCATACCTTTGTAAATACATGTGGAAACCACACTATGTCAAGAAACCTTTGATAAGGGTGGTCCCTACAGCTGGGCACACAAATCAATTGAATTTCAAAAAGTTTTCTGACACTTGGTTTGATTTTCTAATGGTTATTGGAGTAAATTCAGAGGTAATTTTCAATTCTAATGATAAGAAAACTTGAAGGAGCATGATCAAATTTTTTTCTTGAATGAACAAAATTCTGTAAATGTGGTTTTAGTTTGGGAATATTTCTGCATAGCATAAAGAAACTTGTTAAATTACACCTTGGATTCCATTCAAATAGCAGATCTGTACAAAATTCTAGGGTCAAACATAATTAGTTGACTTAATAGCAGAAAAGAATGTTCTGATGAACATTTTTGTAGGAATGTTTGAAGGAAAGTCTGATAATTTATGACCAGGTTTACTCTAAATCAGACTTTCTCAACCTTTTCAACACAGAGGAACCCCTGAAATAACTTTAACCCCTGCTAAAAATTACTATATATACACAACGTATGATACAAGGGTGTGATGGTCAGTGGGAAGAATGTTCCTTACATTTGTGGTCATTGGGAACAATTACCCCCTTACAGATAGCTAAATAAAAGATCAATGGTGTCAGTAGGAACTTATCTGGGATGCAGAAATTGCTCATTGCTCAAGGAACCCATAGGAAACTCTGGAGGAACCTGAAGGTTCCCTGAAATCCTGGTTGAGAAACCCTTCTCTAAACTATCTGACTTGAACTATGGCTGACATATATAACAATGTACAAACAGAGAGCAAGTTCAAGTTCAAATGGAGGCAGTCCTTTCCTCCCTAAAGCATAATTAAACCCAAGGACAAAAATGTGCTATAATGCAGCATATCAATGCTTAGATGTGGCGACTGCATTTGTTTTCTTTTTTCAGGCTTTTTTCCTTTATTTCACATGGTGATCCTGCCAGTAACACACGTCCTGTTCTAGGGCGACAATACTCACTCACTGTACTAGTGGAGCAGCATTGTTACCCTGAAAAAAAAAACTCTCATAGGGGATTCGGCGCTGTTCACAAATAAAATAAAATGAAATAAATCAATACCTCAAAAAATGTACATCAGAGTGTTATAACAAACTATGTGGGAAATACTATAAAAGAATAAATATATAGTAAACAAAGTGTATCATGTGCAAATGCTACGTGTGCAAAACATCACATAATGTATAAAATAAAATGTGAGCAAAAATAGGTGTGACTGGAACATCAATAATCCTATGAGAAATGAGTACACCTGAAAGTAATGACAGTAAGTGACAGTTGTTTTCGGAATCTAGCAGAAGATCGGAGTGACATAAATCTCAAGGATTTAGTCCAGGACCCTTCATTATACTCTCCGGTGGACTTCATTAAAGGACCAGTGGTGACATAACCAGGAAGGAGATCGTGGAGTCGGTGAGGGGGACATCGATCGATTCCTGCCATTGGATCTACATTTACATGCTCATTACCCCTGCAGGGGTTGGGCTTTCCCGTGAGTGGGGGCACAAGTGGGGGTTCCACTGGAGGAGATCAAATAACAGCTACAACAATCTGCACGGGATCTTTTGGAAGCAGAGACATTTTTCACAGAGTTTTCTTTTTTCACATATACAGAACTATATTTTGTATTTTTTATTGGACACTTATTACATTATTTTATTTTTGAATATCTGGTTGCACGGCAAATTACCACACAAATACCTCACTATATGGATTGATTTCAGTTGCGTATTTCTTTGGTATATTTTATGCAGCACCTTTGGGATATTTCAAACTAGCACTAGAATATAATTTTTTTGTCTTCATATATATATCATTACTTTCAGGTGTACTCATTTCTCATAGGATTATTGATGTTCCAGCCACACCTATATTTGCTCACATTTTATTTTATACATTATGTGATGTTTTGCACATGTAGCATTTGCACATGATACACTTTTTTTACTATATATTTATTCTTTTATAGTATTTCCCACACAGTTTGTTATAACACTCTGATGTACATTTTTTGAGGTATTGATTTATTTCATTTTATTTTATTTGTGAACAGCGCCAAATCCCCTATGAGAGTTTTTTAGTTGTTTGGACTTCACTTTGGCGTTTTCCTTTTGTTTTGGGGGGGCTGCAGTTCTCACAGGTGACCGTCCTAAGCGCGGAATACTTGGTTTTACGTTTATTGTTACCCTGAAACTGGACCCTGATAACAGTATACTGAACACAGGAAGTTAGCAGTTCACAAGATATCTGGCAGGACCAATATTTTGCAAGTAAATATATAGTGTAGCGCTAGGTGTATGAATGGATCAAGGTGAGACGTTAGAATAAAGCCATCTGGCAATGGCAAAAAAGCAGACAAAAAAATTATTGGTGAATGAAAAAGAAATATGATTGCACAAATACAAAATCATATTAAAACATAATGGGATACACCTGTGAAAAAAGTGAAAACAAAACACAAGATGAATCACTTAAATAAAGTCCATGTAAATAGGGTGTGTCCTTGATGGAAATCAAAAAGAAGCCACCACCAACAGTCTCTGAGGGTAAGTTGATAAAGGCAACAACAGGGTGTTACTGGTGGATGAAACCAAAGGAACACCAAATCCAATGTGACGTCTGTGTATGTGTCAGAACCACCACCATATCATCTGAGGAGGCTTACCGGACATAGAGGACTTACAAAGACATACGTCTTGTAAGTCACAGAAAGCTTAATTAGCCACCAAGGCTAGCAGGGAAAAAACATCAGGTATCCAAACCTCCAATAAGGAAGGAAGATCTGTAGGCAACTTCGGCAGTCCAGAGGTATCAGCAGACCGTCCGGATGTATATTTGGAACCATGAGAGAAAGAAGACTCACATGGCGTGATATCGTTTTAAAAGGCATGCATTTATTAAAACATATAAAAGAAAGGCACTCACATGGTATGCGATCAAAAACAGCTTAAATGGTAACGAATGCGGTGATCATAGGAGGTCCACCCAACATGTTTCGGCACAATCGGCCTTCATCTTCACCACCCCAGATGAAGGCCGATTGTGCCGAAACATGTTGGGTGGACCTCCTATGATCACCGCATTCGTTACCATTTAAGCTGTTTTTGATCGCATACCATGTGAGTGCCTTTCTTTTATATGTTTTAATAAATGCATGCCTTTTAAAACGATATCACGCCATGTGAGTCTTCTTTCTCTCATGGTTCCAAATATACATCCGGACGGTCTGCTGATACCTCTGGACTGCCGAAGTTGCCTACAGATCTTCCTTCCTTATTGGAGGTTTGGATACCTGATGTTTTTTCCCTGCTAGCCTTGGTGGCTAATTAAGCTTTCTGTGACTTACAAGACGTATGTCTTTGTAAGTCCTCTATGTCCGGTAAGCCTCCTCAGATGATATGGTGGTGGTTCTGACACATACACAGACGTCACATTGGATTTGGTGTTCCTTTGGTTTCATCCACCAGTAACACCCTGTTGTTGCCTTTATCAACTTACCCTCAGAGACTGTTGGTGGTGGCTTCTTTTTGATTTCCATCAAGGACACACCCTATTTACATGGACTTTATTTAAGTGATTCATCTTGTGTTTTGTTTTCACTTTTTTCACAGGTGTATCCCATTATGTTTTAATATGATTTTGTATTTGTGCAATCATATTTCTTTTTCATTCACCAATAATTTTTTTGTCTGCTTTTTTGCCATTGCCAGATGGCTTTATTCTAACGTCTCACCTTGATCCATTCATACACCTAGCGCTACACTATATATTTACTTGCTGAATTTTTACTTCTTTTGTCTTAGAGGTGTGTTAGCTGCTTGTTGTACTTTTCATATATTTTTTAGCATTTTTTTAGCAGCGCTGTATTTATCCTTTACCAGGACCAATATTTTGCATTGACCGTACATATATAACTTAAATTGCTTTTAATGGTAAATTTGGAGCAAATAAAAGACGTTCCTTTAGGTTTAAATACACTTGCATACACAGAAAAAATAGCGTTGTGCACTCAAAGTTAAAAACTGACAAGAGCATTTATTGTTTTGTCATAATCTAAAATACGTTATGGTTATTATTACTGCTGGGCTTCTTCTCTTCTCTTCTCTTCTCTTCTCTTCTCTTCTCTTCTCTTCTCTTCCCCCAGATGTTGACACGACGCTCTCTCCGGCTGGACTGGTCTCCGAGGGCTGCGTTGTGACTTATATAGGCGGAGACCCCGCCCCCATATGATGTCACAGTCCCTGGGCATGCTGGGACTGTGACGTTTTAGGGGGCGTGGTCGACCACGCCCCCTAAAACGTCACAATCCCAGCATGCCCAGGGACTGTGACATCATATGGGGGCGGGGTCTCCGCCTATATAAGTCACAACGCAGCCCTCGGAGACCAGTCCAGCCGGAGAGAGCGTCGTGTCAACATCTGGGGGAAGAGAAGAGAAGAGAAGAGAAGAAGCCCAGCAGCTCAGAAGTCCGGACCTCTGCTGGCAAGAGAGCTACCTGAACACAGCAGAGGAGCCGGCCGAAGAACTGGAACACCGGGAGAAGAGAGCGGAGAAGAACCAACCGGACGCCGGGAGAAGATGAAGCGGAGGGACCCCCGAAGCCGGAAGAAGACCCCCGAAGCCGGAGGAAGATCCCCCCCCGGAGCTGTTTAATAAAATATTTTAAAAACCTGTGTAGTGTGTTTTATTACTTACACTTTTTTCCTAGGTAAATGGGTAGGGGTACCATGTACCCCATACTCATTTACATAGGGTGGGGGGCCGGGATCTGGGGGCCCCCTTATTAAAGGGGGCTCCCAGATTCCGATAAGCCCCCGCCCGCAGACCCCGACAACCAACGGCCAGGGTTGTCGGGAAGAGGCCCTTGTCCTCATCAACATGGGGACAAGGTGCTTTGAGGTGGGGGGGGCCCGCAGGGCGCCCCCCTCCCCCAAAGCACCCACCCCCCCATGTTGAGGGCATGCGGCCTGGTACGGTTCAGGAGGGGGGGGGGGGGGCGCTCGCTCGTCCCCACCCCCTTTCCTGACCGGCCAGGCTGCGTGCTCGGATCGGGGTCTGGTATGGATTTTAGGGGGGACCCCACGCCGTTTTTTCGGCGTAGGGGGTTCCCTTTATAATCCATACCAGACCTAAGGGCCTGGTATGCCCCGCGACGGGGCTCGCAAGGTGTCAATCTCGCCGATAAAAGCGGCAAGATTGACATCCTTTTCTGGTCCCGTCGCACCTGAGTCACGTTCAAAATGAACGGACTTGGCCGTGTGTGGGCAAGTCCGTTCATTCTGAAAGTCCGCCGGAACTCCGGCGAAAGTCCGTTGGAGAGACGGGCGGACTTAGCCCGCCGGAAAGTCCCGGCGTGTGTGGGCAAGTCCGTCCGTTTTAAAGTCCGGCGCACCTGGCGGACAAAGTCCGTCGGAAAGTGTGCCGGACCAAGTAGGATAGAAAGTCCGACCGTGTGTACGCGGCATAAGGGTAATTTTTTTTTTAAAATAACAAACATATCATACTTACCTCCATTGTGCAGCTAGTTTAACACAGAGTGGCCCCGAACCTGCTCTTCTGGGGTCCCCCGGCGGCTCTTGCAGCTCCTCCCCGCTTTAGATAACCCCCTGGGAGAAGCGCTCTCCCAGGGGATTACCTTGCGGGCGCGCTCCCGAGTCCAGCATTCGGCGTCCATAGAGCCTAGTACACACGGACCGAATGTCAGGTGGCATCGGCCGGCTTCAATTGAACCGGCTGATGCCGTCTGACATTCAGGCCTTGTGTACGGCAGCCAGTCCGACAGAAGCCTGCCTAACGTCCGGCTTCTGTCGAAGGGTCGTGATCGGAAAAGGTCTGTCGACCGGTTCCCGGTCAGCGCTCTCAGCCAATGGCTGAGAGCGCTGACCAGAGTGTTCTGGCAGGGGGGCTGTCCCAGCAGCAGGGGAGATCGCTGTGCTAACATAAGATTGTTAGTACAGTGGCTCAGACCTGAGCTGTCAGTTTTTTTTCGTTCAACCCGATGCTGCATCTGTCCTCCGTTCTAAGATAAACAAGCTTTGGATAAACGAGAACCGAGAGATCAAACACCTCTAAATGCTTGGTTCTCAGAGCTCTCTGCTCTGCCCCCCCCTCCCTTGTGCGCTCACTGGAGTGCTAAGCTGTGGAGGGGGCGGGAGTGGCCGGCTCAGCCTCTTAGTGTCTCGCTGAGAGGCTGAGCCGGGCACCGGTTCAGGCATGTGGGCAAATCCCGACCATATGGTCGCAATCTTTCCCGAGCCTGAACCGACTCAGTGATGTCAGCCGACAGCGGGCTTTAGCCGGCTGTCTACTGAAAACGGGTAACAGGAGTGCAGAATAACTCCTGTGATCGAGCTTTGGCTGTACTTCTCCTTTAAAAATAAAAAGCTTTGGGTATAAATACACTTGAAGTTCAGCTACTCTCCAGTATGAAATTACAATTGCCTTTGTAGGAAGTCACAACATGGGGCAACGTTATTTCAATCCCCCTTGACCTAATGCATAATCCAACCAACTTCCCTAACGATTAAATAGTTTGTATGTCTTACCTATTCATTTTATAAATTAGCACATAATAATCCCATGTTTCCACCTGGTATGGATGCAAAAGTCTTTAATTGGTAGTTAGACATAGGATTATAAAAAGTAGAAATAAAAATATAAAATTGTCCTTCGCGCTGGCGGATTTTCGATGGTAAAGTGATCAAGTGAAATAAAGTGCTGTGTAAAATAAATAATAAATATTGCCGCAAAATATGGGTGTCCACACCAAACACTTAATGACTAAATAAAAAATTATTAAATTTCGCGCAATATTAAGATAGTAAAATAATGTGTAGATATGTTGTGGAACACTGTTGTCTATTAGGTGGTGGTATTGAAATCTCTCTTGTGTACTACTAAAAGAGTGAAACTAGAATCACAGTAATTAATAAAATAATCCTTATAATAAATGAAATGATCCTTATACCACCCTCTTTTTAGCATGCATACATATGTAATGGCATTGGCGTACAAATAAGTGCATAAAAATATGTGCATAAAAATATTTCCAGTAGTGAATCGTGTGCATAAAAATATTTCCAATAGTGAATTGTGTACGATCTACTAAAAACCACAATCAAAATCTGTGCAATAAAACATATGTGCACCCTTTAAATAATAGTATATATAATAATCCAATTAGTGTAAAAAATCCGTTGTGTTGCTACAATTTCTGTAGATCTTCTATTGCCAAAGTGATTTAAAATATAGATGAATAAACAAGTCGGTGAATACAAATTAAAATTGAAAAATATCTGTGAATAGTTCTTCTGTTGTTTAGAAAAAATATAAATAGTGAAAGTCTATCTTTCTGCTGCTGGTGTTTCTCAGTATGGTCTCTCAGAACTCTCACCTTACATTGGTAGTAATCAGGCATTCAGTATTAGGTCTTTAAAGTTTGGGGTTGGTTTCTGGTAGCTTTCTCTTTTAGTTTCTCTCCTCCAGCGTTCCCTCTCTGCTGCTCCGCTCTAGTGAACTCAGTGTGGGGGAATAAGAATGGGGAGGGGGGAGAAGAAAGAGGCTCCACTAGTGCATTAAACTTTTAAAATCAAAGGGGGAATATTTATTAGCTAATGCTCTTACATTTTACATAATAAAAACAGGCAAAGTGAATAAAAACGATCTGGCGTTCTCAGCGCCCTCTCACTTGTGCTTCAGATTCAATGTATTGCTCCAGCCAATCCCTACGCGTTACGACACCGTCACGTGTCTTCATCAGATGAAGACACGTGACGGTGTCGTAACGCGTAGGGATTGGCTGGAGCAATACATTGAATCTGAAGCACAAGTGAGAGGGCGCTGAGAATGCCAGATCGTTTTTATTCACTTTGCCTGTTTTTATTATGTAAAATGTAAGAGCATTAGCTAATAAATATTCCCCCTTTGATTTTAAAAGTTTAATGCACTAGTGGAGCCTCTTTCTTCTCCCCCCTCCCCATTCTTATTCCCCCACACTGAGTTCACTAGAGCGGAGCAGCAGAGAGGGAACGCTGGAGGAGAGAAACTAAAAGAGAAAGCTACCAGAAACCAACCCCAAACTTTAAAGACCTAATACTGAATGCCTGATTACTACCAATGTAAGGTGAGAGTTCTGAGAGACCATACTGAGAAACACCAGCAGCAGAAAGATAGACTTTCACTATTTATATTTTTTCTAAACAACAGAAGAACTATTCACAGATATTTTTCAATTTTAATTTGTATTCACCGACTTGTTTATTCATCTATATTTTAAATCACTTTGGCAATAGAAGATCTACAGAAATTGTAGCAACACAACGGATTTTTTACACTAATTGGATTATTATATATACTATTATTTAAAGGGTGCACATATGTTTTATTGCACAGATTTTGATTGTGGTTTTTAGTAGATCGTACACAATTCACTATTGGAAATATTTTTATGCACACGATTCACTACTGGAAATATTTTTATGCACATATTTTTATGCACTTATTTGTACGCCAATGCCATTACATATGTATGCATGCTAAAAAGAGGGTGGTATAAGGATCATTTCATTTATTATAAGGATTATTTTATTAATTACTGTGATTCTAGTTTCACTCTTTTAGTAGTACACAAGAGAGATTTCAATACCACCACCTAATAGACAACAGTGTTCCACAACATATCTACACATTATTTTACTATCTTAATATTGCGCGAAATTTAATAATTTTTTATTATAAAAAGTAGGTCACTATTTTACCCTTAACCCCCCTGGCGGTATTCCCGAGTCTGGCTCGGGTTGGATTTTTTATACCAAAAGCGGTATCCCCGAGCCAGACTCGGGCTTGCATCGCAGGATCCAGGAAGAGTTTACTTACCTTGTCCCCTGGATCCTGCGATGTCTCCCCGCTGTGATCGGCGAGCCGCCGTGTCTCGCTCGATTCACAGTGCCGAGCTCCGTTCCCTGCGAGCGGTGCGACGCACGGGGACGGAGTTCGGCGGTAAATTCAAAAGTAAAACACATAGTATAGATACAGCATACTGTAATCTTACAGATTACAGTACTGTATCAAATAATTACACATCCCCTTTGTCCCTAGTGGTCTGCCCAGTGTCCTGCATGCAGTTTTATATATATAAAACTGTTCTTTCTGCCAGGAAACTGGAGATTGTCCATAGCAACCAAAACTGTCCCTTTACATCAAAAGTGGTTTTAGAGCAGCTAGAAAAAAGCGATAATAAATTAGAATCACTCGCAGAATTGAGCGATAGTGATTTGTGGGGAGATCCGTCATCAAACACTAAAAGTAACAAAAGCTAAAATTCTGCAACTGAGCAAATTTCAGTGTTTTTGATTTGATTACATTATTATATAATTTTTATTATTATTATATTATTATTTGTTATAATTATTTATAGTTATTTATTATATTATAATTTTTTGTTTCGTTTTTCAAACTTTATCATACCCGGGATGTCTACTAGACTCTTGTTTGGACAGATTTAAGTGAACTATTCCTAAGAATTACAGGCCTACAATATAAAACGCCAAATTTCTGTGCAAAATAATTGTACCGCTTTCAGCACCTAAAATCAGAAATAATCATACCGCCAGGGAGGTTAAAGGATCTTTTACGTTGCAGCACTGCCAGTGCTGAGACAAATTGGAAGTGCCTCCATCTGAAAACTTAAATTTTAACCAAATCCAACGTTATATACATTTCCTTTAGCTTGATTGTTCCAAAGTACTGCGTCTTATGCCCTATGAAAAACAGTGTACCCAGCATCCTGGTCAAAAGGGAGATGTATCTAAAATGTATGGGCTATTACTTGATCCTCCTAATAAACTGTCAAATATGGTGCAGTAGGTTAGGGACCTCTGGGTCGCTAAAGGGTTAGATCAATGACATGGGTAGTATTATGGCTCTTTCAGGGGAATCTTGAATGTATTTTTGATGTAAGCCCATATTAAACTCCTAATGGGATGGTACCTGGCTCCCTATCGCCTCCCAAAACTTTACCCGATTTCTTCCCCTTTTTGCTTCAGGCAATGTGATCTCCAGGGCACCATGTATCATATTTGGTGGGAATGTCTTAAGATCAAAAGGATTCTGAAATGGGATTTTTGCTTTGCTGAGAAGGTTCACTGGAATACCAATACAATCAATATCAAATCAATCAACATCTCTTCAAATCACTCTAATTAATGAGCCTGTTGAGTATATTCCACATCCATCCCCCCTAACCCCCCACAAAATACTGATCTTCTTTATCCTTTTGGTGGCTAAGATAACTATAGCAAAATCATAGAGAAAAGCTTAAATTTCCTGGTCTCAAGCCAAACAAAAAAAATCTCTTAGAAAATGACCCACAAAAAAGGAAGATAGTATGCTGAATGACACAAGAAAGCAATTGGAAAAAGGTTGGGAGCCATGGGCTCCAATATATGCACATCTATCTATCCACTTAATGTGCAGGTCCTACATTTCTGCTTTTCTTTATTTCTAATCTATGCTACTTTCTTCCTTTTTCCTTCTACTTTTATTTTCAGTCAAATGTTTTTAAACAGACTGTTTTATGACTTTGGGAAATACAGTTGTTGAATACATCTGTTCTTTTTAGATTTTAGGTAGCATATTGCCTCATAACAGGTATTGTTATGTACTTATTATTATTTGGATGGCTGTGTATTATAAATTTATACATTGTAATACCTGAAAGTTTTCCTAGAATGCTTAGAAGTTCTTTTTGTGGATTGTAATCCTAATCCTATCTAATAAAAAATTATTGAATGTAAATAGTTAGTAAATAGATTGTGGATTGGCTCTGGGATATCGGTAAACTCAAGTATGGTAAAACTCATATTAGAATCACCTTGCACTATTTTACTTGTTAATAATTAGCAGATCGTTTGTCTACCTGGGATCTCCATTTCAACAAACTGCAAATTCAAATTTTTAACAATTTTTGTAGTTAATTGATGTCAATCTCAGTTACAGTGCCTTGAAAAAGTATTCATACCCCTTGACATTTTTCAAATTTGGTCATGTTACAACCAAAAATATAAATATATTTTATTGGGATTTGATGTGATAGACCAACACAAAGTGGCACATAATTGTGAAGTGGAAGGAAAATGATAAATGGTTTTCAATTTTTTTTACAAATAAATATGTGAAAAGTGTGGCGTGCATTTGTATTCAGCCTCCATTACTCTGAAGCCCCTAACTAAAATCTAGTGGAACCAATCGCCTTCAGAAGTCACCTAATTAGTAAATAGAGTCCACCTGTTTGTAATTTATCTATTTATTTATTTTTTTATGGTTGAACTAGATTGACTTGTGTCTTTTTTTCAACCTGACTAACTATGTAACTATGCACAGTGGAACCTCGGATTGTGAGTAACGCGTTAACGAGCATTTCGCAATACAAGCACTGTATTTTGAAAAATCCTAACTCAGTTTGTGAGTGTTGTCTCGCAAAACGAGCAGGATTCAGGCCAAAACTGTGTGCAGTATAGCGCCGATCGTAGCTGTTCGGAAATGCTCAGAAAGGCTCGGAAATACTACGTTCCCGAGCCTTTTCGAGGTTTGCCAAGGTCAGCCGAGCTATCCTCGGGCCTTTCCGGCTGTTTCCGAGGCGCCCCCCGCCTCTGGCCGCATGTGGTATTGCTTGCCATTGAAGTCAATGCGGAACAAATTATTTTCGTTTCCATTGACTTCAATAAGGAAACTCGTTTTGATATGTGAATACTTTGGATTACGAGCATTCTCCTGGAACGGATTATGCCCCTAATCCGAGGTTCCACTGTAACTACAAATACAACTGTTCTGTAAAGCCCTCCAAGGTTTGTTAGAGGACCTTAGTGAACAAACAGCATCATAAAGGCCAATGAACACGCCAGACAGGTCAGGGATAAAGTTGTGGAGAAGTTTAAAGCAGAGTTATGCTATAAAAAAATTCCCAAGCTTTGAACATCTCATGGAGCACTGTTCAATCCATCATTCGAAAATGGAAAGAGTACGGCACAAATGCAAACCTACTGACAGGCCCGGTAAGGAGAGCATTAATCAGAGAAGCAGCCAAGAGGCTCTTGGAACCTTTGGAGGAGCTGCAGAGATCCCCAGCTCAGGTGGGAGAATCTGTCCACAGGACAACTATTAGTTGTGCACTCCACAAATCTGGCCTTTATAGAAGAGTGGCAAGAAGAAAGCTATTGTTGAAAGAAAGCCATAAGAAGTCCCATTTGCAGTTTGCGAGAAGCCATGTGGGGGACACAGCAAACATGTGGAAGAAGGTGCTCTGGTCAGAGGAGACCAAAATTGAACTTTTTGTCCTAAAAGCTATGCGTGGCAAAAAACTAACACTGCACATCACCCTGAACACACCATCCTCACCGTGAAACATGGTGGTGGCAGCATCATGTTGTGGGGATGTTTTTCTTCAGCAGGAACAGGAAAGCTGGTCAGAGTTGATGGTAAGATGGATGGAGCAAAATACAGGGCAATCTTAGAAGAAAACCTGTTAGTCTGCAAAAGACTTGAGACTGGGGCGAAGGTTCACCTTCCAGCAGGACAATGACCCTAAACATACAGCCAGAGCTACAATGGAATGGTTTAGATCAAAACATATTCATGTGTTAGGATGGCCCAGTCAACTTCCAGACTAGACATGTGCACTGCTGAAAAATGTGTTCGTTTTCGTTTCATTTTTTTTTTTTTTTTAGTTTTTTGGGTCATTCATTATAATCGCGAATTTGTAAATTCGAAAATTCGTAAATTTGAAAATTCAAAAATCCGAAAATAAGAAAGAGAATGCAAAAATTTGAAAGAATAACTAACTAATAATAACTATTAAATTATAGGTATTGGAATTTCCTTTCGAAGTTACAAATTATCCGAAATAACGAATGCCGCATCTAAACAAATGGAACATAACAAATTAATAATAAATAACAATAATAATAAAAAAGATTTTATTATAATTATTGTTATTTATTTCTAGTAATTCATTACGTTCCATTCGTTTAGATACGCATTCATTATTTCGGCTAATTTGTAACTTTGGATAAATTCTTATTTGTTACCATTACTAACAGCTAAATTTGAAAGGAAATTCCAACACCTATAATTTAATCGTTAGTAATAGTTAAGTTATTATTTGTTAGTTATTTCAGATTTTCGAATTTTCGGGTTTTTGGTTTTTCGAAAATTTCCAAATTTCTTAATTTTTACATTTTTGAATTTTCGAATATTCAAATTTTTAAATTTACGAATATACGAATTTACAAATATGCGAATATACGAATTTACAAATATTCGGAAAAACTTGTTAAACGGGTTTTCGTTAATTCTGATATTTCCAAATTAACGAATTTGTCGAAATTAGTTCAAAAACAAATTTGGAACAAAACAAATTGCACATGTCTAATCCAGACCTAAATCAAATTGAAAATCTGTGTGAAAATTGCTGTTCACAGACACTCTCGATCCAATCTGACAGATCTTGAGCTATTTTGCAAAGAAGAATGGGCAAAAATGTCACTCTCTAGATGTGTAAAGCTGGTAGAGACATCCCCAAAAAGACTTGCAGCTGTAATTACAGTGAAAGGTGGTTCTACAAAGTATTGACTCAGGGGGGCTGAATACAAATGCACACCACACTTTTCACATATTTATTTGTAAAAAATTTTGAAAACCATTTATCATTTTCCTTCCACTTCACAATTATGTGCCACTTTGTGTTGGTCTATCACATAAAATCCCAATAAAATACATTTATGTTTTTGGTTGTAACATTATTATTATTATTATACAGGATTTATATAGCGCCAACAGTTTGCGCAGCGCTTTACAACATGAGGGCAGACATTACAGTTACATTACAATTTGATACAAGAGGAATCAGAGGGCCCTGCTCGTTAGAGCTTACAATCTAAAAAGGAAGGGTCAATTGATACAAAAGGTAATAGCTGTGGAGGGATGAGCTGATGGAGGAAGTAAAACAGCATTAGTTAGAAACAGGATAGGCTTCTTTGAAGAGAAAGGTTTTCAGGGATCGCCTAAAAATGGATAGATTAGGGGACAGACGGACAGATTGGGGTAGGGAGTTCCAAAAGAACATGACAAAATGTGGAAAATTTCAAGGGTTATGAATACTTTTTCAAGACACTGTATAGCTAAAACACTGTAACAAGCATTTACAACATTGGTGTGACACTAGGCAGCTCACATCTAAGGAGCGTAGAGAAAAAAACAGATTCACCTACCTTGTTGGTCTTGGTAGAGGTCAACATTTTCAATTTTATTTCTGCGAGCACCCGACTTCAAAATATAATCCTTTTCCCTGGGTTTTTGGCAGAAATCTTGCTGTAACTTTTGTCACCTGCCCCCTGTATAATATGACTTTGTCAGACCTGGTTTATCCCTAAGCATTTTTTTTTATAGAGAGAATAGACTGAAACCTGCCAGACGAGTTACGTAGGGAGGAATGTTCATGTTCGAGTGTAACCACAAACACAACATACTAGAGTGGGTAAAGTCAAACAAAGGGCTTCCCCTTTACTAATTAGCTACTTTATCAATGGTTTCTGTCTTTTAACCCCTTTGTGTCTCCATTGAGGACATGCAGACTATAGCTGACCAAGATGAACTAGTCTATTGCTCAATTGTGGTGCGATAACAAAAAATACATTAAAATCAAGAGTACAATATATATATGGACTGATGTAAATGTACAATATATATATGTGAAGGGCTGTGTAAAAACTGATGGCGCTATATAAGTAACTGAAATAGATAAATAAAAATAAATAAATAAATATATATATATATATATATATATATATATATATATATATATATATATATATATATATATATATATATGTATATATATACCGTATATAGATAGATATACACACATTCAGTGGGTATAGTAAAAAAATCACCCCCTCTTTAAAATAATCGCACTTTGATTTTGTTGCTTTGCAGCCTGAAATAAAAACAGACACAGTTTTTCTTTTTTCTAGCTGTATTTACTAATGAGTTGTAATGTATTTCCGCCAGAAATATCGTTTGGTGTTGAAGCCAAGTAATTCAATTTTAGTTCCGTCTGACCACCTTAAATGCACCTTGAAGATTCTGAGGCCACATGGAAAAAGGTGTTATGATCAGATGAGATTAAAATTGAATTATTTGGCCTCAAAACCAAACGATATGTCTGGGGGAAACCTAATACAGCTCACCATCCAAATAACACCATTCCTACAGTAAAGCATGGAGGTGGTAATATCCTGTTATGGGGGTGTTTCTCTGCAGCGGGGACTGGAGCACTTGTCAGGATAGAAGAAAAATGGATGGGACAAAATACAGCTGCCCTCTGCCAGAAAGTTGTCAATGGGAAAAAGGTTTACCCTCCAACATAACAATAACCCAAAGCACACAGCAACAATGGTTAAATTATTATTATTATTATACACGATTTATATAGCGCCAACAGTTTATGCAGCGCTTTACAATGTAGAGGGGGGACAGCACAATTACAGTACAGTTGAATACAAAAGGGACAGGAAGGCCCGCTCGTAGAGCTTACATTCTAAAGGGAGGGGGTGGTGGTACAAAAGGTAATAGATGCGGGGAATGATTTGATGGGGGTGGCTCAGGGACAGTTGTTAGGTGGGTGTGGGATAGGCTTCCCCGAATAAGTGAGTTTTCAGGGATCTCCTAAAGGTGGACAGGTTAGGGGCTGATCGGATATACCGGGGCAGGGAGTTCCAGAGGATGGGAGAGGCTCTGGAGAAGTTCTGAGGGCAAGCATGAGAGGAGGTAACAAGGGAGCTAGAGAGCAGGAGATCCTGGGAGGAGCGGAGGGGACGATTTGGGCAATATCTGCAGATGAGGTTGGTGATGTAGATGGGGGCGATGTGGTGGATGGCCTTGTATGTTGTGGTTAGCATTTTGAATTTTATACGGTGGGGTAGGGGAAGCCAGTGAAGGGATTGGCAGAGAGGGGCAGCAGTCACGGATTGATTAGTCAGGTGTATTAGTCTAGCAGCAGCATTCATAATAGACTGAAGGGGGGATAGCCTGCGTAAGGGTAGGCTATTAAGGAGAGAGTTGCAGTAGTCAAGGCGGGAAATAATCAAGGAGTGAATAAGTTCCTTTGTGGTGTCATTAGTCAGGAAGGGTCCTATTCTGGAGATGTTGCGGAGGTTAAGGCGCCAGAATTTAGCCAGTGATTGGATGTGGGGGCTGACAAAGAGGTCAGAGTCGAGGATTACACCCAGCACCCTGGCATGTGTGGAGGGACCAATGGTTGTGCTGTTGATCTTAATGGTAAAGTCATGGAGGGGGGGACCGGGAAGGAGGAAATATAACAAGCTCAGTTTTAGAAAGATTGAGTTTGAGAAAGTGGTGTGACATCCATACCGATATTATCATTCAGTAAGTTTAAGATCCGTGAGGAGATTGAGGGGGTGAGTTGAGGAGCGGAGAGATAGATCTGGATGTCATAGGCGTAGAGGTGGTATTGGAAGCCATGGAAGGTTATCAACTGGCCCAGGGAAGAGGCATAGAGCGAAAATAGGAGGGGCCCAAGGATGGAGCCTTGGGGTACCCCAACAGAGAGAGGAGGAGGAGCGGAGGAGATGGAGTTGTAAGTGACACTGAAAGTGCGCTGAGATAGGTAGGAGGAGAACCAGGATAAAGCAGAACCACAGAGGCCAAGGGAGTGTAGTTTGCTGAGGAGGAGCAGGTGGTCAACTGTGTCGAAGGCAACAGAGAGGTCTAATGCCGCGTACACACGGTCGGACTTTTCATCTACAAAAGTCAGACGGACGCCGATGGACGAAAGCTGGCTGACAATCCGATCGTGTGTGGGCTTCCCCGGACTTTCAGCGGATTTTTTCAGCCGCAAATCTGGCGGACTTTAGATTTGAAACATGCTTCAAATCTTTACGTCGTAACTACGCCGGACCCAGAAATCCGCTCAACTGTATGCTAGTCCGACGGACAAAAACCCACGCTAGGGCAGCTATTGGCTACAGGCTATCAACTTCCTTATTTCATTCCGGTGTACGACATCACGTACGAATCCGTCTGACTTTTGTGTGATCGTATGTAGGCAAGTCCGTTCGTTAGAAAGTCTGCCGCAAGTCCGCCAAAAGTCCGTTGAAATTCTGTCGGACGGGCTGTCGGACTTTTGTAGCCGAAAAGTGTGTACGCGGCATTAGAGTATGAGTATGGAGTAATGGCCATTGATTTTAGCAGTTAGTAGGTCATTGGTGAGTTTTAGTAGGGAAGTTTCAGTGGTTAAAAGAAAAATTTGAATGTCCTTGCATGGCTTAGTCAGAGCCTAGACCCCATTGAAAATCTGTGGATTAACTTTAAGACTGCAGTCCACAAAGTATCACCATCAAATTTAACTGAACTGAAGTTCTACAAAGAAGAACAGGCAAATATTGCAAACTCTAGATGGGCAAAGTTAGTAGAGACATATCCCAACAGACCAAAAGCTGTAATTGAAGCAAAGGGTGGTCCAACAAAATACTGACACAAGGGAGTGATCCTTTTTCCAACATTATTCTGTTTTTGATTTTTTGATTTTTTTTTCTGACATGTTATTGTTATATATTTTACTTGGATGTTGTAAGTTGCACTAGTAAATACAACTGGATACAACAAAACCTGTGTCTGTCTTCATTTCAGGCTGCAAAGCAACAAAATGTGATTATTTTAAAAGGGGGGTGATTCTTTTCTATACCCAGTGTGTATACTGTACACTGCTGAAAAAAAAAAAGGGAATACTTTTTATCAGAGTATAGCATCAAGTCAATAAACTCCTGGGATATTGATTTGGTCAGTTAAATAGAGGGGGTTGTTAATCAGTTTCAGCTGCTTTGGTGTTAATGAAATTAACAACAGGTGCACTAGATGGGCAACAACGAGACAACCTCCAAAACAGGAATGGTTTTACAGCTGGAGGCCACTGACATTTTTTCCCTACTCATCCCTTCTGACTGTTTTTCCCTAGTTTTGCATTTGGCTTGGGTCAGTGTCACTACTGGTAGCATGAGGCGATACCTGGACCCTATAGAGTTTGCACAGGCAGTCCAACTCCTCCAGAATGGCACATCAATACGTGTCATTGCCAAAAGGTTTACTGTGTCTCCCAGCACAGTCTCAAGAGCATGGGGGAGATTCCAGGAGACAGGCAGTTACTCTAGGAGAGCTGGACAGGGCCGTAGAAGGTCCTTAACCCATCAGCAGGACCGGTATCTGCACCTTTGTGCAAGGAGGAACAGGGTGAGCACTGCCAGAGCCCTATAAAATGACCTCCAGCAGGCCACTGGTGTGAATGTCTCTGATCAAACAATCAGAAACAGACTTCATGAGGGTGGCCTGAGGGCCCAATGTCCTCTAATTGGCCGTGTGCTTACTGCCCAGTACCATGGAGCTCAATGGGCATTTGCCACTGAACACCAGAATTGGCAGGTTCGCCACTGGCACCCTGTGCTTTTCACAGATGTGAGCAGGTTCACCCTGAACACATGTGACAGACGTGAAAGGATCTGGAGAAGCCACGGAGAAGGTTATGCTGCCTGTAACATCGTTCTGCATGACCGGTTTGCTGGTGGGTCAGTGATGGTCTGGGGAGGCATATCCATGGAAGGACGCACAGACCTCTAAAGGCTAGACAATGGCACCCTAACTGCCATTAGGTATCGGGATGAAATCCTTGGACCCAATGTCAGACCCTACATTGGTGCAGTGGGTCCTGGGTTCCTCCTGGTGCACGACAATGCTCGGCCTCATGTGGTGAGAGTATGCAGCCTGTTCCTGGAGGATGAACGAATTAATACCATTGAATAGCCCCATGCTTGCCTGACCTGAATCCAATAGAACACCTCTGGGACATTATGTTTCTGTCCATCCGACGCCACCATGTTGCACCTCAGCCTGTTCAGGAGCTCAGTGTTGCCCTGGTCCAGATCTGTGAGGAAATACCCCAGGACACCATGTGTCTCATTAGGAGCATGCCCCGACATTGTCAGCCATGCATACAAGCACGTGGGGGCATACAAACTACTGAGTACCATTTTGAGTTGCTGCAATGAAATTTCAGCAAAATTGACTAGCCTGCTGCATCATTTTTTCACTTTGATTTCTGGGGTGTCTTTGAATTCAGCCCTCTATAGGTTGATTATTTTCATTTCCATAAACGATGTGGCATCCTTTTGTTCATAACACATTGCTCAGTCCATATCAGTATAGATATCCAGCATATTCTTAGCCATAGAGATCTGATGTGTTTTTAAAGTGTTCCTTTAATTTTTTTGAGCAGTGTATATTACTGTGCAAAAGTTGTTTGGGTAAAGTATGAAATTGTTACAACCCCTGTCAGGTTTTTTTTTTGCCATCTGTGTCTGATTGGAGAGATTTCCCTTCAGTTTCTGTCCAATAGCCACAACAGGAAGTGAAAAGAAATGTCTCCAAAAATTTCTCCAAAGTAAAGGGAATTCACTCTTAAGCTGGCCATACACGTCCAGTGGGCTAAAAAAAAGAAAATGGATTCCTCCATCCAAACAAAGGTGGAGGCATCAACCCCTGACAGAGCACTGTATTCTGAGAATGGGACTGCCATGGCTGCAGCTACTTATCTAGGAAAAATATCCTGTCCCTTAAGCCTAGTACACATGGGCCAAATGTCGGGCAGGATCGGCCAGTTCAATAGAAAGCCTCCGATATTCAGCCTGTGTGTAATGCAGCCGGTCTGACAGAAGCTTGCCACTCAGCTGGCTTCTGTGAATGGGGCATGACCGAAAAAGGTCTGCCGATTGGCTCCTGATTAGCGCTCTCAGCCAATGGCTGAAAGCACTGACCAGAGTGTTCTGGCGGGGAGGCCATCCCGTCAGGACACAATAGCACAGCAGGGGAGATCGCTGTACTAACATTGCATGGTTAGTACAGCGGCTGTTATCGTGAAATGGGGAGCCATTCAAAACAAATGTGTGTTATCAGAATGCATAGGTGTAAATAGGCCTTAAAGTGGTATTGATTAACTGGCTTTTTTTTTTTGCTTTTCATTTACAGCAAACATGAAGGAGAAAAAACACATCCCTTACAAAGATCTAAAAGCTTACAGTGGAAGATGTGACATGGATAGATCTGTATTCACTTGAAGAAGCAGCTTTAACTTCACAACATATAATATATATATATACAATGCCTTGATAAAGTGTTCATACCCCTTGAAAATTTTCTACATTTTGTCATGTTACAACCAAAAACGTAAATGTATTTTATTGGGATTTTATGTGATAGAGCAACACAAAGTGGCACATAATTGTGAGGTGGAAGGAAAATGATAAATGGTTTTCAAATTTTTTTACAAATAAATATGTGAAAAGCATGGCATGCATTTGTATTTAGCCCCCCTGAGTCAATACTTTGTAGAACCACCTTTTGCTACAATTACAGCTGCAAGTCTTTTTGGGGATGTCTCTACCAGTTTTGCGCATCTAGAGAGTGACATTTTTGCCCATTCTTCTTTGCAAAATAGCTCAAGCTCTGTCAGATTGGATGGAGAGCGTCTGTGAACAGCAATTTTCAAGTATTGCCACAGATTCTCAATTTGATTTAGGTCTGGACGTTGACTGGGCCATTCTAACACATGAATATGCTTTGATCTAAACCATTCCATTGTAGCTCTGGCTGTGCATTTAGGGTCGTTGTCCTGCTGGAAGGTGAACCTCCGCCCCAGTCTCAAGTCTTTTACAGACTCTTCTGCCCCGTACACAAGGTCAGATTTTCCGACGGAAAATGTTCGATGGGAGCTTTTTGTTGGAAATTCCGACCGTGTGTAGGCTCCATCGGACATTTTCCATCGGAATTTCCGTCACACAAAATTTGAGAGCTGGTTCTCAAATTTTACGACAACAAAATCCATTATCGTAAATTCCAATCGTGT
Organism: Lithobates septentrionalis; assembly: GCA_037952835.1. Taxonomy (NCBI): domain Eukaryota; kingdom Metazoa; phylum Chordata; class Amphibia; order Anura; family Ranidae; genus Lithobates; species Lithobates septentrionalis. The sequence continues at coordinate 1,218,196 of JBBDGP010001020.1, forward strand.
GTACACAATTCCGATGCACAAAGTTCCATGCATGCTCAGAATCAAGCAGAAGAGCCGCACTGGCTATTAACCACTTCGCTACCCGGCCATAGACAAATGACGTCCACAGATGGGATCTCCCATCCTGGGTGGACGTCATATGACGGCCTGGGCTTCCCGGCCGCCTAGGGGGCGCGCGCGCCCGCCCCGTTGCTCGAGACCCAGTGTGTGTGCCCGGCGGCCGCGATGTCTGCCGGGCACCCGCGATTGCCCGTTAACCGGGCCGGACCGTGGATCTGTGTGTGTAAACACACAGATCCACGCCCCGTCAGTTGAAAGGAGACCGATCTGTGTTCCCAGTACAGAGGAACACTGATCGGTCTCCTCCACTTGTTCGTCCCCGCCCCCTACAGTTATAATCACTCCCCTAGGAAACATTTAACCCCTCGTGTCCCCCTAGTGGTTAACCCCTTTACTGCCTGTCACATTTATACAGTAATCAATGCAATTTTATAGCATTGATCGCTGTATAAATGTGAATGGTCCCAAAAATGTGTCAAAAGTGTCCGATGTGTCCGCCATAATGTCGCAGTCATGAAAAAAAATTGCGATCGCCGCTATTACTAGTAAAAAAAATAAATAAATATATATTTTTTAAAAATGCCATAAATCTATCCCGTATTTTGTAGACACTATAACTTTTGCGCAAACCAATCAATATACGCTTATTGCGATTTTTTTTACCAAAAATATGTAGAAGAATACGTATCGGCCGAAACTGAGGAAAAATTTTGTTTTTTTTAAAAAAATTGGGATATTTATTATAGCAAAAAGTAAAAAATATTGTGTTTTTTTCAAAATTGTCGCTCTTCTTTTGTTTATAGCACAAAAAATAAAAAACGCAGAGGTGATAAAATACCACCAAAAGAAAGCTCTATTTGTGGGGAAAAAAGGACGTCATTTTTTTTTGGGTAAAACGTCGCACGACCGCGCAATTGTCGTTTAAAGTGTGACAGCGCTGAAATCGAAAAATTGGTCTGGGAAGCAAGGGGGTGAAAATGCCCTGTATTGAACCGGTTAAAATTCATTTTTCTTGGCTCGTCGTACATGTTGTACGTCACCACGTTCGGAATTTCTGGCAAGATTTGTGTGACCGTGTGTATGCAAGACAAGTTTGAGCCAACATCCGTCAGAAAAAATCCATGGATTTTGTTGTCGGAATGTCCGATTGTGTGTACGGGGCATAACAGGTTTTCTTCTAAGATTGCCCTGTATTTGGCTCCATCCATCTTACCATCAACTCTGACCAACTTCCCTGTCCCTGCTGAAGAAAATTTCCCCCACAACATGATGCTGCAACCACCATGTTTCACAATGGGGATGGTGTGTTCAGGGCGATGTGCAGTGTTAGTTTAATGCCACACATAGCTTTTAGGCCAAAAAGTTCAATTTTGGTCTCATCTGACCAGAGCACCTTCTTCCACATGTTTTCTGTGTTCCCCACATGGCTTCTCACAAACTGAAAACAGGACTTCTTATGGCTTTCTTTCAACAATGGTTTTCTTCTTGCCACTCTTCCATAAAGACCAGATTTGTGGAGTGCACGACTAATAGTTGTCCTGTGGACAGATTCTCCCACCTGAGCTGTGGATCTCTGCAGCTCCTCCAGAGTTATCATGGGCCTCTTGGCTGCTTCGCTGATGAATGCTCTCCTTGCCTGGCCTGTCAGTTTAGGTGGACGGCCATGTCTTGGTAGGTTTGCATTTGTGCCGTACTCTTTCCATTTTCAGATGATGGATTGAACAGTGCTCTGTGAGATGTTCAAAGCTTGGGATATTTTTTTATAGCACAACCCTGCTTTAAACTTCACAACTTTATCCCTGACCTGTCTGGTGTGTTCCTTGGCCTTCATGATGCTGTTTGTTTATTAAGGTTCTCTAACAAACCTCAGAGGACTTCACAGAACAGCTGTATTTATACTGAGATTAAATTACACACAGGTCGACACTATTTACTAATTAGGTGACTTCTGAAGGCAATTGGTTCCACTAGATTTTAGTTAGGGGTATCAGAGTAAAGGGGGCTGAATACAAATGTACACGACACTTTTTACATATTTATTTGTAAAAAAATTTGAAAACCATTTATCATTTTCCATCCACTTCACAATTATGTGCCACTTTGTGTTGGTCTATCACATAAAATCCCAATAAAATACAATTACGTTTTTGGTTGAAACATGACAAAATATGGAAAATGTCAAGGGGTGTGAATACTTTTTCAAGGCACCGTACAATATAATTTATCATATCATTTGCTCCTGTCTATTAGTGGGAGTGGTCAGCACCTGTCCCATCAAGAGTAAAACGCCTTGAGTATATTACCTTCTATTCTAAGAGCAAATCTCATTACAGCTGTAACACCATATCAGTAGACACGTTTAAACTCATGTCTTTCATGTCTGAGGGCTGGGAAAGGCCAATGTATCCTGGATGCTGGGCAATGGGGTGCGGTCTAATGTTGATCAAGAAGGAGGGCCAGAGGAAAAAGGGGTGGATAGAGCAGGTTAGCATAAAATGAGAAAGACAGCGGGGTGGGGGTGGAAAGTGAATCCAGGGGCTAGGGAGAAAGGGAAGGGAATGGGAGTTTCCTGTAAGTGGCCACACTGAGTGGGTTAAGGAAATGGCCCCTCCCATGCTGCTGTATTCTAAGAACCCTTCATGAGAGCATGGTAGTCATCTAACCTTGTAAAGTGTAACTAGAAAACCACATTTTCCAAAATTGGTCCTCCTTTTGATAAGAGTTAGCTATAAGTTCCACCATCATCGTAATTTCTACATCCTTGGTAAACCTAAACTAATCGGAGGAAGAGTGGCTAATTTCCAATGCAGTGGGATGTATGCTTTTGCTTCACTGACCAGCCTTTTTAATCTCTTGCTACAGTGGAATTTGACCATTTGTTGATAGTTAAGAAATTTTAAGTAGCTCAGTCACGATACAACATTTTCTAGTTGTAGCAGATGAGCTAATGGATCCCAATGGAGTGAACTACACAAGAACCATGACGTAGCAATCAGTCCTCACAGTTTTAGAACAAGATCTTCTGGCACGGAAGACAAGAATGCCAAAGTGAGCACCCACCTCCCACCAAACAGAGAAAGATGATCACACATCTGCACATATAATAGATGGGATGGTGCCAGGTGAAGAAATTACAGCGGTTGTTGACCAGCAGTTGGGTTGGAACTTTTTGCTCCATGGAAAACCAAAACTGCATTGGAGGAGGTATTGCATGAATGTGTGTGTCTAATAGTAGTTGGTAACATTCAGCTGGACTTGTTCTGTAAATTTGAAGGCATTTTTTTGGTCTACCAAGCCACTTCTTCAGCTAAGAAATGTCTTCATCATTATAGAATAATTATGTTGAATGTGTCCAAATACTACTAGATATACCATGGCCTGGATAAATGAGAACCCTCACAGACTTCAACTTTTGTGTTTTAGATATAATAAGCAGAATTTTATTAAAATTATCATGCACATTTTATTCTGTGATTTTTCTATTTTTAGTAAAAGCACTAGAATAATATCTTTTTTAGTAGCTAAAAAAAAAAAGGACAACATTTTTGCGTAGATAAACACAAATGTACAAACTCAAATTTAACATGTTTGCATGCAAAGTAAAAAGAAAAAGAGAAAGAAAGGGATGAAGGCGTTAATACAAATGAATTAGGGTTAAAACCCCTATGGTTATATATATATGGTTATATATGGTTATACAGCTGTCGATGTGTAACAGTGATAGCCTTATCACATGATATACAATGTTGGCGCTTTACTCTATAATACCATATTGCTGTTTTTATACTCGTCTGCCCTGTATTTAGAGGTGCGATTGGATTTTTTACTAAACCCAATAAGGAGATACAGTATTAAGAAAAGTCTTTATCATGCCCTAACATAGGTCTTCTATTACATCTTATTCTGATTCTAACAATATCCACAGCTCAAGCCCTGGAAAAGCAGGATTTCCCAGAAACACATTGGCTGTATTTGAAGCTCTTAACCAATAAATGTTTCCTAAAGATTTTAAGAGAAACAGAGAACATGGGGATGAAGGAGTTAATAAAAAAATAATTAGGGTTAGAACCCCTATGGCTATATACAGCTGAAGATGTGTAACAGTCATGACTTTTTTTCTTACAGAATAGGTGCTGGAACTCCTCTCTTCTGAGTCACTTTGTCTCTGCCCCTACCCACCCCTGAGCACCGTCCCTTGGTTCCACCCCCTACCCACCTCTTAGTACCACCTCAGTTCGAGAATATAGAACCAAGTATCATTTTGCTGTGCCAAGTAATTTGTATGTAATTTGTTAATGGTAACAAGAAAAGTAATAACATAGACCACCCCCCCCCCCCCCAAGCCAGCAGCAATATTCCCCCCAGCAACAAAAGATTCCTCCAGCAAGAATAGACCCCCCAGCAAAAATGTACCTCTGCAACAAAATATCACCCCAGCCACAATAGACCCCTGGCTGCAACAACAGATCTCCTAGCAGCCAGCATCACTGGACTCTCCAGCAGCCAGGAACAATCCCTTCCAGCAACTATTGACAGTCCCAGCAACATAAGCCCCCCCCAGCAACAATAAACCACCACGCAAAAATAGATCCCCTCCAGTAACAACAGATTCCCAGCAGTCAGCATCAGTAGACCCTTAAGCACACCCCAGGACCCCTTGCCACTACATACATTTAGCGTTCCCCCGCGTTCCCACTGAAAAAATCCCTGGTAACAGTTATAGCCTTATCACACAATACACAATGTCGGCACTTTACCCGACAACACCCTATTGCTGTTTTTATATCTACCCTGTATTTTGATATTTGATTTTTTCTAAACCCTATTAAAAATAAAGTATTACAAAAATAATGAGGGTAAACTAAGGGGTAATAAGGGGCTATAATTTTATATTTTATAACAGTAAGCGCTCATTCACACCATTGCATTATATGCATTGGTGCAGTGGTGTGCATGGTGACATACTACTATGCATTGCAGTGCACTACATTACCAAAAATGTAGCCTGTTTTTTATTTGTGCACTGTTTTAGGCTTGGTTCAAACTGCCACGGCTTTGGATCCGACTTATGAGACCCCAAGTAGCGTGACAGGTGAAATCCCATATTAGTCAATGAGAGCGGTCTTAATTGGCACTACTGAAGTCGCTCTGACTTTAGAAAAGGTTCCTGTACTACTTCAAGGGGACTTCTACCCGACTTGTACTACCAGTAATAGACTTTAACGGAAGTTGCCTCCAAGTCAGATCTATATAGATGTGATTTGGATCTGACATTACAGGAAGATTACCCAGGCATTCCCTGAAGTTGCTTCAAAGTTGCGCCAATGTCATCCAAAGTCGTGCTGAAGTCGCCTGGCAAAGTAGTAGGTCACGGCAGTGTTAACCAAGCCTTATAGGCCAATTGTTCATTGGTCAGCCAATTCATCTGAATAGTCTTCTTTAATGCCATGCATGTAAACCCACTGACCACCCTGATTTAAAATTTAATAATTAAGACTTATTTTGAATGTCATCCCAACTCACCTAGCCAACATATCTCAATGCATGTGTGTTTCAGCATACAAATTTTCCAATCTAGAAATCAAGGTAAAAACATACTGGTAGGTTAATTGGTTTCTGGGTTTCACATGTGTGCAGCATGACCTTGGGAAGGAGACCCTGTCAAAGACAGATTACTTTAAGCCTGGGGCTACACTGGATGTTATTGAGAGATTTAAAGTGAATCCAAGAAATGTTAAATGACAAGTCTGTGGCAGAGAAGGAGAATAGGTGTTGGGACTTTAGATATACCCCCATATGCACAATAACATAGTAGCAGATACTAATAACATACAATATGTTTAAAATAATTTTGTCTTTATTTTACACATACATTACAAACAAATCTGTGCATAAGGCCTGCTAGAATGGTCAACGCATTTCGAGGATCATCCGCTTCGTCAGGACCAGTAGAGTTAGGCACATTGAAATTGATAAATCAGACAATTTAAAAACAGATCCAAAATGGATGTAGTATAATATACTAGGTGTCCATTGAAGGAAAAGGGTCAATGATCTCAAAAAATAGCCTGCCGGCCTATGGGAGGGCAACCATCAGGTTAAAGTATCCTTCCAGATTAAAGCTAAAATGTATATCCCTTAACGTGAAAGGTCTTAACCTTCCTGAGAAACGCTCCCAGGTCTTGACATCTCTCTCTAAACACAAAGCTCATTTTATTTTTTTGCAAGAGACCCACTTCCGCTCCGACACAATACCTAAACTTGCCAACAACACATATCGTATAGCTCACCATGCCACTAACCCAGATGCCAAAACGAAAGGGGTCTCAATATTAATCTCCAAACATGCAGACTTTTTACTCTCAGATTCATTGATTGATCCGGCGGGTAGATATATCTTCCTCAAAGGGAAGTACGCAAATAAACCAATAACATTAGCAAACGTCTACTGCCCCAATGAACATCAAGTCTCCTTCTTTAGAGACATCTGTGACCGACTGACAACCTTCCAGGAAGGATTAGTTCTCCTTGGAGGAGATTTCAACGTACCCCTAAATCCACTATTGGACTCATCATCAGGCTCTTCTACCCTAACATACAAGGCCCTACGTCAGATCAAAACCCAATTGCAAAACCTGACCCTTCATGACACATGGCGCACACTATCACCCACAGTAAAAGATTACACATTTTTCTCTGCCCCTCACCAAAAGTATTCTAGAATCGACTATTTTTTCCTCTCCCAATCCGATCTTTCATTTTTAAATCAGTCCACGATAGAACCCATGTTTCTATCAGACCATCACCCCATCACGGTCACTCTAGCCTTCCCCGAAACCCACCCTCGTACTAAAGTATGGCGATTTAACCCTTCACTGCTGGGGGATCCGGTCTCCCTAGATCACATACGCACATGCATCCTCAACTACTTTGCTGAGAATTCGTCTCCTGAAATATCTCCTATCTCCCTATGGGAGGCTCATAAGTGTGTGATCCGGGGGGAGCTGATGGCACTGGCAGCTAAAACCAAAAAAACTGAACCAAGAACTTATTAACTCACTTATCGGAACAATTAAATCCCTGGAAAGAGCACACAAACAGACACAGGCAGTCGCCACCTTACAAGAACTATCTCACGCACGCGCTCTTTTAAAAATAGAACTGGACAGACGCTCTAGCAGACGCTACATCCTCTCCCAGAGGATCTTCTACGAGCAAGGGAACAAATGTGGCCGCTTGCTGGCACGTTCGGTCCAATCTGCTAAAGCTTCTACCAGAATACACCATTTACGCAATCCCAAGGGGGATCTCCTGGTCAAGAACGAGGAAATAGCTAGAGAATTTGAGACTTTTTACTCAAAACTATATAACTTATATCCTGATCAAAGGTCTCAAAACGCACAGAAAACCCGCTCTGACCTCATTAAATCCTTCCTCTCCAAATATAGCCCCAAGCCTATATCACCCCAACTTAAACTAGAACTCGATCAACCCATATCTTTAAATGAAATTGCGGTGGCAATTAAACAAATGAAACTTGGCAAAAGCCCTGGTCCCGACGGATACACTCTCCAATACTATAAAACATTTGCAGACATCCTTTCCCCTACACTCTTAGCTACATTTAACACATTAGCTGATGCCCAATTTGATCCTTCCAGAATGCTAATGGCTCATATCACGGTCATACCAAAAGAGGGTAAAGACCCTTCATCAGTCGCAAACTACAGGCCAATATCCCTATTAAACGTAGACATCAAATTGTATGCAAAAATCCTTGCTACTAGACTACTCCCCTTAATACCAAACCTTATATCCCTGGACCAGGTAGGGTTTGTCCCGGGCAGAGAAGCCCGAGACAACGTAATCCGTACGTTAAACTTACACCACTGGATTACGGCCACTAAAACCCAGGGTTTTCTTCTCTCCCTAGGCGCCGAGAAGGCGTTTGACAGGGTGGCCTGGGACTACATACACGAAACTCTCTCGGCGATTGGGATCGGAAACCGCATGCTTTCCTCTATTATGGCCCTGTTCTCTGGTCCCTCCGCTGCAGTTAGAGTCAACGGCCTCCTGTCAGGCGCCTTCTCGGTCAAGAATGGCACACGTCAGGGATGCCCTCTATCACCACTTCTCTATATCCTCACCTTAGAGCCCTTCCTCAACAAACTAAGAAACAATCCTGACATTCGGGGCATTGTGGTAAAAGGGAGAGAGTACAAGGTTGCGGCATTCGCCGACGACATTTTGCTCTCACTACAAGCACCCCGTGTCTCGCTCCCAAATCTTCTACAGGAAATTGATCTCTTTAACAAAATATCCAACTTAAAGATCAACCACACTAAATCACAGGCCCTGAATATCTCGCTATCCCCCCAAGAAGTGACAAGCTGTCAAGAATCCTTTCCGTTTCAGTGGCAAAAAAACGCCCTAACCTACCTAGGAATACAAATCCCACCCATTTTATCAAATCTATACACACTGAATTTCCAAGTAGCTCTTCTTAAAGCCCAAAACTTTCTTAAAGAATGGATGACGTTAAATGTCTCCTGGTTTGGGCGAGCAGCTCTGATTAAAATGCTTATCTTACCGCGCCTTCTATACCTCATACAAACAATACCAATAGCCCTGCCAACTAACTTTTTTACAACATATCAAAAAATCTGCTCAACATTTTTATGGAGAGATTCCCCCCCCCGCATTAAATATTCTAGACTCACCCTATCCAAATCCAGGGGCGGAATAGGACTGCCGGATTTGAACAAATATTATAGCGCTAGCCATCTCACGAGGATAGCGGATTGGAATATCCACTCCCTTAAAAAATCCTGGATCCCCCTGGAAAATGCTGTGTCACATCTTCCTTTACACTTAATCCCATGGTTACCCCCTAAGCACTGGCCACAATCAATAATGACACACCCACTAATCTATCCGTCCCTATTAGCATTCAAAAAGGCTTCACTTAAGGGGAACTTAGCCTCAATCCCGGGCCCCTTAACTTCCTTGAGAGGAAATCCTGATTTCCCTCCAGGCTCCCACACCAACTTTTTACAGAAAGAATGGCCACATGAAGACGTTCTAATCATGCACTTCTATCAGGATGGGAAAATCATGTCCTATGAAAAACTCATAGAAATATCCAAAACCTCTGCATTTTCCTTCTGGACTTACAGGCAAATCAGACACTTTCTGGAATCCCACGCCAATCAAACCCACGGGATTAAACAGCTCACTCAGTTTGAAACCCTGTGTCACCGTAAAATCCCACAAAGACATCTCATCTCTCTTTTGTACACTTTGCTAAATGACCCTTTGACATCTACTATCTCACCTTCTCAGAGTGCATGGAACAGAGACCTTTCGACACCCTTAACTAGCGAGGAATGGAATAAGGTCCATGAGTACATACACAAAGGTTCATTGAATGTCACTACACAAGAGAACGGATATAAGATAGCTACCAGGTGGTATAGAACCCCCTCAAGACTTCACAAATTTAAATCCTCTATCCCCAACACCTGCTGGCGTTGTGGAGTGGAAGTGGGTACAATGCTCCATATATGGTGGGACTGCGCAACCCTCCAACCTTTTTGGAAGGAGGTCCACAAATTAATAACACAAATTACCACATTTACTCTTGACTATACCCCAGCCCAATACCTTCTACACCACACCTCATTATCCAAACGAAACTACTTCAAATCCCTAGCGATGCATCTGGTGAATGCTGCTAGACTATGCGTCCCTAAACACTGGCAATCGACATCGGTACCATCAATCGGTGAATGGTTTGCAAGAATTTCCAAAACGAAAGACATGGAAGAGCTCATTCATGTTTCTCAGGATAGGACTCAGAAGTTCACGGCTACATGGTCCTGTTGGATACACTTCACGACCACTGAGGGATACCGCCAATATCTTCCACGAGCCTCCACACAAACATAACTGTGTTCATTCAGGAAGGCACTTCTGTTGGTGCCTCCTCTGCAGGGTTTGGGGGGGGGGATTTGGTTACACCCCGGAGCCACCCTCTTCTATCTTCACTTGCTTTATTTCCAAACGCTACCCTCCCTACCCCCTCTTTTCTTTATTATACACCTTACTCCTCGCTCTAAACCCTTTCCCCTTTCCTTCTTATCTAATACGACTCTCTTTATCCCATGAATCACTCTAGACCCCCACATCTACATTCCTGGGGGTCTACCAACTTTATCCTCTTGTCTCCTCTTTATTATTTTACTCTTTCACTTCAAAACACCCCTCTCTTTTCCTCTTGAGTATTCCCCCCCCCCCTTTTCTTTCCCCTCTTTTCTTTTTCCTCCCTTTCTCTTCTTCTTTTCCCCCTTTTCCCTCTTCCCCCTTCCTCCCTACCCCCTTCCCCTTTTCTCTTCTCCTATTTCTCTCTCTCTACTTTTTAGACTATTTTACTCTCCCTTCTTTGGTTTGCAACCATTGTACAGTTGTCTTTCGTACATTAGGCCCTAAGATGAGGGCACTCACTTGTCGATCTGGAAACTTCGAGACACTTAACATTTGTGCCCGGAGGGGTCTCGACGTTTCCTGAGCCCTTACCCGGGACTGACCCGGTGCGCGACTCTCCCCTTAATACTCGCCAAATGATGATGTGAGTGGGGGGAGTTCAGCACTGGCATATAACACCCTGTTGAGAAGTTTCACGTTTTTGCTTCCAACATTAACATAAATCTCTCTCCAGATCAACCTCCTACTAACATTTTGTTGGAAAACGTTTGAATCCAATGTTGTTTGATATTTAAGCTAAATGACGATTGTACATGATTCTATATACGAATTCTGTATGTGATATATTTCTTTCTATACAATAAAATCTTTATGGAAAAAAAAAAAAAGTATCCTTCCAGGATAGCAGCAGGATAGCAGCACGAAGAAGGGGTGAAACATATTATCTCTGATCTCTATACAAGATTGTGTGTAGGTTATCCCTCTGTGAAGAGGACTTCTTAACTTTGACTGTGACTTGCACCTATTTGTCTGAGCCCTATTTGGGATTTTGAATTTTTGCTGCTTTATGCGTCATTAGTCCATCTTTCACACCTGAGGTGTGGTGAGCCCCTCAATCACAGTACATACATTACAATATACTTGGACTTCATCTATTGATTTATCATATACATATCAACTCAGATCTTGGTTTAACCGGCCTTGATACTTTAACCTGATGGTTGCCCTCCCATGGGTCGGCAGGCTATTTGTTGAGATCATTGACCCTTTTCCTTTAATGGACACCTAGTATATTATACTACATTAGTATATTATATGGTATATAGTATATAGTATAGTATGTTATACTCCATTTTGGATCTAGCTAAGTGGGTAGAGATCAGTATTTCCAAAGATACTAGAAACGTTTTTTATGTACCATCATTCCTAAGTGATAAAGCAAAAAATTATATGTGAGAAGTGGGATTTTAAAGGTACACCTAGTATAAGAAAGAGCACTATCAATTATAAATGATACCACATATTTATTAATACAATTTTACAAAAAAGAACAGTAAAATGTGAGAACAGTTTTACATTCATAGTCAAAGGTAAACATCCTTAACCTAATATTGACAAATGAAGGGAAAGAGCTGTAGTCACAAAGAATTCTGATCATAACCACGTCCACTAATTTCAACATGTTTCGCCAGGAAGGCTTCATCAGGAAAATGGATGAGGCTTTTCAATTATTTGACAACAATATTCATGATAAAAGCAACCTTGGATGTTTAAAGAAGAAAACAAAAAATAAAAGTGAATACATGGAAATGATGCATGAAACATTCGTATTTATACAACTTAAAAGCTCCTTAGCTTGTGCAACCATGACTCCACCAAAACCTCCTCCAAAAACAAAAATTACAAAAAGTACACTAAACTCCCCCCCCCACACACACACATACACCCAACCCCAAACCAGGCTTTCACCCTCCCCCCTCCAAGTGCTCCCAACCAACACCACCCCCTACGTCAACTCCATACCTCTGTAGAGAGTTCCGGGGAAGTTGCAGGACCCGAAGTGTCAAGTGAGAGGAGAGGGGAGGAGGGGTACCCCCAGAGTTGACTCCCCCCTGTAGTCCAGAAAAATGCCTGATCACCCGTAGGGAGGGATGTGTATTCTTATAGATGAAGACCATCACAGGCAGAGAAAGTAATTACAGTATCTGTAACATATATCGTAGATAGTAAAAATACACGCATATTACGGGTGAGGGGAGAAAAAGTCCACAGCAGTAACTAATCAGTGGACCATACTCACCGACACCCCATGGTATAGGAAAATATATGTATTGGGAGCTCATGAGGACTGATGGCACAATATCATTTGTAAAAAGGCAGCTATGCAAAAGGAGACAGGACTACTCCATAGTTTCTGAAAAAATATATAAAGATGCATGTACCTATATTAAAGTTTTATGTAACAAAAAGCATATATATATGTGTAAACTATGTCTTTAAATCTTCAAGAGCACCTGCTCACCTTAAAAGGCCCATGGCATCCCGGCTTAACCGTATTCTATAGCCACTATACACCATCTGTCCAAGTGTTTCCACTCTCTTGGCTCTGCACTGTCTCCAATGGGAGTCACAGTGCTGTTTTTTGCAACTGGAAGTAGTTTCTACTTCCGGTTTGTAGTTTCCGGTTTTTCAGTCCAGGGACCTGGAACTTCCCCCTTGCGTCCGCTTGGCGCCGATGCAGCGTGATGACATACGCAGCAATTTGGCGCCATGAGGAGGGATATTTAAACCCCACACATCTAGATGCTTGTATTAGCAGTCTGGGAGCTCATGCTAAACATGGACGCCGGCACCAGGTAAAACCAACAATGACCGTTAGTAGGTCCAGCACTTTGCGATATATTCAACTGAAAACTAAACACTATTTTGGGTGCCTTATCTCCTTCTTCTTCTTCTTTTTTTTTTTTTCTCATTTGAAATATAGGAAGTGACTACCCTTTGTGGTCCATCATCTTTAGGTGTCTCTTCAGTAGCACCAATAGAAACGTGACGCAGTTTTCTATACAACGGTGTGAACCCTTTTAAAGTGAGCAGGTGCTCTTGAAGATTTAAAGACGTAGTTTACACACATATATATATATATATATATATATATATATATATATATATATATATATATATATATATATATGCTTTTTGGTACATAAAACTTTAATATAGGTACATGCATCTTTATATATTTTTTCAGAAACTATGGAGTAGTCCTGCCTCCTTTCGCATAGCTGCCTTTTTACAATTGATATTGTGCCATCAGTCCTCATGAGCTCCCAATACATATATTTTCCTATTTTTTCTTCTTTAAACATCCAAGGTTGCTTTTATCATGAATATTGTTGTCAAATAATTGAAAAGCCTCGTCCATTTTCCTGATGAAGCCTTCCTGGCGAAACATGTTGAAATTAGTGGACGTGGTTATGATCAGAATTCTTTGTGACTACAGCTCTTTCCCTTCATTTGTCAATATTAGGTTGAGGATGTTTACCTTTGACTATGAATGTAAAACTGTTCTCACATTTTACTGTTCTTTTTTGTAAAATTGTATTAATAAATATTTGGTATAATTTTTAATTGATAATGCTCTTCTTATACTAGGTGTAGCTTTAAAATCCCACTTCTCACATATAATTTTTTCCATTTTGGATCTGTTTTTAAATTGTATATATAATAAATATTTGGTATAATTTTTAATTGATAGTGCTCTTCTTATACTAGGTGTACCTTTAAAATCCCACTTCTCACATATAATTTTTTCCATTTTGGATCTGTTTTTAAATTGTTTGATTTATCAATCTCAATGTGCCTAACTCTACTGGTCCTGACGAAGCGGACGATCTGCAAAACGTGTTGACCCTTCTAGCAGACCTTATGCACAGATTTGTTTGTAAAGTATTTTATTGCTAGCAACATATGCTTTTTATATTGTGTAAAATAAAGACAAAATTATTTTAGACATATCGTATGTTATTAATATCCGTTTCTATGGTATTGTGCACACAGGGGTATATCCAAGGTCCCAACACCCATTCTCCTTCTTTGCTACTATATATGGGATGATACCCCTGTCTTCACATGTTTTCGATATAGTTACACTCCTTCTCACAAATGCAATATCCTCGCAAGTCTGTGGCATAGATCTAAGATATCAGAAGATTGTAGCCTGTCCAGGCCTAAAAAAGTCTGGGAGCTGGGCATACCCCAAAAATTTAAGTCGTCACACATACTTAAATGCTACTTTATATTGTAATTAGGGATGGGTGAATGATTCTGCCCGAGCATGAGTTCGGGTCAAACATTGGCTGTTTGCACATTAGACGAACAACCGAATTATCAGGGTGTTTGACCGTTTATTTGGCCTGGCGGACGACCACAATGCACTGCGCCGCCACACATTGCATTGAAAGCCCCGATTGGCTGAAGCAATTAAAGCTTTGCCCAATTAGGGCACAGAGCACTGTCCGAGCCATGATTGGACTCTGCCATGATGACTCTATCCAATCATGGCTTATTGCTGTTAGCAATACAAAAATTGTCCCAGACAGGAGAGGGACCAGAGAAAAGTGGGGCTCAAAGGAAAGGCAAACCCACTAAATGTGTGTATAACCAAACTGGTGTTTATTGTGGTACAAAAACATATGATACATGGGGATAGAAGAGCATGAACCAATATTCAATAAGCCCTAATAAAAATTGATCGGTAACGTAAATCCGACCAATGCAAGTACACAGACAGGGAGGACATATAAAATGTAGTCAAAAATACAAACAAACAAAAAAAAACGTCCGGACGTCTAGGCAATTGAGGTCTGTGCAGCCTGCTGACAATGAGGAGTATTCAGCAATGCTGAGTGAGGCTGCTGGACAGACATCAATCCCCCCGGGGGGTGGCTCAAAACCTGGGTAGATGGGGGAGGGAGGGACGGGGGGAGAACAAGGAAAGGGGGGTGGGGTGAAGAAGGTGGAAAAAAGGGACGGGGTGGGACAGAAGAGGGAGTAAAGAGCCGTGACGTGGGGCGCTGTTGTGGGTCCTGCGATAGACCCCAACCAACCTGTAGATGGAAGGTATATGGCCATAAATATGTGAGGATGGAGATGGAATGGCAGGAAGTCCAGGTACATATGTGGTAAAAACATGCTTCAATAAGCAAGATTATGTTCTGGGTGTAACCAGATAAAAACTGATGCGATAGTTGAAATAGTGGCTGGCGTGTTATTTGCTGAACAGAAAACTATGCAGTTAAGGTGGTCATGTACGTTACCACTTCCGGGTCCTGCATGAAAGTCCTCAGGAACTGCCGAAGCGTATGTCACCTGTACTCTGATCTGCACCGCTCGCCACTGCATGTGGTATTGGGTACTTTCTGCGGAATTTCCGTGCTCCAAAGGGCACTCCTTAAGTGAATGGATGGCCGGCCATCTAGGTGCGCCTTTTCCCCTACACGGTTGTTCCGTGCACAGTCGGAACACTCCCTCAGTGCATGAGCCGGCTAGCCCCTACGGGGGATGACAGCGGGCGTGACGTCCGGACGGAGTGATCTCAACGCGTTTCACAAAACAAGATTGTGTAGCTTCCTCTGGACATCTAGGTGGTGTGCGAGGACTCCTTCTTATTGTCGTCCGTTCCTCGTACACGCCCACCCAGCTGATCTATGTGAAGGAGGTTTTCCCCGTCTATGTGTGTCCACGTTATCGCCCGCTGATGATTTGCTACTTCGTGTGTATAGCAAGTTACAATTATATATCCATGAAGTCCTTAGCCCACGATCTCTTAGCTATACATCCCATAGATATGAAGCATTGATGAAAAAAAGTACATATACACGTGCAGATATTGAGTATAGTTGACTTCCCTATTTCCTGCGATGTAACATCTGATCAGTGTAGATAACAATTATGTATGTCCTTATTTATTCCGTTTATGTTATATAACAGACGTCAAAGCAACAAAAAAATGGGAATACATTTTGAACATCAATCGAATCCAATGGGAAAGCCAGAGAGGGGGGAAGAAAGGATATTAGGAAGGAAGAAAAAAGAAAAGAGAAAAGGAAAGAGGGGGGGGACAAAAGTATGCATCCACATAGTAATTAATCTGTAGGGCCATCACTAGAAATAAATTATCTGTGATGGCTTATATAGGCCTAGTGCATTTTAAAATAGAGCATAACAAAAGGGAGATTTGTTGATGCAGGTCGCTGAAATAGCTAGTCTGCATCCATAAATCCTGACCATGTATGTTTGTCTTTGTCATATCTTGTCAGGTCAGTTAAAGGAGTTCTGGTAAGAGATGCAGACACGACACTATCTAATGTCTATAGTGCGTGCCCTGCACCCTTATAATTAGTGAAAGATAGTGGGTAGTGACAACAATGTTCAGGCATGGTCCCAGTGTAGTAAAGGGGAGCGCTGCGAGGACAGAAAAGATGAATAATTACCAAATTCTTCATAAGGAAAATATCCATATTATTTAGGCTGCCAAGAAGGGCTGTAAATTCAGTTCCGTATTAAGGCCTGCCCCCACACTATAAAAGTATTCTTTCAATAGCTGACACTTTCAGTGTGATATCGGCGTAGAGAGAGATAGAACAGGGCTCTGTTCAGTGCTATCAGACAGTTAGTGTGCTATAGGGTGCTAATCTGATTCTGCCAGTGTAGAATATCAGTTTGGTGTGAATCTAGGGATAGTTCAGTGTGAGTGTAGTGCGACCATTCATAGTTACATAGTTACATGGTGGCTGAGGTTGAAAAAAGACACAAGCCCATCAGGTCCAACCTATGTGTGTGATTATATATCAGTATTACATTGTATATCCCTGTATGTTGTGGTCGTTCAGGTGCTTATCTAATATTTTTTTTAAACTATCGATGCCCCCCGCTGAGACCACCGCCTGTGGAAGGGAATTCAACATCCTTGCCACTCTTACAGTAAAGAACCCTCTACGTAGTTTAAGATTAAACCTCTTTTCTTCTAATTTTAATGAGTGGCCACATGTCTTGTAAAACTCCCTTCTGCAAAAAAGTTTTATCCCTATTGTGGGGTCAACCGTACAGTATTTGTAAATTGATATCACATCCCCTCTCAAGCGTCTCTACTCCAGAGAAAAAAAGTTCAGTGCTCGCAACCTTTCCTCATAACTAATATCCTCCAGACCCTTTATTAGCTTTGTTGCCCTTCTTTGTACTCGCTTTATTTCCAAGTACATCCTTCCTGAGGACTGGTGCCCAGAATTGGACAGCATACTCTAGGTGCGGCCGGACCAGAGTCTTGTAGAGCAGAAGAATTATCATTTTATCTCTAGAGTTGATCCCCTTTTTAATGCATGCCAATATTCTGTTTGCTTTGTTAGCAACAGCTTGGCATTGCATGCCATTGCTGAGCCTATCATCTACTAGGACCCCCAGGTCCTTTTCCATCCTAGATTTCTCCAGAGATTCTCCATCCAGTGTACAGATTGCATTAATATTTTTGCCACCCAAATACATTATTTCACATTTTCTACATTAAACCTCATTTGTCATGTAGTTGCCCACCCCATTAATTTGTTCAGATCTTTTTGCAAGGTTTCCACATTCTGCAGAGAAGTTATTGCCCTGCTTAGCTTAGTATCGTCCGCAAATACAGAAATTGAACTGTTTACCACATCCTCCAGGTCATTTATGAACAAAATAAATAGGATTGGTCCCAGCACAGAAACCTGGGGGACCACACTACCCACCCCTGACCATTCTGAGTACTCCCCATTTATCACCACCCTCTGAACTCGCCCTTGTAGCCAGTTTTCAATCCATGTACTCACCCTATGGTCCATGCCAACAGACCTTATTTTGTACAGTAAACAATGGCGTCCCTGGGGGGGGGGGGGGGGCAGAGGGGGCCCTGACCCCCCCCCCCCAACATTATGCTGTGCCCCACCATGTGCCCCCCAATAAAAAAAAATATTTTTTTTTACAAAAAATCAATGTCTAAGAGGGAGAGAGTCCCCAGTCAGCTCCTGCGGGTGATTCCTCCCCCCTCCCTCTGCTTGCTGACACTGCATAATGCGAGCGCTCACACAACCACGGCCACCCGATCTGCTCCTTCCCCTGCATCTTCATTTGCAGGGAGAAGAGCGAGTTGCAGGAAGGACTCCACCAGGACTCTCAGTTACTGAAAAAACAGACTGATTTCTCCCATCCTTAGGACAGGAGAACCAGCCTGTAAATTCCAAGAGATGCCAGACCAGAGCAGTCAATAGCAGGGGCAGGACAGCAAGAGGAGGCTGGGGAACCCCATAGTGGCAGAACACCAGGGCCCGGAGGCAAGACAACCTTTGCAACCCTGATAGTTCTCCCACTGCTTTTGATCCTTATATTTTCTTGGTATGCTGGTGACATATATCTCTTGTTTTCTGCCACCCTGGGGGACCCCAATACAGTAGGAAGGGAGCTCACTGCAGAACATGTGAAAGGGCTGTTGTGGGGTCGTAGTAAAGGGCCTCAGTATATATTTATATATATATCTATCTATATATATATATATGCATTTTTTAGTTGCCCCCCTACTTTTGTCCCTGTCTCCCCATGTGCCCCCCCTAAATATGAAAGCTGGAGACGCCACTGACAGTAAACGTTTTTGGAGAACTGTGTCAAATGCTTTTGCAAAATCCAGATACACCATGTCTACAGGCCTTCCTTTATCTAGATGGCAACTCACCTCCTCATAGAAGGTTAATAGATTGGTTTGACAAGAACGATTCTTCATGAATCCATGCTGATTACTGCTAATGATACCGTTCTCATTACTAAAATCTTGTATATAGTCCTTCATCTCCCCTCCAAGAGCTTGCATACTATTGATGTTAGGCTAACTGGTCTGTAATTCCCAGGGATGTATTTTGGGCCCTTTTTAAATATTGGTGCTACTTTGGCTTTTCTCCAATCAGCTAGTACCATTCCAGCCAGTAGACTGTCTGTAAAAATTAGGAACAATGGTCTGGCAATTACTTGACTGAGTTCCCTAAGTATCCTCAGATTCAAGCCATCTGGTCCCGGTGATTTATTAATGTTAAGTTTCCCAAGTCTAATTTTAATTCTGTCCCCTGTTAACCATGGAGGTGCTTCCTGTGTTGTGTCATGAGGATAAACACTGCAGTTTTGGTTACTGAAGCCCCCCCAAATTCCTTGTGAAGACTGAGGAGAAGAATAAATTCAATACCTTCCCCATTACCCCATCCTTTGTAATCAGATGTCCTTGCTCATTCTTTATGGGGCCAATATGGTCTGTCCTCCCATTTTTACGGTTTACATACTTAAAGAATTTCTTGGGATTTTTTTTTTTGCTCTCCTCCACTATGTGTCTGCTATCTTAGCCACCCTAATTGCACCCTTCAATTTCTTGTTGCATTCTTTATAAAGTCTGAATGCTCATGATGACCCTTCAACCTTGTATTTTTTGAAGGCCTTCTCCTTTGCTTTTATATGCATTTTTACATTGGAGGTCATCTTTCCATTAGTGTGAATGTAGGGATAGTTCAGTCAGTGTGAGTGTAGTGTGACCACCATTTATCTTTCCATTAGTGTGAATGTAGGGATAGTTCAGTCAGTGTGAGTGTAGTGTGACCACCATTTACCTTTACATTAGTGTGAATGTAGGGATAGTTCAGTCAGCGTGAGTGTAGTGACCGTTTAACACAGTATATTTCATTGCGTTACTGCAAGTTTAACACCGTATATTTCAGTGCATTATGCACCATTTAATGCAGGACAATTTTGCGTGTCAGAGCACACTAAACGCAGTATATTTCAGTTATCTTCCGTTTAACGCAGTACAGTTCAGTGCCTTACTGCAAGTTTAACGCCATATATTGCAGTACATTACCTTCCATTTAACGCAGTACAATTCTGTGCATTCTTGCACGTTTGACGCAGTATATTGCAGTGCATCAGTGCAGTTTTAATGCAGTATAATATAGTGTATCAGTGGAGTGTGTCTGTGTAGTAGTGAGTACTCAATTTAACGTGCACCAAACACCACTTTCCAGTGATTAAAGTGCATCTATGTACACATTTCCACATCTTTACTACATTTTGTTAATAAGCAACAGCCCCCCATCATGTCTGGGAGGACAACAAGGAGAGGCAGACATTCCCATGGCACTGTGAGGGGGCCAGCAGTTTGTGTGTCCACAGACAAAAGTAAATTTGCAGCACCCATATGCCCAGCGTCTAAATGCAAGCTTGTCAAAGCTGCTGGCTTTACAACTTCTACCTTTCCGTCTGATGGATTCTGCCCCTTCTGTGAATTTGCAGAATGTGCAGTACCACAATGGCAGGTTCCCAGTCGCTATTTCTTTTCATGTAAGGCCATTCCAGCTCTGTACCATCACGTGGAAGGCAATGTTGTGGCATTGTTGGGCAAGGCAGTCAGCCACAAAGTCCATGTTACTGCTCACACGTGGTCCAGCAAACATGGTCTGGGATGATATATTTCATTCACAGCAAACTGGGTAACTCTGCTTGCAACTCAGGAGGATGCAGGACAGGGCTCAGTGCTGCAGCTTGTTGTGCCCCCACGTCTCCATACAGCTAGTGGTGATGATTCCAGATTTGTCAGCTCTATCCCCCTCCTCCCCTGCCTTCATGCCCTCCTTTGCTGAATTGTGTTATGAACCACAAGTACCCCCTAAGTTCAAGGGGCTATTCAATGATTCAGGCTAAAAGGTGCCATGCAGTGCTTCAGCTGATGTGTCTAGGGAACAGGAACCACACTGGAGCAGAGATTCTTGCAGCTCTGCAGGGACAAGCCTAGAGGTGGTTCACGCCACGCCAGCTGGAGCCAGGATTGGTGGTGTGTTATAATAGCACAAACCTCTTGTCCGCCCTTAGATAGGGAAAGTTGACACATGTGCCATGCCTGGCACATGTCCTCAATTTGGTGGTGCAGCATTTCCTAAATAGGTACCCAGGGTTGGAAGATCCGCTAAAGCAGGCCAGAAGAGTCTGTAGCCATTTCAGGTGGTCATACACAGGCAGTACTCAGTTGACTGAAATTCAGCAGGAATTCCATCTGCCCGTAAACCGCCTGATTTGTGACATGCCCACAAGGGGGAACTCGACTTTGGCAATGATGAAGCGGCTGTACATGCAACAGAGGACCGTCAAGGAGTACCTGTGTAAGTATGGCACAACGACAGGCTCAGGCCGGCTCAGCTTTTTTTTTCCCCACGCCAATGGCTGCTCATAAAGGATGCATGCACTGTACTGTCAACATTTGAGGAGGCCACAAGGATGGTGAGCTGTGACAATGCATGCATCAGTGACACAATCCCTGTTGTGTTGCTGCTGGAGCAGACTCTGCGTGCCATTATTGACAGGGCACTTGAGGCAGAGCAGCGAGAGGAAGAGGAGGACTTCCTTTCCTCTCAAGGTGCACTTTATGCAGACACTATTGTTCCTATGCCACAGAACACACAAGAAGAGAGGGAGGAGGAGTAGGATTCTGGCAGTTTTGGAGGCATTGAAGCATAGGAAGACCAATGTCGAACAGTAAGAGATGGTTTTCCATCTGCAGAACCCTTGGGAGTAGTATGTGACTGGGAAGAGGCAATTCCAGATACTATATCCTCAGTAAGCCCGAGGAGTCTGCTTCTCATGCCTCCGCAAACTTGCGGTGCATGGGCTCCCTCATGCTTAAAAGCCTGGGAAAGGACACAAGAATACGTGGCATAAAGGAGAAGGGTGACTATTGGTGGGCAAACCCTCATTGACCACCGTTACAAGGGGAAAGTCTCAGAACTCATCCCGTCCACCACAGAGAATGCAGAAGATGAAATCTCCTGAGGACACCTTAAAGAGTAGTTTGCTTTTCCCAACTCTAGTAGGTTACAGTGTCATGGAAAACGTAGTTATGAGGCTTCTGTTAGTCAAGGGAGGAGCGTTGGAGAAGGCGGCCGCCTAAGTGATGCATTTCACAATTTTTTTAGTCCTCACCGCCCAGGACTATCAGCTTCCACATCCCATCGGCAGCGTCTGCATCACACAGTGGATGATTATCTAGGGGCGAAAACAGAGATGGAGAGTAGGGATGAGCCAGTAGTTCAAGTCGAGTGTAAGTTCGACTTGAACATCGGGTGTTTGTTTGTTCTAAAATGAACCAAACATATGGGGCGTTCATGGGAAATTTGAAAGCTGCGGAGCGCTCCATGTAGTTAAACAGGGGCAGAAAAATTGGACCTTTAGTTTGGTGGTGCCAGAACACTGTAACCCCTCACAGTTACTCATGTTGGGTGCAGGAACGGGCCCTGCTGTGAAATTTTAGATCAAAAATTGTAATTACATGCCCCTGTTAAGCGGGGTTAGAAAAATTGGGCCTTTGGTTTTGCTGGTGCCAAATTCATTTTTGGTTAATTATGGTTTCCAAGCATCCATGTTGCCTCACATTTGCTCCTCAAAGTATTCCTGCATTAGAGGAGCATCTCCGTGGCCTTCATTCCATTGGGTACAGGTCCAAGGGTCCTTGCAATGTGCCAGTGATAGGTACAGAATCCATGCTGATTGCAGATGCCTACCTGCGCCTTCTTACCAGGTTGGGGAGAGGGTCTGGCTGTCTTCTTGCAACCTCTGACTCCGTGTTCCCTCACTGAAACTGGCACCACGGTTTATAGGGCCTTTCTGTATTCTCCGTAAGATCAACCCAGTGGCTTACACATTAGACCTTCCTTCTAACATGAGTATTTCGAATGCATTTCATGTCTCCTTATTAAAACCCTTGGTGTGCAGCTGCTTCACCACCTCTGTAACATGCCCTTGCATGGTTCAGGTTGAGAACCATAAGGAGTATAAGATACAATCAATCATTGACTCCCGTAGGTTCCATGGGCGCATACAGTACCTGGTACATTGGAAAGGGTACGGTCCGGAGGAGCACTCTTGGGTATCATCTTCGGACGTACATGCTCCTGTCCTCCTCTGTGCTTTCCATAGATGTTTTCCCCTCAAACCTAGCGCCCCTCCGAGGGGATACTGTCAGGGCTGGGCTCAGCCCTCCCTTCTCAGTGCTCAGCTGTCGGTAAATTGCCAGCACTCATCGTTCCACAGTGCCTTACCTGTGGATCATTTCCTGCTTGTCAGCCGGCCCATTCTGGCTATTTAAAATGCCTGGTTCATTTCTCCTATACCTTTGCCTTGGTCAACATATCTGAATATTCTCTGCTGTGTTCCTGTTGCCTGGCTGATGTCCCTCCTGGTTCCTGATCCTGTTTGCTGTCCTTGACTACACTGTCTCTGGCTTCCTGATTTACTGGCTTGCACTGACTACCCTCTTTGATTACCGAACCCTGGCTATGTTTTGACTATGTTAACTATTTGTACTTTTTTTACCACTATATTAAAATTTGTGATTTTTACTGCATTTTCTGTCCCCGTCTGATTCATGGTTCTTGACACAATGACACCCAAAGACTATTTTTTCCACACCTGTTTGACAAGTGCACATCATTGCAATTTTTGTCAGGAATTCTTGCTTTCATCAAAAGTACCCCAATAGGGTTACAGTGTGAAGGCGCCACCGACACCCAAAGACCCAAAGACAATGTTTTCTGCACCTGTTACTTCTATCCAAAGTCTGTGGAAGAGACACTAGAATTTATCCAAAAAATCTCTAATCTTGTTCCCAGTGCACTACATTGTTACAAAAAACACAGTCACTTCCAGCGCTAATAGGTTTTCCAAGGTGTGGTATCCAAAACTGGGTGGATGCTGCCTTCCTCAGATGGGGTAATCCGAAAGGAACTACAAGAAAAACAGAAATGGAAGGCGCGCACACCTAGTGCATTACCAAAGATAATTTAATATTAAGAAATTTTTATATAAAAGTGGGTACTCACAAAATGCAACTGACAAAAGGCCATTAACACAGTGCATGGACATGCACAGAACATGGGGTATAGCTAACGCGTTTTGGGGCACACCCCCTTCCTCAGAGCTAGGCCTTTTGTCAGCTGCATTTTGTGAGTACCCACTTTCATATAAAAATGTATTTTTATTAAATTATCTTTGGTAATGCACTAAGTGTGTGCGCCTTCCATTTCTGTTTTTTTGCACTACATTGTTACATACATAGTTACATAGTAGGTGAGGTTGAAAAAAGACACAAGTCCATCAAGTCCAGTCCATATCCCTGTATGTTGTGGTCGTTCGGGTGCTTATCTAATAGTTTCTTGAAACTATCGATGCTCCCTGCTGAAACCACCACATGTGGAAGGGAATTCCACATCCTTGCCGCTCTTACAGTAAAGAACCCTCTTTGCAGTTTAAGGTGAAACCTCTTTTCTTCTAATTTTAATGAGCGGCCACGTGTCTTTTTAAACTCCCTTCTGCGTAAAAGTTTTATCCCTATTGTGGGGTCACCAGTACAGAATTTGTAAATTAATATCATATCCCCCCTCAAGCGTCTCTACTCCAGAGAGAATAAGTTCAGTGCTCGTAAACTTTCTTCATAACTAATATCCTCCAGTCCCTTTATTAGTTTTGTTGCCCTTCTCTGTACTCGCTCCATTTCCAGCACATCCTTCCTGAGGTCTGGTGCCCAAAACTGGACAGCATACTCCAGGTGCGGCTGGACCAGAGTCTTGTAGAGTGGGAGAATTACTGCTTTATCTATTGACTTAATCCCCCTTTTAATGCATGCCAATATTCTGTTTGCTTTGTTAGCAACAGCTTGGCATTGCATGCCATTGCATGCCATTGCTGAGCCTATCATCTACTAGGACCCCCAGGTCCTTTTCCATCCTTGATTCCCCCAGTGGTTCTCACCCCAGTGAATAGATTGCATTCAGATTTTTGCCACACAAGTGCATTATTTTACATTTTTCTACATAAACCTCATTTGCCATGTAGTTGCATGCCCCGTGTTCAGATCTACTTGCAAGGGTTCCACATCCTGCGAAGAAGTTATTGCCCTGCTTAGCTTAGTATCATCCCCAAATACAGAGATTGAGTTGTTCACCCCATCCTCCAGGTCGTTTATGAATAAATTAAATAGGATTGGTCCCAGGACAGAACCCTGGGTGACCCCATATTCCACCCCTGACCATTCTGCGTACTTCCCATTTACCACTACCCTCTGAACTCACCCTAGTTTTCAATCCATGTACTCACCCTATGGTCCATGTCAACTGACCTTACTTTGTACAGTAAACGTTTATGGGGAGCTGTGTCGAATCCAGATACAACACGTCTACGGGCCTTCCTTTATCTAGATGGCAGCTTACCTCCTTATAGAAGGTTAGTATAATAGATTGGTTTGGCAAGAACGATTTTTCATGAATCCATGCTGATTACTGCTAATGATACCG
Source organism: Lithobates septentrionalis (assembly GCA_037952835.1). Taxonomy (NCBI): domain Eukaryota; kingdom Metazoa; phylum Chordata; class Amphibia; order Anura; family Ranidae; genus Lithobates; species Lithobates septentrionalis. The sequence continues at coordinate 1,243,629 of JBBDGP010001020.1, forward strand.
TTTTCATTACTAAAATCTTGTATATAGTCCCTTATTATCCCCTCCAAGAGCTTGCATACTGATTGATGTTAGGCTAACTAGTCCCAGGGATGTATTTTTGCCCTTTTTTAAATATTAGTGCTACATTGGCTTTTCTCCAATCAGCGGGTACCATTGCAGTTAGTGGACTGTCAGTAAAAATTAGGAACAATGGTCTGGCAATTACTTGACTGAGTTCCCTAAGGACCCTCAGGTGCAAGCCATCTGGTCCTTGTGACTTACTAATGTTACGTTTTTCAAGTTTATTTCTAATTCTGTCCTCTGTTAGGTGCTTCCTGTGATGTGTCATGAGGATAAACACTGCAGTTTTGGTTACTGAAGCCCCCCGATTCCCTCGTGAAGACTGAGGAGAAGAATAAATTCAATACCTTCGCCATCTCACGATCCTTTGTAACCAGATTCCCTTCCTCATTCTTTATGAGGCAAATATGGTCTGTCCTCCCTCTTTTACTGTCTATATTCTTAAAGAATTTCTTGGGGTTTTTTTGCTCTCCTTCGCTATGTGTCTTTCGTGTTCTATCTTAGCCGCTCTAATTTCACCCTTACATTTCTTGCTGCATTCTTTGTAAAGTCTGAATGCTGATGATGATCCCTCAGCCTTGTATTTTTTGAAGAAATTTTCCTTTGCTTTTACATGCATTTTTACATTGGAGTTAAGCCACCCAGGACTTCTGTTCACTCTTTTAAATTTATTTCCCAATGGGATGCACTGCCTAATGCCTTTATTTAATAATCTCTTAAAGCAAACCCATCTCTCCTCCGTGTTCTTAGTTCCTAAGATTTTATCCCAAATTATATCTTCTAGCAAGGTTTGTAGCTTAGGGAAGTTGGCTCTTTTGAAATTCAGTGTCTTTGTATTCCCCTTATGTTTCCTATTTGTGTGATTTATACTGAAGCTAATTGACCTGTGATCGCTGTTTCCTAAATTGGCTACGCTAGCAATAATCACAAGAGAATCTGGCAGGCTGGTTGTACTCAAGTTGATCGATCATTATTGGTTCGAAACTTGGCTGGTTCCTGCTGAACTGGCCAGGATTCAAACCATGTATGGCCGACCTAACACTGCTCCTACTCTCTCCCTCACAAGCAGGGACCTGTTCCTCACCTACTACCCTACTGCTGGTACGCCAAATGATGCAGAAGCTGCTACTTAAAACCCTCTGTGTCAAGATGACTGCCCAAATCTCCAATATGAGATGCAAGCCTCCCCAGAATTGCCACCTGGAACCCATTATAAGAGAATATTAGTCCCCAATGGTTTCCTACCAACCAGATGAAGCGTCACACTGCCACTTTCAGGTCTGTGGACGAAATGCAGGCCAAAACCTGCTGTCCCTCTTTCTCTAAGATTATTGATCCAAAAAAACTGCAGAAAGAGGATTTAAGGATCTGAAGTCTGTCTGTCTGCTACCCTCAATTGGCTGGTGAGTTGTTGGGTGCAGCTATAGGGTGGGTCACCATGAGGAAGGCTGAGGAAGTTTATAGAGCTATATGGAGCCTATTGTTTTTAACCACTTCCTGAACTGTATTGAGAGGGAGAAACAGTGAAATTGCCAATTGACATTAGAGCCAGTTTCGGTCAAAGTGCTGAAGAACGCTTTCTAAGCATCTCAAAGAGAGATCAATGTTCACACTATCTTTTTGTAACGGGAATAATGGCAGCTGGGACAGGTTTTGACCACCCTCACAGGGGCGTATCTATAGGGGTCGCAAGAGTCTGTTCGCGACTAGGGTTGCCATCTGTCAGGGATTCACCCGGACAGTTCAGGTTTGGAATCATGCGTTCAGGTTTAAGACCACCTGCAGCCCGGACACATTATTCAGACTAGGCTATGGCTTCCCAGCAGGGTTGCTGGCTGCAGTTGTGTAAGCTAAGAGTGTCTGTTACACTCTCTTTCACACTGCCCAAAGTCAGCATTAACAATTACCCCTCCCCCACACAGACGAGAGAGGTAAGAGGGCTTGATCTGCTCCTCTTCCTCCCGCACCTACCCCTCTCTGTCTGCCCACACTTCAATCCCTGGCGCTGTGCCTCAGAAAAGGAAAATTTGAAGTCCAGCAGCCTCAGCTACATCTGGATGAGAGGTGCTGACTGCCAAGGGGTGAGTGAGCTCACCATCTATCCCTGCCTGTGACTGAAGTCTCCCCCCTTTCTCTCTCCTGCCTCTGAGTGAGTACACTAAGGTAAATCAGGGTTCTCAGAGCACCCCTTACATCGGAGTTCACCTTTACACCAGAGGCCACAGCGTTCCCCCTTACATCAGAGTCCTCTCCGTACATCAGAGTTCTCACTGTTCCCCCTTAGATCAGGGTTCCCAGAGCATCCCTTATGTCAGAGTCCAAAGATTTCTCCCTTACATCAGAGTCTGCAGAGTCCCCCCCCCCCCATTACAGTGTAAGGGAACTCAGTGAGTTCAGATGTAAAAGAGGAACTCTGAGGAATCTGATGTAAAGGGGGACTCTGGTGATTAACTTCATTTGGTTAGAAATGTTATTTAATTGCAAAATATATGTATAGTTCATACTATAAAAAAAGATTGCTGTGCGCCGCTAAGGTGTTCAGTTTTGGCTTGAAGAAAAGGCGGCAACCCGGCCCCAGGCTGGAGGGGGACCGTGTAGCTCCCCTGTCAGGTTTGTCTACACTTGTGCCTGAGCCAGAGCAGGAATCAGGAGGCGGAGCTGGCGGTCCTAGGTAGGAATGACCGCTTGCCTCTTGCCTCTACACTGTGAATGCAGCTAGCACCAGGCTGGATAGGAGGGCCAGCGGGGCAGCATATAGGAGAACCAATCTCCTCTATTCTCCTCCTGGCTCCTGCAGGGTTTTCAGCGGCTGCAGGAGCAGGGTCGGTTCTCCTATATGCTGTCCCTTCGGCCCTTCTATCCAGCCTGATGCTAGCTGCATCCACAGTGTAGAGTCAAGAGGCAAGCAGTCATCCATACCTAGGATCGTCATCTCCACCTCCCAGCTCCGCCCCCTAATTCTGGCTTCTTGCCTCGAGGCCGCTCCTGGTAGGCAGCAAACTCTCTGTCACAGCAGAGTGTAAAAGAATACACTGCCCAGCGAATATAGTGTTCTAGGTGTCCTACTGACTGTCACTCTGCTCCCTCCCATACTGCCCTCCACTACCCCTCTTCCCATCATGCTGTCCCCCCATATTGCCCCCCACACTGCCCTCCCTCCCATCAAAAATTGTAAAAAAAAAAAAAAAACTATAAAAAATGAAATTATAAAATAAAAATAAAAAATAAAACAAAATGTAAAAACTACTGACCCCATCCACTGCCCTACTGACCCCATCCATTGTGCTACTGACCATGTCCTCTGCCCTACTGACCATGTCCACTGCTCTATTGACCATGTCCACTGCTGTCCACTGCCCTACTGACCACGTCCACTGCCCTACTGACCACGTCCACTGTCCTACTGACCACGTCCACTGACTCCATTCACAGTTCACACTGACACCACTGGCAGAACTACCAGGGTTGCAAAGGTCGCATTTGTGACTGGGCCCTGGCCTTCTGCCACCATGGAGGGGTGCAAGACTGCACAACAAGTGAAAGGGATCCCCTGCGGGGCCATAAAGGGTCATGGTATCAGTGGGAAGGGCTCTGGGCTCAAAGGGAATGGCCCAGGCCGGAAGTCGGGGGGTCCTTCATGGTTTCTTGCACCAGGGCCCTGAAGGTTCTAGTTACGCCTCTGCACCCTCAGGTATTTCAGTCTGCAGGTAAGTCATCACAAATGTGTTTCTCTCAGTCACCAGCAGCCAACAGACTTGAGGACCACCCATTGACACAAGACATTATTCCACTTCCCTTAAAGAGGGAGTCCACCTAGAAAAAAATATTAAAAGCACCCAGCTACAAATACTGCAGCTGCTGACTTTTAATAAATGGTCACTTACCTGTCCTGGAGTCCAGCGATGTCGGCAGCCGAAGCCGATCAATCGCTCGGCTCTCGGCTGCTGCCGCCGCCATTCTCTGTGAGGGAATCAGGAAGTGAAGCATTGCGGCTCCACTTCCCGGTTCCCTACTGCGCGTTCGAAGTGGTCCCCGCTATCTCCTAGGACCTGTGTGTTTCCCAGGAGACAGCGGAAGGGTGGGGTGCGGGAAGGGGCGTGACTCCCGCGGGAGTCTATTCCAGGAAGTGGGTGCAAATACCTGTAGTAGACAGGTATCTGCACCCCCCTTCCCCCTGAAAGGTGCCAATTGTGGCACCGGCGGGGGGGGGGAATCCGATGAGCGGAAGTTCCACTTTTGGGTGGAACTCCGCTTTAAGGGTCTGTAAAAAACATGAAGTGATAAATGTCTGATCTGGAAGAGATTGGACCGGACAATTGCCATGACTATAGGTACCATAATATACAATCTTATAGGACTGCTAAGCCGGAAACAAAACCTGCATAGGTAATGAAAGACTGTGGTCATGAGTTGTGCTTTAAAGAAAAACATTTAAGTTAAAACTGCACCTATGATAAAATACTTAAAGAGACTCTGTCACCAAAACATCCAGTTTCAACCACAATCTTCCCATAAGATTATTTGTACTCAGGGTCTGTAGTAGACCGTATTAGGAAAGGTATGGGGGAAATTGGAAAAGTGACCTGGGGTGTGCTGTAGTCACGTGGTCGGTATGCCTAAAGGGGGCAAAAATAAAGACAGTAGGAGGAGCTAGCAAAAAAATTATTGAAAGTAATTGTGTGTAACATTAAACAGACAAATGAATGAAAGCCCGTGACACCTCAACATGTGGATCCAGGATATATCTGGAGAAGTATGTTGAAATCTACCTACCTTTGGGGTCCAAACCTAGGTTTGACAGCAAGCTGCGTCAACGTTTCATGAACTGTGCTGAGGAGAGGGGAGCACCAGGGAGTAGGATTCCTGCCAGATATGTCTTGATAGTGCTGTAGGATAGCTTGAGCTATGAGTGGCAGAAGGCAACGGAAACCATTGAATGTTGTGGCAATCAATCCCAGGATACTGAGACTAGAAAGCCTGGACAGTATTCCCGGGCCGTGTTAAAAGCCTTCCTGGTGTCAATTGACAATGACTTGTAGATCAAACCTGCCACGTCGGCCCAGTAGAGATCTAGACCATCGTTAGCAGCGTGAAATGTGGGGATGGTGTGGCACAGGCGTCTGTGTCTGGGAGCTGTCGGAAAATAGCTGGTTGTTAAAACGGTACAGAGCATCCTCTGCTGTATTCTCTATGTGGAAAATGGAACTGAAGGGACAGCCAAATCAGCCTACGTACAAAAGACATGATGAGTACAGACCTGGATCTACCATGTTAACAAATTCTGAGGTAGCCTGATTGTCCGTGGAGAAAACAACCGTTTAACCTGTCCAAAAGCGACCCCACGCCTGCACTGCTGACACTATGGGGCAAATCTCGAACAAAGCTGACGTCTCCCCAAACCCTGGAATAGCCAAGATCTTGTCTGGCCATGGCCCAGCTAGCCAGTGCCAAAAAATAGCCGCATAGCCTTTGGTCGCTGCTGCATCAGTCTAGACTTGAGGAGAAAAAAACGACTCTGCAGGGACGAACATGGCGATTCCATTCCAATGTTAGAGGAACTCGTCCCACATACGTAAGTCAGATAGAGCCACAGAATCTAACTTGACCTGAGAGTCAGAGTCGGAGGGCTGAAGGTAACAAGGCCAACACACGGAAAATGAACGTCCCACCCTGGAGAATGATCCTCATGGCAAAAATTAGCATACCTGACACTGACTGCAATTGAGTATCCAGCGTGATCCCCAGGAACATAAGTGCAGTCACCAGGCCTTCCATCTACCTCGTCGCCAGTGGGTAGTGAGAGCAGAGAAAACTGATGTCAGCTTCTGTAGATCGGTGGAGGGCCTGTTTGGAGCTTTCGATAAGGAGGAAATCCTCCAGACAGTGGTTGACTTCTTGACAGCATTCTTTATGGGTGAGTATCCACCTGAGAGCCTGTGCGAAAGTATCAAACAGCCAAGGGCTGCTTATGGACCCAAAGGTAAGTTTAGTAAAAAAAAAAAAGAAAACAGACCCCTCCACTTTATCCCATGCCACTTCCAAAGTGACGGTAGAAGTTTGAAAGCATCCGCTATGTCAGCCGAATGAGCTGGGGCCGGGAGTAAACTCTGGAATGCCCTGGACGTACCTGGTAGAATGCCGGGGTAATAGAAGGAGCACTTGTACTTTACCTAAAGCTACAGGTACAGGTAAAGGTACAGGGCATGGTACCAAGGGGGTCCAGGAAACTGCTGATGTCCCTAGAACGGTAGGAGCATAGGTGTGCGCAGCCTTTTGCATTAGGGTGTGCACCCCAAAGCTCAAACACACACTACCGATCACTCACTGTGTTCATTTAGAAAGGGAAGGGGTCAATAAATTACATATTTACTGGTCCCTTCCCCCATTCATCCTAAAACATCCCCGCAGCAACAGCCAATGGGAGAGGAGGGAAGCCAGCAGTAGTGCAGGGGGAAGGGGGGGGGCTAGGGCAGTAGGGGGAATCTATGCTGCACAGGGTGATTAGGGTGTGCCTGGGCACACCTGGCACACCCTGTGCGCACGCCTATGGGTAGGAGCCTCTGGGGCTGGACTCGGATGATTTTCCACAACCTCAACCCTGGCCCACAACTCCTGATAGGAGGTTGCCAGTGAGCTCAGGGTGGCGTGAATCTGTAACAGGGATGAGGAAACAGACCGTAGGGTAACCCTGCTCAGTATTAGAGCTTGAAGCACAGGGGAATAATAATCTGAATAGCTCTGCTTTGCAAGCCGAAGCCAGGTATGAAATACCTCTGTGTCGCAGTTCCGCCATGAGTCTTGGGACGGTCCAGGTTCTTAAGGAGGGCGTGCTACCATGTTCAGAACCCCTAGTCGGAGCAGGGGGGATGGAGACAAAGTCTTCGATATCAGCTGTCTGTGAAATAACCTATGTAATCAAGAACAACACCGTCATAAGCAAGAGTTAAAACTAAATGTATCCCAAACTTACCCTAAGGAAACGAAAATCTCTTTACTTTTTTTTTTTAAACAACCTCTTATTGGTGACCGTGATTAAATGATGACGTATATGATGTGCAGGACTGAAAACGTGTCAGTCTCAAGAAATTTGCAAGGCCGGGTTACCTGAGGCCTATCAGGCAAACTAAAAAAGTAAACTCAGGCCTGCGAAACCTGAAGATGTGTCAGGCAAGTGATATGAGTAGTGAGATTTCATGACGTATGAAATCGTAACATAAGCTGTGTGAGAAAAGCCACCGCACAAGCAAATTAGAAACGATCATGTCAATCTGTTGGTACCCATGAACATGATAGGTAAACCCGCAGTGGAGTGTTGCCGTAAAATCTAAAATGTGAAGATATGAACCTGACACATGTATGAGATGACAATGAAAAATGAAATGTACGTTTGCAGGACTAAAACGTGTCAGACTTGGGATTTAGACAAAAGCCGAACACCTGAGGCGAAGCAGGCAAATTAAACCTAAAATGTGTCAGCCAAATGATCTGAGTAGTGAAAACACTGTGATGTAAGAACGCATGTTGAGTGAGGAAATGGATGAGGAGACCTGCCTGGCTTTGCCCCCCAACCCCCAATGGCCAACACCAAGGGCTGCGATAGTCCAGATGGGCCGCCCCACCCACCCCGCCCGTAGCCCCTCCAATCGATACCTGTATCCAGCATGTGAGAGCGGAGAGAAGCAGAGCCTGCTGCAGCCGCACGCCCACCCAGTAGAAACGAAAATGCGGAAACAACGCCAGAAATCGCGCGCTGGAAATTACGCTTGTCGACTGTACATATGAGAAACGGCGACAGGAAATAGAGGCTAGAGGGCGGGCTTAAATACAGCCCGACTCCTCCTACAAATACAGACTGACCTGCAGTCGGCCTTCCCGAATGTACCTGTAAAACCAAAAGTCCTGAGATTGCTGTTTGCCAGCAGACTTGGAGCTGTCACTCAAGTAACACTAAAGTATTAACATTATTTCCTTGCCTTACAACAGGGGTGCTCAACCCATGGCCCGCGGAGCTCTCTGATGTGGCCCACAATCTCAAACTGTTGAAGCGCATGCCCGGGGACGGCAACACGTTGATCGCGATCTGGCTTGAGCCGGCTCCTGTCCCAGGCAGAGTGATACCAAATGCACTCTGCCTCTAGTCCTTTCTAGCAGTCTGGAGGAAAAGAAGATAAGTGTATTAACCACTTGCCTGCCGGGCACTTTTATCCCCTTCTTGACCAGGCCAATTTTCACCTTTCACACTGTCACACTTTGAATGACAATTGCGCAGTCATGTAACACTGTACCCAAATGAAATTTGTAACATTTTTTTCACACAAATATAATTTTCTTTTGATGGTATTTAATCACCACTGGGTCTTTAATTTTTTTGCAAAATAAACAAATATTGACCAAAAATTTTGAAAAAAAATACTTTTTTTTACAGTTTGTTATAAAATTTTGGAAACTTTTCTCCTTCACTGATGTGCACTGATGAGGATGCACTGATAGGCTGCACTGATGGACATTGATGGGCACTGATAGGTTGCACTGGTTGGACCTGAGGAGGCTGCACTGATATGTGGCACTGATGGGCACTTGTAGATGACACTGATGAGGAGGCACTGATGGACACTGATTGGCAGCACTGATGGGCACTAACTGGCAGCATTTGTGGGCACTGTTGGGACTGCACTGATAATCAGGACACTGATTATCAGTGCCCTGAATATAAGTGTAGATGTCGGTTATCGACTCTCTTCTCCTCTCCTCATGCTCTCAGCATGAGGAAAGGAGTTACGATAATAGGCTTCTATTTACCTGATCAGCTGTGACTGGACAAGTGGATAAATAACACGTACACTGGGCATAGTAGCTTTTGCAATGGGCATATTAGCAGCTATAAAATGGGTTAACAACTATTAGACTGCTCTTCCACTGTTTTGTGGGTGTAGCACAGTGCACCCGCGGATTTTCTACACGTTGGCTGCACTGAGCCATAGACTTCTGTTATATCCTGGTTTGGTGCACTTTCAGAATACACACCACACCGCAAGATGTAATAGAAGTCTATAGCAAAGTGCAGCTAAATGCAGGAAAGCTGTAAGTGCACTGCAGCGCATCAGTGTGAAAGCAGCCTTATGCCGCGTACACATAACCGGTTTTGCCATCGGAATAAACTCCGAAGGTATTCCATTCAAGCGGTTCTGCCTACACACGGTCAAACCAAAGTCTGCCCAAAGTCCGACCGTCCAGAACGCGGTGACGTACAGCACGGAACTAGAAAAAGGAAGTTCAATAGCTAGTAGCCAATAGCTTCCATCTCGTACTTGCGTCAGAGCATGCGTCGTTTTTGGTTCGTCGGAACAGCATACAGACGAGCGGTTTTCCCGATAGGAAATATTTAGAACATATTCTCTTTCTAGGTCCATCAGAATTTTCGAAAAAGAAAGTCTGACACGATCGGAATAGACGGTGAAAAGGTTCCGCCTGACTTTTTCTGTCGGACATTCCGTTCGTGTGTACAGGGATTTATAGGGGCTCAGGACAGCAATGGCTCACTTACATTTGCAATTTGGGGGGCAGTTCATTGTGGCCCGTGACCAGCTACCAAATCACTTAAGTGGCCCTCGCTCTTCAAAAGGTTGAGCACCCCTGCACTACAACTACATAAATGTTTATGTAGGGAGGTGAAAGAATGTGTGGAGGAGCTGGGCCAGCAAAGACAGTAATAAACACATCTTGAGGAGGAGAAGGCTATGACGCGCAAGAAGGAAGGGGACTGCTTTAGGGAACAAACGCACGTTAAAACTCATGGTGTCGCGCATAAACACGTTGTGTGTTTGAGTAGCCCATTATTTTGAATGGGCTGCCCAATGCACCAAAACAGACCAAAAATGATATGTTGCAGCTTGGATTGCAATGAGTGGCAAAGAGTACTGGAGTGCCATTGAGAATGAATAGCACCAGCGGAATGGTTATGTTCAGCTAGAGCTCCGCTAAGTGAGGAGATTACCCGGCGAACATTTAATTAGCGGTGATGTCGTCACATCGGAGAGGTGAGAGGAACATTTTAATATAAAAATGGTGCTTGGAGGAGCCCGCATTAGGCCAAAATCCAAGTTAGCAGGCACACAAGGGTGGGTGTCACATAAAATGGTGCAAATCACCTCAGAAGCAGCCTCAAACACCTCAGGGCGCTGCACTAAACAAAAATTAAAACTGAACTTAATACAACCTGTTTCCTCAGGAGACTCTGATAATGAGTTATCTGTATCTCATTCAGCCCCACAAGAAACTACTTCTCCTCAAAATATTTTGAAACAATTTGAAAAAATGCACATAAAGCACTACAACAAACTTCAGAACAAATCATTGAAAATCCCACTAATGCAGCGTACACACGAGCAGACTTTTCGACCAGACCGGTCCAACGGACCGAGTCCGGCGGACAATCCGATTGTGTGTGGGCTTCAACGGACCTTCAGCGGACTTTTCCAGTCGAAAATCTGACGGACCTTAGATTTGAAACATGCTTCAAATCTCTCCGACGGACTCGAGTCCGGACAAGAAATCCGCTCGTCTGTATGCTAGTCCGATGGATGAAAACCCACGCTAGGGCAGCTATTGGCTACTGGCTATCAACTTCCTCATTTTAGTCGTACATATGTCATCACCTACGAATCCGTCGGACTTTGGTGTGATCGTGTGTAGGCAAGTCCGTTCGTTCAAAAGTCCGTGGAAGTCCGTCAAAACTTTGACGAAAGTCCGCCGGAATGGCCGTCGGACTTTTGTTGCCGAAAAGTCCGCTCATGGACTAAGAAAATTAGGGAATTGAGATACCGCACAGCAGCACTTGAGATTAGAGTGGAAGATATTGAAAATTCAACACTTGAATTCCTGACAGAAATAGATATACAGTACTTAAAGAAGAGAATATTGTATTACAGAACAAATTAGAGGATTATGAGAACAGAGCTAGAAGATCAAATATGCGTATCAGAGGGATTCCAGAATCTGTTATAGATGTACAATACTCAGTCACAGCACTATGTTAAGAATTATTACCAGGAATACCATTGGAAAGATTGGAAATGGACAGAGTGCACCGGGCTCTCATGGCCAAAAAAACAGACAGCCCCAAAAGATATTATAGCTAAATTCCATTTTTTCAGAACAAAGGAACAATTGTTAATTGCTGCTAGAGAAAAAACTAACCTAGTCTTCCAGGGTCATAACTACTAGTTATTTGCGGACCTTTCCCAACCAACTATCTCCAAAAGGCGTGCAATGAAACCACAATTAATAGAACTGCAACAAAATAATATAAAATACCAATGGGGTTTTCCGTTTTCCCTAAGATTTACCCACCAAGGTACCAGATACATTTGCAGATAGTCTGAAGAACTCCAACAAGTGTTACAAGATTTAAAGCTGACTGAATCTCCTCAAACTACATCAGCCTCAAGAAGAAGAACAGCATCTACTTTCTCACAAAGAAATCCATCTCATTTTGTGGAGAAGAATGAAAAACAACACCAACACAAAAGACCACCCAGCCCATCGCAGCCCATAAGAATAGAAACAGTCCATATTGCATTTTTCTCTCTTTTTATTTTCTTAACATAAACTGGGATAGGAGAAGGGTTTTCTGAGATGCTTTTATGCTGCTTCATTATCTTTTTCCTCTCTGCCTCTCATGCAAAGGTTTAGAATGTGGCGGACAATAAGAAATCATTTTATGTGATTTCTTCATCAGGGAAGATGAAAGTAGATTTTTGATAGAGAATATTTGATAAAGAGTCACTCTGAATAACTTCTTCATCTGCAGAACTATCTAAGAACAGTCTGTTTCTCTATATGTGTGTTTGTAGCTTTACCACCACCTTTTTACCACTACTTCCCATCTATATATAAGTCACTCTGAATAACTCCTCCCGCTTGACTGATTGGAATCCCGGGGCATTGTTGAACCCAAAGTCACAGGCCACAACCACCTGTCTCACTGACTTGCGTACCAACATCCCTCAGCCTCTGGTAGTACCCTTAACTTGGGCTTTCACTCACTTGATCGATAGTCCATGTACCACTCATAAACGACCGATCGCCCAGTTGTCCTCTGCTTAGTTGCTATTTCTTTTGCATGGTTTCTCCATTTCTGTCCTCCTTTTCTGGCACGCTCCCTTCTCCACAGGGGCGTCCAATGACACCAGCGACCACATGCTGTATGGTGTCACTAACTCTGCTATGAGTCCCGGCCCCCCTCACTCTCCTCGAAGGACGCTCTGTTGGCTCCCCGGAGGGGGAACCTCTCCCCCTCTGGGGAACCAGGCTGGACTCTTGCTCTGAACTCCTCTCTCTTCACGTGACCCGGCTTTTATATGAGAGTCCTGCCTCCTGCCAAACAAATTAATGATTGGACAGAACTCGCATACAAACTACCTGTCACTCAAATCCCAAATAAACAAACAGGCCTGTTATAATGATAAAAGCCTGCCTAAATTTACCTGAAATTATTAAGCTGGCAAGAAAAGTCACCTACATGAAAGTAGGTGCCCGCTACACTTACTTTTATTTTTATTTTTAATTTGTAAATTTTATTTTTTTATTTATATCTATTTTTCCAATTTGACCTTTATGGTCCTTTTGATTTACATTGTTATGAATATACATTAATAGTGATTTTAAATACCATGGATGGGTTTCATCCATAGGGTGGCATGTTTAATTTATTTTTATTTTTGCATTAACCAAATAACTTGAATACGTAGGATAAAATAGACTTTATAGTTTAAAGTTTAGTCTTTCTTTTCCTACTTATCCATATTAAGATTCCTCATTTCATTGGTAATATTAGATAAAACTATCCTTTACTAATTCACCCTTTTTGGGGTAAATTTAGTTAATTTAGTTAATATTTAAATTAACAAAATATTCAACGGGTTTATTAAAAAACTTTGTTATGATGTTTACATTTAATATATATTGAGATGGGTGTTCTGCTCACAGAAGATCTGTGCGCCCCAATTCGCCTTCGACGGATCAGTGTTCAGTGTTGGAAACCTTCCCCCTGATAGAGGATTTTATCTTGCATCACGGGTACACCTTGGCTGTTTTAATATCTTTTTTGTACATATTTGTTACATGATCTCACTTGTATTTAGTTCCTTACCCACTCCAGAGCTTCCTGGACCTCTCTCTTTCCCATTCCTATCTTTTTCTGCAGACATTCTGCAGACATTGGGACGAGAAGCCAACACTCTGAAGTATATGTTCAGGGTTTAAATATTCCGCAAAAACGTACGAAAGCTTTTAGAACCTTTCATGCCAAACAAAGCACACATTGTGTGCTTACAAGAAACACACTTTACAAAAAATTCAACACCCAAATTTAATTAATTCTTCATACCCCCAGGTATTCACAACTTCAGCAGATACCAAGAAACGTGGTACGTTGTAGCTTTCCATCGGTCTACTCCTTTTACAATACAAAACAAAATTAAAGACCCAGAAGGTCGGTATCTAATACTTACCGGATTTATTATGGACACAGCCATTACTATTGTTTCGTACTACGCGCCTAATAAAAAACCTATACCCTTTCTGTCACACCTTTTTCAAGTAATAAATTCCAATAGATTGGGATCACTTATTATATGTGGAGACTCCAACCAGGTCATTCTCCCATTTTTGGACAAGACCCCTTTTACTCCTACCAATAACCAATCTAAACAATCTTTCTCTCAGCTCCTCTCTAAATTTCATTTAGTGGACTCTTAGAGAGAAAATAATCCTACTAAAAGAAAATACACATATTTCTCGCACCCGCATCAAATTTTCAGTCGTATTGATCATATTTTTTTGACTATAGGAATGGTTTCAGAGATACTTGTATCCAATATAATTCCAATTCCTTGATCCGACCATAATGCAGTCTTTACTTCTATAGCGTCTAGTATACCCAAAACACACGATCATACATGGTACCTCCCAAACATATTATTAAAACACCCATCTCATTGCATATCAATAGAAATAGCCTTAAAAGAATATTAAAAAAACACCACATGCTCAGACATCTCCCCATTGACTCTTTGGGAAGCACACAAACCCGTTCTAAGAGGAATAATTCAACAACAGTCAGGAAAACTCAAACGGGAATGTATAAATTTGGCAAGGAAACTAGAAACTGAATTTATTCCTCTTTTATAAATTTCCAAAACAATCCGACCCTGACTACAAAAATTGAACTAGAAAAGGCAAGATTGGAATATGATTTATTCCTTACAAATTCTGCTGATAAATCACTGTACCGTATCAAACATGCTTTTTATGTTAAATCAAATAAATAGGGCACGTATTTAGCTCGAGCACTAAAATCCATTAATAAATCTTTTAAACCAATTAAACTTAAATGGGCTAGAAACACTTACACCAGTAACCCGCTCAAAATTTGGATCTAGCTTATCGTCCTTATACTCTGAAACAAAAGATTTCAACCTTATAGAAGCTGAATCCTTCTTCTCACGTATAAATCTTCCTCGAATATCTTCCTCCCATAAGAATCTTTTAAATGAACGTATAACTACAGAGGATGTAATGGTTGCCATTAAAGATTTATAAATAAATAAAAGACCGGGCCATGACGGATATACAGCACTTTATTACTACACTTTTGCAGACATCATTTCCCCTGTGTTGGCGGAGGCATTTAATAATCTATTAGATAAAAAATCTTTTTAGACCAGAATCATTAATGGCAATCATTTGCATGATTCCGAAACCTAATTCTGATGAAACATCTTCTTCTAATTACCGTCCTATTTCTATGTTAAACACCGATATCAAAATTCTAGCAAAAATTCTAGCATCTCGTCTAAATATTGGATCACTAATACATCAAGACCAAGTCGGATTCATGCCTAAATGTCAAGCAGGAGACAACGTGCGCAGAGCAACCCTGCTAGCCCATATTGCAAAAACATGACGTATACCCGCATGTTTTATTTCGCTAGACATAAAGAAAGCCTTTGATTCTATTTCTTGGCCCTATCTGAATTAAGCATTGCAAAAATGGGGCTTTGGTCCCAATTATATAAATTGGATCATGGCATTATACAATAAACCACAAGCATATGTAAAATATGCGAGATATAAGTCTGAATTGTTTAATATTGAAAGAGGTACAAGACAGGGATGCCCACTTTCCCCTTTATTATTTGCGCTTTTAATTGAACCACTTGCCCAATCAATAAGATAATATCATACTATAACAGGCATTGAATTAGGTGGTTACCAACATAAAATATGTCTTTTTGCAGACGATATATTACTATTTTTTTCTTCCCCACAAGTCTCAGGCCCCAACCTTATTCCTATACTTAATGAATTTGCTGCTTTTTCTGGACTATCTATCAACCCCAAAAAATGCTTAGCGTTGAATATATCACTTTCAGAGTTGGAACTAACCTCGACAAAACAAGGACTCCCATTTAATTAGAATGAAAAGTCAATCCCATATTTAGGGATTAATCTTACTGCGTCATTGTCAGATCTTTTTCTACTAAATTACCCCCCAAATCTGAAAAATATATCAAACCTAATGAAATCCTGGTCTCACACACCACTTTCATGGTTTGGAAGAATAAATGCAATCAAAATGACAATACTTCCCAAAATGCTATATTTATTCAGAGTGCTACCAATTCCGGTGCCTGCATATTTTCTGAGAATTTTACAGAATAGAACAATGTCATACGTATGGGGTTCCGCTAAACCACAAATACAGAAACACACACTATTTCTCCCTAAATTAAATAGGGGTTTGGGATGCCCTAACTTTGCACATTATTATAAGGCAGTTCATCTGGCTAGCGTTACCAAATATCAAGCAAATTATGAAATTCCTCTATTAGTACACATAGAAGCTGCATTGTGTGACCCATTGTCTATTTCCAATTTACTCTGGATTTCCCAGAAAGACCGTAAAAACGCATGTAATCCTATTACCAAGCATTTTCTTTCTCTTTGGGATAAAACTAAAACTGGGAACCGCCAACAGTCAATGCACAATCCTCTCCTCTCATTTTACAAAAATACAACTTTTTACCCTGCATGGGTTTCTCCTAAATCATTTAGGGAATGGGTATCCCTTAACCTCTTGACAATGCATAAATTCGTAAACTCCTCATCTTTTATTCTCTTTCCGACTCTTTGTGAATCTTATGGTTTGCTCCAAGCTGAATTATTTCGATATGTCCAAATAAAAAATTTCTTTACACCCTACCTAAATTCTGATACCCCACTTAATCAATTCACTAGCTTTGAAACAATTTGTAAAAATGACCCACATACTAGGGGTATGATATTGCTATTATACTCCCAGATACTAGTGCATCCTGAATTGAGAAAACCTTCATATGTACAAAAATGGGAGTTAGACCTGGAAAGAACAATAGAAATTGATGATTGGAACAGTATCTGGTCAATAACAAAATTAATCTCCCCCAATGTATTGGCAGTTGAGGCTAACTACAAAGTGTTAACCAGATGGTACCTTGTACCAGTCAGGACTGCTAAATATGTACAGAATTGCTCAGCACAATGTTTCCGTGGTTGTTCAGATCTAGGCACATACTTTCACATCTGGTGGGTATGCCCTAAAGCACAAATTTTTTGGAAAGAAATATTTAACATGGCGTTGAAATTATTTAAGAAGTAGAAGAAGTAATGGCTCTCCTTAATTTAAAACCGGAATACTTAACACATAACCAATTTAACCTGCTGGTTCAACTTTTCACAGCAGCCAAACAAACCATGGCAAAAGCCTGGAGAACTCCGGACTTGGTTATTAATGAAGCAGTGAATAGAATGAAAAATACTATGTCCCATGCTAAAATGATAGCTCTTGAATCAAACACGATTCCTAAATTTGAAAAAGTATGGCAGCCATGGATAGAAAACTTTCTATCCCCAACATTTTACTTACAAGTACTTTTGCCATTGTAGTTGATTGAGACGATAGCAACCTGAATGTATTCATTTCAGAAATAGTGGAGGCTCTCGACTCAATTCCGGGGATTCCTTCCCCTTTTCCTTTTCTTCCTTTTCTTTTTCTTTCCTCTCTTTATATCTTTTCTTTTCTCTCTCCTTTCCCTCTCTGTCATTATACTCTTACTCATAAATCATTATAAAATATACATACAAGATGTTTTTACTTAACTAGAATTCCGAGGATCACAGCTAATTTTACAAGATCCTTGATTTTCAAATTCTTTTCAAATTCTTATTAATATTATAGTTTATTAGATAAGGATTCATTAATAACTTACCATTTATATCTTAACTGAATTCAGTTAATGATAATAATACTTTTGGATCTATGTGTGTAAAATTCATCATTTTGATTGTATAATCATTATTGTATCCAATCTGTATGCTATATGTACGTGCAATAAAATCTTTTTTAAAAAGAGAATGAATAGCACCACATTGCACCAACACATGTGATGTGCATTGCTGCTCTCCTTGCAGTAGACCAATGGTGTGGATGGACCCTTAGCAAAGTGTAAGCTCTATATTCTAATCCACCTTCCTCCCCCATAAAACATGAAAAAACTGACAAAAAAAAATGTTTGTTGAAAAGGAAACCAGTGACAGTTACAAGTCTTGTGTATAGTGCTGAGTCAGTGCTGCCGGAGGCTCTGGGTAAATGTGTGCATTCCAGAACGTAATTAAACATTCAATCCCTTTAAGCGTGCCATTACTACACAGTCTGTTCAAAAGTTCTGGAAAAGTTTTAGCTGCAATGTGCTGGTATATTGACATTTTTTTTTAAACACAAGCAGCATGCTTAGATATTTTTTGTAAAAGTACAACAGTACAGATCTCCCCTCCAGTAAAGATCTCTCCCCATTACAGACACCCTTCCCCAGTACAGCTCCTCCTATATGTGAAGCGTTTCCAGTACAGATCTCCCCTCCAGTAAAGATCTTTCCCCATTACAGACCCCCTTCCCCAGTACAGCTCCCCCCATCTGTGAAGCTTCTTCCAGTACAGCTCTCCTTTCCAGTAAAGATTTCTCCCCAGTACAGACCCATACCCCCAGTACAGCTCCCCCCATCAGTAAAGCTATTTCCAGTACAGATCCCCCTCCCCCACCAGTACAGCCCCCCCCCATCAGTGAAGCTTCTTCCAGTACAGATCTCCCCTTCAGTAAAGATCTCTCCCCAGTACAGACCCCCTTCCCCCAGTACAGTTCCCCCCATCAGTAAAGCTTCTTTCAGTACAGATTCCCCCCTCCCCTCACCAGTACAGCTCCCCCTCCATTAAAGAGCTCCATCTCAGCAGCACAGCTCTCCCGTCCCCTACCCACCAGTACACCAGTACAGATCTCTCTTTTACCAGTACTGTTCCCTCTACCAGCTCAGCTGCTTCCTCCAAGAAATCCACAAACCAGACCAGGCATTTCCAAGTGAGATTTAGTCCTACCTCTGTTGGTCCTTTAACCAGGTGAAAATAAAGCAAAAAAAAAAAAAAAGCTTAACCACTCCAGCCCCGGAAGGATTTACCCCCTTCCTGACCAAGCCCTTTTTTGCGATTCTGCACTGCGTCCCTTTAACTGACAATTTCACGGTTGTGCGACATTGTACCCAAACAAAAATGACAACCTTTTTTTCCCACAAATAGCGCTTTCTTATGGTGGTATTTGATGTTTTATTTTTTGCGCTATAAGAAAAAAAAAGAGCGACAATTTTGAAAAAAAAGCAATATTTGTTACTTTTTGCTATAATAAATATCCCAAAAATATATATATAAAAAAAAATCTTCCTCAGTTTAGGCCAATATGTATTCTTCTACATATCTTTGGTAAAAAAAAAAAAAAAAATCGCAATAAGCGTGTATTGATTGGTTTGCACAAAAGTTATCATGTCTACAAAATATGGGATAGATTTGTGGCATTTTTATTATTCTTTTTTTTTTTATTAGTAATGGCAGTGATCTACGATTTTTATCGTGACTGCATCGTTGCGGCGGACAGATTGGACACTTTTGACACTATTTTGGGACCATTGCCATTTATACAGCGATCAGTGCTATAAAAATGCACTGATTACTGTGTAAATGTCACTGGCAGGGAAGGGGTTAAACACTATGGGGGCGATTAAGGGATTAGGTGTGTCCCCTCAGTGTGTTCTAACTGTAGGGGGGATGGGCTCACTACAACACAACAGAGATCACTGCTCCCGATCACTGGGAGCAGTAGATCCCTGTCATGTTAGGCAGAACAGGGAAATTACTTGTTTACATAGGCATCTCCCCGTTCTGCCTCTCCATGCCACGATCGCGGGCCCCCGGCGGACATTGAGTCTGCGGGACCCGTGGTCCCGCTTCCCGCGGCGCACCTCCGATGACGCAGTGACGTACGGATACGTCGTTTTGCGCACCCGTGCCACTTTGCTGACATATATCGGCGTGAGCTGGACGGCAAGTGGTTAAAAAAAGAGAGCGAATGCAGCCACTACATCTGAGGACTGGAAAGCTCCACATCCATTTTTGTTCTTGGGTACACTTTAACATTTTTATGGATACACGTAAAATCTCTTAGGGAATATCCCCAAAGCTCAAAATAGTCCTTCAATGACAGGTTCTTCCCTACCAGGGTCACACTGCACACATGTGACACCAGAAGACAATTAAGCTACCAGCATGTTGTTTTTTTTTTAACTGCAGGAACAACAAGAACCTTTACAGAAAAATCTGTGTACGAAAAAACATTTCCTATAAAAAAAAAAAAAAATCTATCTATATATGCAGTATATATAATACCTATGTAAAAATGCCAAAATGCTCCCAAAAAAAAAAAAAAAAAAAGTCTATTTATCTATATGAGCAGTATATACAGTATAATATATATAATACCTATGTAAAAACGTTCCTTCTATAGGAAATCTATCTACATTAGCAGTATACAGTATATAATAGGCATGTGCAATTCGTTTCGTTCCGAATTCGTTTTTTAACGAATTTCGACAAATTCGTTAATTCGGGAATATCCGAATTAACGAAAACCCGTTTAACAAATTTTTTTTGAATATTCGTAAATTCGATAAAATTGGACATTTGTAAATTCGGGCATTCGTACATTCGTACATTCGCAATTTACGAATGTACATTCATACATTCGTACATTAGTAAATTAGTGAATTCGTAAATTTGTAAATTCGAAAATTCGGAAATCTGAAATAATAGTTAACTAATAATAACTTAACTATTAGTAATCACTAGTAACTTTTAAATTATAGGTATTGTAATTTCCTTTAAAATGTGGCTGTTAGTGAACGTAACACATACAAATTTATCTGAAGTTATGAATGATCCGAAAAAACGGAATGGAACATAATGAATTAATAATAACAATAATAATAATAACAACGTTTTATTATTATTATTTATTATTAAATTGTTCAGTTCCATTTGCTTAAATGCAGCATTCGTTTTGGATAATTCGTAACTTCGGATAAATTCGTATTTGTTACGTTCACTGACAGTCAAATTTGAAAGGAAATTACAATACCTATAATTTAATAGTTAGTTACTATTTCAGATTTTTGAATTTTCGGGTTTTTGGATTTTCAAACTTCGAATTTACAAATTTCCGAATTTTCTAAATTTACAAATGTACGATTTTACAAATTTACAAATGTACAAATGTAAAAATGTACGAATGTACGAATGTTCGAATTTACGAATGAACGCATTTACGAATGAACGCATTTACAAATGAACGCATTTACGAATCGCGATCATAACGAATGACCCCATTTCTGCACAGCCAGGCAACACGCATTTCCAACTTTCATCCAGACACATGCAATCAGTTAATGGGCTTGTTTTTTTGTTTTAAAGCAACTTGGATAGTGTATAGGGATTATAGGATGCTCAACTTGACTTGAAGAACAGATGAGGATAAACTTTCTTCTCCATGTACAGAAAGAGATGTACTGTAGATCCTGGACTGTACTCCCTCCAGAATAAACACAGTCCGTATGGATCAGTGGCAAAGTTCTTTGTGAACCAGGAGCTTTCAGGTTGCGTTCACACTGGTGCGATCCCAGACATCGCATGTGTTTTGCACCGCATGCCTGTGCACACCACATGCAATGCCTGTGCGATGCAAATTCAGCCATACAGTTTGTTTGGCTGAAATCGCATCGCATTCAGGCCAAAATGGTGCAGGGCTCTTTTCTTGGTCCGCACTGGAATCGAATCGCATGGGTATTCAGACCTATGCAATCCGATTCCCGTCCAATCTCACAGTTTGTGCTGCATTATGCAAACCAATTTGGGGGTGTCCTTAACTGTACATTGACACCTGCAGCAGTTCGCAGAGAGCAGTGTGAAATGCCTGCGAGTTAGATGCAATGCGGGTACCCACACAGGAATCCAACTGGTTCCCACATTGCACCAGTGTGAACTGAGCCTCACTCACCCTTAGTGAGTGCAAATTCCCAACTGTACGCAGGAATATTGTATCTCTTCAGCAGAACCTCACTCCGTTTTGACACTTGCAGATACTACCAGCCCACCTGGCTGCTTGACTACCAGCTAGGGTTGCCACCTTTTCTTTAAGTCAAACCCGAACACTTTAGCGGCACACAGAAATGTTTTTTTTTTTTTATATAGTATAAGCTATACATATATTTTGCAATTTTTCTAATGATATGAAGTTAATCACAGAGTTCCCCTTTTACATCTGAATCCACTTGCAGAGTTATCTTACACTGTAAGGGGGGACTCTGCAGACTCTGATGTAAGGGAGAATGCTCTGAGAACCCTAATTTAAAGGGAAACACTGAGAACTCTGATGTACGAAGAGGACTCTGATGTAAGGGGGGACACTGTGGCTTCTGGTGTAAAGGGGAACTCTGATGTAAGGGGTGCTCTGAGAACCCTGATTTTCCTTAATGTACTCAGAGGCAGGAGAGAGAAGGAGGGAGACTTCAGTCACAGACAGAGATGGATGGTGAGCTCACTCAACCCTTGGCAGTCAGCACCTCTCATCCAGATGTAGCTGAGGCTGCTGGACTTCAAATTTTCGGCCCCCACTTTCCTTTTCTGAGGCACAGTGCTGGGGACTGGAGTGTGGGCAGACACAGAGGGGTAGGAGAAAGAGGAAGATGAGCAGATGGAGCCCTCTCTCCTCTCCCGTGTGTGTGTGTGTGGGGGGGGGGGGGATTGTTAGTGCTGGATTTGGGCAGTGTGAAAGAGTGTAGCAGACAATCTCAGCTTAGACAATTGCAGCCACCAACCCCGCTGAGAAGCCATAGCCCAGTCTGAATAATGTGTCTGGGTTTCAGGAAGTTTAAAACCCGACACATAATTCTAAACCCTAACTGTCCAGGTGAATCCCGGACAGGTGGCAACACTAGTGTAGGGCCCTGTATATACAGCCATGCCCAGAAACAACGGACATATTGTTCAGGAAATGTTCTGACAACAAATTAATCTACAAATAGTTTCCTCTGAAAACACAACTTCTCTTAAGAACAACTTACTATAAACAATTCACGCATTAAAATAGTAAATGTGGCCCGAGGCTGTGTGTTAAGCACGCAAATAGATCAGCTGCTCTTGTCTGAACCAGATCGGCCAGGTAGTCAGTTGACAATCAGCGTAGGTGGAATATTAAGTCGTTTAAGCTTATCTGATGCCAAAACAATGATCAAGCATTTTTTCTCCTGTCTTGCTGGTTATCATTCCCGTCTTGTTAGCACTGACGCCTTGTTGTCATAAACTGTGTGAACTTTTAGGCTGGGTTCACACCATTGTGAATTGGCTGCGGCTTCCCCACATTCAATTCACAATAGCAGGAGATTTTGACCGGCTCTCTATGGAGTCGGTTTACATAGATATGCAGATTTACCTGCAGCGGGTCCAGTGCTGTGAGTCTTTTGGTCTGTTTCAGGTCCGAATTCAGCCCAAAATTTGGGCTGATATTGGACCTGAAACAGTGAACCAGGATGCACCGGACCCCTGCTGTGAGCCTTATATAACTTTTTTGCCTGATTTTACCTTTAGTGCCGGTTCACACTGCAGCAACTTGGGATCCGACTTGTCATACCTCAAGTCGCCCCAAGTCGCGGGACATAAGAAATTCCATTGAAGTGAATGAGAGCTGTCTTAATTAGCACTACTGAAGTTGCTCCCACTTCAGAAAAGGTTCCTGTACTACTTCAAGACGACTTCTAGGCAACTTGTACCCATAGATTTCAATGGAAGTTGCCTCCAAGTCGGATCTCCATCTATATTGAAGCGACTTTATAGGAAAAGAAATTAGTTTACCCAGGCTGATTATTCTGTGATTGGCCACAGCCAAAATCACCTGTCCTGGAGGCAACTTTAATTCGCGTTGTAAGTTGCTTAAAGTCACGCTGAAGTCGCCTCCAAATCGCCTTGCAAAGTCGCGCTGTAAGTCGGGTTGCCCCTGTGTGAACCGAGCCTTATTCGGCATTCTAGATGGTCTAATATCAAAGCTAAATGCCAGGGAAGCAAATAAATACATAACAGAGTATATACATACACACACATACGTGTGTGTGTGTGTTTTTGTGTGTGTGTGTGTGTGTGTATATATGTATATGTATATTATATATATACATACACACATATACATACACACACACACACACATGCTCTATATTGTCAAAAGTATGCCTTTACACGCACATGAACTTTAATGGCTTCCCAGTCTTATAGGACGTACACACGGTCGGACTTTGTTCGGACATTCCGACAACAAAATCCTAGGATTTTTTCCGACGGATGTTGGCTCAAACTTGTTTTGCCTACACACGGTCGCACAAAGTTGTCGGAATTTCCGATCGACAACCACACGGTCACGTACACCACGTACGACGAGACTAGAAAAGGCCGGTTCAGAACCAAGCGCGGCACCCTTTGGGCTCCTTTTGCTAATCTCGTGTTAGTAAAAGTTTGGTGAGAGACGATTCGCGCTTTTTCAGACTCGTGGCTTTCAGATCGTTTTCTGCCGTTCAGTTTGTGCTTGTGGGTTTGTATCTGCTCTTCAGTGCGTGCAGTCAGTTCGTATCAGAGTTTTCTGTGTGATCTTGCCTGCTCGTTGCTGTTTTTCAGGTCGCTCTTCACAGGCCTTGCTGTTCTTCAGTGCGTTCTGTTACTTCGTTCTGAGCAGCCGACCGTTTTCTAGCCAGGTTTCGTATGCGTACTCCTCGTAGAGTTCGTGCTGTGCGGGGGCTTGGTGTTGAGGTCCTGACCTTGACACAAGTCCAGTCCATGAACAGGGTGGGGAGGAGTTCATGGACCAAGAATTGGTTGCTTCAGCGTGACCAGTTCTCTCATATGCCTTTGCTCCGTGAGATCCGTGAGAATAATCCTGATGATTTCAGGAACTTTCTCAGGATGACGGACCCCGTGTTTCACCTTTTGTTGGCTTCGCTGACCCCCTATATTAGCAGGCAGGATACCTGCATGAGGCAAGCCATCACTGCGGAGCAGAGGTTGGTCGCTACCTTGCGGTATTTGGCCACAGGGAGAAGCCTGCAGGACCTCAAGTTCTCGACAGGCATCTCCCCCAGGCTCTGGGGCTCATTATCCCAGAGACCTGTTCTGCCATCATCCAGGTCCTGCAGAAGGAGTATATGAAGGTAAGATTTTAATCCTTTTATATCACATTTTATTGTATTGAATGTTTGATAATATATTGTATTTCTCTCCTCATTCCCTAATTACCATGATTGTAATATGCTGTGAATGTCCCCTTTGTCCACATGCATGCTGGATTTTTATGTAATTATTATTTTCGGTCCTTCATACATATTTGCCCTTCAATAACCTCCCCAGCATGGTGTCTCCTGCCCTATATTCACCTCATGTAGTCACTTAACAATGTATTTTATCAGCTCCATAGTAGTGCTTTACCCCAAACACCCCCTAAAATGTTTGGTAATGTTATTTTTTATTTAAATTCAGGCAGAGTGGCAGAGGCTTTTTTTTGTGGTGTCCCCAAATAATTTTTAGTAACCCTCCCTCCCCCCAACTGCTAAGTTAGCTGATCCCAATTCTCTATCCTCAATCATCTATCTGCTGACTTTGCCAAACCCATACACACTATACCCATCTCTTTAGTGCTCAGATGTATGGATGAATTCCCCAAAGCATGTAGTGCAAGGGCCTGCCTGTATACTTTTCAATGGTACTGTTTAAAGTTTTTGTAATAGCAGAATGTCCAAATGTGCTCAAATGTGTACAATGTGTATTTATATCTTTGTATTATGACACTTCTTACCTGTCCAGTGGGCTGCCAATAGTGTAACTAAGGAGGGGATGTTCCAAGTAATACCCTGTATTTAGGCATTCATCTCTCAATGAAGTGAAGAGGGTTACCTGTCCAAGATTCCCCCCCCCCCCTATAATGTTAGAAATGGCCCATGAGAGGGGGGGAGGGGGAATATGATAGGTGTACCTTATACTTTGGCCTTGTTAAATTCCCCTTAATAAATGCTATCTGGAGGTTGCCCCATAATGTTTGTGTATAATCTGCTTGCTATGTTTACTGTGAAAAAATAGTAATGTTTATTGTTTTTTCCTCAACAGTTTCCTTCCACGCCACAGGAATGGCAGACTGTGGCCTCCCACTTTGCCTAGCGGTGGGACTTTCCTAACTGTGGAGGGGCAATTGATGGGAAACACGTCCACATCGTCCCACCACCCAACTCGGGGTCGTACTATTATAATTACAAGGGGTTTAATAGTATAGTGATGTTGGCGGTGGTGTCGGCTAATTACGACTTCTTGTATGTGGACGTGGGGAAGAATGGCCGGATGTCCGATGGTGGTCTCATCGCCCAGACGGAGTTCTACAGGTGTCTCCAGAATGGCAGCTTGGACTTGCCAACTCCAGAGGACAATGTGGAAGGTCTCCCATTTGTGTTCGTTGCTGATGAAGCGTTTGCGCTGGGGGACCACCTGATGCGGCCATTCCCGATGAGGACCCTCACCCTGGAACAGAGGGTTTTTAATTACCGGCTGGCCAGAGCCCGAAGAGTGGTGGAGAACACATTTGGAATCCTGGCCAGCCGGTTCCGACTATTTCTGACACCCATCCATATGGCGGAGTATAAACTGAACCATATAATACTGGCGTGCTGTGTTCTCCATAATTTTTTAAGAAAACATTCTGCCAACTATGCTGGCTCAGTTGGGCCTGAGGCCGGAATCCTACATCCAACAAAACTGACGGCGCTTGAAAGTGGCCGTCCTGGCTTGCCCTCCCTGAGTGCCCGTGATGTCCGGTTACGATACCTGGAGTTCTTTGTGGGTAGGGGGGCTATCAATATGCCAGACAATATGTGAAGCCTTTTTCAAATAAAAAAAAAAAAAGAAATTCTTTGTGGACATTTACTGCTTGTATTTGTTTTAGCTGACCCTGACAGAAATGTGTGGAGTCCAGAAAATGTCGTGATTGTGTAACCTTATTATACAAAGCACTGTTGGCTGGTATTTCCTAAATGCAAAAACACATTTCACTCCAAGTGCACTTGCAACTGCACTGAAACTGCACTTGTAGTGCAAAGTGGATTTGCCCTTAGGAAATAACCCCCATTTTTGCATAAAACAGCAATTACATCACCCCAAAAGTGTTGTAGTGTTGAGACAATAATCCACACATTCTTGAGTAAGCCACTTTTTTATACCTGCACAATCACATGTGCATTTACCAAAGGTTTTTAAAACAAACCAACATGTTTGTTGTATAACAATTTTTGCAGTAGCATTATCAAAAATCGAAATATCCATTTCAGATAAAACAGGCCTGTGTAAAACCAACAAGAAAGCCAAAAAACTTGAACTTACAAAGTTCACATTAGGTAAAACCTGAAGGCTATATCAGACATCAGTATTTAGGAACTGGGTTTGATATAGCGTTCAGATGGGGGGAAATCACCCTTGGAAAAGCCAAATTTGGAAGATGCACACCAATTTACGAATGTCAACATGTGCTATCTGCCATCAGGGAGGATCAAGGGACGTGTTTTGGGGGAGCAAGCCCTTCCTCAACGCGACTTTATAATTGAGGAAGGGGTTGCACCCCCAAAACGCGTCCATTGATCTCCCGTGATGGCAGATAGCACATGTTGGCACACTGTGTGCATCCTCCAAATTTTGCTTTTCAAAACATTGAAAATTTTTTTAAAAGATTGGACCACAATAAAACAAGTGATTTTGTGGGGTTTAAATTCGCCCCAAAACATCAATGATGTTATTATTTTTTTTAATAACATCATGGATTTTTTGCTGGATGTTTTGCAGTTCGGCATTACACCCCATGATCTCCCCGATCAGGATCTGGGCACTTTCAGAAGTAAAGCGTTCTCTATCCCTCACATCACGATCACCTAAAAAGAGATAAAGAACAAAAAAAAAGGTCTCAAAAATCTGCCACCATCCATCTCTTTTACCTGAGCCTGTGGTCGCAGACACTCACCTGTTGTGGTGCCAATCTCCACCACATCTTCTTCTTCCTCCTGCTCTTCTTCTTGGGTTTGGGGTATTTCACCTTCTTCCATAGGTGGGGGGTCTGTGTTCTCCTGGGATGAGGGGTGTCCTCTGAGTCTTTTCTCCCCTATGTAAAACAAAAATGGTATAATTAGCACACAGATATTTGATGGCAGAACTAGAAATAGGAAACATTGCTTGGAAGTGGGGTACAATTGTCTATTTTAGCCGAGTTCCAAGATGTATATTTTTTATTGCCCTTTGTCAAGCTGCAATACTTTACCTGTTTAGTACAAGCTTCACAGATGTAGCCCCCCCTATAGTATACACTGGAGCACCTGTGTGCCCCCCCTAATAAAAATGGTGTTCTGGGGTCCCACACTAGTGCTCCAGTGTCCAGATGTGAAAACAGCTGCTCAGTGTCCTCTCCTTACACACAATCTAGTTGGCATTTCATTCTAGTAACAAACCCATCTACACAAACAAATATTTGGCATCCAAGTAGGCCCCAAAAAATGTGTGAAAATGCATATGGCCTAAACAATGGTGTTCTAGAGGCCGAAAGAAAAATGTTTGATACGAACGAATAATGGGCCCATGAACATTAAAGTTGCCCTTTTAAACGTTACAATTAATAAAAGCATATGGAGCAGAACGAACGGAATAAAGACAGAAAGAATAGGAACACAGCACAACTACTTACTTTTTTGCAGCACTCTCCGGATCTTTCGGTACTGCTCTGGCTCTCTCAACTTCAGGTCCGACCACCGCTTCCTGAGCTGATCTTTAGATCTTCGTACCCCGAAATTCCTGTGAAGGCTTTTGATCACTTTAGCAATGATTTTTGCCTTTCGGATGTTGGGGTGTGGGTAAGGCCCATATTTTCCGTCATAGTCGGACTTCCTCATAATGTCGACCATCTCCAACATCTCCCCAAAGGACATATTTGTGGCCTTAAAACGTCTCCTTCTGGATCGGGACGTGCCTGGATCCGGGCTTTCCTCCTCCTCCTCCTCCTCGTTGCTATAATTAGCACACACCTGCTCGAACTCCGCCATCATGCTCTTCACCCACTGCGCCGAACGAAAAGGGGCGGGGAATAGACTAGAAAGAACGTCAGGGGCGGGCGGAGTTACACGCATGCGCAGTGTGTATAAAGCGTAACACGCGTGCGTATTACGTACGATCTGTGAGCGGAGGAAGGAGCATTGGACGTGCCGATCGTAAGAACGAAGGTAAGAGACAAACTTGTGCCTATACTGCTTCTATATTGAGGCCTATATTGTAACAAGATTAGGA